>CM040118.1:381563783-382780788 GCA_022559845.1 Amorphophallus konjac | reverse complement strand
ATACCGGTGGAATCAACGTCCAGTCTACTTAGCAACGGAGCTGGTCCCGCCTCCGTTTGAGTTCGTGGCTATCCGGAGGAGTCTTCACCGCCGGACTGCATAATTCCTCCCTGGCAGACACCCAACTTCAACTTGCAGAGACTACCATGACCAGTACCTTGAATATATTGGAGCGGCATTTGGCTGAAGACTTATGCTACAAGTCCCCTTTCATCTCCAAGAAGCACAGCGTCGTTTGAAGCTTGAAGCACAAAGTTCAAAATTTCGTACCCCGAGTGCGCAGGTCAGTCCAAGTGGAGACAAATTCGACCTACTTCCACTCTTCTGGCCCTCGTGGTCTGCTCCGACCTCCGCCGGCAGCCTCGTGGGTCTCCGTTCGAAGAGAACTTAACCATGAATGCAACGGTTCTAGTCTCGCTGTCAACTGAGCACGGGAGTCGTCATGACAGCCTTCCCTTCCAACAACAGCGGTCCAGACACTGCCAGGAGCAGAGTGCAGCAGTCCTGATCCCAACCCTACCTCGGTCATCGTCATCATCAAGAAATTCTCCAATAATTCTGACGTCCTCCTGGGCCAACCCAGGAGATTTTGGCGCTGGTTTCGTCAACAAAGGAGTTCGGGAGAGCCCGTGGCAGCACCAAGAGTGACTGCCTATCCAGCTGTTCCTGAAGCTGGTAGAATCGGGGAGCTCGGCAATTCGACTTCTAGCTTAGTTTTTCCCCCACCCCGCCTGGCCGGATGACTGCCCCTCCCTGCATGGAGGTAGTTTTGGATGTAATTTCAATAAGTCCCCGCCGCAAGATCCCCCTCCTACGAGAGGTGTAGTGGTGTAATATTTTAATTTTTAGGTCAAAGCTACACCAACGTGGCGTGCGGGTGCGTACCCATGCCTCCCTGCTCGCCATCGTCTCCAGCCGGGATCGGTGTATTCATGCCGATCAGGTGAGCTTCTGGTCACTTCCCTTTGCTGGTATTCTTTGCTTAATTAGTATTGTCTCTTAGCTCTGTCGGACGGTGAGAGAGTGCCCGGTCCCAAATTGCCATCAAATTGAGCGACCACCGCGGAGCGAGTTGTGAGAGATACCCTACAACCCATGCCCTTGGCGTGCTGGCCGCCCGTGAAATTGGGCATCCCGGGCCCTTAGGGGTTCAGCCTCAAGCTTGCCAAATCCCCCGGAGCATCAAGGTTCCGCCCTGGACCCTCTCCATCATCACCGGGTTGCCCACGAGCACATGTGTGCGTTACGCGGGTGAGTCCGCTTAAGTGATATTACTAGGTACGTTGGGTTGCTTGCGAGTCATAGGTCCAAGGATCATTGGCCTAGTGGCTATCACCCCCAAGGTGGTGTCACATCAAGTGGTATCAGAGCAAGTCGTTGACTTGTTCCCACAAGTCAAGTCCTAGGGCATTTGCATCCATCACCCCGAGCATCATCACTTCCCCATTCCTATCGCTACCTCATACCAATCACACCCATCTCTTTCACCTCTCCCAATGGATCCCAAACTCCTTGGAAGCCCTACTACCAACAAGGTTAATTGCATCAACTCCCTCATGGAGGCCATGCCCAACATTTTTGGGCGGCTTGATGATATCACTGCCCAACTCGATAAACTTGAGGGAAGTAGGCCTGCACCAAGAATGGATGAGAGTTACCCCTGCAAAAATCCGGATGACCACCTCTTGGCGCTTTTGAAAATCAAAACCCCCGCCTTTGAGGGATCCTACAACCCAAGCCTCTATCTATATTGGGAATTTTTGATGGGCCAATACTTTGATTGGTACCCCTTGGTCAAAGAGTGGAAAGTGAGACTAGCTAAAATGCACCTCTCCAAGCAAGCCAAAACTCATTGGCTAACGGTTGAGGGTTTAAGGAGGATCCGCGGGCAAGCCCCGATTAACACTTGGGAAGAAATGATGGCCGAGCTTAGAAAGGTCTACACACCACAACCCTCCCCCTCCTACCCGGGTAGTCATAGCCCGAGGAGCACTACCACTCCTCCACTTCCACACGGCCCGCCTAAGGTCACCCCAATGGCCCAAACCCCACCGCTCCCTACCGATCCTACCTCGGCCACCTCCCCCACACCCCACCACCAAACCCTCAACACTCAAGCCCGAATGGTCCCACCCTCCGCTCTTCCATCTTCCCCCATAAGGGACACACCTCCCAAGACCAACCAAACCAAACCTCCTCACCCAACCCATCTCCCACTCTCGACCCCAACTCTACCATGTCCTAGGCCTCCACTACTTCCCCTCCCTATCCTAACCCAAATCTCCCTTTACCCACCACCCCGGGTGCACCATGCACCAACCATCATCACCACATCCCCAAGAGACCTTCCCATTCCCTTGGGAAAGGAGGCCACACCCACTCACATAGGAGTAGATGCTAGCCTGGACCCTCTCCTCACCCATGAGGAAACCCAAGTTCACACCAATGATGAAGAAGAGTCTCAAGCCTTCACCACTCCAAATAGTCCGGGTCCTCAAGAACCACAAACCTTCACAAATGGCACCATAATCATAGATGGGCCCCTAGCTATATGGCTAAAGGAGAGATCGATCTCTCCCATCACAACCCATGCCTACCCTCCCATGAAGCTAGACCTCCCCATAGTACCCTTCTCCTCCTATTACACCACAATCCAATCATCCTACCAAGTGGAGACCTTAGGGGATCTTCTTAAGGGCTTAGCATGGCAAATCGAGTTCACGAGCATGTTGACCCCGATGACCAACCAATCTAGGAGCCTTGACCTCCAACACCTATGTGTCGGGTCTATCATCGCGGTTTACACTATGGGTTGCTACACTAGCGACCTCCTTCTATTCCTCCCCACACCCGATGAGCCTGATGCTATCCACAAATTGGAGTTGCTTATCTCGGGTAGAGAGTCAAGCCATCCATTCGAGGCCTACCATGTGACAACCCGGATCCCGGATATCGGATATACCCGATAGAACTACCGAGCAGACCCGATACCACTTGGAACCCGTGAAGCCTCCCAAGAGCTGTAAAGCTCTGAAGGAAAAAAGGATTGTCGTGTAGTACATTGAAGTCATAGAGATATAACAGTAAGCAATTAAATTTCATTAGATCGGGTTGCTAAAGTAGAAGAAATAAAATTACTTTTTAATTAACAGTTTAAGTTTAACAATTATACCAGAGTCCAGTCCAAAGGAAAGACAAGCACAGTCAAACAAAAAGAAGACGTACCCTGAGGTCAGGGGAAGCCCGACGAAGGTACTGCTGGCAGCTACGGACATGTCACACTAGGAACCGCGAAAGCAGAACGACGCCACCCACCTGAAAAGTAGGGGTGAGCCTCGTGTCACTGGCTTAGTAGGGGTCACGCGGATCCCCACTGAAAAATAAAGTAGTAACACAGAACAACAAAATAGCAGGTAAACAGTAGGAGTAGTAAAGCAGGAAAACTAAACTACAAAGCTGTAAAAGACAATCGGAACGGTAGGAGTAGGAACAGCTAAAACAAAAGCGAAAAGCCGTACCGAACAAGTGCGGCTGTCGAACTAGCCTCGGCTCCCGGAACTACTCCGAGCAACGACAGGAAGGCGAACCCTGATCTGACAAAGTCAGGAGTTGCCAATCTATCAGGCCCACAAAGATAGGCAAAAAGCCTAGAAAGAACCTAGATAGACACAGGCGCCCTAAAGCATACACGACTCGATTATCATGCATGCTTTTCTAGACACGACCACATACACATGACTAGAACGTCGTGCACACGATACAACACTGACCTAGGGCAAGACCACGAGAGGGCCAACCCGAAAAGGTCACGACATACGAGAAACGTGAGAGTCACGTGTCATGTGACGGAAGCACCTCCTCACCAGAAGAACAGCCAGTTGCATCCACTGACGTCTTATGATGCGCCTCAAGTATCTCGCCTACGCTGCCGCCTGAAGCACGATAGAGACTAAGACACACTTAGAACCAAAACGGGAACTACAGTAACGAGTGACTTGACAGGGTAAAGCCCGTCGGCATCAGTCCAAGCCCCTGACCACGTGTGCACACACAAGCTCAATACCTTGAGCCAGGCCTCTAGCTAGTTTTCTCCCCGAGCAGGACGCTACTTCCAAGCAAGGGAGCCCACAGAAACTAGCTTACAAACCGTATATCGGGAACTGCCGTACCATCACTACCAAGTGGGCCAACACTAGAACGTGTCGACAGGCTACGACTAATGGAGGTTCACTAGACACGGAACTCTGAAACAGAAGTGATGTAGTACAGACATGCGAGGAAACACTATCATACGTACTACAAAGCACAGGACACGAGGTAGCATACCAGACTGCCACCTAACTCAGGACAGTCAACTAGACCTGTAGACACAACGATCCTTGAGTCAGAAGACTCGGGGTCAAGATTGTTGTACAAAGCGGTACAGGCCGCCAATCGATCTAATCCTAAGCAAGAAGAAATAACCGTATAAAATGACACACGGAGACCTGAGGAATCAACAAGACCCTCAGCACACCTGGACACGTAAACCGAGATAAGACGATACCTCGAGGCATCCAGAACCATGTCTCGGACTCGACGGAACCGCCGAGACACACACACCTATCGGCACGTTAAACAGAGTAACACGGCACCTGCCGACACCCCAGAAACATGGACACGGAACCCACAGGGTGTCCGAGACACTCACGAGGCCATAGGTCAGTCATTGGGTCTCAACCTGACTGACCAAGACTCGAAACGGATAAAAAGACTGCATTCCGGTCGACTTGACCCCTGGGGTCAATCGACCTAACAGGGTCGGTCGACCGGCCCTAGGCGGTCGGTCGGTCGATCGGACCGACCGGTCCACCAGCCCTCTGGCGGGAACGCCGGCCGGTCGACCGGCTAGCCCGTGGCGGTCGACCGGTCACGGCGGGAAACCAGTCGGGCCGAGCCCTAAAACCCTAAACCACACCTCGTTCGATCCCGATCGAAGGGGAAACATCCATAACGTCACAGAACGATGATATACAACATTTAGACTCCAACGGGAGTCGAATCGACCAAGAAACGGGTGATTTCTTGAAATTGACCCAAATGGAGTTATCGGACTTCCCAGGCTCCTAACGGTCCCGAATGACCACCAATCGCGATGAAATTAGTGACAATGGAACGCAGACGTTCCAGGGAGTCCATCGACACTAACTGATCTAAAAACCGTCACCATTTCTTGGTGAACCCTACGAACTCCACAAAACTATGATTTTGCTAAAACGAGCCCAAACTCGCTCGTTCTCGCACCGAACGATGAGAAATTGCAGGGAAAACGTAGAGGAGAAGTGGGTGATCCGTCTCCCTACCTCCACTGAAGAAACCGTGCGCTGAAGCGACTAATCCATGCCGAAAATGCCAAAACACGAACCGCGCCAATCTCAGAATCCACCGAGGGATTGCGCCACGCCACGCTCAAACCGCCGCTCTATCCTGCGTCTCGATCACTCCATCGCGTCCCCGCCTCGGCCAGCTCTCCATGATCGCACGCCCCGCGTCGAACGGTCCAGAGACGAGAGAGAACGAGAGAGAGAAAGAGAGGTGAGAAATGAGGGAGGAGAGATGGGGAAGGAAAATAAATAGAAAAGAAAATTAGGATTTTTCCTAATTTTTGAAAATTCAATTATTAGCCCGAAAATGGACTAATTCAAAAAAATATGGAAAAATAGCCGAAACGATTGTCTCGAAGAGTACATCGCAACTGCGGCGTCCACGAGTCGATGAACTGAGAACTAAACTCACCACATGGTTCCGTAACTAGTACGAGAGAAAAACCCACGTGGATCATAAAACTCAACTCAGCACCCACAAAAGCGATCTGAAACTCTCCGAAAAGGATCCGAAAGACCTAATAAGAATCCAGGGCATTACATACCATCCCACCCAAGTCACCGGCCCAATTATCCCGATGGAGGAGGATGCCTTACCATCTTTTGAGGACCTTGAGGACTTAGAGTACCTCTCTCTAGGTAACCCATGCCATGATCCCTTCGACCCTTCCTATGGGAGCCTAGATGCCCATGTGACCCACCCGCCTTACCCACCACCCACTATTCCCTACCCTCACCCACCATGTTGGATCAAGCCCACCTCTTTCAAGACTCGGGCCTCATATGGGAAACCATAACCAAGGAAGATCTTCACCTAGGGAACAAAGAATAGCCTCTCTCTATGATGATCACCTTCCTAGATCCCTTCGACTCTTTTGAGTGGAAGCTCAAAGACCATCCCACAACCCCGCCCATAGAAGTCATCTTTGGAGTAGGAATGCATATGTCTTGGCACCTCACACCAGTTAGCATGATTAGTAAGTCAGGTCCATTCATTCATATCACCCACATGTCAAGAAGGGAGCACGAGTGGTCCATATTTGGGTGTAGTGGCCCTCCCCCATTAATCATTGGCCTTACATATGTTAGGAGCATTCATGGATGCCCGGGTCCTTCGGCATTCATCATACTCACGCATGAGAGGGACACCTATGGATACCCCGGTCCTCCCAAGTTCATCCAAGTCAATGTGGCATTAAAGCATGATAGGGCCATCCATTGTTTCCCCAGTCCACCTTTGCATACCTTACATTTCACACCCACACCGCATCGTAGTGCATGGCATAAGCATTCACGCAAGCATCTAACAACGAGCGGTGAGGATCACAAAGAGCGTGCAAAAACTCATAAGTGCCACTTAGAATTTCAAGTAGGCAACTTGGTGATGGAGACATTGGAGTGGCTCTACCCTACGGTCATCTCCAAATCGAGGGCACGAGGACTTGGACCTTGCCAAGTTCTGAGTGACTTTGGCAACCCGGCTTATGGGTTGGACTTACCGATGGGTCTTGGGATTCATCCCACTTCCCACGTGGTAGATCCGGCACCCTCTATAGGCACCACGGTGGATCCTAGTGAGTGCCTCGAGCCTCTACCTACCTTTGAGAGTGACACCTTCGGAGAGCCTCCACCAATCAGCTTGAGAGCCTGACGTAAGCACACTGAGGCAATACTAGGCAAGCATGGTACCATCGCCGGCAAGAGGGTATACCCGAGCTACCTTAAGAGCTTGAAGAGCCGTCCCCCCCCCCCCCCCGACTAGGGACGCGGAGTTGAGTTTGGAGATCGTGGCTCGCCCGGAGCTGCATTTGGCTTAGTACTTCCCCAGTGGACCCATACTCGATAGGGTCGAGTTTTTCCCACCCCGAGGGTATGATGGGGACATCTCCTGCCCGTCCACACTTTTTAGAGGCTCCTGGTGATCGCCAGTAACGCTACATCATGTTCGGCACTTATTTTTGAGTCATAGCATTTAATTTTCATTTTATTTGAGTCTCTTTATATGTAATTTTTCCTTTTTGAGTCACTTAGTCAGTTAATGGGTCATTAGAATGGTTAGTGGAGTCAATTGGGCCCAACTAGTGGGCTAGGCCCAGGGGCGCCCGTCCCTTAGACTTGTTGGTCATTTGCTTGTTTGTCAAGGTCAGTTTGGTCAAGAGGAAAGTTGGGTGCCTATAAATAGACCCCAACCCCTCCATTGTAGAACTAATGCTTTGCGAATTAGAAAAAAAAATCACATTAGAGTGAAATCTTCCCCCTCTTCAAGTGGAGTGTGACTCTCCCCTTTCTCCCTCTCTCTCTCTCTCTCTACAAGAGGGGTGTGCCCCTTTCTCTCTCCTCCCCCTCTGACCTACTTTCTCTCTCTCCTCCCCTCATTCAATAGTCACCACAACTTCCCACAACATATCTTTACTCCACCCCTAGCCCCAAAGGAGAACCCACCAATCTCCAAGCCACCCTCCAACCCCCAACCACCCACTACCCTTACCCAAGCACCCTTCCATCTCCCCAAGGCTGAAAGGGTTCAAACCCTAGGCCAAATTTGAATCTCCCTCCCTTGCTATCTGCCCCTCACCCCTTCCCAACACCCCCTTCCTACCCTGGTCGCCCTCCCAATTTCCCCTTGCTTCCCTTGGCCATCCCACCTTCATACATACAACCCTACACCATCAGCCTATTCCCAGCTTGCAGGTAGCAGAGTATCAACAACTTTCTGAGACTGCCACATCATCACCAAGAAGCTTTAGAGAGCGTACCATATACCGGTGGAATCAACGTCCAGTCTACTTCGCAACGGAGGTGGTCCCACCTCTGTCTAAGTTCGTGGCTTCCCGGAGGAGTCTTCACCACCGGACTGCGCAATTCCTCCCTCGCAGACACCCAACTTCAACTTCCAGAGACTACCACGACTAGTACCTTTAAGATATTGGAGCAGCGTTTGACTAAAAACTTTTGCTACGAGTCCCCTTTCATCTCCAAGAAGCGAAGCGTCGTTTGAAGCCCAAAGCACAAAGTTCCAAATTTTCTACCCCGAGTGCGCAGGTCAGTCCAAGTGGAGACAGATTCGACCTTCTTCCACTCTTCTGTTCCTCGTGGTCTCCTCCGACCTCCGCCGACGGCTCCGTGGGTGTCCGTTCGAAGAGAACTCGACCACGAACGCAACGGTTTAAGTCTCGCCATCAACTGAGCACGGAATTGGTCGTGACAGCCTTCCCTTCCAACAACCGCGGTCCAGACACTGCCAAAAGTAGAGTGTAGCAGTCCTGACCCCAACCCTGCCCCGGTCGTCGTCGTCATCAAGAAATTCTCCAATAATTCTGACGTCCTCCTAGGCCAACCCAGGAGATTTTGGTGTTGGTTTCGTCAACAAAGGAGTTCGGGAGAGCCCGTGGCAGCACCAAGAGTGACTGCCTATCCAGCTGTTCCTGAAGCTGGTAGAATCGGGGAGCTCGGCAATTCGACTTCTAGCTTAGTTTTTCCCCCACCCCGCCTGGCCGGATGACTGCCCCTCCCTACGTGGAGGTAGTTTTGGATGTAATTTCAATAAGTCCCCGCCGCAAGATCCCCCTCCTACGAGAGGTGTAGTGGTGTAACATTTTAATTTTCAGGTCAAAGCTACACCAACGCGGCGTGCGGGTGCGTACCCATGCCTCCCCGCTCGCCATCGTCTCCGGCCGGGATCGGTGTATTCATGCCGATCAGGTGAGCTTCTGGTCACTTCTCTTTGCTGGTATTCTTTGCTTAATTAGTATTGTCTCTTAGCTCTGTCAGACGGTGAGAGAGTGCCCGGTCCCAAATTACAATCAAATTGAGCGACCACCGCGGAGCGAGTTGTGAGAGAGACCCTACAACCCACGCCCTTGGCGTGCTGTCCGCCCTTGAAATTGGGCATCCCGGGCCCTTAGGGGTTCAGCCTCAAGCTTGCCAAATCCCCCGGAGCATCAATGTCCCGCCTCGGACCCACTCCATCATCACCGGGTTGCCCACGAGCACATGTGTGCGTTACGCGGGTGAGTCCGCTTAAGTGATATTACTGGGTACGTTGGGTTGCTTGCGAGTCATAGGTCCAAGGATCATTGGCCTAGTGGCTATCACCCCCAAGGTGGTGTCACATCAGCTACGCTAAAGCAAGGCAGTAACAAAGCAGGAGTAGGAACAACATAAGTAAAGAGGAAAGAGCCATAACGCTGAAACACGACAGCCGAAGTGTAATGCCCGAGGATTTTCTAATAATTTTTCGGGATTAAGAATATAATTATTAAGCATTTAAATGGGCTATTGATTGAATTTTGGTTAATTAAAACTAATTATTTAGGCCTACACTAATCCAAGAGGATTAGGCCCATTTTTACAAAATCCAATTGGCCCAAATAATAATTTTAAACTTTGGCCCAAGTTCTAGAAGCTTGAAATTGATGCATTTACGGAATTAAGGAGATAAGTAGGATAAAAAGATGGATAATGGTACAAGAGTTTGAACTGGTTTCAAATTCGGCGCCCAAGATAAAAACGGTCTATCGCGAGACCGCATAGGGTCAGAAAACGGTCTCCCAAATGACCGCTAAGCTCTGCACATTCCGTAAGTATGAGAAAACGCAAAAATGTTAGACTTTAGCGTCCAAACTCCCAAAAGTCGAAGTGGATAGAAGTATAATCAGGCTTAGAACTCTTGAGGATCGATCTTACACCTAATAAGGACTCTAGAATTGTTCCAATCCATGAAACCCTAGCTAAAACCCTATAAATAGACCCCAGAACCAACCCACACGACCCTTACTTTTGGCTCGCGTGGAACTAAGGTAAAGAGGTCAAATTAGAGGTAAGTTTCTCCTAGGAATTTGTTCATCTTAGTTAGATCTGACTTTCCTCAAAATTTCTTTCTAGGAGATCATGCCTATAGGGAGATAGAAGCCTGCAAAGACGTTGGTTTGATGAAAGTAACTCAGGAAACTGTGCGACCGACACAGAAAGATCAAAAAAATAGAAGCCCCAAACGAGATAATTAGATAGAGGTTCTTTAGAATGATTTGTTCCTTTTAGTACCCTCTTCTTACTCTCCAACTTTCACATCTTTAAATCAAGAGAATCGGGAGATAGAGGGGCAAGAAGTTACTACTTCGGTTTAGGACGGGCAAGAAATTAGGGGTAACTTCCAGCCCTAAATTCGAAGCCTAAAGCCTAAAACAGAGATAGGTTATCTCATGAACGGCTTAAACATGATCTTAGGAGCAAAAGCCCTTTTGTTTTACACAATTTCATGTATGGTACATGTCGTATTTAATGATTTGGTAACATTGCACATGTAGGTTGAAGCATGCATCATTCCAAACCCTAATTACAAAGATAACAATGTTTGTTAAAATCTATGCAAAATCCCTACATCTTCATGATGTTATACCCTTGCAGCATGTTATATATATCCCTAGCACGAATTCATACATTAATTGGCTATAGATTAGGTCTGAACTTCGGGTTTGGATCTATCTGCAACACAAGGAGAAACGGTCTTTCAAGAGACCGCATATGTTTTTACAAACGGTCCTACGATAGACCGCTAGCCATAAGAAACGGTCCTCTCTAGACCGTTTTCATTTTCTGAATTCTATATTTATGTTAACCTGAAACATAAAGCAGATTAGCCTTATTTATCATATAATAAGCCTAGCTAAATAGTTCTTATTCCTGTTTTAAGTACTGCTTTCATATACTTGGTTACATTCCCTACTCATCTTAGATGATTTCATGTTCTTATGCACTTAGAAGTTGTTTTTAATCTATATTACTTTCATTGCCTAAAACCTATACTTTTGGATTTATGGGCACGTTTTTATAAGGTTTATGGACTTATTTGATCGCTATTTTATCATGATCTCTCTTATCTAAGAGTCATTTTCTTAAGTACATGACACATATCTTGATATGTTGTCATTAGTTACATTAAGAACACCATCTTGAAGTAGTGAACCTCTCCATTGAATATTCCTTCCAAAGGACTAGGTGATCTTGTGTCAAGACCTCCATAAGTCTCCACGAGCCTGGGATTCCCACTGAGACGCAGTGCTGGTTGTACCATAAAAGCTCAATTGTCTAGAAAGCACTTCACCGGTGTTTTAATGAGTTCTAGGCCTTAGCGGCCTAATGTATGACTGCCAGAGTCAGTTAGCGGCCTATTGATAAACCACCAATGTCACCTAGCGGCATTGCCCTAGACCGCATGGTTCCAACTTCTTTTTCAATGTTAAACCCATGGTTTTACCTTTGGGTTGAGTATTCCTATATTCCAGATGGTCTATTGATTATCTAGAACTTGTCACCTTATTCTAAAGATGTCTAAATAAATTATAGAAATTAATGAATGTACGGTTATGCTGCCGAATTCTTTCCAAAGCATGACCTAGTTATTAATGCATTCTTTGAATTCTTATATGCATATTTGGTGCATTCTTCCATTGACGTTGTATCATAAAACTATTATTGAACTTGTTACCTTATTGGCCAATATTATTGTTGTACTCGTGGAAGTAGCTTGATTTATACTTGAAGATACAGTTTGAACACTGATTGTGTTCAAGAGCACTATGTTAGTCCCCTCGGCTGATTTTCGGAAACATACTGTAAACCATGGGGTATGATACTACTGGCGTCGCATTGTGCTGGGACTACTTTCTTTATAAATAAGTGAAGATCCACGTGAAGTCCCGCGATCAATGACACCCAAGAGGGGGGTGAATTGCGTGTTTACAAACTTTTAACAAAATCTTGCCCAATTCAAACAAGTGTGAATAATAACCGTAATGAATTTTAGATCTATATGAAAACTCTCGAACCTAATAGAATCTATAGCACTCAACCAATCTTAGGTACAATGGCGGAGGTGGGAATCTAGAGATTCTACTCACGCAAGATGTTATCTTCCTGACAAGGTTTGCCTTGCCGATCCGAACCCACCTTTTAATATACCCAAGATCTAATATGAGAATGATAAATTACACTAGATCTAACTCAAACAATGCAACCAAAATAATCGACTCGTGTGTAGCACAGAATAGGGATAGAAGAAAAGGAACAAACCACACAATAGACAGTGATTTTTAGGTGGTTCGGATGCAACAACAGCAACCTACGTCCACCTCTCACGATCTGTGAGGATTCCCACATTATCTTGTAAGAGATTACAAGATTAAAAACACACACACACACACGTGAGGAGTTTAGAACTCCCACGAAGGTGCACAGGCACCGAATCACAGAGAGATGTGAGGAAACGAAGAAATCACACACACACACACACGGACCAACGTAGATCCACACACACACAGGTGTATGATATTACAAGAACACAAGATTAAAGATCAACAAGAATAGAGGAAGAAAGTAGAAAATAAAAGCTAGATTCAAGCTCCCCCTTAGTGGATGAAGGTGATCTTGGATGAAGCCAGCTCCCCAACTTGATCTGTACTTGAATGTCCTGCAGATGGTCTTGAGAACCTTGCTCTTGAATGAAGAACTCTTCCACGTATCACTGTAAACGAAGCTACAGTAGCACTCCTCTTTCTCCCCTTGATAGCCTCCTTAGCTTGCTTGAGTGATTAGGGTTTTTGGCCCCAAAGAGATGTTTTTATACATCTTGAATGGGCAGGAGACAAGCCAGGAACCAGATCCCCAAATCATGGCATGTCCGGTGGCTTTGAAATTAAAAAATCCTAGGAGGAGGGTTTCCCACGTTAAAGAAAACAAAGTCAACAATGGCTGCCTCGAAGGGGGCGGTCGACTAGAGGTAGGCGGTCGGTCGACCGACTATAAAAACCTGTTGAAGTTTCATCCTTGAAATTTCGGTCGACCAGTCTGTAACCTTAGGTTTACCAGACTGTAACAACTCTGTTCATTTTTTATTGCTGGAAAAACTGGTCGACCGGCCCTCGTCCGTTGGTCGACCGGACTGTTGAAAACCTGCAAAAATGAGTTGTCAGCCTAGTGAATCATATCCATATGATGAAGGCTTGGATTGAACATATGTTGTTATTTATTTCAAGTCCATTCGAACACTTTTTACGTGTTTGGAAATGTATGAATATTAAAGCAAAATTCAAGAAGAAATTGGACCTTCATTGCGTACGAAGCTCGTACTTAAGCACAAATACATGCCACGTGATAGAGCACATGTCCGGGATTTTGTTATCATCAAAATCACTTGGATATACTCAACAATCTCTCCCTTTTTGATGATGACAAATTACATATATTTAATTATATTACGTGCCTTTAAGCAATTTTGGAAGTTTGAAATCAATGTGAAATCAATGTGGGAAAGTAGTTTCAGAACATTTATTTTCATCAATCCAGCTAAGGCAATTCATTCAACCCTTTTTTTGCCAAATAGAAAGGAAATGAGAAATGAGAGCCAATCATGTAATGCCAAACACCAAGTGCATTCTTTTTCATCATATCATTTCATTGGTTCAGCACAAGGAACATTGATGCTCGAGAGAATGCAAAACATCTACAAGACACTCATGACACAACCCAAAATGCAAAGACGCACATATGAAATGCAAATGCTACAAAATGGGCTACAAGACACTCATGCAAGCATACATCATGCATAACATATATAAACCTAACTAGCTACTTCTCCCCCTTTAGCATCATCAAAACGGGGAGTGGAATACAAAAGAGGTGGACAAAAATGACACAAAGAGACACAAGGACAGCTACGGAGGAAGGTGATTCGGAGTCCCCTCGTCATCATCATCGTCAGAGCCATCATCTTCATTGTCGGAGCCATCCTCATCATCGGAGCCATCCTCATCAGTAGGTGGAGGAGGAGGTGGAGGGATACGGGTCTCAATGTCACGCAGAAGGTGCTCAATGTGAAGAAGGGAACGAGTGGTGGTCCGGTAAGCACTGGTGGTATCCGCGTAGTCAGTAGCAAGAGAGGCTACCTGGGTAGCAAGGGTATCCATGGTGTGAGAGAAAGTGTTCATACGGCCATCTATAGTGTCCATGAAAGTATCAAGCCTCCCAAGAACTGAGTCAAGATGGGTTTCCATTCCCGAGATGCGCCTATCAAAGCTCTCATAATCCCCCCAAGGAGGATATCCAGCACTCTGAGCTGAGGACTCCCCGTGGTAAAACTATGGCGGTGGAGGCACTCTGGGATCCATGTGAGGAGGTGAGGGTGAAGGAGGCTGGTCCTCGGCCTGAATTGGTGCAGGTGCTTCCCCTTGATCTTGTTGTTCTTTCTGCTCTTCGTCACTTGCTAATTCGTCCCCAGAAATGGGTACATCACGACGGAGTTCACCATCCGGACCCCAATAGTATCCCATATCTGTGAAGATCTTGTGGTCATTGTAGATATCATCTTGCCTGACTTGAATGAACATTTCAGCACCTAAATGGATCCCAGCATAAATGAATATTGTAGTCAACTGTGACGCATAAGGAAGAGACCTCCGCAATTGGGTTCGGCATAGCCCTATCAAATCTGTCATGACCCGACCCATGTTGACTAAATTTCCATTCATAACATGATAAAATAGAAACATGTGAACCTCGGTCACTTCATTTCTACTTCCACTTTTTGGGTATATGAGTGAGGGAAACATATGGTGGAGAACTGTGGACGTCAAAAAATGACGATGATGATCATACGGCACTCGCGTCTACGCGTTCAAGCGCAAGTCGAAGACGGGAGGGCCGAGCAAACCCATACCTCTCCCAATCAGGACGAGAACTCACTTGGTGGTCCGCCATCCGTTAAGGAAGCCCCCGGGCAAAAGATACGGCCACAACTCTACGACCGGCCGTGCCGAGAGCTGAATCAAAGGAAAGTTGGGAACTCCGGCATAGTCTTAGCATGCACCGAAAGTCATGCAAAGTCTGGGACCGAACCCCAGAGGCTACGAACGGAATATTGCGGAGGTCATGTATCGCAACTAGAACATTCCGGGAATGCCAACATTCATATGAATGGCCACGACTTTGAAAAGAATCTATTCGATGCTTAAAACGGCGTGGAAGGGCCTTAAATCGGCGCGCCTTAAACCAGCGCGCCCCCTTGCTTTTACGGCGCCCCCCTTTGAATGCACTAAAACGGCACCCCCCTTTGAATGCACTAAAACGGCGCCCCCTTGCTTTTCTTAACATGGCGCGCTCCATTACCATGACCCCCTTGCAAGGCTTTAATCCAACGCGCCCCCGGCCATGCCGTTTTAACCGAAGGGCCCGTCATGCCATTTTTAAAAGCCCTTTCCTTCAAATACTCAACTCGGCGTGATCATGTTGAAGACCAATATTGTTATTCCGGCGCGGTCACTATTCCCCCACGCCGGATTAAGTGATGCAAACAAGCCATTCTCTGAAGGGTTTCTCTGGCTCGCAAACAAGCCATCCCATCTACACTCCGATGCTCTGTTCTGCACCATACACTACGCAGAGAACATTTAATGTTTGAAGCTGTGCCTTCACCCCCGTTCGACAACAAAGCGGCAGCGACAGCAGCAGCAGCAGATCCTCCCGACAAATCCGTGAACATCCCATCCTCGGACGAACGACAAGGTACGGCGCCAATTATCAGATGCCATCATAGAAGCCAACCTTGTTCATCTGGCAGACGAACGCAGTGGCGGGAGCTTTCTTCCATTTGAGAAAGGAAAGGACCCCACTATATATATGCTCTGCCTACTCCCTGAATAAAACCCTCGGCTGGCCCGTCGTAGAGGGTGCCTGGAAGAGGAGCAAAAGTGATGGGAATCAACGCTGAGCACTAATTTTTATTTTGCATTTGTGTCCTTTAGTTTGCTTTTATATCCTTGGGAAAGTATATGTGCAATTGTAAGGCTTTATAAGCCAATGTGTCATTCCCTAGGATTATTTGGGTTTTTGTGAAAAATGTCAGTAGGTCCAGCAAGGGGGCCCTCACTCCTTTCCCATTGGTCCACCTAAGCCATAGGGGGTCCATGTGGGGTTGGTCAACCATCCTATGTGGCTTCTAGATGACTTGACCATTCAAGGGAACAATTGGATTAAAAAGTCTAATATTCTAACCCTTAAAGTCCAAGATGCTTCCCCCTTATAATATAGTTTATCCCATGTTGTATTTTTTATTTAATTTGGTCATTTGACCACATGGGGAAGAAAATCCCCTCTCTCCTACGAAATTCCTAGCCCCCCACCCCTTGCAATTCTCTATATAAGCCTATGTATAGTGTCATTAGAGAAATTAATGAAGAGAAAAAAAATTGTGAAATTTGGTTGGAACCAAAGAAGGGTGTGCCCTCCTCCTCTCTCCCTCCCCCTCTTGCAGATGGATTTCTGCTAAATCTTGGGTGTGATGCCCTTCTATCTTTTCCTTAGCCCCTCTGAATTCTATTTCTACCGCCGCCGCCGCCGCCATCGCACCGCCGTCGCGCCGCCGCCACCATCGCCGGATTTTGTCTACATCAGGATATAAGCTCATCGCCGGATTTTTATCTCTGGTTCTTGTTGTCTGATAGACCCCTAATTTTGAGTGTTTGTTCTGTCCATCTCCCTTAACCTCCAGTTAAAATTTCGTGTCATTTGGAAGTCATTTGATATTTTTTCCATATTTTTGTTTGTCCTCTCAGTAATCTGTCCTTTTACAGATCTATGGGACATAGTCACCTTGTCGCATTTTCCCCACCCCCTTACAAATTTTCAGAAAATCCCAAAAAATTACTCAGTGTTCCACACATATATCCCCTTCCACCATAATTTTTGTGGAGTCTATAAAATTCATTTGACCCTCGGTCAAATATCAGTTTTAGGCAGATCCCTTGCTACCCTGTGTGTCTGTCAGTCCGAGTCAGAAACAAAAACAGTGTTACAGTCATATTCATTTTCAATCCGTTCGGTGGATGGAGCTGTCAAAATTATATGTTGTCGATCTATGAGCTCTCTTTCCAACGGTACCAGCCACGCCTCGATAGGCCTCCGGATCTGAGCATCGTAATTCATGTCGTCGAGGCCTGCAGATCTGTTCCCTATGCAGGTCCGAAATTATAGCCTAAAAAAAATTCAAAAATAAATATCAAAAATCAACATCAGGAGCCGCCACTTCAAAAAGTCATTCAGGGACGTCCTGCCATCGTCCCAGCCAAGCGACGCCTTCGGATGATCTCAGGAAGGCGACGTTCCTTTGGGAACCGTTGCTTGTTGTCCAGTGAGTCAGCAACCGAGTTGGCGCAGCACCGAGTTGGAATAGTGCCGAGTCGGACCAGCAGGCCGAGTTCGTGCCGTACGCACTTCCAGATTGCTGCCCGTCAACCCAGGGTCGGTCCTCCCAAGCCCCACTTGTAGCCCTTTACTTCCCTACGTGGAGTGGGCAATAAAATTCACGGTTGTAATTAACTTTTTACTGTTGTTACCGGGAGTTACCGTAACTGGCCGGGAACGTCTTCCCCACGCCCGGAGCGTGGAGGTAAACTTGCTTCCCTCCTCGTAGGCATTGCTTTACTCGTATTACTTCGTATATGCCGCGGCGGCTTCATAAAAAAATCACCTTTTGACAAAGTCGACTTGTGCGGGACAGGACATAAGGTAACACTCAAAGTAATCATCCATAATGACTTCCCACTCTAGGTAGTCACTCAGATTATCAGAGCCGTAGAAGTCCCGGGCTACGGGCCTTTTGGGGTGGTCCGCGTGGTCCTTCCATTTTAGATAGTATCGCCACCATGCAGAAGATGCGGCCCCTTGGTCATCCATGGGACACGGGGACGCTAGTGAATGGACATGCCAACAGTTGGTGACAAGACACTAGACCGACTATGCAAGGTTGGAATGCACTAACTAATGCACACTAAGGACCCTATAATTAATCCAAGACTCGGTACGTGGCGGAGTTAATCGATCCGAAGATCACTCGCACAAGTGTGCGACCTTCTCGATAGGCATAGCCTAACGTTCAGACAACACCTTTTATTATATCAAATAAAGGTATGTTATGCAACCTTGGACCGACCTAAGCTTAGACTCGACTTAAATGACTCTTTTTTTTGGTTGATTTCAGACGCCCTAGACTCAACTAGCGCTCAGATACCAAATTGATGCGGGACGGACACGCGACCTGGGACTCTAGCTCGCGATCGTCCCTATGCGAGGGAAGACGTGGGACCGGGCACGGTTGAGAAACCGGCTGTGAGTCTTGGGTATCGGCCTTTCTGCGTTAACTCGGATCGAGTCACGGGACGGTACACTCAATCTCGCTCTCTCGCAGCAGTGATAATAGAATAACAAGCTAGAAACCTATCACATGATAGATAAGCTATTCTAATTTAACTCCACGTACGTAATATAATTTTAGAATTTTTACATGAAAATCATTGTTATAAGTTAATTTGTAAAAAAATCATTCTTAGAAATACATTAACAGATATATCACTATATATATCTGAGATGTGCAAAAATGTCATATTTATTTACATATATATCACTTCTTTTTACCAACAACTTATAAAAAAATCATGCTTAAATGACATTTATACACTATTTGAATTAACACAGTGATATATTTACTAATACATTTTTAGGAATGATTTTTTTTTATAAATTGACCTCTAACAATAGTTTTCATGTAAAAATCCCTATAATTTTTAATATATCAAAATAGAGTAAAAAAGAGCATGATTATTAATGGGCCGGGATGACAGATAAAGTTAACTTATTTATTTCATTATACAAAGAACATGGAGGGACATCAAGTACTTCCGGGAAGATAGGAGGCTAAGGCCCATCGAGTCATGGTGGGATATGAAGAGAGCGCTTAGGAGGGTCTAACTTCCCCGCCCACCTACCTCCAACCACGGGGGTCATACCACTAGCCAACCCCACCAACTCACCCGCAATCAAGTGGGCCACACCTCCAACCAACCCCGCCCCTTCACCTCCATCCAAGTCCACCAAAGCAACCCCAATCAAGTGGCCCTCACTGTCACCTCCAACCAACCACCCCTTGGCACCTCCGTCCAATCCCACCCAATCACCTCCAACCAAGTGGAAGCCCCACTTATAGTCGAGTCTAGGTCTGCATCTGGGCCGAGAGATGAGGAGCGAGTCCACCCCGAGGCCCCTACTCCAACCCGCACCTTAGATGAAATCAAGAAAATACTTTCGGATTGGTTGGAAAGGATTGAAAGGACACATGCTCCTTTACCACCCGTGAGTGCTCCATTGCCACTTTCTACTTCCAAACTTTATTTGGAACCATCTTATTTGGAGCCACCCAAGCCTGAGCCACCCGTGTTTGTAACGGGTACGCTATACATAGCCGAGCCACTTCTTAGTTGGCTCAAGGATGGCTTGGTCCCACCCCCTTACCCCTCCAGGGACCCCACCTTACCCCTAGTGCTCGTCAACTCCTACCACACTACATTCCGGTCTAGTCACCATGTTGATACATTGGGTGACCTTATTCTTAGTTTAGGTTGGTAATGGAAGTTGACGCACTTATTGGCCCGAGGCTTCGACCAACCCACTAGTCGTAGCTTCACCGATCCGGCCATAGTGTTCATTACCTCCGTGTGCACCGTGGGTTGTGTCACCACGGAGATTCTTCTATTCTTCCCGATGCCGACCGAGTCCGACATCGTTCCCTTTTGCCCAAGGGAGGAATCCTATTTTCTAGACATGGCCGTCGTCCCACCAACCACAATGTATGATGGTGATTATGAATTCTTAAATTGGGACCGAGTCATGGGGGAACCCACTTCATGGGGCTATACCTTCTTTGACCCTTTTGACCCCTTCACTAGTGAACCTCCCGAGCCATCATATTCACTCCACTTCTTCCAAGGAGTTCACTATCTCACCCCTACCCCTCGGTCTAGTTGGCAAGCCATACCTATGTCTAGGGGTAATAACGGGGGTAGTTTTGGATCTCCTAGCCCTTCCCCACCCAAATCCCATAGGTCGCCAATGCATGAGTGGTACATCTTAAGGTGTCTAGGAGTCCTCCATTCCGTCAACCATCGAGTACATCTAGTGTATGCATGGCACATATTCGGGTGTCCTGGTCCACCATCGCCTATGCGTAGGTCGGACTAACATTAGGTTTGTTTAGGGTCTGTGTGAGTCTTTGTTTCGTCCGGTTTGTTTGTCGAGTGCATTGTGTGTCTGTGCGTACGTTGAGTCGAGTCGATTTTGTACGCTCGCGTTGTTAGTCCCTTTCGAGTATGAGACTTGTCGGACTATTGGGATCGGTTCTACTCCACATATCGGATCTAGTCACATAAGGGACCCGCGGTGATTCCTAGTAAGTCTTTGAGTCGCCTCCCTCATTTAAGAGTGACCCCACCCCGGAGTGTCCACCTCTAGCCTCATTCCCATGGCAGCATGTGCATATCAAATCTATACGGGATGAGCAGGTGTCGATTACTTGGAGTGGAGCATACTCCGCGCTTCCGAGTTCGGTGACGGATCCGCCGAAGCTTCTCGAGCAGCCACCCCTTTACTCAACGGAGTCGAGTTCTTCTCACCTGGGGAGAGTTGATGGGAATCGACGTCGAGTACTAATTTTTATTTTGCATTTGTGTCCTTTAGTTTGCTTTTATATCCTTGGGAAAGTATATGTGCAATTGTAAGGATTTATAAGCCAATGTGTCATTCCCTAGGATTGTTTGGGTTTTTGTGCAAAATGTCAGTAGGTCCAGCAGGGGAGCCCTCACTCGTTTTCCATTGGTCCACCTAAGCCATAGGGGGTCCATGTGGGGCTGGTCAACCATCCTATGTGGCTTCTAGATGGCTTGACCATTCAAGGGGACAATTGGATTAAAAAGTCCAATATTCCAACCCTTAAAGTCTAAGATGTTTCCCCCTTATAATATAGTTTATCCCATGTTGTATTTTTTATTTAATTTGATCATTTGACCACATGGGGAAGAAAATCCCCTCTCTCCAATGAAATTTCCAGCCCCCCACCCCTTGTCATTCTCTATATAAGCCTATGTATACTGTCATTAGAGAAATTAATGAAGAGAAAAAAAATTGTGAAATTTGGTTGGAACCAAAGAATGGTGTGCCCTCCTCCTCTCTCCCTCCCCCTCTTGCAGATAGATTTCTGCTAAATCTTGGGTATGATGCCCTTCTATCTTTTCCTTAGCCCCTCGGAATTCTATTTCTACCGCGGCCGCCACCGCCATCGCACTGCCGTCGCGCCGCCGCCACCATCGTCGGATTCTGTCTACATCAGGATAGAAGCTCATCTCCGGATTTTTATTTCTAGTTCTTGTTGTCTGATCAAGCCCTAATTTTGAGGGTTTGTTCTGTCCATCTCCCTGAACCTCCAGTTCAAATTTTATGTCATTTGGAAGTCATTTGGTATTTTTCCAATATTTTTGTTTGTCCTCTCAGTAATCTGCCCTTTTGCGGATCTACAGGACAGAGTCACCTTGTCGCATTTTCCCTACCCCCTTAAAAATTTTCAGAAAATCCCAAAAAATTACTCAGTATTCCACACATATATCCCCTTCGACCATAATTTTTATTGGATCCCGTAGTGCAGGAACACGGATCTAGAGGGGGGGGTGAATAGATCATACTACTACTAATACTAAAAACTATGTCCAATTAAAACACAACTAGCACACAGCGGAATATACAAGATTGAGTAATTTAATCTAAACAGGTTTAAACTAGATTCACTCAATCTCACCGAGCTCACTCGATTGCACAAACAGATAGGATAGAGAACACACAGACACAAGAATCAAACCACAAGACACGGGGATTTTTAAGGTGGTTCGGGACCACGACGGGCTCCTTACGTCCACCCCTCACCAAACCGGTGAGGCTTCACTACACGCTACAAATGTAGCAACACGGGGACGAACCCCAACAACACACACGCTGCTTTCGCAGCAAACCACACACGAGGCCTTGCCTCAAGCTACTGCCACACACACACACACACACACACACACACACACACACACACACACACACACACACACACACACACACACACCGAACAAATTCCTCACACGGAGTCACAACTCCATCCACACACACGTAGGCACTGCTTACACAACCACACGGGAGTAAACTCCCAACCACACACGGGGAACACACCCCAACTTATGCCCAACCACACACGCGGTTGTACTCCGCACAAAACGACGCACATAAATCAACACACACACTCGGAGACCCCTTTCTCCGAACACCCACACAAAGCATTATCTCAAATGTTTATGAACCGAAAACACATATGTGCTATGACCCTCCAAACAAATTATAGAAATGAAAACTAGACAGATGTGCCAAGTATAAGGCTCCCCCTTCTTCAGCAAGATCTGATTCTCCTTGCTCGTTGACGGATGATCATGATTTAGATATCATCTTATTCGTCTCCTCAAGTTGCACGTCTTCACCTGAAAGAACAGATAGAAATGATAAGCTCAAACTTTAAGTTAGTCCCAATCAAGACAATAGAAATGAACGGTTTAGCGATCCCCCTCTTCATCTTCATCCTATATAAGGATCACATGAGCATTAGGATTGTTGAATCACACAATTCGCAGCTCATATATATATATGCAAGAGAGAGTGGATATAAGACTTATAAAACCATCCTAAGATGTCTTAAAACAGATATTCAAGCTCAATCAACAACGATTTTGAGAAATCAGAATGAAGAAGATGTTGCAGTGATTAGAGCTCCCCCTTTCTCTCCTTTGAACATATTTGAATGCTTCTGAAGTATGAAACCCGTTCTTGAAGAAGAATGATTGATTCTTGCATGGATGATGCTTGTAGCATGAATTTCTTCGTAGCTTGTGGCAGAGGAATGGATGAGGACGTGAAACCTTGTTCTTCCCTTCATATACAAGCTTAAAACATGGTGGAAGATGCCTTGGAGCTGCTACCTGCGACCTGCACATACAAGGGTTAGAGGAAAAATGATTTTCAGATCTCGCATCATGTTCCTTAGGGTTTGCAACCCAAGAGATGTATATAAATGATTAGAACGGTCAAGGGACAGCTTGGAGACCAGATCCATGAATTAGGGAGACATATAGGGCATTTGGAATTGATTGGTAGGACTTTTGGGGCAAGAAAACGGCGGTCAAAGATGGTGGCTGGACGTCCGACCGGAAAGGGTCGACCCCAGGGTCGACCCTCGGGCTCACAGAAGCCAAACAGAACCTATTTTATGGTTCTGGGTTACAGGGGTCGACCCCAGGGTCGACCCTTGTGTTCCCAGAACCCAAAACAGAACCATTTTTTAGGTTCTGGGTTGCAGGGGTCGACCCTTTCAGGCTGGTTTCAAAAACATGGTTCTGTTTTGAGCAGAACCTGTGAGGGTCGACCCCATGGGTCGACCCCTTCTAGTTTGGGCCTGAAAATGTGCTAAAACCTTCAACAAATCAAGGGGAAATAATTGATTAAATGTTACCAAAATCTCATGAAGATCAACCATGATTTTTCATCCTGAAAAACATGATAAAGCAAGATGTTAGTTGACAATCAAGATCTTTACATCAAGCATTAACACTATGACCATGTTCACAATAAATTACATCATTGAACCTATTCCAAGAGTGAAGGAGGAACGAGATATCCATTTAAATCCACATAGTAACACTTACCTCATTGTTTTACCTGAGTTCACATTTCTTGTTGATTGGTTGAGTCATTCATACACATAGTCATGAAATTCCAAATATCATTCACCATAGCATGATAATATAGATTTGGAATTCAAAGAGTAAGGAGCCAAGCCACATAAAATAATATTGAGTCACATTCAATTTGATCATCATCCAAACTCTCATCAATCCACACATCATTACCTTGGGGGCTAGCATTGGTATTTGCATCTCAATCAATCATTTAGCATTACCATGCATGACATGAGGCTCAATATGACATTTATCCAAGCATGTTTTTCACAAAGGCTTTCTCCTTGAATATAGAGTAATCTCCCCCAAGTGTAGATGGAATGTATATGCAATGTGCTAACCTCAAAGCACGTATGAGCCTTATAGAGTCACAGATGCATCCACATGATGATATCCCAATAGAAATAGTTTGTAATCATTTCCACAATCATTTCATATGAAGAACCATTCACGCACAAGGCTAAGCAACAAAGGCAAAGACATTTTGTAATCATCAAAATTACATACACAACAATCTCCCCCATTTTGATGATGACAAAATATTATGCTTTAAAGCTCTCTTTTAAAGCTCTCTCTCCTCCTTTGACATAATCAGAAATGGGGATCATGATGGGGATACCATGATGGCAGTAAAACCATTTGATACCAATTGTTGAAATTCAAATGTGGAAATTGGAAATACAAATGTGGATAATATGGTCATGTAGAATGCAAGATGACAAACCGATATGTAAATGCTTACGAGTTGCAGCAATTGGAAATGGTGTATGACATGACAATAATGAGCAAGCAAACAAGCACTCAAACACCCATAGAAAGATATAGACTCATGCAAGTCCTGATGAGTTAAGCAGATAAGATCTCATGCAAAGCTCCCCCTTTGACAATGACACATTAGATGATTGGCTTTGATTTTTGAATTTTTAGATTTTTAGTTTTCTTGTGAAATGCATGAAACAAGATGTGTGAAAATGTTGAGACATGATATGCATACAATGTAATCAAGCAGATATCTATAGATACATGCAACATAACTCCTTAACAAGAAGTGATACCAATTGATTTACAATGAGGGGATAGGTGTAGGAAAAGTGAAAATGAGTCATTAAGTTCAGAATGCTCATGATTACACCTAGAAGATTATGCAGATAAATAGGAGAAGACGTACAGTAGGTCAAGCAATTAATCAAATTTTCAAAATACATATCAAATCAAATTACCATGTGTAAGTGAGTAACATGAGTATGAATTTTAGCCATATGGATAACCAGATTTTCAAGTAAACTCTAAAGTAACAGCACAGACTGCATTTCAATCTAGAGAACAGTGTATTGGAGGCTTCGCTCTTCCTTATCAAATTATCATCAGTAATTTTCACACTGACAATCTGAATTTTTCTAAGAATGATCAGGTTCAGATAATTCCTTTTTACGCGAGGAGACACATGGAGCTCATGTCAGAATCCCCGGTTACTCAGAATACTGAACCTTGTCACCTCATTTGAACAGAGATACTTTAGTCAACACTTTTCATAAATGAACCACATCACATCTCAGGTGACATGTGCCCAGTTTACTCAGTGAGACTTAGCATTGCTCTGCCTTTCATATCAACCATTTTTTGTATGTGGAGACAGGTAGCTTTTTCCTCAACTGTCACTTATCATCCATGCAGCAAGTTGAATTACTTTAGAGTGTTGAAATGAAATTTCTATATCCTTATGAACAACACTCAATTTCACATTAAAGTGCATGAAGTGTATGAATTTTATTTAACATGTATGGAGAAAATTTAACTTAGAATAGGATAGTATAGCTCCCCCTATGTAAATGCAATAAGTATGAAATGCTACCCCTTAGAGTTTTACATGAAGCACACTTGTTAAGACTCAGATGCAACATTATTTATCAATGAAGTATGTGGTCTTAGAAGTTTCAAGGAAGGGGTTGAATAGCATATAATAACATGCAAGCAAATGATGAAGATATGCATATGCAATGCGATGCAAGATTTCAGATTTCACATGACACTCTATATGCACCTAATGCAACTAATGCATGACACGCATTACCAATTGTTAAAATGTGAGGACACAATTTTATTCTAAAAAGAGAATTCAAAAAATTCATTCAAAACATCAAGATCATCACATGTGAACTTTTCTTGAAAACAGTTGTGCTTTTATCCAAAAAGATAAGTGGCACATTGGTAAAGACCGTAGAACATTGATCAAATTCAGTCCTCAAAATGTTCAGCCATATAACAACATCATCATGCTTAGAGAATGGAAAACATCAATCTCAGAATATTCAGCTTGCAAAACTCCCCCATAATCAATGCATGATTTCAAAAAATTCATTTAAGTTGGATGCCATATGCATAGATGATTCATGGTACCGGGCAGAGACACATTCTCACGCATGGTGATAGCTTTAAGACAGGCTTGACCTGTCGTTCCACATGTCACAATTTTACATACCATGCAATCATTGAATTGATGATCAGAAACAAATATATTCTCATTTGACATCGGGGGTTTAGCAAAAGGCATTCAATGGCTACACTCTCATATATACTGCTCATATGTTTCAATGCCATTCAACCAAGCATTCATCATCCATATTTTTAAAAGCAACCAAGGGGTATTCAAAACTTCAAAATCACTGTCTATCAAGTTATAGCATTAACATCAAGACTAAGGAGCTTCAAACAAACACTTTATTTTCTCACCTTTGTCTTGAGTTACCTTCATTAACATCCTCAAATTCTTCACTTTATTTCACTTGTTGTCATCTTCATCAACCTTTCTTTCTCTCCTGCAAGAAATATATCGATATTAGCCAAAGGAATGGAAGTAGATCAGATCTGGCATTGAAGTCCTCTTGAGCTCCTTTCTTCCTCTCCATGATTTCAAGGGTTGATGGTCATTATCAAACCTGCACTGCAAAGAGCTCAATTCATGTCAATATTAAGGCAATGCATATGAAGAAACTAACTTCAAGACTTTTCATCACATATGACTTTCTCTCTCTCAACCTACAATATCAGAAACTCAATTTCATGTCAATCTCAACGCAATACAAATGAGAAAGCCAATTTCAGTGCTTTTCTTCCACAAGACAATCTCCTATGAGCTGCAAGTATGAATGATGAGCTTCAAGTATCAACTCAGGGACAAGCCCATGTTCACCAAGACATCACACCAGAACTGGCCAAGTCGACTTGAAGACTTACTCTTGGCCTCAAGGCAATCCTGCAACAAGGTTCTCATTTGGTTGTTTTGGGTACCCAAACCTTCTTGGGTCCCGGATGGTTAGTTGCACCTCTAGTGGGTGCTTTCCACAGTTTTTGGACCTGTATATCATCAAAATACATTAAGGAGCAAACATACATGGTATGCCCAAACTCACCATAATAATGACAACAACCAAAAGACTTCACAGAATTCTCATTAACATGGTAATCAAATTTCTGTGATTTAGCATGAATGTTATCATTATAGGCATGGAAATTTCTCTTCTTCATAACAGGATGAGCATGAAATTTCTATGGGTTGGCGAAAGTATAATTATTTTTGACTTTAAAATTCTTTCTTTCATTTGCTTGCCAACACTGTGACACACGGTGTCCTAGCTTTTCACATTTAAAACAAGCAACCCTTTTTCTTTTGGAAACAAGCTCATTTTTGCATGTTTTCAAATCATCTGATTTCATAATGAAATAATCACTCATCAAATTACCATGCTTACCATAATAAAGACATTAGATTTTCTTTGTGGATGCATGTGTGTGTGCAACATGATTTTTCATGGCATTCATCGTGACACCAATAACATTTTTAGCCTTTTGATGCAAGTTTTGTTTCTTTTCCAGATTTTCATTTGATCTCTTTGTTGTTTGAGTAGTAGTTTGATTTGGAGACTCATTTGATGTGATGGCTATGTTTGAACTATGGACAAATGATGTATAGACTTTATTTTCAAAATTCTATTTATTCACAGGATTATAACCTAGTCCCTCTCTTTGGAAATTCACCTTAGTCCCCAATATCTTGTTCAGATTTTCTTCCCCATTCACAAACTTAGACAAGGATGCATTCAAGTCACCAATTTCAGATTCAAGGGATGCAATGTGTAATTCATAGTTAGCTATTTCTTGTTCAAGCACATGCACCTTATCAGATTCATCAACTATCACAGATTTCCCTTTTTCAAGATTTTCAAGTTTTTTCAATCTACTTTCAAGCAGGGAGATTTGAATTAGCATCGCACTGTTCTCCTTTTTGAGTTCTTCATTTTCATTTACAAGTTTATCATTCATAATCAATTCATTGCAAATATCATGATCAATAGAGTTTGACTCCATTTTGTTTCTTAGATCTTTTTCAATTTTCTCCAATTGATCAATTATGTTCTTGAGGGTAACATTTTCATTTCCCAAACAAGCAATGGTTTCTTTGTGACATTCAACATCATGCTCTAAAAGTTCATTGAAGTTAACAAGCTCAGAACATTTATCACAAGAACCATTTTCATGGAGCATGTTTTCAGATTTCTTTTTCAATTTTCTATTTTCTGACTTGATTTTCTTATATTACTTTTCCAACTCATCATAAGCATTAACAAGATCATCAAGAGTAAATTTTTCAGAATCTGAATTTACCTCTTCTGCACTTTTGTCACTTTGTTGATCAGCATCATTGGCCATGAGACATTTTTGCCTTTCCTTCTCTTGATCTTTGATCAACCGGTCCATAAGCTCCTTCGCCGTCCTACAAGAAGATACAAATGGAAACTTGTTAGTACTTACAGAAGCTTTCAATAAACTCAAAGCAGTAGCATTATCACGGTGCATCATTTTATCTTGATTAGACCACTTGGTCTCATCTAGAGGTAATGTGTGTGGACCATGATAAATTAATTTCCAAAGACTAGGATTAATAGAATTGATCACCACACACAGTTTACCTAGCCATGAATCAAAATCCAAACAAGTGAAGATTGGCAGACAATTCATTGAGATATGTTCAGAAAAATTCATGATTATAGAATGCACTAGGATCACTCAGCAGATCGCAAGATCTAGGGACAATAGAGCCTCGCTCTGATACCAATTGTTGGGTCCCGTAGTGCAGGAACACGGATCTAGAGGGGGGGGTGAATAGATCCTACTACTACTACTAAAAATTATGTCTAATTAAAACACAACTAGCACACAGCTGAATATACAAGATTGAGTAATTTAATCTAAACAGGTTTAAACTAGATTCACTCAATCTCACAGAGCTCACTCGATTGCACAAACAGATAAGATAGAGAACACACAGACACAAGAATCAAACCACAAGACACGGGGATTTTTAAGGTGGTCCGGGACCACAACGGGCTCCCTACGTCCACCCCTCACCAAACCGGTGAGGCTTCACTACACGCTACAAATGCAGCAACACGGGGATGAACCCCAACAACACACACGCTGCTTTCGCAGCAAACCACACACGAGGCCTTGCCTCAAGCTACTGCCACAGCAGCACACACACACACACACCACTGGGAAACACACCCCGAATAAATTCCTCACACAGAGTCACAACTCCGTCCACACACACGTAGGCACTGCCTACACAACCACACGGGAGTAAACTCCCAACCACACACGGGGAACACACCCCAACTTATGCCCAACCACACACGCGGATGTACTCCGCACAAAATGACGCACATAAATCAACACACACACTCGGAGACCCCTTTCTCCGAACACCCACACAAAGCATTATCTCAAATGTTTATGAACTGAAAACACATATGTGCTATGACCCTCCAAACAAATTATAGAAATGAAAACTAAACAGATCTGTCAAGTATAAGGCTCCCCCTTCTTCAGCAAGATCTGATTCTCCTTGCTCGTTGACGGATGATCATGATTTAGATATCATCTTCTTCGTCTCCTCAAGTTGCACGTCTTCACCTTAAAGAACAGATAGAAATGATAAGCTCAAACTTTAAGTTAGTCTCAATCAAGACAATAGAAATGAACGGTTTAGAGATCCCCCTCTTCTTCTTCATCCTATACAAGAATCACATGAGAATTAGGATTGTTGAATCACACAATTCGCAGCTCATATATATGTATGCAAGAGAGAGTGGATATAAGACTTATAAAACCATCCTAAGATGTCTTAAAATAGATATTCAAGCTCAATCAACAACGATTTTGAGAAATCAGAATGAAGAAGATGTTGCAGTGATTAGAGCTCCCCCTTTCTCTCCTTTGAACATATTTGAATGCTTCTGAAGTATGAAACCCGTTCTTGAAGAAGAATGATTGATTCTTGCATGGATGATGCTTGTAGCATGAATTTCTTCGCAGCTTGTGGCAGAGGAATGGATGAGGACGTGAAACCTTGTTCTTCCCTTCATATACAAGCTTAAAACATGGTGGCAGATGCCTTGGAGTTGCTACCTGTGACCTGCACACACAAGGGTTAGAGGAAAAATGATTTTCAGATCTCGCATCATGTTCCTTAGGGTTTAAAACCCAAGAGATGTATATAAATGATTAGAAAACGGCAGTCAAAGATGGTGGCTGGACGTCTGACCGGAAAGGGTCGACCCTAGGGTCGACCCTCGGGCTCACAGAAGCCAAACAGAACCTATTTTATGGTTATGGGTTACAGGGGTCGACCCCAGGGTCGACCCTCGTGTTCCCAGAATCCAAAATAGAACCATTTTTTAGGTTCTGGGTTGCAGGGGTCGACCCTTGGGGTCGACCCATCCATGGGGCGACCCCAGGGGTCGACCCTTTTAGGCTGGTTTCAAAAACATGGTTCTGTTTTGAGCAGAACTTGTGAGGGTCAACCCCATGGGTCGACCCCTTCTAGTTTGGGCCTGAAAAAGAGCTAAAACCTTCAACAAATCAAGGGGAAACATTTGATTAAATGTTACCAAAATCCCATGAAGATCAACCATGATTTTTTATCCTGAAAAATATGATAAAGCAAGATGTTAGTTGACAATCAAGATCTTTACATCAAGCATTAACACTATGACCATGTTCACAATAAATTACATCATTGAACATATTCCAAGAGTGAAGGAGGAACGAGATATCAATTTAAATCCACATAGCAACACTTACCTCATTGTTTTACCTGAGTTCACATTTCTTGTTGATTGGTTGAGTCATTCATACACATAGTCATGAAATTCCAAATATCATTCACCATAGCATGATAGTATAGATTTGGAATTCAAAGAGTAAGGAGCCAAGCCACATAAAATAATATTGAGTCACATTCAATTTGATCATCATCTAAACTCTCATCAATCCACACATCATTACCTTGGGGGCAAGCAATGGTATTTGCATCTCAATCAATCATTTAGCATTACCATGCATGACATGAGGCTCAATATGACATTTATCCAAGCATGTTTTTGACAAAGGCTTTCTCATTGAATATAGAGCAATCTCCCCCAAGTGTAGATGGAATGTATATGCAATGTGCTAACCTCAACGCACGTATGAGCCTTATAGAGTCACAGATGCATCCACATGATGATATCCCAATAGAAACAATTTGTAACCATTTCCACAATCATTTCATATGAAGAACCATTCACGCGCAAGGCTAAGCAACAAAGGCAAAGCCATTTTGTAATCATCAAAATCACATACACAACAATTTTCGTGGAGTCTATAAAATTCATTTGACACTCAATCAAAGGTCAGTTTCAGACAGATCCCTTGCTACCCTGTGTGTCTGTCGAGTTAGAAACAAAAATAGTGTTACAATCATATTCATTTTCAATCCGTTCTGTGGATGGAGCTGTCAAAATTATATGTTATAGATCTATGAGTGCTCTTTCCAACGGTACCAGCCACGCCTCGATCGGCCTCCGGATCTGAGTGTCGTAATTCGTGTCACCAAGGCCTGCAGATCTATTCCCTGTGCAGGACCGAAATTGTAGCCCATGAGAAATTCAAAAATAAATATCAAAAATCAACTTCACGAGCTGCCACTTCGAAAAGTCGTTCAGGGACGTCCTGCCATTGTCCCAGCCAAGCGGCGCCTCCGGAAGATCTCAGGAAGGCGACGTTCCTTTGGGAACCGTTGCTTGCTGTCCAGTGAGCACCGAGTTGGAATAGTGCCGAGTCGGACCAGCAGGCCGAGTTCGTGCCGTACACACTTCCAGATTGCTGCCCGTCAACCCAGGGTCGATCCTCCCGGGCCCCACTTGTAGCCCTTTACCTCCCTGCGTGGAGTGGGCAATAAAATTCATGGTTGTAATTAACTTTTTACTGTTGTTACTGGGAGTTACCGTAATTGGCCGGGAACGTCTTCCCCACGCCCGGAGCGTGGAGGTAAACTCGCTGCCCTCCTCGTAGGCATTGCTTTACTCGTATTACTTCGTATATGCCGCTGCATGTGATAGGTTTCTAACTTGTTATTCTATTATCACCACTGCGAGAGAGCGAGATTGAGTGTACCGTCCCGTGACTCGATCCGAGTTAACGCGGAAAGGCCGATATCCAAGACTCACGGCTGATTTCTCAACCGTGCCCGGTCCCACGTCTTCCCTCACATAGGGACGATCGCGAGCTAGAGTCCCAAGTCGCGTTTCCATCCCGCATCAAAAAGAAAGAAAGCTCAGTGAGGGAGGAAGCCCAGTGAAGAGAGAAGGCCACCCGAAAATAAGAAGAGTATCGTCCTCACGCCTGTGAGTGAAAGAGTGAAAGAGTGAGAGTGAGTGGGGGGGGAAGAGGCCCGTGCTCTCTCTCTTCCTCCCCTGTCAATGTATTCTGCCTTTTTCCCTTGTAATGTTCACCTTTTTTTCTTCCCTCGAGTATGAATGAAAAGAATGGGTTCTCTAAGCATGCGTAGTCTTCCACTGTTGTGATCTCTTCCCCTTCCTCTCAATTTTCTTATCATCCAAGGACCTCGGAGGTCTTCCTCTCCCTGGCATGACCTTCGGGGAACCCGTTCGTGGGATGAAGAGCTACAGCCTTCCATGGCGAACATCTAGATCATCACTCGTGAGTCGTGGTCGCTCTTGAAGGCTAGCCCTCGAGCGTTCCACACTCACACTTGGGTTTTCGGACCACCGTGAGGCCATTCCGAATTTTGAGGGTCACCCCGGAGTAATCCGTTTGGTGGCCTTCTATTGACTTTGACAAGTCCCGGTCCGGGGGAGGTGCTGCCCAATTCTTGCCAGGGCCAAGAACGCTCAATAACAAATGAAGAAGACACCCTCCGGAGAACAAACAGAACACACAGTAAACCCTCTGTGAATTAACCACTTGAAGTCTTTGCACAATAAACTCCTCCGAACAAAACACTTAAACCCCATGCTAATTCCTCTTAATAAACAACTAAAATGATTAAACCCCCCTCTTCACCGACTTAATCCACCAAATGGATGAACAAACGGACCATTAAACCAACCTGCAGATGAAAGAAAAGAAAAAACACAGTCAATCCCTGTGAACTAAACCATTGGGAGAGTTTATCCCGGCGCGGGCTAATCTGGCACGGTCACTGTTCCCCCGCACTAGTTTAACCCTCCTCTCAAAACACTCTCCTCCCTCTTTGAACCCAATTCCGACGCGCCCCTGCTCACTTCCCAATTCCGGCAAGCTCCCTTGCAAGCATACTAATCCGGCGCGCCTCTTGTGACCCCCCTAATCCGGCGCGCTCCCTTGAAGATCCTAATTCGGCGCACCCTTATCACCTCCTATTCCGACGAGCCCATATTCGGCGTGCCCCCCCCTTGCCTTCCCTAAATCGGCGCCCCCACCATAGCATCCTAATCTGGCGCGCCCATTTGTTTCCTTAAACCGGCATGCCTCCTATAAAAAAACACAATTAACTAAATGGAAGAAAAGCTTAAAACTCATACATAAAATAAAAGAAAGGACCCAAACAAATGAATGAAATAAAAGACTATGAACCACTCTCATGAGAATAAACACCATAACCTTTCTATAATTAAAATTTTGTTCCGGGGGTGCTGCTTCAGGAAACCCCCGCAAGGGGCGCTGCCCCCTTGACCCCTGTGACCTTACTGGGTAGGTCGATCCCCACGACCTGACCACGCAGGTCCATCACTGCGACCTAACCGCGCAGGTCGATCCACGTATGAGGGCGCACGTTGGCGAGTTCGGGCTTCACACTTAACAATTCGCTTCCCCGGATTGTGCGTGAAGAGAAAAGCAACGATGCCCCATGGTATCAGATGTGGACCTCAGAATCCCCGACATTGCCATAGTCTGAAATCGTCTCGGGCCAATACTCCATCAACTTGACCACTTCTATCGAGATCCAATCCCGTAAATCTCATTAAACTTTCCGTACTCGCAGTAGACATTCGTACGATTTACCGTCGTCTTCGATGCTTCAAATGCGGGCTCTCGTCCGAACAATGAATGGTCCATTAGTGACCGACATATACACCAGGATCTAATCCCGCATCCACATTAAACTTATCGTACCTACGGCGGACATCCGTATGTCTTTGTCATTGTCTTCGATGCTTCAAATGCGGACTCTCGTCCGAAAAATGAATGGTCCGTTAGTGACCGACATATATACCGGGATCTAATCCCGCATTTGCATTAAACTTGCCGTACTCATGGCAGACATCTGTACGGTTTGTCACCATCTCTTACGCTACAAACGCGGGCTTCCGTCCGAACAAGAAATGGTCCGCCAGTGACTGACATGCACGCATACCTTGGGACCTTCGTTTCCTCAGACTGTGTGTGAAGAAAAAGGCAATGACACCCCCATGGCATTGGACGTGGACCTTGGGAACCATCCCGATATGGCCGTAATCTGGCATTGCTCTGGGCTGATAATTCGTCAAACCAGACTCTTTCCCATTGGAATTCATTTCTGCTCTTTCATTAAAATCGCCGTAAACTCAGGCATACATTTGTACGGGTTTATTTCTGTTTATGACGTGCCTTCAATACGGACCTTTGTCTGAATATAAAGTGGTCCATGAATGACCAACAGAATTTGAATGGAACTAGACGGCTCTCGTCTTCCCTGAACCCTGCATGTGGTAATATCAATAAGACCTTCGTGAGTCACGTTTGGACCTCGGGTTCGCCCCAACCATGGTCATTGCCTGACCCACACCCTAGGCCTATAGCCGGCTGTCTCTGTACACGTCTTTGTTTTGGAATCTAGTCCCGGGACACTTTCTCGCTATCCTTTGGCACCGAAAATATTAACGATGCCCACGCAAGCCTCGTTTGGACCGCGGGAGATGCCCCCGGAATGGTCCTGACTCGATCTCACACCGGGCCAATAAACTCGATGATTCACGACCACTCTAACCGGGATTCAACCGAATGTCCCCTATCCCTTTGAATAATAAATTTGTCGTACCCCGACATACATATGCTCCGGTTTTCCTCGTGATGATCATGATTTTCTGAAGCCGGACGCTCGTCCGAATATCAAAATGGTCCCTTAAGTGACCGACATATTTCGAATGCTTGATTCCCTAGACATCAGGCTTTCCGACTGATTCGAGACTGCTACCGGCTTGTTTCTCTCGATATAGTTTCCTGGCCATGAGGCCCTGATTCCCGGCGATTAATCAAGGGTGTTCCCCTCTCCGAGGGGATGTAAATGACGCGGCGACCTTCACGGCGCGGCGGGTTTTGGTCCCGACACGAACTACACAATCGTCTAATTAGTCAGATCGAGCACACAATAAATCATCACCTAGGTGACTGGCACGCCCACGCACTTAATAAACGCCATTAAACAAATAAATAAAGATCTAAATAAAAAGTGCATCCACAAGTCTGGCACCAGTGGTGAAAAATAATTTGCATTTAATTGAATTAAGTCACTCACACCACGCACATAATCATAGTTGGTCATGGCAGTGAAAGTGGCCTCAACTTCACCATGGCCAAAGATCATATTGGCACCCCTGGCAGAAACTCCTAAAGCACGTTCCAACAATTCTAGAGTTATGTGAATCTCAATACCCTGAACCACTGTATACAACTCTTCATTTCTGTCAACCAAATTGCCATAAAACTATTGCACTAGATACGGATAATATCTGGGATATCTAGTGACAAAATCGGTCCAACCCGGTTAAATCTCAAAAACTGCACAAATGTTGGGCAGGATTTCATTCACCTCATTAAAATTGACAAGATGTGGGTCAATAATAGGCCTTGGAGGCAACCGAGGTGCGCGAGGAGGTGTCGGAGTCTTCCGAGCGCTAGATTCCCCTTGGGTAGAACGCCGAGAACTCCTTCTAGGCGGCATCTTAGACAAGGAAACCCGCTGCGGATGGATCGATCTCAACCCTGGGAGGAAGATGGTCCAAAGGACACTCGGAAGGTTGGATGTGACCTTCTCCACACTTTGGAAACGGAGGAAGAGCTCCACGATCGCACGAACGGCCGCGGAGATGTCATCCCGAAACCGTGACGAATCTGCCAGATCGTGTGCGGATGAGAGAACGAGGAGGTTTTGGGGGTTGTGGAGTGGGGGTTTGGTGTTCTAGGGTTAGGAAAAAAGGTGGGAGAGAGAAGGGGTGTAAAAGAATGAGTGAATGGGGTGAGAAAAACCCCTTAAAATGGGGTTCGGTCAAGGGTCGGCCGGCCCTGTTCGTCGCAAACAGTCGACCGGACCGGGGGCACCGGTCGACCGACGTGGCTGATTTGCCCTTGATTCAAATGTTTAAAGAATAACCACCATGCCTCCCTTGAAGATGATTTTGAGCTCCATTGTCTTGCTAGCCTGTCTTCCCCATCCTTCCCTTTCTTTTGTTTTTCCTTTCTTTGTTTTTTCTTTTTTTTTTGTTTCTTTGGGAAGAAATGGAATGGGATGACTTCTGACATGAATCGACCTTAAGAGTTTTTCCAAACCTCCCCCTCAGTGACTGCCTAGAATCCTCAGGTTACTAGTCCACATTTATTTGTCAAGGTGTATTGGGCCTTAGAAAATTTTCAAATTTTTCAAGAAAAGGCATATATATATAAGTACAAACACACATACAAGGTAATATCAATCACAAAAATAGAAGAATGCACACAACTTATGCATGGTGCATGCATTTTACACAATCTACCCTTCATGCTTCTAATTATTTGTTCAACGTAAATGCATTACTAATCCTAGTGCAGACCTAAGTATGTATGCCCTCACCCTTGCACATGCCAAGTTCTCTCCTGATTTTATTGAATTGTTCCTGGTTTAGGGGTTTTGTGAAGATGTCTGGCAGTTGATTGTGTGTATCAACAAATTTTAACTCAAAATCCCCCTTGCCTACATGATCTCTCAGAAAATGATGGCGAATGTCAATGTGTTTGGTTCTGGAGTGTTGAACATGATTTTTAGATAAGTTAATAGCACTTGTATTGTCACAAAAGATTGGCATAGAACTCACTTCAACATTCAAATCAAGCAATTAATTTTTGTTCTAAAGTACTTGGGCTCCACAACTTCTGGCGGCTACATATTCAGCCTCGGTCGTTGAGAGAGCTACTGAATGTTGTTTCTTGGAGGCCCATGAAACTAGGCATCCACCAAGAAATTGGCAATACCCACTAGTACTTTTACGATCAACAATGCATCTAGCATAGTCAGCATCAGTATATGCAATCAAATCAAATGAGCTGCCGATTGGAAACCATAAGCCAAAGTCTAGTGTGCCAATTAGATACCGAAAAATCCATTTTACAGCGAACAAATGGGATTCTTTAGGGCATGACTGAAAACGAGCACATAGACATACACTGTATTGTATGTCAGGACGGCATGCTGTGAGATACAGTAGTGATCCGATCATACCTCGAAACAGTGTGGGATCTACTGTTTTACCATTTTCATTCTTGTCCAACTTCGTGGTTATGGCCATCGGAGTTGATATGGGTTTTGCTTCTGCCATCCCGTATTTCTTTAACAGCTCCAGGGTATACTTGGCTTGGTTTATGAAAATGCCTTCAGGCGTTTGTTTAACCTGCAATCCAAGAAAGAAGGTTAGTTCACCCATTAAGCTCATCTCAAATTCTCCTTGCATTATTTCTGTAAATTCATTACATAAAACATTGTTAGTAGCTCCAAAAATTATATCATCAACATACACTTGAACTACCAATATATCTTTACCTAATTTCCTCATGAAAAGTGTTTGATCAACCTTACCTCTTTTGAAACTATTTTCAATCAGAAATGATGTGAGCCTTTCATACCATGCCCTTTGTGCTTGCTTCAGCCCGTATAAAGCCTTCTAGATCTTGTACACATGTCATGGATGTTTGGGGTCTTCAAACTAGGAGGTTGTTCTACAAAGACATCCTCTTTGATATACCCATTTAGAAACGCAGATTTAACATCCATTTGAAATAATTTGAAGTTAGATGAGCAAGCATAGGATAAAAGAATCCAGACTGCTTCTAATCTAGCAACCGGTGCAAAAGACTCATCAAAATCAATTCCCATCTCCTGGCTATACCCCTTGGCTACAAGTCGGGCCTTGTTCCTAACAACCAGTCCCGTATCATTTAGTTTGTTCTGGAAAACCCAACGGGTTCCTATTATAGGTTGATTCTTAGGACGCGGCACAAGAGTCCACACCTCGTTCCTTTCGAGCTGGTGTATCTCTTCATGCATAGCTTGAATCCAGGATTCATTTTGAAGAGCTTCATGAATATCCTTAGGCTCTTCTTGAGATATTAAGGCCATCAAATCTTCTTCTTCCACTTGCCTTAGTGACGATCTAGTTCTTACCCCATCTTGAGGATTACCTATGATATTTTCAGCTGGGTAATCTTTCAAGAATGTAGAAGAACTGGGCAAGTCGGGATGCTGCACTTGTTGCTCTTGAAATGTTTCAATTGAAGGATCTACATCCTTTTCACTTTTGCTGGAGATCCCTTCAGTTGGTTCATCCTTGGCCTTAGCATTATTTGGATGTTTGGAATTTTCATCTTCATCCACAATTGGAATAGATTGATTGGTCAGCTTCAATTCAGATTCATCAAAAATAACATGAGGACTTTCTTCAACAATCAAAGTCCTTTTATTAAACAATCGATAAGCTCTAGAGTTAAGTGCGTAACCTAGGAAAATTCCTTTGTCAGTTTTCTCATGAAACTTACCTAGGTTAGACTTACCATTGTTCAGGATGAAACATGGGCATCCAAAGGGTTTAAGATGAGAAATGTTTGGTTTCTTACCCTTGTAGAGCTCATAAGGAGTTTTCTTCAAAATGGGTCTTACCATCGCCCTGTTGATGATGTAACACGCTATACTTACCGCCTCAACCCAAAAATATTTTGGTAGAGAATTTTTACTTAACATGGTCCATGCCATGTCTATCAGGGTTTTATTTTTCCTCTCCACCACTCCATTTTGTTGAGGTGTCCTTAATAATGAGAAGTTGTGCGTGTATCCCTGCTCCTCACAGAAACTGTTGAATTCATGATTCTCAAATTCACCACCATGATCACTTTGGATGGTGGAGATAAGGTAGCCTCTATCATTTTAGATTTTCCTGCAAAACACTTCAAACTCCTTCAAGGCATCACTTTTATTGGCTAAAAATAATACCCATGTAAATCTAGAGTAGTCATCAACAATAACAAATCCAAAAGATTTACCTCCTAGGCTGGATGTCCTAGTAGGGCCAAATAGATCAAGATGCAACAATTCTAGAGGCCAGGAGGTAGAAATAATGTTCTTATTTTTGAAAGATATGCGTGTTTGCTTGCCTTTTGTGCAAGCCTCACAGATTTTATCACTTTCAAATTTTAATTTTGGCAAACCATTCACCAAGTCATGTTTAGACAACTTGGAGATTACTCCAAAACTAGCATGATCTAGTCTTCGGTGCTATAGCCATGCATTATCATGATTATTTGCTACCAAGCACACATCATCACCAGAAACATCATCTAGATCAATAGTATAGACATTGTTATTTCTCTTGTCGATGAATCTGATTTCATTGGAGGTTTTATTTATGACAAGGCAGTGGGTTTCATCAAAAATAATTTTAAAACCCTTGTCACATAATTGGCTTATGCTCAGCAAGTTGTGATTTAAGCCTTTCACTAAAAGGACATTTTCAATCAAGGTTTCAGAATTCTTATCTATGTTGCCAATTCTAATTATTTTACCTTTGTCCTTTCCACCAAAGGCAACTGAGCCTCCATCTTTATCTTGCAGCATAGAGAATGCCTTCCTGTCCCCTGTCATATGCCTTGAACAGCCGCTGTCCAAGTACCATTTGCTCCCCCTGCCTTCAAGGCATATCTGTAAGAAATAAAATTCTCATCCTATTATTTTTGGTATCCAAACTAGTTTGGGTCCATAGGAGTTAGTCTAATTCTATGCATATCTTTTCTTGGTCCAAAATGCATGATTTCTTGGTGAGTTTTGTTTGAACCAGCAATTGGCAAAAACATGACCAAGTCTACCACAGTGAAAGCAATTGACATGTGTAAACTTTCTTTGAAATTGTTGTGGTTTGGTTTGGACATGTGTTGGCTTGGAGTGCGAACATGAAGCACAGTCATTTTCATTTTCATGAACATAGAATGTGGTGATCTTATTCTCAAAGGATTTTTTGCTTTGGAGAATGTACCCCAATACTTCTTTCCAGAAGTTAACCTTAACTCCCAACATGTTGTCTAGGTTTTGTTTTCTCTTAACAAACCTAGAGAGGGTGAACTGTAAGTCAGTCACCTCCTTATTCAAACTCACATTTTTATTTTCAAGTTCTGAGATCGAGGATTGCAAAACTTCTTTTTCATTTTTCAATTTTTCAAAAGCTTTCTCCATTTCAGACAGCTTACTCATCAATTCCTCTTGGCTTTTCTCATTTGCTGAAATTATTTGCAACAAGCTTTCTTTTTCTTCCGATAACTCAAACCATTCATGCTCTAATTTCTCAAATTTAACAGATATATCATTATGTGTTAATTCATCCTTTTTCTTTTTGAGATTTTTATTTTTAGATCTGATTTTTCTGTATTTCGTATACAGTTTTCCATATTCCGACTCCCATTGTTCATTTGAAATGAAATGAGGGTCAGAATTTACCTCTGTTGATTCATCTTCATGTGCCATGAGGCATAGAGTTTCCACGAGCTCTTGCAGCTCCTCATCGGACTGTTCGTCCTCTTCGTCACTCCATGTGGCGACCATGGCTTTGGACTTCTTGAACTTGTCCTTCTTGAATTTCCTCTTCAGATCTGGACACTCTACTCTCATGTGCCCAGACTTCTTGCATTCGTAACAAATGACAGTATTGGGCTTGCTCGGCTAGCCCTTAATTTGAATGGGCTTCCTTTGCCCCTTTCTAAAGTTGCCTTCGAAATTCTTCTTCTTTCTCAAAAATCTCTTTACTTGGCGAGTTATCATGGCCAAGTCTTCTTCTTCATTGCTTCTCTCGCTGGATTCTTCTTCTTGAAAGTCATCATCAGATTGGTGAGCTTTCAATCCAATCACTTTCTTCTTCTTCGTATCTTCCTCGGATGTTCTCTTCATGTTTATCTCATAGGTCATGAGTGACCCTATGACCTCGTCCAAAGAAAGTGTGGACAAATTTTTTGAATCCTCAATTACTATGGCTTTTGTGTGCCACGCTGACGGAAGTGATCTCAGAACTTTCCTCACAAGATCGGAGTTTGTGTACTCCTTCCCGAGGCTTTTGAGACCATTTGTGATCTCCGTTAATCTCGCAAACATTTATGAGATGGTTTCTTCAGGCTTCATTTTGAACAGCTCATAATCTCTGACAAGAAGGTTTATCTTGGTCTCCTTGACCTCAGAGGTTCCCTCATATATGAGCCACAACTTGTCCCACATCTCCTTGGCTGAGCTGCACATGGATACATGAGAAAACTTGTTTGGATGTATAGCACATTGCATGATGTTCATAGCATTAAAATTAACTGTGGATTTTTTAATTTCCTCAATTGACCATTTATCCTCATCTTCAGAGAGTTTATAAGGACCCTTGTCCACAACCTTCCAGACCTCGTACTCTTGAGCCCTTAGAAAAACATGCATTCTGTTTTTCCAGTAGGAGTAGTTCGACACATCAAAGAATGGAGGACGGTTAATGAAATGACCCTCAGGCATCATCCCCTTGTTGTCCATTGATCTGGATCTTTCTCTAGATCGTTAGATCTGTGAAAGTTAGAGCCTTAGCTCTGATACCAATTGAAGTCTCGCGATCAATGACACCCAAGAGGGGGGTGAATTAGGTGTTTACAAACTTTTAACAAAATTTTACCTAATTCAAACAAGTGTGAATAATAACCGTAATAAATTTCAGATCTATATGAAAACTCTCAGATCTAATAGAATCTATTGCACTCAACCGATCTTAGGTATGATGGCGGAGGTGGGAATCCGAAGATTCTACTCATGCAATATGTTATCTTCCTGACAAGGTTTCCCTTGCCGATCCAAACCCACCTTTTAATATACCCAAGATCTAATATGAGAATGATAAATTACACTAGATCTAACTCAAACAAGGCAACCAAAATAATCTACGCGTGTGCTGCATAGAATGGGGATAGAAGAAAAGGAACAAACCACATAATAGACAGTGATTTTTAGGTGGTTCGGATGCAACAACTGCAACCTACGTCCACCCCTCATGATCTGTGAGGATTCCCACACTATCTTGTAAGAGATTACAAGATTAAAAACACACACATACACGTGAGGAGTTCGGAACTCCCACGAAGGTGCACAGGCACCGAATCACAGAGAGATGTGAGGAAACGAAGAAATCACACACACACACACATACGGATATGCGTAGATCCACACACACATAGGTGTTTGATATTACAAGAACACAAGATTAAAGCTGTTACGCCCCGAACAAGGCAGAAATATCGGGACGTACAGTCAGAGGCAAGCAGGAAAGAGAGAGAGCTAATCTAAATATACACAAGTGCTATGGAAAGGAAATAATAAATGATCATTTAACAACCAAACTGATACAATAATCTCAAAGGCAACTTAATACAATGTGGAATAACAATCACTAAGACTCAACAACATAACTGAAACTAAATGCTCTCCAATCACAACTAATAATAAACACACTGCTAACACACTAGAACTGAAACACTAAGACATCACTCCTGCCCTTCCCCGTCGGTAAGCGCGTCACCTGAAGAGCCTGGAAAGGGGGGAAACACAACTATGAGCTAACGCTCAGTAGGAAATAACAGACATGTATAAGTGATTAACAGTTTAATTACATTTTCAAAATGTCATGCTACAAACGATAATGTAATAAAAAGGTAATGATGATATAATGAAACAACGGTAATAACAAGATCTTGCAAGGTCAAGAAATATATAATTGATAATGATTAACAAGAATAACAAATACAAGAATTTACAACAGGAGATATAACAAGAGATATAACAAGAGATAGTAGTAAGGAATTGGCCAACAAGCAAGTATTTTAAACATTTAACCAAGTATGATCAAGTAACAAGTAACAAGATACTTTTGTCATAGACGCCAACACTCAAGCAAGTACTTCGGTGCAATGCCCCACCTTGTCATTAACATCCCATGGGCTCACTAACTTTCGGGCGCTCTCCCCAGGACCAGACCGGGCCCTTATGATGCGATGGCATTGATTTACTGGGCCCAACGTCCCATCCGTCCAGACATTCAGTCAATTTTAATGGCCAATTAATCAGAGGAATTTCTGCCATAAGTTCAGATTTAAAGGACTAACCTTGTCCTTGGATTCAAGAGTACAAAACACGGTCAAACTCATCTTCAAGAGATGTGCGGTCGTAACGGAGCCGCTCGATGGGTATATACGGTTCATACAGGACCGTACGTACAGGAACTGGACTGAAACTCAGCCCGTGAAGTCAAGAAAAGAACGGCTGACAGTGGGCCGCCCTAAGGTAACAACGGTGCAATATGGGCCGCTCATGTCTAAAAGACAGTGAGGCCCAAGAACAAGATATACGGTCCATACTGGGCCGTATAAAGATATGCGGTCACGATCGGGCCGCCGAAGAGGTTATGCGGTCAAATACTAATCGTGCATGCCTCGGGTCGTCCGATTTGATCCAAGACTTAACCCAGCGGTTTAAACTCATAAAACAAGGTATGTTGGTGTTAAACAGATTCTAATCATGATTATAATGATGTTCCAAGATGACGGTAAGACCACCGGATAGAGTTTCCGGGGTAGAACCGAGACTAGTACGCTAATCGGCCAATCGGCTCGTGCAAAGTCGGAAAGTTAAACATGCTGTTCCACTGTACTACAGCAGCTAATCAGCAAGCTAAACAGTCATATTAATCCTAATGCCAAGCCAATTTAATAGGGATTTGGTTATATATTAACCCAAGATGCCAAGAAAAGTAATTTAAGATGATAACGAGTTCGCGTAAGTCGCGTAAGCACGAATAACAAGCAATAATCGTAAATTTAGTTGCATATTTAATTAGTTATTAAATGAGTTTCTATTTCACTAATTATCATTAATGACATGCAAATGAATGCCTTAGAACAAGTATTAAGTCCCTCTCTGAAAGGATAAACGGTTCTATATGGACCGCACATATAACTGGGCATTCAGGGGCCGAACAGGGGTCACCCTGTGACACAGGGAGATGGGCGGTTCTCCCTGGGCCGCCCAAGGGTTTGGGCGGTTCCTCCTGGGCCACCCAATGGTTTGGGCGGCTCTGTACCAACCGCCCATCCCCTGGGATGTGCGGCCAGTGCAGGGCCGTTCAATGATATGTGGTCTGTTAGGGACCTTTCATCCAGATATGTGGTTCCTGTGGAACCGTTCATCCTGGGATGAGTGGTTCTTGAAAAACCGTTTATATAAGGGCATGCTAGGGTCAAAATTGGTCAAAATATGGGCTGGAGTTGGACGGTCTATCGTAAGACCGCCCATCTCTGGGTCGTCTCCGGTCATCCCTGCCGCGTCCGGTGAACGCCGGGAACAAGGTGATTGCTAGGGTTGCACTAAAACGTTAATAACTACTAGGATTGAGCTCCAAATAAGGGGATTTTGGTATCAATGGAAAGCTAATAAAAAACTCTACCTGTCTACAAGGTCAATTGCATGATCAATTGCTGGAATCGAGATCTATTAAGTCAAGAACACATGAAACCCTAATTCTGACATGCTGTGACTAAAACGTTAAATTCTCTCTACATACATAATGGAATTTGGGGATTCTTGGCTCAAATGAAAGCTACTTCGATGGTGAATCCAACCATAAAAGATATGATTCATGAGGATTAAGATTAATACTTTGAAATCATAAATCACTTCGGATGAACACATTAAACTAGGTCTAAAACATGTTGTTACTATAAACAGAAATTCTATAAGTATGCTTCATGAAACTTAGGGCTTTCTACGTGAAATGAAAGCTAATATCATGCTTATTACATCATATAAATTAATTAGAGTTTGTTCTGTTACACCTACCTCAAATCGGAGAGAGAAAACTCAAACCCTAGGATGAAGAACACTTGGACAGCACCTCACAAAAAGCTCGATTTCTCCACGGATACCTAATGAAAATTGGGGCTTTTGCCACCAATGGATAGAGCTCGATGAGAGGAACAATTTGCTATACTCATGATCAAAATTTGGTTGAGAATTCCTATCTCAATTGATGGATCAAAGAAGGATGAAGGGAAGCCAACGGCCTGCTGACCCACCTCCACAATTCGAGCTAGATTTCCCCAGATCTGAAACTTCAGTGAACCCCACAGCAGCCAAATGAAAGAAGACTCGTAGGGCTTCATTTTGATAGCTCATAGAGCTTCTGGAGCCTTCGGAGTTGGGAGTATTCGCTGCTGCAAGCTACGTGTTTAGAAACGGCGCCGAAATCTTTGACTTGACCAAACTATGTCGGCAGCACGTGTTGGGGCTAGGTTTACCTCAAATTGATTGAGGGTAAATGTTCCTTACATTGTGGCCTTCCATTTGCCACTGATTTTAGATCATTTGGTTGAGTATTGAGGTCAAATTTCGTGTTTTAATCCAAGGGTTAGGTATGGGTCAAAAGTGTGCACTTTTGTGTTTAAACTCTAAATAGATCTTCCCACGGATTTACAATGGCCTAATGCCAGAAGGAAAAGTTGTTATCTACCTCGACCTTAATCTGTTTACCATTTTTTTGGATTTTTATAAGGTGGTTGAAATTATCACTATTCTAATTCTAAGGAATTAAATATTAATAAATCCGAAATTCAATTATTAAATCAATAGAAATTCAATTCTTAATTAACAAGAGCTAAATAAATATATTAAATCCAATAAAATAATTCGGGGTCTTACACCCTCCCCTACTTAAGGGAATTTGGTCCTCCAAATTCACTGCACTAAGACTGAGAGTAGGGAAAGAGATCGCTCACCTAGAATAAGTTGGGATACCGCTTCCGCATAGTCTCTTCAGACTCCCACGTGGCTTCTTCGATCCCACGCCGACTCCACTGAATCTTGACCATCGGTATTGAACGATTCCGGAGTTGCTGTTGCTTCCGGTCCAGAACCTTTATCGGTCTTTCCTCATAGGTCAGATCCTCCTTCAGCTCGAAATCCACATGCTGTATAACATGAGTGGGGTCGTACACATACTTCGGTAACATAGAAATATGGAAGACGTTGTGCACGCCAGACAATTGAGGCGGTAAGGCCAGCCTGTATGCCACCTCTCCCACTCTATCTAGAATCTCGAATGGACCAATGTACCTCGGACTCAGCTTGCCATGAATGCCAAATCTTCGGATCCCTCTCGTCGGAGAGACCTTTATGAACACATGCTCGCCAACCTGAAATTCCAATGCTCTTCTCTTATTGTCGGCATAACTCTTCTGTCTTGACTGGGCTACTTGTAATCGGTCTCAGATAACACGGATGTTCTGTGAAGATTCCGAGACAAGATCCGGTCCAAGCCACTGTTTCTCACCTACCTCATCCCAACACAACGGGGATCGACAGCTTCTCCCATACAAGGCTTCAAATGGAGCCATCTGAATACTAGACTGATAGCTGTTATTGTAGGCGAATTCAATTAGTGCCAAATGCTCATTCCAAGTACCACCAAAGTCAATCATACATGCCCGCAGCATATCTTCCACTATCTGATTGGTTCTCTCCGTCTGTCCATCTGTCTGTGGATGAAAAGCAGTACTGAAATTCAGACGAGTACCAAGAGACTCTTGCAGTCCCTTCCAGAAATGAGAAGTGAATCTAGGGTCTCGATCAGATACTATATTCACTGGAATACCATGTAATCTCACCACTTCCTTCAAATACAAAGCAGCCAATACATCGACTGTCCACTTAGACTTAATGGATAAGAAATGAGCTGATTTTGTCAATCGGTCAACAATCATCCAAATTGCATCAAATCCACCACGAGTTCTAGGCAAACCCATAATGAAATCCATGCCAATACTCTCCCACTTCCATTGGGGTATGTTGAGTGGTTTCAATTTCCCTGCCGGTCTGAAGTGCTCAGCTTTAACTTGTTGGCAAACCAAGCATTTACTTACGAAGTCAGCGATTTCCCACTTCATATTCATCCACCAAAAGGATCGCTTCAAATCTCTGTACATCTTAGTGCCTCCGGGATGAATGGTGTATCTGGATCTATGAGCTTCCTCAAGAATCTTGTTCTTTACTGTAGCTTCATCAGGTACACAAGTTCTACCTTTAAATAATAATCTACCATCATCAGCCAACCTGAAATCAGGTCTGCTGCTCAAGCTTCCCTTGATCTGTACCAGCTCGGGATCATTATCTTGCAAGGACTTGATCTCCATCAATAATTCAGGTTTAAGTTGAATCTGAGCAATCAAAACCCGATCATTGTCAATATTAAGATCCAGACTAGATAACTGTTCCAGTAACTTCCACTCTTGCAACATGAGACTTGCCAATCTAGCTACTGGCCTCCGGCTCAATGCGTCTGCCACAACATTACCTTTGCCAGGATGATACTCAATAGAAAAGTTGAAATCCTTCAAATACTCCAACCATCTGCGCTGCCGCATATTGAGTTCCTTCTGAGAGAATAAATACTTCAAGCTCTTGTGGTCTGAAAATACCGTGAAAGATTCTCCATACATGTAATGCCTCCAAATTTTCAAAGCAAAAACGACTGCTGCAAGTTCCAAATCATGAACAGGATAATTCTCCTCGTGCTTCCTCAACTGCCTAGAAGAATAGGCAATCACCTTCCCATGCTGCATGAGTACACAGCCTAAGCCAATTCCTGAAGCATCAGTATAAACGACAAATCCTCCTTCACCAGAAGGTAAAGCCAATATAGGTGCAGTAGTCAAACAATCCTTCAGAGTCTGAAAGCTTTGCTGGCAATCGCCTGACCAATCAAACTTGTTCTCCTTGCGGGTTAACCTTGTCATAGGTACTGCAATCTTAGAGAAATCTTGGATAAACCTTCGATAATAACCTGCCAGGCCAACAAAACTTCTAACTTCCGTCACACTGGTAGGCTGCTCCCAATTCTTCACTGTCTCAACCTTCGAAGGATCCACAGAAATACCTTCCTGGGTGATAATATGTCTGAGAAAGGACACTTCTTGCAGCCAGAATTCACACTTACTAAACTTGGCATAAAGTTGATGATCTCTCAATAATTATAATGCCATCCTCAGATGTTCAGCATGCTCCACTTCACTCTTGGAATAGATCAAGATGTCATCAATAAATACCACGACCCATTGATCAAGATAGGGCCGAAATACATTGTTCATCAACTGCATGAAGGCTGCTGGAGCATTCGTTAGACCAAAAGGCATAACGACAAATTCAAAATGACCATACCTGCTGCGAAAAGCCGATTTATAGATATCCTCCTCCTTAATCCGCAACTGGTGATATCCAGATCGAAGATTGATCTTAGAGAAATATTGAGCTCCCGCTATCTGGTCAAATAACTCATCAATCCTCGGCAGTGGATATTTGTTCTTGACAGTCAACTGGTTTAACTGCCGATAATCGATGCATAATCTCATCGAACCATCTTTCTTCCAAACAAATAATACAGGGGCTCCCCACGGAGACGTACTAGGATGAATAAAGCCCTTCTCGAGTAACTCCATCAACTGTTGCTTCAACTCCCTCAGTTCTGCAGGAGACATACGGTAAGGAGCCTTGAAAATAGGAGATGTGCCCGGAAAGAGGTCAATAGAGAAGATAACTTCCCGCTAAGGAGGAAGTCCTGGTAATTCCTCTGGAAAGACATCAGAAAAATCTCGGACAATAGGAATGTCCTTGATCTCAGTCCGCTGCTCAGGGGTTGCATAGATAAAGGCTAGAAAAGCCTCACATCCTCGCCTCATTAGCTTATCAGCTCGAAGAGCCGAAATAAGCGATACAGAGTTATGGTGCTTAATACCCACAAAAGAAAGCCTCGGGTGCCTAGTAAAAGACACCGAGCCAGAACTACAATGAACATTGGCCTCATATCTGGCCAACCAATCTGCTCCTAGAATTACGTCATAACCCTTCATGTCCATGCAAATCAAATCAGTTGGAAAGTTCTGCTCACCAATCAAAACCTTACTAGAAGGATAGAAATGCTGGATTGCCGATCTAGTACCAATAGGGGTTGAAATCTCTAACGGAGTATCCATCATAACCGGTTCCATAGCTAATGACTTAGCAAAACTCCGAGAAATAAAGGAATGTGTTGCACCAGTATCAAAAAGAACAAATGCTGGCTTGTCGAGTATAATAAGAGTACCTTCGACGAGTCCACCATCTTCGGCTGTTTCCGCTTCTTCTGCATACAGAGCTTGGAGCTTCCCTTGCGGTTTCTTGAAGATTTGCGATTTTTCCGGTGTTGCTTGCTCCGCTATCAAAGGACAGTTGGGGATACGGTGCTCTTTGCTTCCACATCGCAAATAGGTGCCCAGCTTGCGCCAGCATTCCTCCACCTTGTGACCTGGACGATCACAATACTTGCACACGCCCTTAAACGGAACAATAGGGCCAGGCTTCTTGTCTTCATGCCTCGGCATCTTGCCCTTCCACGATCCGGACCCGCTCCACGAACTAGGTCCACTAACAGGCCTCTTCTTGGTATACCCGGGTTTGACACTCCCGGAACCCGTAGGTTGTTCCTTCTTCGCACCACTTCCACGGATTCTCTTCGTCATTTCGAGGGTATCCTCTAGAACTTGAGCCTTTCTCACCATCTCGGAATAAGTGGAAATCTCCATTGGTGCCAGTTGGTTGATATAATGCAGCTTCAATCCGTTGAGAAAACGCTTCGCCTTCATTTTCTCGGTGGAAATAAGGTGTGTAGCATATCGAGAAAGCCGTGCAAATTGAGCCTCATACTCTGCCACGGACAAACCTCGTTGCTTCAAGGCCGCGAACTCTGCCGCCTTCTTCTCTTACACTCGGTCAGAAAAATACTTGCCGTTGAAAAATTCCTCGAACTCTTCCCACGTAACCTGATGATCACCGAGAGTCGCCTTGATAGAATCCCACCAAGTACGTGCATCACGCTCCAATTGAAATGTCGAGAGAAGGACACGCTCCTGGTTGGTGCATTGCATAACTTCAAATATTCTCCCCATCTCATCTAGCCAGTGCTCGGCTTGGTCGGGGTCGGTCGAACCCGTGAATCTAGGCGGATTCATCCCGCGAAAATTCCGGTATAGATCACCGGTGCCATGTGGTGCCGCTCCTGCCTGAGCCACTTGCTGAAGGACCTGGGTAAGGCCTTCAACCGTGCGCTGCAGGTTCCTCCATTCGGCGCGATCAGCTGCCATCTACACGAGAAATAGATTACTTAGGTTAATTCAAGATAATTAATTACATGATTAAGAAACAAACTTAACCCAGTTTCTACCCATTCTCACCAGGTCAGGTCCTAGACTTTAACAAGATCAGGGGTCTAAAGCACCTAGACACAACCAAAACTCGGTACCTGGCGGAGATAACCGGTCCGAAGACCACTCGCGCAAGTATGCGACCTTCCGATAGGCGTAGCTTAACGTTCGGACAACATCTTTTGATATATCGGGTTATTGGGATGCCATGCAAGAACTTAGAAAACCTAGAACTTAAGAACTTAAGAAAACCTAGGAATGTGAAACCTAGGCTCTGATACCATTCTAAACTGTCACGCCCCGAACAAGGCGGAAATATCGGGACGTACAGTCAGAGGCAAGCAGGAAAGAGAGAGAGCTAATCTAAATATACACAAGTGCTATGGAAAGGAAATACTAAATGATCATTTAACAACCAAACTGATACAATAATCTCAAAGGCAACTTAATACAACGTGGAATAACAATCACTAAGACTCAACAACATAACTGAAACTAAATGCTCTCCAATCACAACTAACAATAAACACACTGCTAACACACTAGAACTGAAACACTAAGACATCACTCCTGCCCTTCCCCGTCGGTAAGCGCGTCACCTGAAGAGCCTGGAAAGGGGGAAAACACAACTATGAGCTAACGCTCAGTAGGAAATAACAGACATGTATAAGTGATTAACAGTTTAATTACATTTTCAAAATGTCATGCTACAAACGATAATGCAATAAAAAGGTAATAATGATATAATGAAACAACGGTAATAACAAGATCTTGCAAGGTCAAGAAATATATAATTGATAATGATTAACAAGAATAACAAATACAAGAATTTACAACAGGAGATATAACAAGAGATATAACAAGAGATAGTAGTAAGGAATTGGCCAACAAGCAAGTATTTTAAACATTTAACCAAGTATGATCAAGTAACAAGTAACAAGATACTTTTGTCATAGACGCCAACACTCAAGCAAGTACTTCGGTGCAATGCCCCACCTTGTCATTAACATCCCATGGGCTCACTAACTTTCGGGTGCTCTCCCCAGGACCAGACCGGGCCCTTATGATGCGATGGCATTGATTTACTGGGCCCAACGTCCCATCCGTCCAGACATTCAGTCAATTTTAATGGCCAATTAATCAGAGGAATTTCTGCCATAAGTTCATATTTAAAGGACTAACCTTGTCCTTGGATTCAAGAGTACAAAACACGGTCAAACTCATCTTCAAGAGATGTGCGGTCGTAACGGAGCCGCTCGATGGGTATATACGGTTCATACAGGACCGTACGTACAGGAACTGGACTGAAACTCAGCCCGTGAAGTCAAGAAAAGAACGGCTGACAGTGGGCCGCCCTAAGGTAAGAACGGTGCAATATGGGCCGCTCATGTCTAAAAGACAGTGAGGCCCAAGAACAAGATATACGGTCCATACTGGGCCGTATAAAGATATGCGGTCACGATCGGGCCGCCGAAGAGGTTATGCGGTCAAATACTAACCGCGCATGCCTCGGGTCGTCCGATTTGATCCAAGACTTAACCCAGCGGTTTAAACTCATAAAACAAGGTATGCTGGTGTTAAACAGATTCTAATCATGATTATAATGATGTTCCAAGATGACGGTAAGACCACCGGATAGAGTTTCCGGGGTAGAACCGAGACTAGTACGCTAATCGGCCAATCGGCTCGTGCAAAGTCAGAAAGTTAAACATGCTGTTCCACTGTACTACAGCAGCTAATCAGCAAGCTAAACAGTCATATTAATCCTAATGCCAAGCCAATTTAATAGGGATTTGGTTATATATTAACCCAAGATGCCAAGAAAAGTAATTTAAGATGATAACGAGTTCGCGTAAGTCGCGTAAGCACGAATAACAAGCAATAATCGTAAATTTAGTTGCATATTTAATTAGTTATTAAATGAGTTTCTATTTCACTAATTATCATTAATGACATGCAAATGAATGCCTTAGAACAAGTATTAAGTCCCTCTCTGAAAGGATAAACGGTTCTATATGGACCGCACATATAACTGGGCATTCAGGGGCCGAACAGGGGTCACCCTGTGACACAGGGAGATGGGCGGTTCTCCCTGGGCCGCCCAAGGGTTTGGGCAGTTCCTCCTGGGCCGCCCAATGGTTTGGTCAGCTCTGTACCAACCGCCCATCCCCTGGGATGTGCGGCCAGTGCAGGGCCGTTCAATGATATGTGGTCTGTCAGGGACCTTTCATCCAGATATGTGGTTCCTGTGGAACCATTCATCCTGGGATGAGTGGTTCTTGAAAAACCGTTTATATAAGGGCATGCTAGGGTCAAAATTGGTCAAAATATGGGCTGGAGTTGGACGGTCTATCGTAAGACCGCCCATCTCTGGGTCGTCTCCGGTCATCCCTGCCGCGTCTGGTGAACGTCGGGAACAAGGTGATTGCTAGGGTTGCACTAAAACGTTAATAACTACTAGGATTGAGCTCCAAATAAGGGGATTTTGGTATCAATGGAAAGCTAATACAAAACTCTACCTGTCTACAAGGTCAATTGCATGATCAATTGCTGGAATCGAGATCTATTAAGTCAAGAACACATGAAACCCTAATTCTGACATGCTGTGACTAAAACGTTAAATTCTCTCTACATACAGAATGGAATTTGGTGCTTCTTGGCTCAAATGAAAGCTACTTCGATGGTGAATCCAAACATATAAGATATGGTTCATGAGGATTAAGATTAATACTTCAAAATCATAAATCACTTCGGATGAACACATCGAACTAGGTCTAAAGCATGTTGTTACTATAAACAGAAATTCTATAAGTATGCTTCATGAAACTTAGGGCTTTCTACGTAAAATGAAAGCTAATATCATGCTTATTACATCATATAAATTAATTAGAGTTTTGTCTGTTACACCTACCTCAAATCGGAGAGAGAAAACTCAAACCCTAGGATGAAGAACACTTGGACAGCACCTCACAAAAAGCTCGATTTCTCCACGGATACCTAATGAAAATTGGAGCTTTTGCCACCAATGGATAGAGCTCGATGAGAGGAACAATTTGCTATACTCATGATCAAAATTTGGTTGAGAATTCCTATCTCAATCGATGGATCAAAGAAGGATGAAGGGAAGCCAACGGCCTGCTGACCCACCTCCACAATTCGAGCTAGATCTCCCCAAATCTGAAACTTCAGTGAACCCCACAGTAGCCAAATGAAAGAAGACTCGTAGGGCTTCATTTTGATAGCTCATAGAGCTTCTGGAGCCTTCGGAGTTGGGAGTATTCGCTGCTGCAAGCTACGTGTTTAGAAACGCGCCGAAATCTTTGACTTGACCAAACTATGTCGGCAGCACGTGTTGGGGCTAGGTTTACCTCAAATTAATTGAGGGTAAATGTTCCTTACATTGTGGCCTTCCATTTGCCACTGATTTCAGATCATTTGGTTGAGTATTGAGGTCGAATTTCGTGTTTTAATCCAAAGGTTAGGTATGGGTCAAAAGTGTGCACTTTTGGGTTTAAACTCTAAATAGATCTTCCCACGGATTTACAATGGCCTAATGCCAGAAGGAAAAGTTGTTATCTACCTCGACCTTAATCTGTTTACCATTTTTATGGATTTTTATAAGGTGGTCGAAATTATCACTATTCTAATTCTAAGGAATTAAATATTAATAAATCCGAAATTCAATTATTAAATCAATAGAAATTCAATTCTTAATTAACAAGAGCTAAATAAATATATTAAATCCAATAAAATAATTCGGGGTCTTACAAAAGCTCAACAAGAATAGAGGGAGAAAGTAGGAAATAAAAGCTAGATTCAAGCTCCCCCTTAGTGGATGAAGGTGATCTTGGATGAAGCTAGCTCCCCAACTTGACCTGTACTTGAATGGCCTGCAAATGGTCTTGAGAACCTTGCTCTTGAATGAAGAACTCTTCCACGTATCACTGTTCATGAAGCTACAGTAGCACTCCTCTTTCTCCCCTTGATAGCCTCCTTAGCTTGCTTGAGCGATTAGGGTTTTTAGCCCCAAAGAGATGTTTTTATACATCTTGAATGGGCAGGAGACAAGCCAGAAACTAGATCCACAAATCATGGCATGTCTAGTGGCTTTGAAATTAAAAAATCTAAGGAGGAGGGCTTCCCACGTTGAAGAAAACAAAGTCAACAATAGCTGCCTCGAAGGGGGCGGTCGACTGGAGGTAGGCGGTCGGTTGACCGACTGTAAAAACCTGTTGAAGTTTCATCCCTGGAAATTCTGGTCGACCGGTATGTAACCTTAGGTTGACCGGACTGTAACAACTCTGTTCATTTTTTATTGCTGGAAAAATTGGTCGACCGGCCCTTGTCCGTTGGTCGACCGAACTATTGAAAACCTGCAAAAATGAGTTGTCAGCCCAGCGAATCATATCCATATGATGAAGGCTTGGATTAAACATATGTTGTTATTGATTTCAAGTCCATTCGAACACTTTTTACGCGTTTGGAAATGTATGAATATTAAAGCAAAATTCAAGAAGGAATTGGACCTTGATTGCGTACGAAGCTCGTACTTATGCACTAATACATGGCACGTGATAGAGCACATGTCCGGGATTTTGTTATCATCAAAATCACTTGGATATACTCAACACCATGAATATCCACAAATATTCACGAAGTACTTGCAAAGCAAAAGTACATTCTTGCGTGTTATATGACTTTCTAGTTCATAGCCTTTATGGTTATGAAAAGTGCATTCTTATTACACTCTTGTTCATGGAAAGGCCAAAAATTACATTCTTGTTATATTCTTGCTATATACTTGCTCAGTCATATTCTCATATCTTGTTTTGACCATATCTTGCTATTTTGTTTCTATTCGCATGTTTTACCATATTCGCATGATTTAACTTTCTCTAGAGTTAAAAATGTTAATCACTTTAAGATTGCCATCATATTGATACGAAGATACCTACTGGGCAAGTGTGCTCATTACCTACTTTCTCAAATGTTTCAGGAAGGACTAGTGAATCAGATTCGGATTATACAAGTAGCGGGTCCGAGAGCAATTGAAGGTCATGTGGACGAGAGAAGCCTTAGTTTTCTAATGTCTAGCCAAGTCATTATGTAATTTTTGTTTTCTTGAGTCTATGGTGTAAGAATGTTAAGAGTCAAAGATCTTATGTATACTGATGGTTATTTATATGAAATAAAGATGAAGGTTTTAGTGAATTACTTGTGCAATTACTTTATGTGATTGTTTGGCGCTCTGATTATATTGCTTGCAAGAGGCTTACCATGCCGGCTGTTCACGTTCCTGATTGTTTTCGCTGCATAAATCTCGGGGTGTGACAGTTAAGGTGGTATCAGAGCGTAAGTCTAAGGACTTACTTATTTCTATGAAATATATATATATCATGTCATAGGCTAAGTCTAAGGTTTAAGGACCCACACCTATGAAACTAGAAAGGAATTTCCAACCCATATGAGAATTGAGTAGAACCCGAGATGAGCTAGTTGTTTAGGATATATCTTTAAGCTAACTTCCTTTAAATTCTATGAAGAATAACAAACCTATCGCTTTTCTCAGGTACCTCATTCTTACGATGGCTCACCATGTTGATTGGGGTGGAATGCAACAAACCGTTGCGAGTCTCACCCAGGCATTGTAAAATATGGCTCAAGCCAGCGCAAGAGCTGGTGCTGGTGATCTTCACCGCAACTTTAGGAGCCTAAATCCTCCACGATTTTCTGGTTCCTCTAATCCAGATGAAGCCGAGAATTGAATTGACGAAATGAATCGCATATTTGAGCTTATGCAATGTGCTGACCAAGAGAAGGTTAGTCTTGCCACATTCCAACTCAAAAAAGATTCCCGTACATGGTGGAAGTCAATTCCTGCACCGCCTCAAGATGCACCACATACTTGGGAGGGACTTCTCACCCTCTTCCGAGCTAAATACTTCTCCGAACATGTCAAGAAGAGGAAAGCTATGGAATTTGCTTCATTACGCCAAGGCATGATGACAGTAGCGGAGTATGAACTCCAGTTTTCTAGGCTGGCGCCTTATGCTCCTCATCTGGTTAGTACCGACTTATTAAAAGCTAACCGATTTATGGACGGTTTAAGGCCTGACTTTATCCAACAACTAGGGTCTCAGAACATCCGTACATATGCAGAGATGGTCTAACGGGCACATCTATGCGAAAGGACCTTGGAGAAGGTCAAAAAACTTAAAGGTAAAGAAGAGGAGCCGAGCCGAAGGTCTGATCGGCATGAAAAGAAGGCATGAAAAGAAGGGAAAGTTTAGTATAACGGAACTTTACAAATCTTGTGATAGCAAGAAGAGATCCCAGAACAAGAATGATAGTGGCTACCATAAGAACAAGAAGGCTAAAGAAGAAGAAAAGCAAGTGATGGCGGCTTGTATTTTCTGCGAGAAGTTCGGCCACTCTGTCGAAGAATGCAGGAAGCGTCTCGGTGCTTGTTTACGATGTGGCAACCGGGAGCACCGCATGCCGGATTTCCCCCTCATGAAGGATCAAAATTTTAATGGTGGACGCAAACGTCAGGCTCATCTTAATGCTATTATAGATGATGAAGAAGCGCCCAAGGATGATGGGTTAATGGAAGGTACCATTCAAGTCTATTTCTATCCTGCATTCGTGTTATTTGATATTGGTGCTTCTCATTCCTTTATATCTACTACTTTTGTAAAAACCTTGCCAGTTTCATCAGTTCATCTACCTTCGGACCTAGCAATCACTACACCATTAGGTCCCGGAACCAAACTTACAACCTACTACCCCGATAGTGAGGTAATGTTAGAAAGTCATAATCTTCCAGCAAACCTCGTATGCCTTGACATGGAAGGCTATGATGCTATCTTAGGTGTAGATTGGCTTGTGGACCATGACATCTATATAAACTATTGCAACAGGATTATCTCTTTTCAGAAACCAGGTCTTCCAAGGTTTTCCTTCCTTGGTATCAAGTATAGGAAACATCATGCTATTATTTCATCTCTTCACGCTTGCAAACTCATTTCCCAAGGATGTGAAGCTTTCCTTGTTTCCGTAATCATTACCGAGTCCAAGGAGATCATCTTAGAAGATATTCCCATTGTGAATGAGTTTCCCGATGCATTCCCATCAGATTTACCTAGTTTATCACCCGAAAGGGAAGTAAACTTTTCCATTGAACTTCTACCCGGAGCAGCACCCGTTTTAATAGCTTTCTACAGGATGTCCCCCACAAAACTCAAGGAATTGAAGAGACAACTTCATGAGTTATTAGATAAGGGTTTCATTCGACCTAGCACATCCCCTTGGGGTGCGCCAATTTTATTTATCAAAAAGAAGGATGGATCTCTCAGGCTATGCATTGATTACCGGCGACTGAATGAACTCACTATCAAAAACATATATCCATTGCCATGTATCGATGAGCTCTTTGATCAAATTTCAGGAGCAGAGTACTTCTCCAAAATTGACCTCAGGTCAGGTTATCATCAACTCCGAATCAAGAATGAAGACATACATAAGACGGCTTTCCGAAGCCGATATGGCCACTATGAGTTCGTTGTAATGCCGTTCGGGTTAACCAATGCCCCGGCATCATTTATGCAACTTATGAATAATGTCTTCAGACCTTATCTCGACCGATTTGTGGTCATCTTCATTGATGATATTCTTATATACTACAGAACTAAGGAGGAACATGAAGAGCACTTAAGAATAGCTATGCAAACACTAAGCCCTTCTTTGATAGAGGGATAGACAAGAGGAGGGTTGTCCCTCCTGGATTAATCTGTCCTAGATTTTAGTCTCATTTATTTTGGTAGGTAATGGGTTATCCTTAGGAGACAAAGGAGAGTTAACTCTATTCCACCTCTGGGGCTGAAACAAGTTAAGTGGATTAACTTGGAGTTATGTCTCATTTTAACCGGATTAACTTTTTTTGTCTGCCAAAGCAAAAAAAGGACAGATTAGGGGTTATACCCAGGACAAGTGGGGGATAACCCCCAATCAAAGTGGGGCTAAGAGAGCACAAACTATATGCAAAGCTTAACAAGTGTGTGTTCTGGCTAAAGGCGGTCTCTTTCCTTGGCCATATTATTTCAAGAGAGGGTATCGTTGTCGATCCTTCTAAAGTTGAAGCTGTTAAGAATTGGAGCCAACCGACAACTGTGACAGAAGTTAGAAGTTTTCTAGGTCTGACTGGCTATTACAGGAGGTTTATTAAAGACTTCTCAAATTTTGCCGTCCCTTCGACAAGACTCACTAGAAAGGAGAACCCTTTTATATGGTCGAAGGATTGCGAAGAGAGTTTTCTAACTCTTAAAGATCACCTTACTACAGCCCCTATTTTGGCATTGCCCATTGAAGGTGGTGGTTTTGAAGTCTATACGGATGCATCTGGCATTGGCCTAGGTGTTGTGTCCCCTGGCTTTGATGATAACAATCCATAAATCATCTTTAGATAATTGAGGAATATCTAACAAGTTTGGTTTAATGCATAGACTGAACAAAGTATAGGAGATACACTCCAAGAGTGTCGACACATCTCGAAGAGATCATGTTGAACCTTTTTTGGTTGAGCACTAGCATAAAGCAAGTGTCGACACATCTAACCAAAGTGTCGACACCACAAGAAGAAATCCAACTGAAGCCGGTTCTGTCTGGCCACTGGGTTGACCAAAGTGTCGACACACTGAGTGAAAAGTGTCGACACCTCGGTTCCAAGAAGCACGCCTTACTTCCCTCTGGGACTTATGTCCCAACACCGTCTGGTGACGACTCGGCACATGGCGCAGCTGTCTCGACATCACCCAGTGACGTCTCAGCACGACGGCATGATTCACAAGCGAGTATGGCACAAGTGTCGACACTTGCTAGTCAAGGTGTCAACCTGTTCTGCTTGGAAGCCATCGGGTCCTCAAGATCTTAATGGGATGTGTCGACACCCTGTGAGTAAAGTGTAATATCCTGGACCTTTCGGATCCTTCTTCGTGAGTCCCGAATCTGGTTTCTTGGAGTGTTCGACTCCGTTGTGTCTGAAATTTCATTTCGGACATCTTTCGTGTTCGGATCGGCGCAATCCGGAGTTGTTTCGGAGGCCCGGGAGCGTTCCGAGGCTTTTCCGCGTGTGTTTTCCGATTCCCGGTGTGTGTTTCGGTAATTCCTTTGGAATCTCGTTGCGGATGAACCGGGTCGTTCACCTAGGCAAGAGTGGTACCGTTGCGATCGGTGCGTTCCGAGGATCGCGGGAATGTAATTTTCTATTTTTTGGTATTTTCCAGAAATTCCAGATTTTCTATTAATACCCCCATTTTCTTTTCTTTTTCTTCCTCTTCTTCCTTTCTTCTCCTTCCTCCCTCACGACCGTGGCCGCCCTCTCTCTCTCTCTCTCTCTCTCTCTCTCTCTCTCCCGTTCGAGTGCGGTGACCTCCGTTCCAGCTGCAGACGGCGGCGGTGCGACGGCGCGAGGACATGGGTGATGACAAGGCGATCGTGCGGGCGTACGGCAAGCGTGGGAAGCGTGGGAAGGCGAGTATCTAATGGCGTTCTTCGTGGGTTTGAGCTTGGATCGGCGCGTCTCGTCGCGGACCGGAGGTAGGGTGACGTTCCTTGGCCCTTTGTCATCCTTCCCCGCGAGTTTTAGCTCGAGACGAGGTCGAGAGGGGTCAATTTCACGCCGGGAAGGGTTGTTCATGCTGCGGGGAGAGTTCGTCTGATCCGCCGTTTTGAGCCCCGATTCCGTGGTTTACGGGCGTAGGAGCATGCTAGGGGGCTTGGGGGTTCTTCTCTCACCGTTTCCCCCTTCGTGGGGCTTGTTTGGGGTTGGAATGGGCGATTCCGGTGAGGTTCACCATTTTCACGCCGGTGGGCGATGTGCGGTTGAACCAGGGGCCGCACAACCCTTGTGCGGCACCGTTCTGGCCGTCCATCGGCTCGGCGCACTGTGGCTGGGCTCGGCGCGCAGTAGGCTTGTGCGGTCTGTCGTGGGACCGCATATCCTAAGGTGCGGCCCCACAACAACCACACAACCCTGGGTATTCGACTGTTGAATTTTACCATTGTATAGTGCACCGGGGTGTGCGGCCAGGAGCTAGCCACATAACCCCTCGTGCGGCCAGGTGCTGGCCATACGTCGTCTGGTGCCGTTGCCTGGGTGTGCGGCCAGATCTGGACCGCATAACCCTTGAACGATGAAACCATAGCCGCTCTTCCCTAGTGCGGCTAAGGCCTAACCGTTAAGGTTTATTACCGTTGGGAGACGAGCAGCTAGGAGCTGACCGTTCTTCACCCACGTGAGGCCAGGAGCTGGCCGCACATCTGTTGAACAGACCCATGTTGGCCGTTCTTCAGTCTGTTTGGACCTGGGTAGAACGGTCCTGTGCTGGCTATTTAACCCTAGGTGTGGTCCTTATGCGATCGCACATCCCTGAGCGGCCCAGTGTGGACCGTTCAAGGGGACAGATCATTTCGGCGAGTCTCCCGTCATACCGAGTGGTACCGGGAGATGTCGTTGTCGGCTTCTGTCACCATGCGACGGTATCGGTACGAGGGGTGTTCCTTGTACCGTCCGGTTGTGGCGTGATTTTTTGTTGACTTGAGAGTCTACTCCGTAGTGACCCTCCACTAGTCGTAGCCTGCTTACACGCGTGTGGTCCCACCAGGGATTGGTGGAGATGCTACCCTTAGAGACGATTTGTGGACCGGTTTCCGTCGGGCCCCACGTCTTGCAGCCATAGTCCGGCTGAGAGGAAAACCGGTCAGAGGGCCAGACCAGGGACGTGCGGTCTGTGTGTGCACACGTGGTTGGGGACGGTTGGACCCACGCTGATGAGAGTGACCCCAGCTAGTCACTCGTTTGTAGTTGTTGTGTGGTGTTCGTGCCTTTGGTAGGAGCTACCATGTCAGGCAGTTCACCTGGGGTGCGGTGTAAGACGTCAGGGGATGCTACCGGTTGTGCTTCTAGTGGGTGGTACTCCTGTCTAGTCGGGAGTGTCAGACTATCAGTCTTTGCGACTTCAACCTTCGGGTTTTGTCGCGTTGACCATGGTGTTCCGGTCGTTTCACCGTGGCACGCGTGTCGGCGTTCGTGCTGTGAGAGCGGTGTTTTGTATATTGTAGGGCTTCCTTTTTCGAGGTACTCGCTTACTGCTAGCGTAGCAGTTTCTCTGTTTGTGAGGTAGGGTTCGAGTGATCCCTACTGAGTCTTGTTCCGAGACTCATTCCCTGCGTGTTTTCACCGTGTTTTAGGTGAGTCGTTACCTTAGGGGAGCACGTCTGAGGCTCAGCGTGGTTCAGGTGCCCAGCGTTAGTGCCATAGGTCAGAGTCGGGGTATGTCCCGTGTAGCTGTACTTTTCTTTCTTGTCTCTGTACTAGTTGTGGACTACTGCTGTTGTTATTTTATTTTATCTTGTAGACCATGTATCATGTAAACTGTTAAATTTATTTCCTGCTTATGAGATAACTGTTTAATTTCTACAATTATTTATGATACTTGTGTAGTCTCCACACCTTCCTTTAACCCTTCAGAGTCTTCGGACTCGTGGGTGGCGGTGCGAGTCTCGGGCTATCGGGCCTTCCCGGTAATCAGATTCTCGGGTCGTTACAGAATGGTATCAGAGCAGCGGTTGTGGGATTATACGAGAATCATAAGTAATTGTAGTGGTCCACTAGTCCACAGCGATAATGTATGGTTGACACTGGCATCGGGCACCGTGCGTTTTTCTTGACCTTGCTATTTCCGTGTTTTCTGTCTTTTGCTTCAGGAGCGAGTATGGCGCCGAGGCGGAGCACTCACTCTCAGCAGGGGCAGTCGGCTGGAGGTTAGGAGATCCAGCAGGGGGTTCAGCGAGATCAGGAAGAGCATAGTAGAGCGCCACCGGGGGCCACCGAGGGCCACCGAGGCAGTGGATACTACGAGGCTTCCGGGGGCCGAGTGTTGTGCCCCTGGTTTTGATGATGACAACCATGAGATATGAATGATGTATTCAATTCAATGATGAATTAAAGTTTGATTCAATAAATGTTTCACTTGATTTCATCCTTGTGCTAGAAAGGAACAGGGTCGACGCTGGGAGCTTACAGCATCCACGCTGCAGTCGAAGAAGCCTTCACCAATATCTTCACAAGTTGTTCCACTGCGTCAACGCCAAGATAGAGCTGCGTCGACGCAGCAGTCACAAAGGGAAAGCCAATGGCTTACTGGAATACTCTGATGCGTCAACGCTTTGATCAAGTAGCATGAACGCAGCAGTTCAAGCATTCCTTGTTGTAGCCTCTGGAGTACCTTGGCAGCGTCGACGCTGCAGTTCGATGAGTCGACGCTGCAGTAGGATGGATTGCCACAACTGACTAAAGCACAACTAATGAGTGGACGCAGCTGCATCCTGCGTCAACGCACTCAGCATGAAACCTGAAGCTAGAAGAAGGGTGTGTTAACTCCTTGGGGCAAGAGGGTCGACGCCATCTAATCCAAGTTGCAGAGCACGATAAGTGGATCCCACCTTCAGTCATTATTTGCCACATCAGCCACAAGCGGATAAGGTTTCGTAACTTCTACCACTCTAGAAGGTTCCCCACGTGAGCAATCATAAGGATAACCAGAAAATCAGGGTGGTGGCCCACCTGTCTCACGTGAACTATTTTGTGCGCGGGAAGACCACAAAATAGGTTCACCCGAGAAGAAAAGAAAAATACATAGGAGAGGAAAAAGAGTAGAAGAATAAGTGAGGCGAAGAGCAGAACGAAAGAGGTGAACAGCAGAACGAGAGAGGCTGAGAGCAGAACTGGACGAAGGCTGCTGAAAAGTCAGATCAGAAGATCATCACGCCACCAAGACTATTCTACATTCCAGACGGAGGAGATTCAAGGATCGAAGCTCATGCGTATGGACATGGATCTCTCTGTTGGTGATCTAAATTCCGCTACGTCCAAGTGCTAAAGTTTGATTTCTTATTTTTTAGTTTTCCTATTGTTTTTGAACATTGTATTCCTCTCCTTCACTGGATTTAGTGAAGAGAGGGTGATTCTGATTCAGCGGGCTGTGCTGAGATCAGGGGTGTCAAGGCTATGTGCCTTCAAGCTGTTTGACAGCGGATCTGAGGATTTGTTCCTCGTTGTCTTCTGTTGGGGTAGTCAACAGTATAGAGGAATTACTTCCTCGGTTTAGCAAAGCTGTGAAGCTCAGCAGGGTTCCTCACTAGTTAAGTGGGGAGGTGGACGTAGGTCTCCATTGGGTGACCGAACCACCATAAAATTGCGGTCTCTTGTGTGGTTTGGTTTATTCTTCGCAATTGTTCCTCGCTAGATGCATGATAGGCACGCTCTCTGATTGGCTTGGTTCAGTGTTTCAATTAATCATCTAGGTGTGGTGCTTCTGTTGCAAATTGATCTACTATAATTTTTATAAGGTCAACCTATTAACCCCCTCCCCCTCTAGCTTGACCGTCCTCTCGATCCAACACGTGGTATCAGAGCGCCAGGCTCTCTTGCAAAGGTTTCACAGCCTAGAGAGAACTAATGGAGAACAGAGGACTCATGCCTGAGGGGTACGCAGTGAATAGGCCACCATTTTTCGATGGGACTAATTATTCATACTGGAAAAATCACATGCAAGTATTTTTAAGAGTGCAGGATCATGAAATCTGGAGAGTAGTGAGCAAAGGGCCATACCAAATTGAAGGCGATGAAGAACTCTGGGTGAAGGAGCAAATTCGAAAGTCAAATGTAAATTGGCAAGCCATGAACATTATGCAGTGCTCACTCCATCCCAAAGAATTCTCGCGTGTATCCTCATGCTCCAGCGCAAAAGAAATGTGGGATAGACTCGAGGTAATCTACGAAGGTACCTCAGAGGTAAGAGAGACAAAAGCTAACATGTTAATTTCAAAATATGAATCTTTTCGGATGAAACCTGAGGAAAGTGTATCTGAAATGTATGCCAGACTAACTCTTCTTGTAAATGGTCTTAAAGGTTTGGGAAAGATCTATAGTGACTATGAGGTAGTTAGGAAGATTCTTAGATCCCTAACTCCAATCTGGCATACCAAAGCCATGGTCGTTGAGGAATCAAGGAACCTTCCCACCACCAAACCAGACGAGCTAATAGGTTCTCTTATGGTTTATGAACTGAACTTAAAAAGAACAGATGAGGACATGAAGAAGAAAAAACCCCTTGCATTGAAGGCTGGTTCCAGCAGCAAGGAAAGCTCAGATGATAGTCAGTCACCTTCATCTGATGATGACTCAAGTGAAATAGCCATGCTTACTAGAAAATTCAGAAAATTCTTAAGAAAGGGAGGTAAGACTGATAGATATATAGGATATCAGGTAAGAACTAGCTCAAAACTCAAGCCAGATAATCCTAAGAAATCTGATAAAGTTGTTTGCTACAAATGCAAGAAACAAGGACACATCAAGTCGGAGTGTCCTGAGAATGTGAAAAAGACACAGTCAAAGTGGAGAAATAAAAAGCCCAAGGCCATGGTAAGCACTTGGAGTGATGAAGAAAAAGATGAAGATGAAGAAAGCACCTCTGAAGAAGAAAGCGAGGTGAAAATGTGCTTCATGGCAAATGGTGATGATCAAGTCGAGGTAACCTCTCCCTTTGCAGACTTCTCCTGTGATGATTGGGAAGAATCTTTTAACGAATTACTGGATAAGTATGAAGATGTTAAAAAGGAAAATAAATATCTAAAGAAAAAGAAAACCCAAACCAGTCCAGAAGATGATTTGAATGAAAGAGTCAAAACGCTAAATGCTGAAATCGTGTGTCTAAAAAGGGACTTGGAAGAAAAAGATGAGTATAAGAGATAGCTAATTGAAATAAAGAGAGAAAATGATTTTCTATTGAAGATGCATGATGAATTAAAATTAAGAATGCAGAAATTGGAAAAAGAAGTAAAAATTGCTGAAGAGAAATATGAGGCCATTTGTGGAGTCAATGCAACACTTCAAGAAAATCTGAAGAAATTAGAGGAAGAGAACCTAAGCAAACAAGCATCCCTCGAAAAAATGACACAGGGTAAAGACAACCTTGATGCTGTTATGGGAATTAAGTGCAACTTTGGAAAAGAAGGGCTTGGATTCAATCCTACTAAAAAGAAAGAACTGGGAGCTAGATTGGTGACATTTGTCTCTGGGAAGGACACATCTGAAGAGAGGCAAATGGATGAAAACAAAAAGGATGAGAAGAATGAGAAAGGATCAAAACAATCTAATGAAATAAGAAAAGAAAAAGGAAATGAGAAAGGGAAGGCAACATTGAATGTTAACAAACAGAAAAGCACATTTATGTTCAAATATGCCTCTTCAGGTCAATATAGGAATCCCAGTTTTGATTCATCAACCCAACAGTAATCTTATAGAAGATCAGAAGGCTTAAGGTGTGGTAGAAATCAACCGCGTCAACGCAATGCTCACATGGCGTCAACGCACCTAGCCTTCCAGAAAGGGCATTCGGTTATAAATACTCAGATGCGTCGACGCAGTCACTACCATGAGTCAACGCAGTACATATACCAGAACCCCCATGATAGATATGGTAGGTGGATGAGTCAACGCAGCAACACTAAAGGGTCTACGCACTCAACTCTCAATCAACCAAGAAGCATGCATTCATCTAGAGTCCTTAAGTCAAATTTCCCCAATACTTCATGGAGTCATCACTATCAATGGCACAGGAATAATCACAAGTCTGTCAAATCATTGAACTTACCATATCAAAGACCCTCACAACAGCAACTATGGATCCCCAAGAGCTTGATATCCTACCTGAACAAGTCCTATGGTTTGAAGGGACCCAAGCATATCTGGGTTCCAAAATCTCTTGTTTAATATGTTTTGTAGGAGTGTCTTACAGCTGTACATAATAGGTGGTATCTCGACAGCGGCTGCTCAAGGCACATGACGGGGGATAACACAAAATTTTGTGTCTTGATGGAGAAAGACGGGGGTCATGTTACATTTGGTGGAAACAATAAAGGGAAAATTATTGGAAAAGGTAAGGTAGGTAAAAATCCTTCAAATTTCATTGATGATGTGTTACTCGTTGATGGCTTAGAATATAATCTACTTAGCATAAGCCAGCTGTGCGATAAAGGAAATAAAGTTGTGTTTGATGATCACACTTGCACCATTTTAGAGATGAGTTCTGATAAAGTTAAATTCATTGGAAAAAGAATAAACAACATGTACGTGGTAGATTTAGATGACCATGCACATAACAATCTGTGCCTTGCTGTGAATAAAAGTGAACTTACTTGGCTGTGGCACCGCAGACTAGGGCATGCTAGCTATAGTGTCTTGCATAAGTTAGCAAAGTTTAACATGGTGAAAGGTCTGCCAGATGTATCATTTAAACGAAATGACAAAGTTTGTAGCGCATGCACTCAAGGTAAACACACCAGAAAATCATTTAAGTCCAGACTTGAAACTCAATCATCTAAACCTTTTGAACTCATTCATATGGATTTGTTTGGACCAACTAGAACAGCTAGTGTGAGTGGAAATAAATATGGATTTGTTCTAGTGGATGATTTCTCTAGGTTTACTTGGGTGTTCTTTCTAACTCACAAGAATGATGCATTTGAAGAATTTCAAGCATTCTTCAAGAATGTGCAACAGGATGGTAAGTTTGCCATTTCATCTATCTTGTCAGATCATGGAGGAGAATTTGACAATTCTGAATTTGATGATTTTTGCAGAGTCACAGGAATTTCACACAAGTTCTCATCTCCAAGAACTCCTGAACAAAATGGGATTGTGGAAAGAAGAAATAGAACCCTTGTGGAGATGGCAAGAACTTTGCTGATTGAAGGACAACTCCCAAGGAAGTTCTGGGCAGAGGCGGTAAATACAGCTTGTTATATTGTGAACAGGGCAATGGTAAGACCTCAGTCCAAAAAGACTCCATATGAATTAATGAAGGGTAAGAAACCTTCTGTTGCTTATTTTAGAGCCTTTGGATCAAAATGCTTTGTTCAAAATAATGACAAACGGACGTTGGACAAATTTGAACCTAAAAGTGAACCTGCCATCCTTCTAGGATATTCTAGTCACTCTAGGGCCTACAGAGTCTTAAATCTAAAAACACATGCTGTTGAAGAATCACCTCATATTGTGTTTGATGAAATGAATGAAAATTCTAAGATTGAGGAATCATGTAGGGATGAAGATGAAGGGAATTTCCTTAAAGAAAAGGAAGAACAGAATCTCCAAGATGAAGAGACAAGGCCAAATGATGATCATGCAGAATCAACCCACCATGGTGATTCAGGTATAAATGAAGGTAACTCTCTAACCGATGTCAGGATGCTAAGGGATCATCCTTTATCCAATGTCATTGGTAACTTGCATGAACCTGTTAGAACTAGATTTCATTTTAGAGGTGTTGAGGAAATGGATAATCTAGCCCTTGTCTCTCAAATTGAACCAAAAAATGTTGCTGAAGCATTGAAAGATAGTAATTGGATAAACGCAATGCATGAAGAATTACATCAATTCAAAAGAAAAAAGGTGTGGTATCTTGTGCCAAGACCCAAAGAGCTTTCTGTAATTGGAACTAAATGGGTCTTCAGAAATAAACAAAATGAAAATGGAATGGTAGTTAGGAATAAAGCTAGGCTGGTAGCACAGGGTTATAATCAAGAATTTGGCATTGACTTTGAGGAATCCTTTGCTCCAGTAGCTAGATTAGAAGCCATTAGATTATTACTTGCTTATGCTTGCTGTCATGGAATAATGTTACATCAAATGGATGTGAAGAGTGCTTTTCTAAATGGGTCAATAAAGGAAGAAGTTTATGTTGAACAACCCCCTGGTTTTGAATGCACAGAAAATCCTAACCATGTTTACAGATTGGACAAAGCTCTTTATGGACTCAAACAGGCACCTCGAGCGTGGTATGATAGACTCAGCTCGTACCTCACAGAGAAAGGCTACTCTAGAGGTAAAGTGGACCAAACTCTGTTCACTAAGGTAAGAAATTCAGATATTATTCTGGTTCAAATTTATGTTGATGATATAGTTTTTGGTTCCACTAAAATCAGCATGTGTGAGGAGTTTGCTAGCTTAATGACCACTGAATTTGAAATGAGTCTAATGGGTGAGCTTAAATTCTTTCTAGGTCTGCAAATCACTCAGAGCAAGGAAGGATGTTTCATCAACCAGGCAAAGTACATCTCTGAGTTGCTTAAGAAATACAAAATGGAAAATCTAAAAGCAATCAGCACACCTATGAGCACCACTACAAACTTGGATGTAGATTTGACAGGTAAACAGGTTGATGCAAAAACATATCGAGGTATGATTGGATCACTCCTCTATCTTACTGCATCTAGGCCAGACATTCAATTTTGTGTATGCATGTGTGCTCGTTTTCAATCTGATCCTAGAGAATCACACTTAAGTTCTGTCAAGCGTATCTTTCGATACCTTGCTGGAACTCGAGATTTAGGGATTTGGTACCCTGCGTCTTGTTCTTTTGATCTTGTATCCTATTCAGATGCAGACTATGCTGGATGCAAACTGGACAGGAAAAGTACGAGTGGCTATTGCCAATTTTTGGGAGGATGTTTGATTTCTTGGGCTTCCAAGAAACAGCACTCAGTGGCACTATCCACTGCAGAGGCAGAATATGTCGCTGCAGGGAGTTTTGGTACTCAAGTGTTATGGATCAAACACCAACTCCAAGATTATCAAACTGATCTTGAGTGTGTCCCCATATTGTGTGATAACACAAGTGCCATAAACCTGGCCAAAAATCCTATCCAGCACTCTAGGACCAAACACATAGAAATTAGACACCATTTCTTAAGAGATGAAGTGATAAAAGGAAATTTTAAACTCATATTTGTTGAATCACAATCTCAATTGGCCGATATTTTTACCAAGCCTCTGAACAATGATAGATTCTCTTATCTTAGAAGAGAGCTTGGTCTGTGCAATTATAATATGGATGCCTGATTTGTGTGCATGACTTATCTTCTAGAAAATGAATGATTAAACTTGTCTTGGTTTGAAGTGTATATGTCATAAACTCAGGGGGAGCTTAGTCTTCTGTGCTTGGTATGTCTATCTTTCCATCAATAAATTCATAATGAATATAGTTTCAGCATGATACTCCTTTTATTGGCTGTTATAATTTCATTCATGCATGGTCTGAGGGGGAGTTAGCTTCAGATTACCTTCTTGGTGTCAAAATGATGAACAAAGTGCAGAGTTGTTATTGCTGGTTGGTTGGTTGAGTTAACGCAGTGTGGAAATAGGGTTAACGCACCAGACAGCTTGTTCTTTGAGAATCTGGTGTGAAGTGTCTCTGGCTGGTTGAATGAGTTGACGCAGCAATGAGACTGAGTTGACGCTGTGAGCAGTTGTTTTCGGAAACATAACCATTCTATGAGCGGCCTTGATGGATGAGTTAACGCAGTTATAAGGCTGGGTCAACGCAGCAGTGTTATATACTCTTCTTTTGGAGACTTCCCTATCTCAAATCAACTTGCTCTGTTCATTTATCTCGTCCCTTCCATTCTTATCTCTCAACAAAGCCTCCTTGACATTCTTGTATGAGGGAAAAACTCTAGAGAACTGAGACATGTAGATGATGTCTTAAATTCAGGGGGAGTTACAGTGAAAATTCCTATTGAGTATGAGATATGTTCTGAACAGCTCTATGAAAAGCTAATGATAGGAGATCTATAATTCTTATGGTGTTTGAATTCAAGAACTTTTGAACCCAATAATGCACTATGTATGGAATAAAAGCTGAACAATTTAATAAAACCCGGACCTTGTCATCTCTCAAACCTTATATTGTTCAACAGTAAAGAAACCACTGTGTGTAGAGGAATTTAATATTTGTATTGGTAATAAACCCAGATATTGAGTATAAACGCTGAAGAAACAATCTCTTACACATGTTATAAAATGCAGAGCAATGGTGGCTATTCACTGAGAAACTAGCCCTATGCACCAAAGAAGTGCTAAAGAGCAAGTCATGAGGTGCGCCACTATCTCTGTCTTCAAGTGAAAAATAAATCATTTCAGAGCAATGGTAACTATTGACTGAGAAACTACCTTCAAGCACCTGTGAAGTGCTGATAGGCATGTCATGACGTAAGTTGCCAACTCTGGTCCGTCTATGCAGAATAGTTTGCTATGCTGAGTAACCGGGGACTCGGGTGTCTAATAAACATGTGTACCCGTGTCAAAAGGCTAGCCATACTTGACTACAAATGAAAACGTAAAATAAGTTGAAAATGCTGCAAATGTGAAAAATAATGAAAACATGTGAGTGTGATTGATCTGAAGCTCGTTATTCAACTTAGTCTGTTATCAATGCCAGTTAAATTTCTCTCTCCAAAAGGCAACTTGAAATTGACAGATATAAGGAACAGAAATGAAAATGGTTCTAGTGTGAAAAGAGTTCCTCTTTTTTCTCCAGGCAGGTGCCTTTGGTGGTTCATATTTTTTTTATTCAATGCTTTAAGATTATTTCTTCTCTTTATCATTAATTGAATTGGAGCCTATTTACACATCTCTCTCGTGGGAACTCGATCTGCAATACTTAAAAATCCCTGACTATGAGCATCTCTACTCCATATCTCAGTATCTTAAGAAAACTCCTTGTACATATGACCTTCTTGCAACTCTTCTTGCATATATTCGTTTATTTCTGCTTCACTGCGTCGACGCTGTATCCCTTGGCGTCAATGCAACGATTCCAGAACCACTTTCCACTTTTTCCGGTTCGCGGACTTGAACCGGCTGAACCGCTCACTGAAAAGGGTTTCGAAACTCCTTTAAAAGCGGAACGTGACCGCCGTTCATCTTCATTTCCTTTGAAAGCCTTTGTCGTTCTATCTTCCGAGCTCTCTCAAACCCTTTCCTATTTCATTCTTCCTCATCCCGCTGCCATGGCTCCTCCGACATCTACTCCCAAGGGAAAGAAGAAGGCAGAGGATCATCCAAGAAGCTCAGCATCGGCCGAAGACAATCTGGAGCCCCGCTCCAAAGCTGCTCACGATAAAGGGAAGAGGAAAGAGATGCGTCCACGCGCTCCGAGCCCGCCAACCAAAAAGAGAAGGGAATCTGATGTCAGGTCAGACAAGAAGGGTTCATCTGCAAGTGCTGCAACGGGACAGAAAGGTGCGGCCAGCTCACTTACCGTCACCGTGGACGAACCTCTGAAGGTTCTTATTTCCCGGTATATTGCTGCTACCGACCATCAAATGCTTGACGTTTTTCAGGAACTGTTTCCTACCTTGGACTATCAGGGATGGTGGTCTTTTGTTACAACCCACGAGGTATATTACCCCACCCTGGTCAGAGAGTTCTACAAAAATTTGAAATATGAACCTCAAGTTCCAAAACTCACATCAACCGTCCGGAATGTCAGTTTTGAATTATCAAATAAATTGTTTGCCAGAGCCTGGAAAATCCCCAAGAATGGAGTTCAACTACACAGCTTTGAGTATGATGAGCATGAAGCTTATGCTCTCCTGACTGATAAACCGAGTGATCCTTCCGATGTCATGGAAACTTATTTGTCCAGTCTCAAAGCAAATCAATTCCCTCCATTGAATAGACTACTCCACCACATTTGCACATCAATGATCACACCGCAGAGCAGTGGTAGGGAAAGGGTGACTGAGATGCAGAGATTTCTACTTTACTGTATGCTGAAGAGAATACATATTTCCCTGCCTGATGTAGTTATTCAAACCATGGGGTCATGCTTGAAACAATCCAGAACACTTCCATATGCTGCTCCCTTGACTGCTATCTTTCGAAAAGTGGGAGTAGACTTTGGTTCTGAGAAGAAAATAATCATTCCTCAAGGGAATGTTTACACACTTTCTTATATTCAGAAATTTATGGGTTTTAAAGTTATTGATGGTAAGCCAGTTCGAACTCTTCCTAGTCAGCAAACAGCTCCATTAGAAACAGGCACTGCAGATGCTAGTCACGCAAACAGAACAGAGGTACCAATTCCTCCTGTGGTGAGAGAAGAAAGACAAGAGGGTAGTTCCGCAAGAGAAGAGCATGAGTTTGAGGAACCATTTGCTCGATCATCAAGCCCTCAGCTGGAAACTGGGCAACCCAGTGGCACTGCACCCACATTGGAACCCCTTATGACTGGAGCCATTGGAATTTATAGAAGACCTTTTCCAACTTCTGATGAAGCTCCACCTCCAGCCACTGTTGAAGAGATGTTTGCACACATGACTATGATGCTGCAACGTCAGGATGCAAAAATGGACAAATTAATGGAGTTTACAAATTATCATTTCAACAAACTGACTTCTCGGATTGTCCAATTTGAAGTCTCTGTCTTATCCGAGTGGCAAAAATTCTTACTCACCAAGATGCTTTCTGACCAAGCTACAAGGAAAGTCTTGCAGAACATCTCATCTCTTCTTGACAAGTTATCTACACTGGTGACTGATATGCACAGTAATCAAGCTTCATTTTTTCAATCCCTTGCCATGATTACTGATTTATGCTTTGATGTGAGGATAGCCATTGAAACCATCAAAGGTCCTGTCAATGTAGTTCTCCAATGCCTCAAAGCAATGTTAGAAAAGATTGACAAAGTGATTGCAGCAATTCAGTCAATTGGGGACAAATCTCAAACCAAGGACTCTCTCACAGCTGATCTTCCTTCTGCCATTGACAGTGTACGCTCCACTTTAAGTCATCAGCTGGGTGAACTCTCGCAGGATATCCGAGATTTACTGGGCAGAGATTCATCTACCTCAGGACAGCAGTAGCTTTGCCAGCCACCTCCAGGATCTCAATCCACTCAAGGGCAATCCTCTCGTCAGCAACAACAACCTCCTTCTGCCAGAAGATACAATCGCTTCTTCCACCCTTGAGATAGCTCTTCCACGTTTCCTCCCCTTCCTGATGAAGTCAAAGGGGGAGAATGTTATGAATGCATCAATCATGAAGTCAAGCTGGAAACTTGACCAAAGCTCATTGCATCTGCATCAATCATATTGACTAACTTGAATGAATGTTTTTCTTTTTGTCTGATTCTATAATGTAAATTCTTGAACTTGAATGAATGACAAAATTATACTTTGATTTAGTCAATGATTAAATTTCCTGTTAATCTGAAGCTTTTTGCTTGATTTGAATAACCTTGACTGTTTAGATGCAATGTTATGAATGGCATTCACCTCATAGTTGCCATCATCAAAAAGGGGGAGATTGTTGTGCCCCTGGTTTTGATGATGACAACCATGAGATATGAATGATGTATTCAATTCAATGATGAATTAAAGTTTGATTCAATAAATGTTTTCACTTGATTTCATCCTTGTGCTAGAAAGGAACAGGGTCGACGCTGGGAGCTTACAGCGTCCACGCTGCAGTCGAAGAAGCCTTCACCAATATCTTCCCAAGTTGTTCCACTGCGTCAATGCCAAGATAGAGCTGCGTCGACGCAGTAGTCACAAAGGGAAAGCCAATGGCTTACTGGAATACTCTGATGCGTCAACGCTTTGATCAAGTAGCGTGAACGTAGCAGTTCAAGCATTCCTTGTTGTAGCCTCTGGAGTACCTTGGCAGCGTCGACGCTGCAGTTCAATGAGTCGACGCTGTAGTACGATGGATTGCCATAACTGACTAAAGCGCAACTAATGAGTGGACGCAGCTGCATCCTGCGTCAACGCACTCAGCATGAAACCTGAAGCTAGAAGAAGGGTGTGTTAACTCCTTGGGGCAAGAGGGTCGACGCCATCTAATCCAAGCTGCAGAGCACGATAAGTGGATCCCACCTTCAGTCATTATTTGCCACATCAGCCACAAGCGGATAAGGTTTCGTAACTTCTACCACTCCAGAAGGTTCCCCACGTGAGCAATCATAAGGATAACCAGAAAATCAGGGTGGTGGCCCACCTGTCTCACGTGAACTATTTTGTGCGCGGGAAGACCACAAAATAGGTTCACCCGAGAAGAAAAGAAAAATACATAGGAGAGGAAAAAGAGTAGAAGAATAAGTGAGGCGAAGAGCAGAACAAAAGAGGCGAACAGCAGAACGAGAGAGGCTGAGAGTAGAACTGGACGAAGGCTGCTGAAAAGTCAGATCAGAAGATCATCGCGCCACCAAGACTATTCTACATTCCAGACGGAGGAGATTCAAGGATCGAAGCTCATGCGTATGGACATGGATCTCTCTGTTGGTGATCTAAATTCTGCTGCGTCCAAGTGCTAAAGTTTGATTTCTTATTTTTTAGTTTTCCTATTGTTTTTGAACATTGTATTCCTCTCCTTCACTGGATTTAGTGAAGAGAGGGTGATTCTGATTCAGCGGGCTGTGCTGAGATCAGGGGTGTCAAGGCTGTGTGCCTTCAAGCTGTTTGACAGCGGATCTGAGGATTTGTTCCTCGTTGTCTTCTGTTGGGGTAGTCAACAGTATAGAGGAATTACTTCCTCGGTTTAGTAAAGCTGTGAAGCTCAGCAGGGTTCCTCACTAGTTAAGTGGGGAGGTGGACGTAGGTCTCCATTGGGTGACCGAACCACCTTAAAATTGCGGTCTCTTGTGTGGTTTGGTTTATTCTTCGCAATTGTTCCTCGCTAGATGCATGATAGGCACGCTCTCTGATTGGCATGGTTCAGTGTTTCAATTAATCATCTAGGTGTGGTGCTTCTGTTGCAAATTGATCTACTATAATTTTTATAAGGTCAACCTATTCACCCCCTCCCCCTCTAGCTTGACCGTCCTCTCGATCCAACACCGAGGACTTCTTTCGTGGCATGTACCAGCTTATGTCGCAGTAGTTCGGCGGAGAGGCTGGTGAGGGCTCGTTGACCAGGGGTGGGCCCGGCCGAGCAGTGAGGGATTTCATGCAGTTTCATCCTCCTTACTACGGCGGTAAGGCAGACCCTGATGTGGCTCGGAGTTGGCTCGACAAGATGGAGCGGGTGTTCAGCTCCGCGCGGAGTACTGCGGAGGACAAAGTGATGTTGGCCTCCAACCAGTTGCAGGGTACGGCTCGGGAGTGGTGATCTTTCGAGTGGAAGATGTCTTTCCAGCTTCGTCCACTTGAGCAGATTACATGGGGTGACTTTGTCAGTGCTTTCGAGCGTACCTACTGTCCAGAGTTTATTGCTACGCAGTGGATGCGTGAGTTTCTGGAGCTGGTTCAGGGTGATATGTTCGTGTTACAGTACAGGGCCCGATTTGCTGAGCTGGGTCGGTATGCATCCCATATCATGGAGCATGAGAGGGTGAAGACTGCACAGTTCGTGCAGGGCTTGAGGCAGGAGCTGAGGCACTATTTGTCACTGATCTAGAGACAGCGTCTCGTCTTGCGGCTTCTTTGGAGATGGATATGCAGAGGACTCGAGGACCGATCAGCCAGGGGTAGTCTTTGTCGGGTTGCAGCCAGCAGTCAGCTACCCAGCAGTAGGGTTCCTTTCAGCATGCGTCGGGTGGTTCAGGAGCGCCGGCACCGGCAGCGTCGGCTACAGGATCTGCGTCTTTTGGCTCGAAGGTCAAGAAGTTCTTCAAGAAGGGGTTCGGTAAGAAGAAGTCCAAGGATCAGGGGTAGGCATCATCGGGCAGTGTACAGTAGCCGGTCCCGTTTCAGCGTCAGGGGTCAGTGGGTGGATCGCGAGGACCGTGTCCACGGTGTAGCGAGTACCACCTAGGCAGGCAGTGCACAGCGCCGATAGTTTTTTTCCGGTGTGACCAGCCAGGGCATATGGCACGTGACTGTCCTCAGAGGCCACAGCAACAGCAGTAGGTTCCCCCTGCAACAGAGGCAGCAGCAGCAGGGATAGTATCCGCCGCTACCCAGGTCAGCTAGCGTGGGAGGCAGGCAGAGAGCTCGAGGCCAGATCACACACATGACCAGGGCAGAGGCAGTGGCGTCGCAGCTCGTGGAAGGTACCGTTCAGACTTTGGGTTGTGCGGCTCGGGTTTTGTTCAATTCTGGCACGTCTCATTCGTTTATTTCGGAGGATTTCGTGTTGAGTATTGAGGAGCCGGTGACCCAGTTGTCCTGTGATTTGGTAGTGGAGTTGCCTTCGAGTGATTTTATGATCACTTTGTATTGCTTCGATGAGGTTCTTGTGTGGATGGAAGGGTGGAGTTTGCCGGCTAGGCTCTATGCATTGCCGCATCAGGACTTTGATGTGATTTTGGGCATGGATTGGCTCGAGGCACATCATGCGTTGGTGGATTGCGGCTCGAAGAGGGTTTATTTCCGGCGACTTCACGGACCCACCTTCTATTTCCAAGGTATCAGGTCTTCCTCTTCCCGCTTTCTTATTTCTACGATTCGAGCTCGTCGTTTGCTTGATGCGGGTTGTTAGGGTTTTCTCGCCTCCGTGGTTGTGACTGACCGCATGGAGCCGGATGTCGAGGACATTCCGGTGGTGTGCGAGTTTCCCGATATTTTTTCGAAGGACTTACCTGGATTGTCTCCCCAGCGGGAGATTGATTTCGTTATCGAGGTTGTGCCGGGTACGGGACCTTTGGCGAAGGCTCCCTACCGTATGGCCCCCGCTGAGTTGAGGGAGTTGAGGGCGTAGTTGCAGGAGCTACTGGCCGAGGGGTACATTCGTCCTAGCTTTTCCCCTTGGGGTGCGCCCATGTTATTCGTGAAGAAGAAGGATGGTAACTTGCGATTGTGCATTGACTATCGACAATTGAATGAAGTGACCATTAAGAACAAGTATCCGTTGCCGCGGATTGATGATTTGTTCGACCAGCTTCAGTCTGCGCGAGTGTTCTCGCGGATTGATTTGTGGTCTGGTTACTATCAGCTGAGGATTCGCGAGTCCGATGTAGAGAGGACTGCGTTCAGAACGAGGTACGGGCATTATGAGTTTCTGGTGATGCTGTTCGGGCTCACCAATGCCCCCGCAGCCTTCATGGACTTGATGCAGAGGGTGTTTCGTCCGTATTTGGACCAGTTCGTTGTCATATTTGTGGATGACATCCTTGTTTATTCGCGGTCTGCCGAGGAGCACGCGTACCATTTAGGTGTGGTGCTGCAGACGTTGCGAGATCACCAGTTGTATGCGAAGCTCAGTAAGTGCGAGTTCTGGCTTCGTGAGGTGCACTTTTTGGGGCACGTGATTTTTGGTGATGGTATTTCCGTGGACCCCGCCAAGGTCGAGGCAGTAATGCAGTGGCCGAGGCCGAGGTCTGTGACGGAGATCCGGAGTTTCTTGGGGCTTGCGAGGTATTATCGTCGGTTTATCTAGGATTTTTCTCGCATTGCGGCCCCAATGACTAGACTTATGCGGAAGGATGTGCCTTTTGTATGGTCTGAGGAGTGTGAGCAGAGTTTCAGGGAACTGAAGAGATTGCTTACCTCAGCTCCGATGTTGGTGTTACCTTCTGGATCGGGAGGTTTTATGGTGTGTACAGATGCTTCTGGGGTCTGATTGGGTGCTGTGTTGATGCAGCATGGTAGAGTGGTGGCTTATGCATCTCGGCAGCTGAAGCGCCACGAGGAGAACTACCCTACCCATGACCTGGAGTTGGCGGCTGTGATCTTCGCGCTGAAGATCTGGAGGCATTATCTGTACGGAGAGAGGTTCGAGGTGTTCACTGACCATCAGAGTCTGTGATATGTGTTCACGCAAAGGGACCTTAACCTCAGGCAGAGGCGTTGGATAGAGTTTATGAAAGATTATGACTTCACCCTATCTTATCAGCCGGGCAGGATGAATGTCGTCGCCGATGCCTTGAGTCGGAAGGTCACGGTCAGTGCCTTGATGTTGAGGAAGTGGAAGCTCTGGGAACAAGTGCCCGAAGTTTCATTCAGGCTCAAGATTCCCCAGGAGCCAGGGTTGGCAGTGCTTGCTAGTCTGACTGTCACGCCTGCTATCCGCCGTCAGGTGACAGAGGGTCAGCATGGGGACCCTGAGTTGCCCCGGATATTGGCTTTGGCTGATGTGGAGCTCGGCGAGGATGGTGCCGTGAGGTTCCATGGTAGGCTGTACGTCCCAGCTGAGGAGCGGGCTCGTCGTGCGGTATTGTGCGAGGCTCATGGGAGCAGGTACACCGTACACCCGGGTGTGACGAAGATGTATCAGAACTTGCGGAGGCAGTTCTGGTGGCCTGGCATGAAGAGAGATGTCGCCGAATTTGTGGCCAGGTGCCTGACCTGTCAGCAGGTGAAGGCAGAGCATCAGTGACCAGGAGGTACTCTCCAACCCTTAGATGTTCCTGTGTTGAAGTGGAACCACGTGACCACGGATTTCGTGGTGGGATTGCCGAGGACTTCGAGCGGTCATGACAGTATTTGGTTGCTGGTGGATAGGCTGATGAAGTTGACTCGATTATTACCGGTCAACATCAGCTGGAGCGTGTCCAGGTTGGCTCGTCTTTATGTGGAGCGGATCGTTCCGTTGCATGGGATTCCCATCTCCCTCGTGTCGGATCGGGATCCGCGTTTCACTTCTGGATTCTGGGGGAGTTTTCAACGAGCTCTTGGCACGGATTTGGCTTTTAGCTCGGCGTATCATCCTCAGTCAGATGGTCAGTCAGAGAGGACCATTCAGACTTTGGAGGACATGTTGAGGTCATGCTGCCTAGAGTGGTAGGGGAGTTGGGTTCACCACCTACCGTTGGTGGAGTTTGCCTACAACAACAGCTATCATTCGAGCATCGGAATGGCTCCTTATGAGGCGTTGTATGGGCGTCCGTGTCAGACTCTAATTGATTGGTTTGAGGTTGGTGAGCGTGTTTTGACGGGACCGGAGTTGGTGCAGCAGTGTGTGGAGGTTGTGCACCTGGTTCGTCAGAACATGCTGGCGGCCCAGAGTCGGCAGAAGAGTTATGCTGACCGTAGGCGGCGGCCTCTCGCGTTCGCCGTGGGTGATCGCGTGTTCTTGAGAGTTTCTCCGATGAAGGGGGTGATGCATTTTGGACGACGTGGGAAGCTGAGTCCCCGTTATATTGGTCCTTTCCACATCGTGGAGCGCATCGGTGAAGTAGCTTATCGGTTGCAGTTACCCCCTGAGTTGGCGTCGGTGCATGACGTGTTCCACGTCTCGATGGTATGAAAGTATATGCCCGATGACTCTCATGTGCTCGAGGATTCTGTTTGGCCCGAGGTGACTCCAGACCTTTCTCTTCTAGAGTTTTCGATCCGCGTGGAGGATAGGCGAGAGCAGCGCCTGCGGAACAAGGTCATCCCCTTGGTTAAGGTGGTGTGGCAGCGGCACTCTGGTGGTGAGGCTTCTTGGGAGCGTGAGGATGAGATGTGTCAGTAGTTCCATTACCTGTTTGAGTGAGTCTTCCTCTTCTTTCCCCTTGGGTTGTTCTCAATTTTGAGGACAAAATCCCTTAAGGGGGGAGTGTTATAATATCCCGGACCTTTCAGATCCTTCTTCGTGGGTCTCAGATCTGGTTTCTAGGAGTGTCCGACTCCGTTGTGTCCAAAATTTCATTTCGGACATCTTCCATGTTCGGATCGGCGCGATCCGGAGTTGTTTCGGAGGCCCGGGAGCATTCCGCGACTTTTTCGCCTGTATTTTTCGATTCCTGGTGTGTGTTTTGGTAATTCCTTCGCAACCTCATTGCGGGTGAACCGGGTTGTTCACCTAGGCGAGAGTGGTACCGTTCCGATCGGTGCGTTCCGAGGATCGCGGGAATGTAATTTTCTATTTTTTGATATTTTCTGGAAATTCTGGATTTTCTATTAATACCTCCATTTTCTTTTCTTTTTCTTCTCCTTCTTTTTCCTTTCTTCTCCTTCCTCCCTCACGACCGTGGCCGCCCTCTCTCTCTCTCTCTCTCTCTCTCCCGTTCGAGCGCGGCGACCTCCGTTCCGACTGCAGACGACGGTGGTGCGACAGCGCGAGTACATGGGTGACGACGAGGTGATCGTACGGGCGTGTGGCAAGTGTGGGAAGCGTGGGAAGGCGAGGTTCTAACGGCGTTCTTCGTGGGTTTGAGCTTGGATCGGCGCATCTCGTCGCGGACCGAAGGTAGGGTGACGTTCCTTGGCCTCTTGTCTTCCTTCCCCACGAGTTTTATCTCGAGACGAGGTCTAGAGGGGTCAATTTTGCGCCGGGAAGGGCCATGCATGCCGCAGGGAGAGTCTGTCCGATCCACCGTTTTGAGCCCCGATTCCGTGGTTTACGGGCGTAGGAGCATGTTAGAGGGCTTGGGGGTTCTTCTCTCACCGTTTCCCCCTTCATGGGGCTTGTTTGGGGTTGGAATGGGTGATTCCAGCGAGGTTCACCGTTTTCGTGTCGGTGGACGATGTACGGTCGAACAAGGGGCCGCACAACCCTTATGCGGCACCGTTCTGGCCGTCCATCGGCTCGGCACGCTGTGGCTGGGCTCAACGCGTATTAGGCTTGCGCGGTCTGTCGTGGGACCGCATATCCTAAGGTGCGGCCCCACAACAACCGCACAACCCTGGGTATTTGACCGTTGAATTTTACCGTTGTACAGTGCACCGGGGTGTGCGGCCAGGAGCTAGCCACATAACCCCTCGTGTGGCCAGGTGCTGGCCTTACGTCGTCTGGTGCCGTTGCCTGGGTGTGCGACCAGATCTGGACCGCACAACCTTTGAACGGTGAAACCATAGCCGCTCTTCCCTAGTGCGGCTAAGGCCTAACCGTTCAGGTTTATTACCGTTGGGAGACGAGCGGCCAGGAGCTGACCGTTCTTCACCCACGTGAGGCCAGGAGCTGGCCGCACATCTGTTGAACAGACCCATGTTGGCCGTTCTTCAGTCTGTTTGGACCTGGGTAGAACGGTCCTGTGCTGGCTATTTAACCCTAGGTGTGGTCCTTATGCGACCGCACATCCCTGAGCGGCCCAGTGTGGACCGTTCAAGGGGACAGATCGTTTCGGCGAGTCTCCCGTCATACCGAGTGGTACCGGGAGATGTCGTTGTCGGCTTCTGTCACCATGCGATGGTATCGGTACGAGGGGCGTTCCTTGTACCGTCCGATTGTGGCGTGATTTTCCGTTGACTTGAGAGTCTACTCCGTAGTGACCCTCCACTAGTCATAGCCTGCTTACACGCATGTGGTCCCACCAGGGAGTGGTGGAGAGGCTACCCTTAGAGATGATTTATGGACCGGTTTTCGTCGGGCCCCACGTCTTGCAGCCAGAGTCCGGCTGAGGGGAAAACCGGTCAGAGGGCCAGACCAGGGACACGCGGTCTGTGTGTGCACACGTGGTTGGGGACGGTTGGACCCACGCTGACGAGCATGACCCTAGCTAGTCACTCGTTTATAGTTCTTGTGTGGTGTTCGTGCCTTTGGTAGGAGCTACCATGTCAGACAGTTCACCTGCGGTGCGGTGTAAGACGTCAGGGGACGCTACCGGCTGTGCTTCTAGTGGGTGGTACTCCTGTCGAGTCGGGAGTGTCAGACTGTCAGTCTTTGCGACTTCAACCTTCAGGTTTTGTCGCGTTGACCGTGATGTTTCGGTCGTTTCACCGTGGCACGCATGTCGGCTTTCGTGCCGTGAGAGCGGTGTTTTGTAGATTGCAGGGCTTCCCTTTTCGAGGTACTCGCTTACTGCTAGTGTAGCGGTTTCTCCTTTTGCGAGGTAGGGTTCGAGTGATCCCTACTGAGTCTTGTTCCGAGACTCATTCCCTGCGTGTTTTCACCATGTTTCAGGTGAGTCGCGGCCTCAGGGGAGCGCATCTAAGGCTCAGCGTGGTTCAGGTGCCCAGCGTTAGTGCCAGAGGTCAGAGCCGGGGTATGCCCCGTGTAGCTGTACTTTTCTTTCTTGTCTCTGTACTAGTTGTGGACTACTGGTGTTGTAATTTTATTTTATCTTGTGGACCATGTATCATGTAAACTGTTAAATTTATTTCCTGCTTAATGAGATAACTATTTAATTTCTGTAATTATTTGTGATACTTGTGTAGTCTCCACACCTTCCTTTAACCCTTCCGAGTCTTCGGACTCGTGGGTGGCGGTGCGAGTCTCAGGCTATCGGGCCTTCCCGGTAATATGATTCTCGGGTCGTTACATAAAGTGTCGACACATTCATGTACATCATGAACGGATCTACAACCGATTGATTCCGCTCTTCAAGATCCGAAACTTGTCCTGGAGGATCCGCTCGATCCGGAAAAAGCCGTCAAGAAGATCACTGCATCAGAGGATCTTGTTCTGGAAGAGACATCCTCAAAAAGGATGGTACTATTCTTGATATGGTCTCCTACCTACCCACATATCAGCAGGCATGACAAGCAAGGGTCAACATTGACAAGGATGCACATCAAATAATGTGGAGCTAACCTTCTGGGTTCGTTCTTCTTGCAGTAGACAATGCAGGAGATGGAGAGTGCTACCGATATATAAGCAGGTCTAGTTCCAAGTGACAGAGGCAAGAAAAAGGGAAAAAGAGAAAAAGGAATATAAGGAAGGAATAGAGAAGCTTGCTGGCGAAGCCATCTCATTCCTGGTGCTGCTGGAGTGAGTGCAACGAAGAAGGCACTTCTCTTCCTCACTCAAGGAGGTCTCTTAGCAAAGCAGAAAGGATCTATGAAGATCCATCCGGTTCCCTTGTGAACTAGAAGCAAGATCGTCCTTCCCTCTTGAGGTTGCGGTGACGAACCAGGAAGAACAATAGGAGAACCAAGGAGTCCTCAAGTTCCTTCCCAGAAAGGAGTTTTTCCTTCTCATAGAACTTCATTACGATACTCTGTCTGGCTGTTCTTTTTCAGTTTGCTTTTTCTTCAAGACACATTCTCTCAAATCTGCACCCTACCTGCGAGTAGGAAGACAGACGGTGTGGTCACCGATCTGTGAGTTTTGGGTTGTGATCCCTTAAGTTGTTTGGCAGTGGAGCTGTGAGAGTGTATCTCTCTGATAGAAGCTGTGAATCAGCGGTAGTGCCTTTGCACTAGTGAAGCCTCACCAAGTTGTGTGAGGGGTGGACGTAGGTCTCTGGATAGAGACCGAACCACCTTAAAACTTGTGTCTTGTGGTTTGCTTTCCATTGTGTTCTAACGGTAGAAGCTTGATAAGAGCGTTCATAATATTCATCTGTGCATCTAGCCTCTTAGCTATCAACTTATTCTTGCCTTACTAGTCTTAGTATTGGATCTAGTTTTTAATTTCCGCAAAGAAGGGTAAAAGGGGGCTGATTTATTCACCCCTCCCCTCTAGATCTGCCTATCAACACTTTACACGTGGTATCAGAGCTAGTTTCTCTGTATGTGGTCTAACGACCTTAAGAGAACTGGTGATATGGCTACTAAGGGTCCTATGGCCGAAGGGCACTCCATAAATAGACCTCCCTTTTTCACTGGGACAAATTATCCTTACTGGAAAAACCGCATGCAGGTTTTCATTAGAGCCCAGGATCATGAAGTCTAGCGAGTGATCAGCAGGGGACCATTTGAGCTGCCTCCAGACGAGGACACATGGACTAAGGAACAGATCAGGACATTAACGCTGAACTAGGGTGCCAAGCACATTATGCAGTGCTCCCTTCATCCAACAGAATTCTCAAGGGTGTCAACGTGTGCAACTACAAAAGAAATGTGGGACCGCCTTGAGGTAATATATGAAGGGACAGAGCAGGTACGCGCAACCAAAGCAAACATGCTGGTGTCTGAATATGAAAAATTTAGAATGAAATATGATTAATCTATTTCAGACATGTATGCTAGACTAACCGCTCTCACTAATGGCTTGACTGAGCTAGGTAAGATCTATTCCGAGCAGGAGATAGTAAGGAAGATTCTGAGATCACTAACCCATGTTTGGCATACAAAGGCCACTGTAGTTGAAGAATCTAAAGACTTGACTACCATCAAGGTAGAAGAACTCATAGGGTCCCTGATGAGCTATGAGATGAATCTGAAGAACAAAGAGGCTGAGGTAAGTAAAAAGAAGCCTCTGTCTCTCAAAGCTGGACCAAGCACCAAGGACTTATCTGAAGATGAAGAGCCTTCAAGTAGCAACATGGAAGAGGACGAAGTTGCTCTGTTGACAAGGAAGTTTAGAAGATTTTTAAGAAAGGAAGGTACAGGCTTCACAAAGAGGAAGTCTCAGGTAAAAAGAGGTTTCAGGCCAAGACCGAAAAATGTTAAGAAGTCTGAAAAGCTTGTCTGCTACTCTTGCAGGAAACCAGGACACATCAAGTCTGAGTGTCCAGAAGGAGCTAAGAAAGTAATGCCCAGGTGGAAGGGCAAGAAAAAACAGGCCATGGTGTGCATCTGGAGTGATGAAGAAGAGGAAGAGATTGAAGGTAACTCATCTGAAGAGGAGAAAGATGATCTATGCCTGATGGCCAAAGGAGAAAATGACAACGAGGTGAGCTCTCCCTTTGAGCACTTATCTACTGATGATTGGGAAGAGGCTTACTTCGAATTGATGAATAAGTATGAAGTGTACAGAAAATAAAATAAAATCTTAAAGAAGAGGGTTGACTCCTTTGTGCATGATGAAACTCTTAATGAAAAAATAATCTCCCTAGAAACTGAGATTGAAGATCTAAGAAAAATGAATGAAAATCTTGAAGAAGGAAGAAAAGAGATGAAAGGTTTGGAAGATGAGAATGAAACCCTGAGAGATGAAATTGATGAGTTGAAACTAAAAATACAAGGCTATGTAAAAGACAACAATCTGTGCAATGAAAAGTCTGATGCCTTTAAACAAGTCAACTCTCAACTGTTGAAAGAAAATGAAAAACTTCAAAAGGATCTTGCAGATAAATAAATTGCTTTTGAAAAATTTGTTGATGGAAGTGAGAACTTGAACGCCCTACTAGGAACTAAGATAAACTTTAACAGGGAAGGGCTAGGGTATGAGCCAACCAAGAAGAAAACATTCGGGCTAAAAACTACCACCTTTGTCTCATCTTTCGATGCTTCAACCTCCAAATCAACACACCAAGAAAATGTTGAAAACAAAGGAAAAGAAAAGGTCGGAGAATCAATCAACAAAACTTCCCATCAACCCAAAAAGGTTCACCAACAAACCCAAACAAGCCGACACCAGTCTAAGCCGAAGTCTACACATCCCAAAAGAAGGAACAGTTATAATGTTGGAACAGGTCGGGACTATCCTCAGGACAGGTCGACACCCAAATGGTCAAACGCCCAACAATACCCTAGGTTTACACCAACAAGTCGACACTTTCATAGCAGGAGGTCGACACATTCATCATCTAGAGACTACTATAGATGGATAGAACGAGAGACAGGTCGACACTTTTCCTCCTACAGGTCGACACATTCATAGGTTAAGGGTAGTTATGTTCCCTATGGCCATAGGTTCACTCAACCTCAACAACCTAGGTACTATGATACCTCCTATTCCTCTAGACCAACTGTAATACCCCGATTTCTTTTATAAATTAATTAGAAATTTCTTAATTAGAAATTCCTTAATAAATAGAATAATTTAGATTTTGACCATTTTATAAAAATCCATAAAAATTATATTCTTGTAGAGGATAACACATTTAACAAACTTGTCTTCTATGACCAACTCAAATAAAATCTGTAAGTAGGTCGAATTAGTGGATTAAGCCCAAATTAAACACTTAGTTAACCATACCTTGAAACGCCAAATTCGAGCCCAATACTCCATCAAATGAGCCAAAATCGGTGGCAAATGAAAGGCCAGGATGAGAGGATCATTTCCCCTCTGTTAATATCCCAAAACCCTAACCCTAGGAGATGCATTCGGCGGAGTTTGGATCGAGTCAACTTTTACGGTGGCGTTCACATCAACCCGACTTGCGTGGACGAATACTCCACGCATAGAACCCTCCATAAGGCGTGTGACCTATTAAAATGAAGCTCTCTAACCCTAGAATCGTTTAGAACCAGTGGCGGCTATAGAGGAGCTGGATCGAGGGAGATCTCCAGCGATTAGTGGCTGCGTGTACCGGCGTCTTGGGTTTTCTTTCTCATTCCTTCTTCATCCGATTCAGGTAGGTGATAGCAAGCCAAACCCTACAAATAATATATGGTTGGAAGCATCATCGTGTTAGCTTTTCATTGATATAGAAAGCCTTAAATTTTATCAAGTGTGCTATGAGAATTTTTGGTTTTAGTAGAAGCATGTCAGAACTAGGGTTATAATTGTTCCCTTTCGATTAAGTATTAATTTCAGGCTATAAACATAAAATTGATTCATGCATCTTGTAGAGTTTTTCGTGCTCTTTCTTTTGGTAGTAAAATCCCCAAATTCCATGCTTTATATCGTGCGAATTTCATGTTTTAGTTCTGACCCTAGAAATATCGCCGGAGTCGGGCAAGGCGAAGGGGCAGCGACCTGTCTGGACTTGTGCGGCCACACGATAGATCGCACATCCCAGACAGGCGGCCAGTTGTAGACCGTATAAATGTTTCTGTCTCTGATCGTTTACCTGGAACTTGCGGTCGAACCCAAACCGCATGTCTGTCCTGCGGCCAGGTACAAACCACACATCCCTTCCAGCGGCACATGACCGACCGTCCATATCCAGCAGGCCTTCGGACCTAAGGGGCATGTGCGGCATGTCTGTGATCGTATATTGAGATGTAAGGTCCAAAACCGACCGCACATATGTAACAGAATATATTAATTATCATTTCAGCATGTTATGTTAGTAGATTAGTAGTTAATGGCATGTTAGCAACACACCTAATAAACTGTAATTTATGACAGTAAATAATTCTTACTGATTTATTTAATTTGAGCTTGATCTTGATTCATCTTTCCAATAAATGTCAATCTTAAGTGTGAATCACTTATAATTGAAATGGCTATTAGGTTTACACTTGTTAACCTTCGACCTAAACTGTTAATCTTGAACCTTTATTATCCCTTAGAATTGATGTTTTTGACTCAATCGAATTGTTGTGATTTGAGTTAGTCCGAATTGGACTAACAGAGACTTGAGCGGCCATTTGTGGACCGCATATATCCCTGAACGGCCCAGTATAGACCGTTCATTCCTGGCTTATGCCAATTAGTCTTGGCCGATTATCCTTGATCCATCTTCGGCCAATTCCTGATTTGATCAGCCCAGTAGACCCTAGGCCGACCAACAGACAGTGGGCTGGACTCTAGTTTAGTTCCACCCTGCCTATGGCAGCCCGGGAGCCCACTTGGGTGAATTTCTAGATTTTGGTTAGGCCATGTGTTGTGCGGCCAGTAATGGCCCGTACATCTGACAGGCGGCCCATAATAGACTGTTCAACTAATGAGCGGCTCTGTCAGGACCATATATCCTATCCTCGATTTTGTAAACTTCTGGCCTTGTACGGCCCAATACTTACCGTGCATATAGAAGAGCGGCCCATTATCAGCCGTTCAACCTTGACCCCCGAGGGCTAGACCTCAGCCCAGTTCCTGTTAGTGCGGCCCTGAGTAGACCGCACAAGTCTTGAGCGGCCCAGTGTTGACCGCATATCTTCCAGAGACTAGTTTTCTCCATGTTTTATGGTTTTGAATCCAAGAACATGTTCGTTCTTGATAATTTGAACTCCTAGACAAAAATTCTAGACAGTATCTCTTCAACTTAGCCTTGGGATGTTCCGAGGTAAGTTTATACTTGATTATAATTGGCCATTTAACTTGATTAAAGTCTAGACGGAACTTGGGATCTTGGATCCAATAAATCAATGCCAACGTATCATAGGGGCCCGGTCTGGTCCTGGGGAGAGCGCCCGAAAAGTACTTGTGCCCATGGGAGTTTGTAATGACAAGGTGAGACATTGCACCGAGTGCATGACTAGCGTGATGTCTATGAAAATGATCTCTTATCTCTTACTTGAATCGTGTTTGACTTGGTTACATTCTTGCTTATTGGCCAATTTCCTGCAATTTCATGTTATATATATTATTCTTAAACTTGCAATTCTTGTAATTATATTATCCTGTCATATTGTTATTCCCTTCCATTCTTTAGCACTTTCTTTTATTATGTTGTTTCATTCGATCGTTATTTCTTTTCTTTCCATTTCATACAAACATGTAATTAATTGGTTAATCACTTACACTTGCATGTTGTTACCTACTGAGCGTTCGCTCATATAGTTGTTTTCCCCCCTTTCCAGGCAGCTCAGGTGAAGATTCACAGATGGATGGGAATGGGCGAGAGTGATGACTTGGAGTATATCAGCTAGTAGATATGTTGAGTTTGTTTAGTTGTTTACATCTAGCTATGTCTTAGAACATGTGCTAGTTATTGTAACGGAGTCGAGTAGAGGTTATGTTTGATTATGTTTAAGTCAGTTTGATGATATTTGTAATAGACTTGGAGTTATTCTGTTCATGACGTTATGTTAATTCTTAGCTTAGCATGTTATCTTTACTAGTGTTTTCTACTGCCGGTCCCGATATTCCGCGTCGGGGCATGACAGTTTGGTGGTATCAGAGCCTAGGTTTTCTGATATCCCTAGGTTCTCTAAGTTCTAGGATCCTAAGTGATACCGTAGGACCTATAACCATGTTATAAGTCTAAGGACCCAACCTGGTGAGATTTGGGTAGAAGACTGGGGTTGAGTTAATAATCTCATTGCACGATTATCCATTCTTAATTGAACCTAATATAACCTATTCCACGTGTAGGCTTTTGCAATGGCAGGAGAATGCGTAGAATGGAGGAACTTGCAGTGTACGGTTCAAGGACTTACTCAGGCTTTGCAACAAGTGGCCCAAGGAGGAGCTGCAAACCATGGCACTGGCGACCTTTATCGGAACTTTCGTGGGATGAATCCCCCGCGATTTGGTGGCTCGACTGACCCTGATGAAGCCGAGCACTGGCTTGAGGAGATAGGGAGGATTTTTGAAGTGATGCAATGCAGCGATCAGGAACGTGTCCTCCTGTCGACCTTTCAACTTGAACGTGATGTGAGGACATGGTGGGACACAGTGAAGGCTACCCTTGGTGATAGACAAGTCACATGGGAGGAGTTCGAGGAATTCTTCAATGGTAAATATTTTTCTGATAGAGTACAAGAGAAGAAGGCGGTTGAGTTTGCTACTTTGAAGCAACGAAATCTATCCGTAGCTGAATATGAAGCTCAGTTCTCTCGTCTATCTCGTTATGCTACTCACTTGATATCTACTGAGAAGATGAAGGCTAAGTGCTTTCTTAATGGGCTGAAGCTGCAGTATATCACCCAGTTGGTACCGATGGAAATTCAAACTTATTCCGAGATGGTGAGAAAGGCTCAAGTATTGGAAGATACTTTGGAAATGACAGAGAGAATCCGAGGGAAGAGTGTTAAGATAGAACAACACCATACTGGTTCTGGGAGTATCAAGCCTGGTCATGGCAGGAAGAGGCCCATTAGCGGGTCTGGTTCGTGGAAGGGCAAGATGCCGAAGATTGAAGACAAGAAGGCTAGCCCTATTGTTCCATTCAAGGGCGTATGCAAGTATTGTTACCGTCCAGGTCACAAGATGGAGGAGTGCTGGCGCAAGCTGGGTGCCTATTTACGTTGTGGTAGTAGGGACCACCGTATTCCCGAGTGTCCCTTTTTATCTGAGCGAGCTACCCCGGTGAAACCACGAGGAATCAAGAAGCAACAATGCAAGCTCCAGGCTCCACAAGAAGACAAGACAAGACCCGTCGAGGAGGGTGGACTCGTCGAAGGTACTCTTATTATACATGACAAATCAACTTTTGTTCTTTTTAATACTGGTGCCACTCATTCTTTTATTTCTCGAAGATTTGCAAAGTCTTTAGCTGTGAAGCCAGTTTTGATGAATTCTCCGTTAGAGATTTCGACCCCTATTGGCTCCGGATCAGCAATTAAGTATTTCTATCCTTCCAGTAAGGTCATGATCAATGAACTAAACCTGTCAGCTGATTTAGTTTGTATGGATATGAAGGATTATGATGTAATCCTAGGACCAGATTGGTTGGCTAAGTATGAGGTCAATGTTCAATGCAGATCTAGTTCTGTGTCTTTCACTGGACACCCTGGACTTTCTTTTAAAGGAATTAGACACCTTAAGTCTGTTCCACTTATTTCGGCTCTTCGAGCTGATAAGCTGATGAGGAGAGGATGTAAGGCTTTTCTAGCCTTTGTTTCTGTGACCCCTGAGCAGAAGATTAAGATTGAGGACTTTTCTGTCGTCCGGGATTTTCCAGATGTCTTTCCTGAGGAACTACCAAGACTTCCTCCTGAAAGGGAAGTTATCTTTTCTGTTGATCTAATTCCTGGTGTGACCCCTATTTCCAAAGCTCCTTATCATATGTCTCCTGCAGAGCTAAGGGAACTAAAGCAGCAGTTGATGGAATTGCTCGAGAAAGGGTTCATTCGTCCAAATACTTCCACGTGGGGAGCCCCTGTATTATTCATTCGGTAGAAAGATGGTTCGATGAGGTTGTGCATCGATTATCGGCAATTGAACCAGTTGACTATCAAGAACAAATATCCATTGCCAAGGACTGATGAGTTATTTGATTAGATAGCAAGAGCTCAGTATTTTTCTATGATCGACCTTCGATCTGGATATCATCAGTTACGAATTAAGGAGGAGGATATCTATAAAATAGCCTTCTGCAGCAGGTATGGGCATTTCGAATTTGTAGTAATGCCTTTCGGGCTAACGAATGCACCTGTAGCTGATGAACGATGTGTTTCGGCTCTATCTTGATCAATGGGTCGTGGTGTTCATCGATGACATCTTGATTTATTCTAAGAGTGAGGAGGAGCATGCTAAACATTTGAGGATGGCATTGCAACTATTAAGAGATCATCAGTTATATGCCAAGTTTAGTAAGTGTGATTTCTGGCTGCAAGAGGTGTCCTTTCTAGGGCATATCATCATAAAAGAAGGTATTTCTATTGATCCTTCGAAGGTAGAGGCAGTAAAGAATTGGGCTAAGCCTACTCATGTGACTGAAGTGAGAAGTTTTCTAGGCCTAGCAGGTTACTACCGAAGGTTTATTCAAGATTTCTCCAAGATTACAGTACCTCTAACAAGATTAACCCGCAAGGAGATCAAATTTGATTGGTCAGAAGATTGCGAGCGAAGCTTTCAGACCTTGAAGGAATGTTTGACTACTGCACTTGTTTTGGCTTTACCTTCTGGTGAAGGAGGTTTTATGGTATAAACTGATGCTTCAGGTATTGGTTTAGGGTGTGTACTCATGTAGCACGGGAAAGTGATAGCCTATTCTTCTAGGCAGTTGAGGAAGCATGAAGAGAATTATCATGTTCATGAATTGGAGCTAGCAGCAGTGGTGTTCGTCTTAAAGATATGGAGGCACTACTTGTGTGGAGAGGCATTCATGGTGTTTTCAGATCATAAGAGTTTGAAATGCTTGTTTTCTCAGAATGAACTCAATATGAGGTAGCGAAGATGGCTGGAGTATTTGAAGGATTTCGATTTCTCCATTGAGTTTCATCCTGGAAAAGGTAATGTTGTGGCAGATGCCTTAAGCCGCAAGCCTATAGCTCAGTTGTCAAGCCTCATGTTATAAGCGTGGAAATTGTTGGAGCAGTTAGCTAGTTTGGATCTTAATGTTGACAAGGATCGGATTATGATTGGATCGGATTATGATTGCTCAGATTCAACTTAAGCCCGAATTATTGATGAAAATCAAGTCTCTACAAGATGATGACCCAGAGTTGGTAGATATCAAGGGAAGCTTGAGTAACAGACCTGACTTCATGATGGCTGATGATGGAAGATTGTTATTTCAGGGAAGAACTTGTGTACCTGATGTAGCTGAGATAAAGAGTAAGATCCTCGAGGAAGCTCATAGATCCAGATACACCATTCATCCTGGAGGTACTAAAATGTTCAAGGATTTGAAAATATCTTTTTGGTGGCCGAATATGAAAAGGGAAGTTGCGGACTTCGTACGTAGATGCTTGGTTTGTCAGCAGGTCAAGGCTGAGCATTTCAGACCAGTAGGGAAATTGAAACCCCTTGATATACCGCAATGGAAGTGGGAGAGTATTGGCATAGATTTCATTATGGGTCTACCTAGGACTCGTAGTGGATTTGATGCAATATGGGTGATTGTAGACAGATTGACAAATCGGCTCGTTTCTTATCTATTAAGTCTAAATGGACAGTTGATGTTTTGGCTACTTTGTATATGAAGGAAGTGGTAAGACTACATGGTATACCAGTCAGCATTGTGTCTGATAGAGACCCCAGGTTCACTTCTCATTTTTGGAAAGGATTGTAAGAGTCCTTGGGAACTAGTCTGAATTTCAGTACTACTTTCCATCCACAAACAGACGGACAGATTGAAAGGACCAACCAGATAGTGGAAGATATGCTTAGAGCCTGCATGATTGACTTTGGAGGTAGTTGGAGTGATCACTTGGTATTGGTTGAATTCGTTTACAACAACAGTTACTAGTCCAGCATTCATATGGCTCCATTTGAAGCTTTGTATGGTAGAAGCTGTCGATCCCCGTTATGTTGGGACGAGGTAGGTGAGAAGCAATGGCTTGGACCAGATCTCATTTCTGAATCATCCAAGAATATCCGCATTATCAGAGATCGGTTGCAAGTAGCACAATCAAAACAGAAGAGTTATGCCAACACCAGGAGGAGAGCTTTGGAATTTCAGGCTAGTGAGCATGTGTTTTTAAAGGTTTCTCCTATGAGAGGAATTCGAAGGTTTGGTATTCAGGGCAAACTGAGTCCAAGATACATTGGTCCATTCGAGATTCTGGAAAGCGTGAGGGAGGTTGCTTACCGTTTAGCACTACCACCTCAGTTATCTGGAGTACACAATGTTTTCCATGTGTCTATGTTACGGAAATATGTGTATGATCCCACTCACATTATTCAGCATATGGACTTCGAATTGAAGGAAGATCTGACTTATAAAGAAAGACCGATCAAGATTTTAGATCGAAGCAACAGCAACTCAGGAATCATTCCATACCGATGGTTAAAGTGCAGTGGAGTCGGCGTGGAACTGAAGAAGCTACTTAGGAGTCAGAAGATACTATGCGGAGACAGTACCCCGACTTATTCTAGGTGAGCTGTCTCACTCCCTCTTTTTATTAAGTGCATTAAATTTGGAGGACCAAATTCCTTAAGTGGGGGAGGGTGCAATACCCCGATTTCTTTTAGAAATTAATTAGAAATTTCTTAATTAGAAATTTCTTAATAAATAGAATAAGCTAGATTTCGACCATTTTATAAAAATCCATAAAAATTATATTCTTATAGAGGATAACACTTTTAACAAACTTGTCTTCTATGACCAACCCAAATAAAATCTGTAAGTAGGTCGAATTAGTGGCTGTGGGGATGTTTTTTGTTTAGGTTTATTTTACTGGATTTATTAGGCATGCCAGTCACCGGAGTGACGATTTATTGTGCGCTCGATCTGACGCAGTCAGTCGATTGTGATATTCGTGTCAGGACCCTGAGTCTGTCATACCATAAAGGCTATGACGTTAATTACGTCCTTCCAAAGAAGGACAACCATTGATTAATTGCCAAGAAATGATGCCTCGGGGGCAAAATGAGATACAACTATTACGCTAACTCTGCTAACGGGATGTAAAATATGCATAGAAAAGCGTGCTACGCGGGACATGATAACGATTTTATGGCCCAAACCCGGCAGCATGTCCCCTTGTCTGGGGCTATGTTAAAGGGAAATATAGGTCATTCACCCACGAAATGTCGGGATGGAAGCCAAAAGAGAGGCGGGCGTAGCCCTGGATCCAAAAGGATTTGAATGTGACGGGACAGTGTCCGCTGCCATGTCGTTTATTGATATTCCCCTTAAGGGACCATTAGAGGACATGCAGTGGCAGAACTCCGAGGGTCAGTGGGGTGACAAAAGAAACCTCGTATTCGGTATAATGTAGGGGTAAAACCCTGATTAATGTATCTCCCGTGGATCTGGATGAAGAACCAAGATTCCCTCGTAAAGCGATGAAGGCTGGCATGAAGGTTGACAGGAATGGGACATTGAGTTCAGACTGGATTTGGGTTTAATGGAGTTGTTGAGACATCAGATTTGGATGGCACCTGTTAATAAGATGAAATGGCGCGGATAGGAGTCGGCGTGAGGGGATCCCGACGCGACGGGAGGCCAAAGGGCAGACGGCACGGCATGGCAGATGGCGCAGCATGGTTCCCGACGCGTCCTTCACCCGGCACGAGTTTGGCTCCGGGAAGAGGTGGCGCCGGGAGGAAATGGCGCCGGGAGGAGGTGGCGCCGGTGGCCGTTTTTTTGGTTTTCTTCAAGTGTTATGAGGGGTTTTGATGAGTTCAAGGGGATCCTCTGTATTCAACGGGGATTTCATGGCAATAATTGGGTGAGATAGAAGATGGGGGTGGATTCATTCACCAAGGGTCTGAGGAGACAGTGTAACTGTAACGTATATCCCCTATGGTGACCAAGGTGTCATGAGATGATATAGCTCAGCCCTTTGCCACACAGTTGGGGGCTAAATGCATAATTTCGGTGAAAACATCGCAATATGTGACCGAATAACCCTCTGAACAAATTTTGATAGCACCTCCCCTTATTTTGGGAGTATGCCAAAAGCGTATTATAGGTCATCCACTCATGAACTGTCGGAGTGGAAATCAAAATAAGAGCCGGGCGTAGCCCGAGATCCAAGGGATCCAAATCATATGGGGCTTTATCCCCTGTTGTGATATCCCCTGTGCAGTCAATGGAGGACATGCATCGGCAGAACTCCACGACTTAATAGGGTTATAAAATGTGGGGGAATGACCCCTTTAATATGACTCCCAGGAGGATAGAGGGAAAGGTAGTGCATCTCCATAGGTCAGGGTATGATGAGTAAGGTTGGCATGGCCTGGCGGCATCGGCACGAACGCATGGACGTGGCCAGAAGGTGTAAAGGTATCGGCGCGAAGAAGGAGTTGGGCCTCGGCGTCAAATAGGAAACCCAACCGGCGCGGCAAGCCCTCGGCGCGAGACTTGTGCCGAGAGGTGCTCGCGCCGGGAGGCTTCCTGAAGTGAGGCTTTAGAGGGGTTTGAAGGCAGGGGCTTTGGGCATTTTAAGGAAAAGGGTTTGTTCAACAATTTGAAAACCAATTCGGACGATCGTAGAGAGGATGGTCCGGGGTGGAGACGACATTCCTTCTGGGGCCTCACTGGGAGCAGAACCATGCACGAAAACCTCACGATTAGGATTCGTCCCTTCTCGTTTCACAGGCGAGAAGCCATGAGATAGACTGTCTCAGGCTCTCGTTATAAGCGTAAAGTTGAAAGAACCATACGATGTAATAACATTCAACAGACTTAAAAAAAAACAAAACGGTAAAGCATGCGTAGACGTGCAGCCATCAATATCCATAGCACGTAGTGCAGAGACTGAAACAAAAGAGTAATGATGGGGGAGAACTCAACCCATCTTTCATTAACTATTTCATCGAAAAAAGGCGTAAACAAATTCAACTCGGGAGAAAAAGAAGCATACACCGACTCTATCCCTGAGGACAGGGTTACATTGGCATTCAGTGCTACGGGAGTAGAGATGCTCGAAAGCAGAGATACAAAAGAGAAAGGGGGACGATATTCAGATAGAGGAGAAAGGGAGGAAGAGGAGCTGCAGCCGCTCAGGACGTCGAACGGCACACCCCACCTGGCTTCTTCCTTGGAGCCTCTGTCTCTCTCTTTTCTTCAGCTTCTATGGAGGGCTCTCGAGCTTCCCCTTTCTTTCAGTGGCTAGCTCTTCAATCTCCTTCCACTCTTTTTTTTTTATCTTTCTCCTCTCTCCCTTCTCTGTTGCCTCTCTCTCTTTTTCTTCGAAGGGCAGCCTTCTTATAGAGGGATGACCCTCATTCTCTCGGCCTGAGCTTCCCGGCGCGCCAGCATCCATCTTCCCGGCGTGGGCAGCCCTCGGCCCGTCTCAGTTCACATTTGGGCTTGGCCCATTTTCCTGTCATTCGGCACAGGATCCACCTAATGGACCTCTTCCAACAGTGGGCTTCTTGGCATATATATTAAGACTTCATGGGGCTTGTTTAACACCTTGCATTCACAAACACGTGTGAGGCACTGTGCATCCCACCTTCGGAGAATTAGAATTATATGAGCATCCTTTCTTAGCAGACAGATGATTGTCTGAATGTTGGTATGGTTTTATCAGCCCGACTACCTGAATGATAGCCGTACTGGACAGCGGCCTACCCAGGGATGGCTTTAGCCGAACAAAGTGTTAGGAATAGCGGGTCTCTTCTATTCTGATTCTCGGAACTTCCATAGATGGAACAGGAGCCGCACCCTCGACTGGTCTTCAAAGCTATGAATTTACTTTGGTCTCTTCTGGTATATTTTAGGTGTCAACAGTGGCTTAAGCCCAAATTGAACACTTAGTTAACCATACCTTGAAACGCCAAATTCGAGCCCAATACTCCATCAAATGAGCCCAAATCGGTGGCAAATGAAAGGCCAGGATGAGAGGATCAGTTCCCCTCTCTTAATCTTCCGAAACCCTAACCCTAGGAGATGCATTCGGCGGAGTTTAGATCGAGTCAACTTTTGCGACGGCGTTCACATCAACCCGACTTGCGTGGACGAATACTCCGCGCATAGAACCCTCCAGAAGGCGTGTGACCTATTAAAATGAAGCTCTCTAACCTGAGAATCATTTAGAACCAGTGGCGACTGCAGAGGAGCTAGATCGAGGGATATCTCCAGCGATTAGCGGCTGCGTGTACCGGCGTCTTGGGTTTTCTTTCTCCTTCCTTCCTCATCCGATTCAGGTAGGTGATAGCAAGCCAAACCCTACAAATAATATATGGTTGGAAGCATCATCGTGTCATCTTTTCATTGATATAGAAAGCCCTAATTTTTATCAAGTGTGCGACGAGAATTTTTGGTTTTAGTAGAAGCATGTCAGAACTAGGGTTATAATTGTTCCCTTTCGATTAAGTATTAATTTCAGGCTATAAACATAAAATTGATTCATGCATCTTGTAGAGTTTTTCATGCTCTTTCTGTTGGTAGTAAAAGCCCCAAACTCCATGCTTTATATCGTGCGAATTTCATGTTTTAGTTCTGACCCTAGAAACCTCGCCGGAGTCGGGCAAGGCGAAGGGCCAGCGACCTGTCTGGACTTGTGCGGCCACACGATAGACCGCACATCCCAGACAGGCGGCCAGTTGTAGACCGTATAAATGTTTCTGTCTCTGATCGTTTACCTAGAACGTGCGGCTGAACCCAAACCGCATGTCTGTCCTGCGGCCAGGTACAAACCGCAAATCCCTTCCAGCGGCACACGACCGACCGTCCATATCCAACAGGCCTTCGGACCTGAAGGGGCATGTGCGGCCTATCTGTGACCGTATATTGAGATGTAAGGTCCAGAACCGACCGCACATATGTAACAGAACAGATTAATTGTCATTTCAGCATGTTATGTTAGTAGATTAGTGGTTAATGGCATGTTAGCAACACACCTAATAAACTGTAATTCATGATAGTAAATAATTCTTGGTGATTTATTTAATTTGAGCTTGATCTTGATTCATCTTTCCAATGAATGTCAATCTTAAGTGTGAATCATTTATAATTGAAATGGCTATTAGGTTTACACTTGTTAACCTTAGACCTAAACCGTTAATCTTGAACCTTTATTATCCCTTAGAATTGATTTTTTTGACTCAATCGAATTGTTGTGATTTGAGTTAGTCCGAATTGGACTAACAGAGACTTGAGTGGCCATTTGTGGACCGCATATATCCCTGAACGGCCCAGTATAGACCGTTCATCCCTGGCTTATGCCAATTAGTCTTGGCCGATTATCCTTGATCCATCTTCGGCCAATTCCTGATTTGATCAGCCCAGTGATGACTTGGAGTGTATCAGCTAGTAGATATGTTGAGTTTGTTTAGTTGTTTACATCTAGCTATGTCTTAGAACTTGTGCTAGTTATTGTAACGGAGTCGAGTAGAGGTTATGTTTGATTATGTTTAAGTCAGTTTGATGGTATTTGTAATAGACTTGGAGTTATTCTGTTCATGACGTTATGTTAATTCTTAGCTTAGCATGTTATCTTTACTATCGTTTTCTACTGCCGGTCCCGATATTCCGCGTCGGGGCGTGACACCAACCAACTGGAACAGATGGTCTAACAAACCATCCTTTTTTTCTATTCTCAAAACCCATAAAGCCCAAGAAGCTAAAGAAAAGAAAAACCAGAACCCCTAGTGAAGTAATAAAAACAAAAATGTTAACAAAGTTTAGATTTCAAAATCTGTGTTATCTTACTTTACAGAAATGAAGAAACTATTGGAACCCAATTGTCCTTGGGTTCCAAACATTGTCACTTAATTCCTTATGTAGGAGTGTCTTGCAGCCGTACACAACCGCTGGTATCTTGATAGTGGCTGCTCAAGACACATGACTGGAGATATAACCAAATTTTATCTCCTGGTAGAAAAGGAAGCTGGACATGTCACGTTTGGAGGAAATAACAAAGGAAAGATCATCGGTACAGGTAAAGTTGGTAAGAACCCATCCAACTCAATTGATAATGTATTACTTGTTGATAGTCTAGAGTATAATTTGCTGAGCATAAGTCAACTATGTGATAAAGGTCATACTGTAGTCTTTGACTCTAATGAATCTAGGATCTTGCACCCTAATTCAAAAGAAACCAAGTTCTCTGGAAAAAGAGTCAACAACGTGTACATGATTGACTTAGATGACCCTGCTCACATAAATCAGTGTCTTGTTACACCCAAATCTGAATTAGCATGCTTGTGGCATCGCAGACTAGGTCATGCTAGCTACAATATTCTTCACAAATTGGTGAAGCATTCTATTGTCAAGGGACTGCCTGAAATTAAATTCAAACTGAACTCTAGAGTTTGTGATGCATGTGCTCAAGGAAAACAAACTAGAAAGTCTTTCAAGAGCAGGACTGAAAACCTATCATCTAAACCACTTGAACTAATTCACATGGACTTCTTTGGTCCAACCAAAACAGGTAGCTTAAATGGTAAGAGATATGGTTATGTCTTGGTAGACGACTTTACTAGATTCACTTGGGTATTTTATCTTGCACATAAAAATAATGCGTTTGATGAGTTTCAGGCACTCTATATGCAAGTGAAGCAAGATGGTAAGTTCAAGATTTCCAACATAATTTCAGATCATGGTGGTGAATTCGACAATGCTGATTTTGACAATCTGTGTAGGACAGAAGGAATAATTCACAGGTTTTCATCACCAAGAACTCCTGAATAAAATGGGGTAGTTGAGAGGAAAAATAGAACTCTCATAGAGATGGCACGCACAATGCTTGCTGAAAAGTAATTACCAAGGAGATTTTTGACAGAAGCGGTAAACACTGCATGTTATATCATCAACCGCTCAATGGTAAGGCCACTCACCAAAATGACTCCTTATGAGCTACTGAAAGATAAAAAGCCATCTCTCTTTCACATGAAAGATTTTGGGTCAAAGTGCTTTGTTCATAATAATGATAAAAGAGTTCTGGACAAGTTTGAGCCCAAGAGTGAAGAAGGGATATTCATTGGGTATTCAGATAAGTCTAGAGCTTATAGAGTCTATAATTTTAAGACCCTTTGTGTGGAAGAATCCCCTCACATCACCTTTGATGAGATTGAACATGACAACATCTGCAGGGAAGATGATGACGGGGAATTCATGAACATAAAAGGAAAGGAAGAACTTCCACACGAGGAGACACAAGCAAATGAAGACCAAGGAGAGCTAAGCAACGCTCCGGTCACTGAAGCAGATGAAGGTAACACTCAACCTGATCTAAGAATGTTAAAAGACCATCCTTTAGAAAACATCTTAGGTAATCTGCATGACCGAATCAAAACTAGGTCTCATTTCAGAATTATGGATGAAATTAAACAACTTGCTCTTGTGTCTCAAACTGAACCCAAAAATATTGTGGAGGCCTTAAAAGATGAAAACTAGATAAACTCCATGCATGATGAATTAAACCAGTTTGAAAGAAACAAAGTCTAGCATCTAGTTCCCAGGCCTCAAGAGAAATCTGTCATAGGAATTAAATGGGTCTTCAGGAATAAACTGAGTGAAGATGGAAAGATAATAAGAAACAAACCCAGATTAGTGGCTCAGGGGTATAATCAAGAGTTTGGCATTAATTTTGAAGAATCTTTTGCCCCCGTAGCCAGATTAGAGGCCATTAGAATTTTGCTTGCATTTGCATGTTCTCATAAAATCAAACTGCAGCAAATGGATGTTAAAAGTTCTTTTCTGAATGGTCTTATCAAAGAAGAAGTCTATGTAGAGCAACCCCCCGATTTTGAATGTACATATTTCAAAGATCATGTTTATAAGTTGGGCAGGGCTTTATATGACTTGAAGTAGGCACCTAGAGCTTGGTATGATAGACTAAGCTCCTACCTCATCGAACAAGGGTATTCAAGAGGTAATGTAGACCAGACACTATTCACCAAGAGACAAGGTAAGGACATCTTGCTATTCCAGATTTATGTGGATGATATAGTGTTTGGGTCCACTAAGTCTCAAATGTGTGAGGAGTTTGCTAAACTCATGACAATGAATTTGAAATGAGTCTAATGGGTGAGCTTCAATTCTTTCTTGGCTTGCAGATTAATCAAAGTAATTAAGGGTGTTTCATCAATCAAGCCAAATATGTGAAGGAGCTGCTAAAAAGGTTTGATCTGACCAACTGTAAACTTTTAGGAACTCCTATGGGGACTGCCACGTCACTAGATGCAGATGAATAAGGTACACTTGTGGATGCAAAGAGGTACAAAGGTATAATTGGGTCATTACTCTATCTAACTGCATCTAGACCAGACATTCAGTTTAGTGTTTACCTTTGTGCTAGATTTCAGTCTAATCCTAGAGAGTCCCACTTGACTGCTATCAAGCGTATCTTTAGATACCTCACTGACACTCAAGAATTGGGATTATGGTACCCTGCATCTTGTGAACTTTCACTCATTTCATACTCAGATGCAAACTATGCAAGATGCAAACTGGACCGCAAGAGCACTAGTGGCTATTGCCAATTTCTTAGTGGGTGTTTGGTTTCTTGGGCCTCCAAGAAATAACACTCGGTTGCTCTCTCAACTGCAGAGGCAGAATATGTTGTTGTAGGGAGTTGCGACACTCAAGTGTTATGGATCAAACACCAACTCCAAGACTATCTAATAGATCTTGGCTGTGTTCCCATTCTGTGTGATAACACAAGTGCTATAAATCTTGCAAAAAATACAGTCATGCATTCAAGGACTAAGCATATAGAAATTAGGCATCATTTCATAAGGGATGAAGTCCTCAAAAATCACTTTGAGCTCCATTTTGTTGACTCAGAAAATCAGATTTCTAACATTTTCACCAAACCTTTAAGCAATGATAGGTTTTCAACATTAAGGAGAGAACTAGGTCTATGCAGATCTCAATCCAGTCAGGTTTGAGCTATTTACTCCTTTTGTTTTGATGCACACGTTACTTGTCTTTGCTATGATGGGTGCATGGATCTCTGTTTTATCTAAGAACTGGTCTAATTGGTTGAATAAGCTGTTTCATGAATGGTGGTCACACTCAGGGGGAGTTTGTTAAGGTGCTAGGCCCGGATACAGAGGGGGGTGAATGTATCCTGCTACGAATAATGCCCAAATAAAAATTCAGATGCTAGACGCAATCACAGAATAAAACTAATTCAATTAAACTTATGAGCAAGCACATGGAGCGCGCCTATCCAAGCATCTAGCGGAAGCAAACACACAAAGCAAACCACTGCTCAATAGATTTTTAGGTGGTTCGGTCCTCCAGACCTACATCCACCCCTCACTCCCAACTGGAGTGAGGCTTCACTAGCAAACGCTAGAACCAAGCAGACTCAGTCTGCGAACAAGGTAATGCCACACAGCTTGACCAGGGGAACAACCTCCCCTCTTCCTCCCAACCGGAGGGACACCCCAAGTGACTCCCAGCCACTTGGAAACCAGAGACCGAAGTCTCTCTTCCTCCAGTCCAGGAGGGAACCCGCCAGTGACTCTCCGTCACCAGCAACCAGAGGTCGAAGACCTCTCTTCCTCCAACCGGAGGGACCCCTGGACTTGCAACCCACAAGCCCAGAACCGAAGACAAGTCTCCCTTCTCCTGAGTCTACAGGAGGAACCCGACCTCAGACCAGAGGATCGGAAGAACAAGGATAACCAGATGAAAAGGAAAAAATAAGGAATGGAAAATACACAGTGATCAGAAGGCTATAAATGAAGAACAAGAATGTAGCTCTCAAAGGAGCAGATCTGGCTTGGATTTAATCCAAACGCCAGATGACAGATCTTCAATAGCTTCTTCCATCTTTTCCACGAACTCTCTCTCTCTCTATCTCTCTTTCTTTCTCCTCTGCTCTCCTTTTCTCTCACGTTGTTCTCTCCTTCTTCTCCTGCAACTCATTTTCTTCTGCCGGCTCACTCTTCTTCTATTTCTTCTTCTTCTGCTCTCTGCTTCTCTTCTGCTGGATCGAACTCTCAGCACTTCTGCTTTTCTGCTATTGCTCTCAAGGCTTCGATCAACCTCCTTCAGACAACGGAGACTACCCTTTATAGCAGCTCGAGCAGGGGCAGCACTGGGCGCGTGTGGCCTCCACATTTCCCGCCCAAGTATTTGGCCACGTGTCAGCATCTCAGCTCCTTGGATCACGTGCCAGACATTTCTTTGGTTCACGTGCCAGAACACCTTCAAGAGTAATTGAGGAGTTCAGTCGATGGACAAAATTAACACAGGCTGTACATAGTTCAGCAATGTATAGACTTATAGATATCAATACAGCAAGTGTGTACAGTGTGAGGGAGTGTATAGACTTAGAAGTCTTCATGCGAGCTCAGTGTATATACTTGCTGAAGAATGCATTATCATAATAGGAAGGAGTGTATAGACTTCTGTGAAATGCATGAATGAATCGAGTGTGTAGACTTACTAATGCAAGCACAGGCTATACACACTTTGTTTGCGTGCGAGAGAACACAGTGTACAGACTTTCCTGTGAAGAACAATGCATGAATGCAGTGTATAGACTTGGTGTTAACATGCATGAGAACCAATGTACAGACATGCTGTCCTTGCAGCTGACGACTCCAGTGTATAGGCTTGCTGAGGGAGAGACTGTACAGACTTGAAGCAAAGCAGGGCAGTCGAGTGGATAGACTACACGATGTGTAGACTTTAGCCAAAGGAATGGCTGTACAGACTTTAACTCAACAGCGATGAATAGACTCTGAATCAAGGCAGGCTGTACAGACTTGAAGAGTAAGCCAGTGTATAGACTTCAAAAGCTTAAAGGCCCAATGTACAGACTTTGAAGAGTCTGAACCAATGTACAGACTTGTAACGCTTGAGGACCGATGTATAGACTTAGGAGCATATGAAGCCAATGTATAGACTTGCCGATGCGAGGCCAATGTACAGACTTTAAAGGCTGTGAATAGCAAGGCATGCTGTACAGACTTGAAACCTATGAAGACGATTGTATAGACTTTGCCTTAGAAACGAGTGTATAGACTTGATGTTCTGAATGAAGGTAAGGTGTCAATGTACAGACTTGCTATGGTTGTATGGACATTGAAGCTTCAAGCAATGTACGGACTTGGAGAGTTGAAACCAATGTACAGACTTGACGAAATGAAGATCACTGTATAGACTTCCTTCGGCACAAAGGCAGCTTAACGATGAACAGACTTGATTGAAGTGAAGTCTGTACAGACTTGAATGTTCACAGTGTATAGAGTTTGAAGCAAGTGACCAAGGCGATGTGTAGACTTTACCCAATGTACAGACTTGGTGGTCTTGAACGTAGGTAAAGCAAAGCAATGTATAGACTTACCACCGACCAATGTATAGACTTGCTCATACGAGTGAACAGGTCGATGTACAGACTTGGCCAATGCTTGAAGCACAGTCCACTGTATAGACTTGATGCCTTGAAGGCGATGTACAGACTTTGTTACTCAAATGATCAATGTATGGACTTGAACTTCTGGAAACGAATGAATAGACTTTGCCACAGTCTAATGTATAGACTTCCAGTGTGAATGAAACGCTGTATAGACTTGCTCAAACAGTCCGATGTATAGACTTTAGCTGAAGACCACGATGTAATGTATAGACATGAAGAAACTGTGCACATTGTATAGACTTGAAGAAACAAGGCAACGTTGTATAGATTTGAAGAGACAAGGCAACGTTGTATAGACTTCAAAGATGAATGATCAGACAATGTATAGACTTCACAGTTCAACAGCCATTGTATGGACTTGTACAGTGGTGCGCAGTGTACAGACTTTGAATGAGACGCTTAGAAAGATGATCCAGCGTATAGACTTTGAAGAAATGAGGCGATGTGCATACTTGCTGAGTTGACGCTGCAGCCCAATGAGTTGACGCTGCAACGTATATACTTTACGTTCAACTGAGGATGTATAGACTTGCTGAGTTGACGCTGCAGCCCAATGAGTTGACGATGTATAGACTTTGTCTTCCAGCGTATAGACTTGATGAATGCATGAAGACATTGAATAAGCCCCAGCAATATGTAGACTCTACAGTGAATGTATGACCCAATGTATACACTTGATGCAATGCATGCCGATGTACATACTTCAGTTGAAGTCAACCGAAGAGTGTATGTACTTTATGAATCCATATCCCTAGACCAATGTACAAACTTGATCGAATGTCTAGACTTTGCATGAACAGTCGATGTGAAGACTTCACATGAAGAGATTTTGTACGTGTGTGCTGGCAGTGTATAGACTTGGAGAGCGACCAAATAGGATGTGTAGACTTGCACAAACAGACAGCATAACTGAACATGCTTTATGCAGCTGATAAAATGACTAACATAAAACATGCAATGCCTTAAATCTGTTAAACTAACTGAACAGCAATACAATGCTTTGATAATCAGATTGAACATCAGAATATGCAATGGTTGACTGAATATTTGAAAAAGACTGCATTATGAACAGAAAGTGACTGAATATCAACATGATGACTCACACAGCAAGATGACTCACAGTGATTAACACACATTAAAAGCCAATCATCAAAACCACAGCCATCATCAAAATCACAGGGGCACAACAATCTCCTCCTTTTTGATGATGGCAATACTACGCTGTGAGTAAAGCTGATGACACAAACTATTCTCCCCCTTTGACTTCATCAAAAAGAAACATAGTTTGAGAAGTTGAAGCATGTATAAAAATTCAGTCAATTTTTCCCTTTTGCAAGAACACAATTCTCCCCCTTTAAGAGTTTCAGCAAAAAGTCATTAGTTAAAGATGATCAAAAGAAGCCAGCATGCAATGATTGAATGAAAATCGCCCCCTTTTTGGCAAACAATCTCCCTCATTTGGTATAATCAAGATGAACCATGGGAAGGGGTAAATGCAAAAATGCAGATGCAACAAGAAATGCAATACTTCCCCCTAAGTATATGAATGCAAGGTCACAAATGATATGAACATGATTCAGTATGACAAGGAATGCTCCCCCTGAATAGATGCCAATTGATATGCAAGTGATGCATGACACCCAAAGATATTGTCGAGAAGAAGACCACAGAGGCAGTTCAAAGATAAGTTCAGGTCAATGAATCAAAGACAATGAGCAGAAGAGTTTCAATTAATAGACTTTCAAAGAAGCTCCATTCACAAGAAATTCAGTCATATTTTCAGAGAGATATCAATCTCATAAATCTAAATCATAGTTTTTCAAAATCTTCAATTATAAGGGCTTATGAATGAATTTTATTGTTCAGCATGGTTTAAACATGATGTATGCTAAGTTTGTCAATAAAATTCTGTATTGATATCTAAAACCACAATTTAATAAAAATGAACCAAGCCCTCATATTTATCTTGATTAATCTCCCTTTTTCTTACACAATCAAATTTATTGACTTCTTTCGGAATTACATGCATTAGTATTGAGATTAAGCAATTATGAAGTCATATGAGATTTTTTCTAGGGTTGTAGCAATTTGATTTTAGCATCAATATTCAGATATTTCAATTTGTTCAACAATTTTCCATGCTACAAATTTTACGAGCACTCTAGTTCAGTGCACACCTTGTAACTAGAGGATATACCTTGATTAGAGGCCAATATCCCTAAGCACTTAGTGTGACTAACAGTCATGCTTTATATGAACAGAGGTAGCATTTACACATCATGACACATTCCAAATCATTTCTGGATGAGTGAGTTATATTTCTCAGTGTGCATGCCATTGCTCTGCCTGATTTAATAATCAATTTTTATTTTGCAGAGTTAACTAGGCACCTCATGACATAATCCTTTGGACATGATTTCTCTGTGACCAAAGTCATTGCTCTGACAACTATTTACCCTTTAGACATTTCAGACAATTTCATTTACTTCAAGTCAATAATAATTTCATGTACTTAACCAATTAAAGCCATGAATTTAATAATGTAGATTTCAGAATATTTTACAAGATACAGCATGAAATAGATGGTTAAGGTTTATTAAAACATGCTTCAGATATTTTTAAGAGATTTTAAAGTCAAACTCCATGAATACATTAAACTTAAACCATATGGGTTATTTCAGACATTCATAAAAATATATAATAGAAGATTTCTAGTTCAAGAGTTTTCAGATTTATGATCGAGATAGCCCATTGAAATCTTCATGAGAGACTGATAGAATTTTGAACCCAAATGATACCAATTGATAGGAGAAATACCAATTGTTAAGAGAGATTGTGAAGCTCAAAGTTTTCAGAATATGATCAAGGTTTGTCAATAAAATCAATAAGAAAGGATATGCAATGAATTCTGACAAATGTATGCATTTGACAACCTATATGCAATGCATTGACTCCCCCTCACAATATGCATTCAAACTCTCTTTTTGGCATTTTCAATATAAGGAAATGCAATGCACTATATGTATGCAAGGACATGCAAAGACTCAACATTGAATGCTATGCAAGGATATGCAACTAACTCCCCCTGAAAACATGCAATGTTTGCCCACTGAAAACTGAACATATGATTCCAAATGATATTGTGACTTGTGCACAATCAGACTGTCCTATCAGCAAAGTGACCCATGGTACTAGGCGGAGCACTTGGTCTAAAAGACCACCTCACACATAGTAAGAGCTTCCACATAGATTTTCCTACCTTTTGGTAGCTTACCATTTATATACCATTGAGGTCAATCATGATAATTCAATATGCAGTCCTATATGCAATTCAGATTTTCAATGAACTATGCAACAGACAGATTTCAACAACATTCATATGCAGTTCAGATTTAAACAGACAAACCAGTATGAGCATTGAGAGATGTGAATACTCATAGTGTCCAAAGCATAAATTGCAGTTGAGGAGAGTTCAGAGGCTTCAATTTAGACAATGCAGATGAAGAGTGAATATGCTATGCAGAAAAAAAATAGCAATTATGCATGGACACATCAACCATGATATGTAATGAGTTTCAAAACAGGAAATGCAGAGAATTTACCTGAACAGTGTGAGAATGGGGTTTATCAACTTGGGTGCCTTGGTTTATTAACCCATTTTATTCTTCAGCTTCCAAGGCACACCTGCAGGTTAGCAAACTATTTTGCACAAATAGGCACCCAAGAAGTCTTGGGTCCTAACATGACAGTATTACTTCTAGCAGGTTTTCTCAGCACATTTCTAGCAGCATGGTCATCAGATTTCATCAAGTAGCAATTATTCATTGAATGACCAATTTGTCCACAGCAATGTCATGAATTAGCAGATTTCAAATTCCTCTTATGCACATTACTGTTGTCATGAAGTTCATTGGCAGAGAGAGAGTTCTATTTACTATAATGATAGTAAGATGCATCAGGTTTCAGGTTTGATCTATGCACATTCTTGTTAGCATGAAATCCATGTGCATATACATGAAACTTTTTGTTGTTGACAGAGTTAAAATTTTGTTTACTAAAACCGGCCAGCCGACATTCAGCAGCTCTATGGCCTGGCTTCCCACAGTTAAAATAATGAGAAGAATTCATTCTCTTAAAATTCTCATGAAAAGCATGTCTATTTGCAGGGATTTTAGCATGTTTAAAATTCTCATTTCTACCTTGAGCATGCCAGCATTCAATGGCCCTGTGGCCACTCTTTCCACATTCAAAGCATGAAATAGAGTTTCTCCTACCAGCATTCAGCCAGCATTCAATGGCCCTGTGGCCATGCTTTCCACAGTGAGAGCATTTGAATGAATTTCTTTTAAAAGAACCTGACCAGCATTCAGAGGTCTTGTGACCAATCATGTTGCAGTTAAAACAGATTATGTGCTGGTTCATTGAAACAGATTTGTTTTTACTAAAAACATGTTGGTTTGTAGGGAATTTAGCATGATATGAATAAAAGGTTTTCTTACCACTAGCAAACCAGCAATGAGCAATTGAGTGTCCTGATTTGCCACAATTAGAACATGTGACACTCCTTTTCTGAGGTGAAGGATTTTTATCATGAGATCTCCTAGCATTCTTATCATCCTTCTCCATCAACTTACACTCATGCATCAGATGACCAAATTTATGACAGTAATGACAGATAATCTTCTTTTTAGATGCCTGTGAGTGTGTGTGAGGACTGTGATCAATATGCACTGATGAACCCTTTTCATTTATTTTCTGATTTACAGTCCTTTTCTGATTTTTATCATGTTTTCCTGTTTTCTTAGCCTTGTACTGAGTTGGAGATGAAGTAGAAGGCTCATCCTGTTCAGAAGATTTAACAAAAACAGTTTTCAGGTTGACTCCATCAACCTTCCTCATGACTGGACTGTAACCCAGTCCTTCTTTCTTAAAATTAATCTTTGTTCCCAGCTTTTTCTGATCAGTGGGCTGTTTGTCTTTTGATGTTGTGGCTACATTTGAAGCATTTACAAATGATGTCATTAGCTTGTTCTGAAAAGTGTTTTTATTGACATTGTTGTAGCCCAACCCTTCCTTTTTGACATTGACTTTTGTTCCCAGCAATTTGTTCAGATTATCTTGCCCACTAACAAATTTAGACAAAGAGTTTTTTAAGTCTTGAATTTCATTTTCTAAAGAGGAAATATGCAACTCGTAACTGGCAATCTCTTGCTCACTGTAATTCACACATTCAGTTAACACATTGTTAGCAGTTTTGTATTTTTCAACTTCCTGTTCCAGATTGCTCAGTTTATCAGAATCTTCAACGCAAACACTTTTACCTCTTTCTAAAGCTAGAAGTCTCTCAGACATAGTGGAGTTCAGCATTTTCAATTTCTCATTTTCTTCCTTAAGTTTGTCATTCTGAACCAATTCATTTATTAGAGTCTGATCATCTGAGTTAACTCCAAGTTTTCTTACAGCCTCAAATTCCTTTAATTCTTTTTGCTGTTTCTCCAGATCTTTCTGTAATTCTATATTTACAGATTTTATGGCATTGAATTTTTCAGCAAACAAGTTCTTCTCCTGCTCAAGTTTCTCAAATTTTTTATCATTTTCATTAACTGATTTTCTCAGGGAATCATTTTCATATTTTAGCTTGTTTAAATCTGAGTTCACGCTTTCAAAGTTTTTCAGTAATTTTTTATACTGGTCATGATAGTTAACAAGAGTCTGATTATCATTATCTGACTTGAATTTTTCTTTGAGTTCAGATATCACATTTATATGATCTTGATTCTCAGTTTTCAATAATGAGATTTGTTTCTTCAACATTTGAAAATCAGACATACAGGCATCATGAGCATTTTTCAATTCAACACAATTTCTACATGGAGAACTTGAACTAACTGACCCAGTACCCTTCTTCAATTTTTTGTACTGTTTTCTTAACAGTTCATGAGATTCAAGTAGCTCAGAATATGCATTTTCCCAATCATCTAAAGTATAATTTTCAAAGGGATTTACCTCATCATCATCATCATCTTCATCTTGACTGCTGCCTTGATTATTTCTGTCGGCCATCATGCAGCTGACCTCATTTCTTATCTGAGTTCGCTTCAATATATCTAGAATGTCTTTAGCAGAACTGCAATCAAGGAAACATGAATGAAGGGCTCTATCAGTAGCTGCCTTTATTAGGTTTATAGCTATCTGGTTCTCTTCATGCATAGATTTGTGACTGTCAGTCCATTTGGACTTTTTCTTTGGTAGTTCATGAGGACTGTGTGAAATTACTTTCCACAGGTCTAGATTAACAGAATTAGCAAAATTCTTCAGACCAGCAAACCATACATTAAAATGCGTACCACTGAAAATTGTGGATGGGCCATGAGAACAAATAACAAGAAAATTCAATGCAACAGAATATTGATGCACTAAAAACAAATTAGCACCGAAGACAGCAGGATCGGATCTGCAGGTCGCTGGACCTTCTAAGCAGACACCGCTCTGATACCAATTGTTAAGGTGCTAGGCCCGGATACAGAGGGGGGTGAATGTATCCTGCTATGAATAATGCCCAAATAAAAACTCAGATGCTAGACGCAATCACAAAATAAAACTAATTCAATTAAACTTATGAGCAAGCACATGGAGCGCGCCTATCCAAGCATCTAGCGGAAGTAAACACACAAAGCAAACCACTGCTCAATAGATTTTTAGGTGGTTCGGTCCTCCAGACCTACATCCACCCCTCACTCCCAACCGGAGTGAGGCTTCACTAGCAAACGCTAGAACCAAGCAGACTCAGTCTGCGAACAAGGTGCTGCCACACAATTTGACCAGGGGACCAACCTCCCCTCTTCCTCCCAACCGGAGGGACACCCCAAGTGACTCCCAGCCACTTGGAAACCAGAGACCGAAGTCTCTCTTCCTCCAGTCCAGGAGAGAACCCGCCAGTGACTCCCCATCACCAGCAACCAGAGGTCGAAGACCTCTCTTCCTCCAACCGGAGGGACCCCTGGACTTGCAACCCACAAGCCCAGAACCGGAGACAAGTCTCCCTTCTCCTGAGTCCACAGGAGGAACCCGACCTCAGACCAGAGGATCGGAAGAACAAGGATAACCAGATGAAAAGGAAAAAATAAGGAATGGAAAATACACAGCGATCGGATGGCTGTAAATGAAGAACAAGAATGTAACTCTCAAAGGAGCAGATCTGGCTTGGATTTAATCCAAACGCCAGATGACAGATCTTCAATAGCTTCTTCCTTCTTTTCCACGAACTCTCTCTCTCTCTCTATCTCTCTTTCTTTCTCCTTTGCTCTCCTTTTCTCCCACGCTGTTCTCTCCTTCTTCTCCTACAACTCTTTTTCTTCTGCCGGCTCACACTTCTTCTATTTCTTCTTCTTCTACTCTCTGCTTCTCTTCTGCTGGATCGACCTCTCAGCACTTCTGCTTTTCTGCTATTGCTCTCAAGGCTTCGATCAACCTCCTTCAGACAACGGAGACTACCCTTTATAGCAGCTCGAGCAGGGGCAGCACTAGGCACGTGTGGCCTCCACATTTCCCGCCCAAGTATTTGGCCACGTGTCAGTATCTCGCTCCTTGGATCACGTGCCAGACATTTCTTTGGTTCACGTGCCAGAACACCTTCAAGAGTAACTGAGGAGTTCAGTCGATGGACAAAATTAACACAGGCTGTACATAGTTCAGCAATGTATAGACTTATAGATATCAATACAGCAAGTTTGTACAGTGTGAGGGAGTGTATAGACTTAGAAGTCTTCATGCGAGCTCAGTGTATATACTTGCTGAAGAATGCATTATCATAATAGGAAGGAGTGTATAGACTTCTGTGAAATGCATGAATGAATCGAGTGTGTAGACTTACTAATGCAAGCACAGGCTATACACACTTTGTTTGCGTGCGAGAGAACACAGTGTACAGACTTTCCTGTGAAGAACAATGCATGAATGCAGTGTATAGACTTGGTGTTAACATGCATGAGAACCAATGTACAGACATGCTGTCCTTGCAGCTGACGACTCTAGTGTATAGGCTTGCTGAGGGAGAGACTGTACAGACTTGAAGCAAAGCAGGGCAATCGAGTGTATAGACTACACGATGTGTAGACTTTAGCCAAAGGAACGGCTGTACAGACTTTAACTCAATAGCGATGAATAGACTCTGAATCAAGGCAGGCTGTACAGACTTGAAGAGTAAGCCAGTGTATAGACTTCAAAAGCTTGAAGGCCCAGTGTACAGACTTTGAAGAGTCTGAACCAATGTATAGACTTGTAACGCTTGAGGACCGATGTATAGACTTAGGAGCATATGAAGCCAATGTATAGATTTGCCGATGCGAGGCCAATGTACAGACTTTAAAGGCTGTGAATAGCAAGGCATGCTGTACAGACTTGAAACCTATGAAGACGATTGTATAGACTTTGCCTTAGAAACGAGTGTATAGACTTGATGTTCTGAATGAAGGTAAGGTGTCAATGTACAGACTTTCTATGGTTGTATGGACATTGAAGCTGCAAGCGATGTACAGACTTGGAGAGTTGAAACCAATGTACAGACTTGACGAAATGAAGACCACTGTATAGACTTCCTTCGGCACAAAGGCAGCTTAACGATGTACAGACTTTATTGAAGTGAAGTCTGTACAGACTTGAATGTTCACAGTGTATAGAGTTTGAAGCAAGTGACCAAGGCGATGTGTAGACTTTACCCAATGTACAGACTTGGTGGTCTTGAACGTAGGTAAAGCAAAGCAATGTATAGACTTGCCACCGACCAATGTATAGACTTGCTCATACGAGTGAACAGGTCGATGTACAGACTTGGCCAATGCTTGAAGCATAGTCCACTTTATAGACTTGATGCCTTGAAGGCGATGTACAGACTTTGTTACTCAAACGATCAATGTATGGACTTGAACTTCTGGAAACGAATGAATAGACTTTTCCACAGTCTAATGTATAGACTTCCAGTGTGAATGAAACGATGTATAGACTTGCTCAAACAGTCCGATGTATGGACTTTAGCTGAAGACCACGATGTAATGTATAGACATGAAGAAACTGTGCACATTGTATAGACTTGAAGAAACAAGGCAACGTTGTATAGATTTGAAGAGACAAGGCAACGTTGTATAGACTTCAAAGATGAATGATCAGACAATGTATAGACTTCACAGTTCAACAGCCATTGTATGGACTTGTACAGTGGTGCGCAGTGTACAGACTTTGAATGAGACGCTTAGAAAGACGATCCAGCATATAGACTTTGAAGAAATGAGGCGATGTGCATACTTGCTGAGTTGACGCTGCAGCCCAATGAGTTGACGCTGCAACGTATATACTTTACGTTCAACTGAGGATGTATAGACTTGCTGAGTTGACGCTGCAGCCCAATGAGTTGACGCTGTATAGACTTTGTCTTCCAGCGTATAGACTTGATGAATGCATGAAGACATTGAATAAGACCCAGCAATGTGTAGACTCTACAGTGAATGTATGACCCAATGTATACACTTGATGCAATGCATGCCGATGTACATACTTCAGTTGAAGTCAACCGAAGAGTGTATGTACTTTATGAATCCATATCCCAAGACCAGTGTACAAACTTGATCGAATGTCTAGACTTTGCATGAACAGTCGATGTGAAGACTTCACATGAAGAGATTTTGTACGTGTGTGCTGGCAGTGTATAGACTTGGAGAGCGACCAAATAGGATGTGTAAACTTGCACAAACAGACAGCATAACTGAACATGCTTTATGCAGCAGATAAAATGACTAACATAAAACATGCAATGCCTTAAATCTGTTAAACTAACTGAACAGCAATACAATGCTTTGATAATCAGACTGAACATCAGAATATGCAATGCTTGACTGAATATTTGAAAAAGATTGCATTATGAACAGAAAGTGACTGAATATCAACATGATGACTCACACAGCAAGATGACTCACAGTGATTAACACACATCAAAAGCCAATCATCAAAACCACAGCCATCATCAAAATCACAGGGGCACAACAGATTTTGTATGCATTTATGGTTGTTTTAAATTACATATCATCTTTTGACGAAATGGTATATCAAATGTTGAGTAGTGGAAAGACAGGTCATGCCTGTCAGGAAACACTCCCCATGCGTGAGGACTAGCCTCCGCTAAGTACCATGAGCCAGAAATGCATTTTGACATCTGTATAGTTAATTTCCAGTGCATAAGCATGTTTAAAGCTTTAGCATCTAATAAAGCACTTCTCAGAGGCAGCAAAGCGGTAAGACATATCTTGAATGATTGACTGAAATGAGAAAATCAGAGGGACTGGCAGTAAAAGCTGGCAGGTGTATCTCAAAAATAAAGACAGATACGAATCACAGAAAATGGCTGAGTACAGACTATTGAACAGGTCGACACTTTCCAAGTCATGTGTCGACACTTACAGGGCAATGTCTTAATGAAGGTCGGTGCACATCTTAAGTATGGTCGGTGCCTGTTGTTCTTATGGCATGACAAGGTCGGTGCAAATCTTATGCGCATGAGCTTCCAAGTTGGTGCATATTGTGCTTATAGCATGACAAGGTCGGTGTAAATCTTGTGCGCATGAGCTTCCAAGTTGGTGCATGTTGCAAGTCGGTGCACATCTTGAGTAAGGTAGGTGAATGTTCTTCAACAAGGTCTGTGCATAATGGGTTGCTATGTTGGGCATGTGTATAACATGTGTAACTCTATTATTTTGATGATGTCTAACTATGTATGTTGGGCTTGTATATAACATTCTTTTATTTCGATGATGTCTGACTATGATTCATTAATATAGTTTGACCTGCATTTGATAGCAACAAACACTCATGCATCATAGGTCAAGCCCACACCGACAACAAAGTGTGTCTACAAAGATAAAAAGAAACCAAGTAAGGCACAAAGATTGAGGCATTAGGTTGCACAAGAATCAAGGCAGAATCATGGTTTCACAGAAATCCATGCAGTCAGGTCAGTGTAGCTGCTGAAGTTGGTGCACATGCTGAAGAAAGAAGGTGTTACAAGAGAAGTGTCGACACCTGCTACAGAAGTGTCGACACCATAGCCATTCCTCAGCAAAGGAAAGTTGATACTACATTGTTGTCAAGGTCGAAGCACACAAATGGTCAACATAGGTCAACACAGTAAAGTCTGTGCATGTTCGTGACTTAGTCATCAGTAAGTCAGATCTTGATTGTTGACTGTGTTGACCTGTGTTGACCATTTGTGTGCTTCGACCTTGACAGCAATGTAGCATCAACTTTCCTTTGCTGAGGAATGGTTGTGGTGTCGACACTTCTGTAGCAGGTGTCGACACTTCTCTTGTAACACCTTCTTTCTTCAGCATGTGCACCAACTTCAGCAGCTACACTGACCTGACTGCATGGATTTCTGTGAAACCATGATTCTGCCTTGATTCTTGTGCAACCTAATGCCTCAATCTTTGTGCCTTACTTGATTTCTTTCTATCTTTACAGACACACTTTGTTACCGGTGTGGGCTTGACTTGTGATGCATGAGTGTTTGTCGCTATCAAATGTAGGTCAAACTATATTAATAAATCATAGTCAGACATCATCGAAACAAAAGAATGTTATATACAAGCCCAACATACATAGTCAGACATCATCAAAACCATAGAGTTACACATGTTATACACATGCCCAACTTTCTCCCCCTTTTTGATGATGGTAACTATGAACTATGAGTCATTATGATGTCCAACTTTGAGTCATTATTAGTATATTGAAAGTCAAGGATTAAAAGGATGTAATCATGAATAAAAGCACAATGACCTTCAGTGATTTTCTCTCTAGATAATTTTCTCCAAGTAATTTTCTCCCCACATATACTTATGCAAGTGTTTAAGACTCTCTTCCTTATACATTCCTTTAATGACACATACAATTCTCTCTCCCTTTGACATCATCAAAATATCACACTAGAGAGGATATATGGCATAAGTAGGAAGGTAGGAGTGAAGGAAATTGCAGCACACCAATTGTTGAAAATTATTAGCACAGGATGTATAGTGTAAAAGAGATTAGATACCTGGACGGAGCAACTTAAAGTGCAGCAACCTAAGATACCTTTCTGAAAGTGCATGAATCTCTCCTCCTTTCGTAGGCAAATTGTGGGCAGGTATGATCACAAGCAGTGCAGTCATTTTTCCAGAATTCTAAAAAATGATGTGGAAATACATGCCAATGGTTGTACACTTATTAAAGTTGGCAAGATAACCATTGTGAACAACCAATCTTGAAAAGTTAGTTTTTAGGACTGATACCAATGAATGATATGGACTTGTCGAACATGGCCAATTTGTTAGAATCAATAGTATTGTCCGTTGGCTTGGCAAAGATAGTTGTAATTTGAAAGGCATGGTTGCAGCAGTATGATGCAATATAGCAGCCGAAGAACACATTTTTGATTTCAGATTTTTTCAAGATTTTTAGTGGTTTTCTATTTTTCAGACTTTTTGGGTTTTCTATGCAATGTATGGGAATGCAGAATGCAAGATATGTGTGTACGAAGTTGAAGAATGCAATCCACCTAATTGCATGAAAAACTGAAACCAGTTGAATTGTAACCATAATGCTAATGATGCTAGAACTTATGCCAAATGCCCATGGATGATGATTCCAATTGTTATGTCCAAGGGATGATTATAAAGTTATACATATGCAACAATGCTAGCAATGATTGATGCAAATATGTCTCATGCAAGGCAAACACCAAGGAGCATCAAGATATGATATTTCAAGAAGGAATGGCTTGCTCTTGACGTTAATTGATAGGAATGTAATGACATCTAATGTTAGAAGTCATCAAGGAGCATTGATACCATTTGTCTAGAGAGCAAAGATCAAGGGATATAGAAAGACAGCTTGCCTTTAGAGAAGATGAAGGTTCTTTAACCTGAGACCAAGTTCATAAATCAGAGTTATGGAATTTTTCAGAATTTTCAGTTATAGAACACGAATGAACTAGCCCTAACACTTAGATTGGTTTAATGTTAATGAATTCTGGCCTACTCAGTAGAATCTCATAAAAACATTTGCATTCAAGTTTGATAAAGATGAACCAAAAATTCATATCAAAGTCAGATTATCCTCCTCTTATCTTACTCATTCAATTCCATTGGCTTCTTTGAGAGATACTCTGAAAGTATTGAGATTAAACAAGCATGAAGACTGAATGGAATTTTAGAATTTCAACAGATGTGCATTTAACTTTTTTAATTTCAACCAAAATATTCATTGAGTACAGGAGAAGTTTTTACGAGCATTTAAGTCTAGTACATGTCTCATATCCGTAAGGACATACGTTGTTTAGACGCAAGTATCCCTAGGTAATTGGTAAGATAAATTGACATGCTTCAAAAAGAACAGAGATAGCATTGCCACCTCATGACATATCGTACCACATATTCTTGATGAGGGGACATGTTTCTGAGCAACTTTGCCATTGCTCTGCCTCATGACATACCTTATAACACAGCAGAGTTAACAAGGGCACTTCATGACATGTCTCATCTCAATTTAGTTATGAGGAGACATATTTCTCAGTGAGCCAATGTCATTGCTCTGACGATTTTTTGCCATTAGGAATTCCACAAAATCAGATTGTTTAAAAATAATACTTAGACAGAAGTTTCTCATTCATAAATACCTTTGTACTTAAAATAAACTTTCAGATTTCAGAAGGCATAACTGGTCAACAACACGAGAAACTGGTTTAAGTCTATTAAGCCCGAACACAAACATTTTCAAGACGTTTAGACTTCAAGACACAAGAAATCATTAACGTTAAACTAAAATCATTCATGTTTGAGACAGTCACAAATCTCTATAAAAGAAGATTCTTCTTGAATATTTACTCTGATAAACAATCTTAATAACAGATAGAGAATCCTCCAAGAAGTTCAGGGCATTTGAATCTCAAGTTGAACCACAAAAGAATTTTAGTAATATGGTGCAGTGGCTTGGTATAAAAAGAGAGTGTTGAATGAGTGGTAAGCGAGAATAGATGATGAACACTCCCCCTTTGGTTATGGATTGAGCTCAGATTGGTATGAATGAGATATATACAGCATATGCAAGGAAGTGTCGTGTCACATTATGAGCATGGAAGATACTCCGATCTGTGACGCGTATATATCGATAGTGTCATTCGTGGAAGATAAGAGTGCGCATATTATTGGATAATTCGTTGCTAATTTAAAATTTGAACATACACCATAGTCCAAGATGACAAACTGAGTAATACCTCAAACTAATTTCATAAAGCTTCAGATTTTGACATAATTCAAACTGACTTAAACATAAAGGACTGAAATTGTATCATAGGTTACAAGCCTTAATAACAACTGGAAATATACGACATAAGGCCTGGAATACAAAGGACTAGACCTAGCTGACGGTACATTCAACTATGACCCTAACACTCGTCACTTGGTATCGGTCCCATCAGGGTGGTGGTCGCTATCCAAGTTTCCTGAAAAATGTTAGAATTGCAACTTTATGAGCGAATCGCTCAGTAGAAATTATATCTCAAGTTCTAACAATCTTTAAGTTAATTACAAGTTCATGCGGTATAATGATGCATGTTGGATCAAGCAAGAATATCAAGAATTGTAATGAAGAATATCACAAGAATTTCAATAAGATGTATCAATAAGAAATTTTCAAGTAATTTACAAGTAAGTGCACAAGTATTTCCAAGGATAACATATTCAAGAACGTATTCAAGCAAGTAAATTTCAAGAATTTATCATTCGAGTAATTCGAGCAAGCATTTCAAGCTCATGTATATCAAGCTCATGCATTCAAGTAGTACAATGGAATTGGCTATTTTCCTTTAATTCATTCAAGCAAGTAATTGCCCTTTTTCGAGCTAAACAATTCAAGTCAAGCTTGTCAAGCATGTCACGAGAGAGTGAGTGGGAATGTCTCAAGTCAAGTCAAGCAAGTACTTCGGTGCAATGCCAAACACCGTGGTCAATAAACTCTCATGGGCACAAGTACCTTCGGGTGCTCCTCCTAGGACCAGACCGGGCCCTATACGCACAGCATTTCATGTATACTTTTGACATCCACTCTCATTTATATAGCCAATATATAATTTCAAGAAAAAGCATTCATTTGTAGGAATATAAGGTGGATCAATCTAGAATAGAGATCAAGGACAATGGACATGAAAATGATGGATGATAACTTAACCTCTTAAGAATGCAGGACATAAATGAAATTCAGGGGTTTATGGGGTTTAGCAATGACTTTCAGGTTTTTCTAAGGTTTGATAGAATATTAATTTACCAGGCTCTGTAATCATGGTCTACAGGTAACAGGGTGAGTAATTGACGACATACTAGAGTGGCGCTATTCATGTAATTGGCGCCCTGGCTTGGGGCGTTGTTTACATTTGGGTGACGACATACTGGAGTGTCGCTATTCATGTAATTGGCGCCCTGGTTTAGGGCGCCATTTACATTTGGGTGATTTTCACCGGGCAAGTACATTCTGTGACTCAAAACACTATTCATACACTATTCATACTGTAAAAGTTTCTCAGAAATAGAAAACAAAGATATGAACAGGTAGAGAAAATTCTCGGGAGTTCAGAATCATGCTCATGCAAAATTGTTAGGTTTCACTATTCAATAAATTGGGGTGATTTACACCGTGCAGGTACATTCTGTGACTCAAAACACTATTCATATCGTAAAAGTTTCTCAGAAATAGAAAACAAGGATATGAACAGGTAGAGGAAATTCTCAGGAGTTCAGAATCATGCTCATGTAAAATTGTTGGGTTTCACTATTCAATAAATTGGGGTGATTACACCGTGCAGGTACATTCTGGACTCAAAATACTATTGATACACTATTCATACCGTAAAAGTTTCTCAGAAATAGAAAACAAGGATATGATCAGGTAGAGGAAATTCTCGGGAGTTCAGAATCATGCTCATTTAAAATTGTTGGGTTTCACTATTTAATAAATTGGGGTGATTTACACCGTGCAAGTATATTTTGTGACTCAAAATACTATTCATACACTATTCATACCGTAAAAGTTTTTCTGAATCAGGAATCAAGGACATGGACAGGCAGATGAACTTATCAGGATCACATAAGTATATTTAGGCAAAATTTTCATGGTTGAGTTTAATAGTTATGGATTTTTGAATACATTGATTTACTAATTACTGAAAATTCCAGAAATGGAATTGACGACATTGCACATGGTCTTCAATTAATTGGCGACCATGCACGGACTCTTCATTTGTGTAATTGGCAACCTATTCAGGGGCGCTATTTACCCTAGGTGGTTCACTATTCATCAATAGAAAAATTCTCTGAATTAGGAAGTAAGGGTACGTGTAGGTAGGGGAAAGTGTCAGGATCACAGAAACATATTCATGCATAATTTTCATGGTTTAGTTCAATAGATATCGATTTTTCAATTTGTTGATTTAATAATTTTTAGAAATTACTGGAAATTGAATTGATGACACTGTAAAGTGTCTTCAATTAAATGGCGCCCTGTATTGGGGCGCCTCTTTAGTGAATGGCGCCCGGGCTGGGGGCGCTATTCACCTGAGGGATGGATGAGTCACGGGTTACTATTCAAACACTATTCATTTTTAATACTTTTGATAAATTAGGAATTAGGTACATAATTAAATAGAGAAAATATGAGGTTTCCAGAACTGTGCTCATGCATGAGTTTCATGATTGGGTTAAAAAGATATAATTATCTGAACATGGTGGTCAGGGTAGTATGAGTCACGGGTTACTATTTAAACACTATTCATTTTTAGATTTTTAGTAAATCATGATCTAAGGACATGGTAAAATAGAGAAAAATCTGAGGTTTCTTGAACCGTGCTCATGCATGAGTTTCATGATTGGGTTAAAAAGATATAATTGTCTGAACATGGTGGCTACTAATTACGTGATTTCATTGTTCACGAATTACAGCATGTTCACAGAATCAGGAAGTAAATGCATAGATAGACATGAAAAATTTGCAGGACTGTAAGATCAAGCTCATGCAATAATTTCTGAGTTTAATTTCATTGATTTTAATTTTTAAACATGGATCAATGTCCAATAATTTAGGACAGGTTAATGACAATTATACTAAACTATGTGATGTACCAGGAGTACTTGGCGGAGGATCTCCTCAACGCAAGGGTTATTGTTCCAGATAGGCGTAGCCTAACTTTCCCACTATGCCTTTTGATATACTCCAAATAGAATGTAGCTAAGCTAAGACAAGTTTAACTAGCATGCATGTTAATCTACGTTAACTACTAGTTTAGACAGATCTTGAGAACACCTACCTTTTGACATGAATTACGAGGTACAGAATACGGAAGTCACAGCAGGATCGCAGCAGGACGTAGACTTCGGGAAGAAGGCGCTCCTTCAGCACTGATGATGGTAGTAGCCTCTAACAGTGCTACGGAGGGGATTAATTATAGGCTGGGTTTAATGCCTTATGGGTCCGATTAGGGACAAGATATGCTTTGCCAGCTAAATGGGGTTGTTCGTGCCTCAATGTTATAGAAACACAAATGAAATGACGACCTTGTAAGGGGACGTCAAATAATCTAGGTGGTCCTATTCATATAAATGACGCCTCTGCATGAGGACGTCTATTCTTGGTTTTAGATACGTGAAATAATGTAGTGGAATGGTGGCCCTCAAGGATCAAATGACGCCTCTTCACATAGCCTTCAATTTGTTGAATGGCGCCCTGGTAAGGGGTGCCAATTCTCTTGGTTGGAAAAGGTGGAAACCCACTACGTACTACCCATGTGCCATGTGTTAAAAGTTGTCTTGTACATTTGTATAATAACCCTCTTATGGTTGGGTTCTTTCTATATGACCTTTCATGTAAGATTCTTTAGGAAAGAGTTCATTACGTACTATGCATAATGTGATGGGTTGTACATTTATATACTAGTCCCCATAAGGTTTGTTTCTTTACATAAAGCCCTCATGATTCTTTATGGCATAAAGTAAGATTGGCTTGTATATTTATATTATAGTCCTCATGAGGTTGGGTTCTTTATGTAAGGCATTCATGTATGATTTCTTTTAGGAAGAAGTTTTAAATTTACTCAATGGTTTTTAGCGGGGGTGCTACATCCTCCCCTACTTAAAAGAATTTGATCCCCAAATTCAACTATACTATGCGAGAATAGGAAGGGTGCAGAGTACTTACAATTAGAATAACTCTGAAAATCTCCTCTTCATAGATTTTTCAATTTCTCATGTAGCTTCTTATTCTAAGCATCGATTCCATTGGATTTTTACCATAGGGATCGTCTTGTTCCTTAGAACTCAAACTTCTCGGTCGAGGATCTTCATTAGCTTCTACTCGTAGGTAAGATCCTTCTGTATCACTAAATCATTGTGGTCAATGACATGGAAAGGATCGTGCACGTATTTCTTCAGCATAGAAACATGAAATATGTTGTGCACTTCTGATAGTTGCGGAGGTAGGGCGATGCGATAAGCCACCTCATCTACTCTTTCCAGCACTTCGAATGGACCAATAAACTGTGGTGTTAGTTTGCCCTTAACACCGAATCTTCTAATGCCTCGGCCGGAAGATACCTTGAGAAAAATATGATCTCCGACTTGAAATTCCAGATCTCACCTTCTATTATTGGCATAAGATTTCTACCTGGACTGTGCTATCTTTAACCTTTCTCTAATGAGGTGTATCTTCTCGGTGGAATCTCTTACAATATCTGGGCCTAGAATCTATTTTTCACCAACTTCATCCCAGCATATAGGAGATCGACAACTCCTGCCATATAGTGCCTCAAAAGGTGCCATTTGTATACTGGCTTGATAGCTGTTGTTATATGTAAATTCGGCTAGTGGTAAGTGGTCATGCCAGCTTCTACCGAAGTCTATAATGCATGGTCTCAACATATCTTCCAAAACTTGATTTGTCCTTTCGGTATATCCATCTGTCTGGGGATGGAAAGTAGTGTTGTAGTTGAGTTTCATCCCCAGAGACTGTTGTAGACTTTTCCAGAAATGAGAGGTGAAGCGCAGGTCTCGGTCGGATACGATCGACACGGGAACTCCATGCAATCTAACCATCTTCTTAATATATAGGGCAGCAAGTACGTCAACTGACCATCGACTTTTGATGGGTAAGAAATGGGTCGATTTGATTAGTCGGTCGATAATTACCCAAATTCCATCATATCCGCCCCTAGACTTGGGCAAACCCATGATAAAGTACATGCCAATGTCTTCCCACTTCTACTTGGGAATATCTAGCGGATGTAGCTTTCTGACGGGTTTTTGATGTTCCGCCTTCACTTGTTGGCAGGTGAGGCAACGAGATACAAAGTCTGCTACCTCCCTTTTAATGTTAAGCCACTAGAAAGTTCTTTTCAAATCTTGGTATATCTTAGTGGCTCGAGGGTGGATCGTCTACCTCGATCGATGAGATTCTTCAAGAATCTTCTTCTTCAATTCGGGACAGTTGGGCACACATGTCCGTTCATGAAATAGTAATCTTCCATCAGGTGCCAGCTTGAAATCAAGTCTCTCTTCCAGCTCACCTTTTATTTCCACTAGTGCGGGATCTTCTTCTTGCAGCTTCTTGATTTCAGGTAGCAAATATGGATGTAGACTCATATGAGATAGAATAATACACTTGTTCTTCTCATCTGTGCTGATATCAAGTTCAGAAAATTTCTCCAGCAGCTTCCATTCATGTATCATACAGTTGGCCAATATTGCTCTCAGCTTTCGACTAAGGGCATCAGCTACAGAATTACCCTTACCGGCATGGTATTGTATAGTGAAGTCGAAATCCTTGAGATACTTAAGCCAACGTCTTTGCCGCATGTTGAGCTCCTTTTGGGAGAATAAGTACTTGAGACTTTTATGATCGGAGTATACAGTGAATTGTTCTCCGTAGAGATAGTGTCTCCAGATCTTCAAGGTAAATACTACCGCGGCCAGTTCTAAGTCATGCACCGGTTAGTTCTCTTCAAGTTTCTTGAGCTGTCGGGAAGAATATGCAATGACTCTTCCGTTTTACATCAATACACATCCGAGGCCAATACCAGAAGCATCGATATATACCTCATATTTTTCTCCTTCAATTGGTAATGATAAGACTGGAGCAGTGGTCAAGAGATCCTTCAAAGCTTAGAAACTCTTTTCACATTCTTCATTCCACTCATAAGGCACTTCCTTACGGGTTAACCTGGTCAAAGGAACATCAATCTTGGAGAAGTCCTTGATAAAACGCCGGTAGTAACCAGCTAGACCTAAGAAGCTCCGAATCTCCGTTACATTTGTGGGTCGTTCCCAGTTCTTCACGGCTTCGACCTTTGATGGGTCAACAGCAATTCCGTTCTTCGAAATGATATGGCCTAAGAAGGATACTTCCTCGAGCCAGAACTCGCACTTGCTGAATTTGGCATATAGTTTATTTTTCCTCAATATCTGTAGTGCCTTCTTGAGATGTTCTTCATGGTCTTCCTCAGACTTTGAGTAAATCAAAATATCATCGATAAAGACCACAATAAATTGGTCTAAGTAAGGCCTGAATATGCTGTTCATTAACTGCATAAAAGTTGCGGGGGCATTTGTTAGTCTGAAAGGCATAACAGTAAATTCATAATCCACATACCTGCTTCGGAATGCAGTTTTATAAATGTCTTCCTCTTTGATCTTCAATTGGTTGTAACCAGAACGAAGATCAATCTTGGAGAAATAAGTAGCTCCAGATAGTTGATCGAACAGCTTATCAATTCTCGGCATCGGGTACTTATTCTTGATTGTAAGATGATTTAGCTGCCGATAATCAATGCATAGTCTCATCGATCCGTCCTTCTTTTTGACGAACAGCACGGGTGCTCCCAATGGGGAAGTACTTGGCCTGATGAAACCCTTTTTCAATAACTCCATCAGCTGCTCTTTTAGCTCTTTCAGCTTAGCAGGGGACATTCTGTAAGGTACCTTGGAAAGAAGACCAGCACCAGGGACAAGGTCGATTGTGAATGACACTTCCCTTTCTGGGGGTAAGCCGGGCAATTCTTCTGCAAAGACGTCGGGAAAATCCCGAATTACACGGATGTCTTCAAGTTTAATCTCCTCGACTTCCGTGACAGTCACGAATGCTATGAAAGCCATACATCCTTTATTCATAAGTTTACTAGCTCAGAGGGCTGATATAAGAGGTGATCTACTCCGGGGGCTAGTGTAAACCAGCTCTAGGAAATCCACGAAAGTTACATTGCCATGCCGGCAATCTATAGTTGCTTGGTATGTGGATAACCAGTCGACACCTAGTATGACATCATAACCCTTCATATCTAGGCATATCAGGTCAGCAAGTAAATTGCTTCCCTTAATCATCACTTCACAATTTGGATAGTGATAAGTGATATCGGACTCGTTCCCAAGAGGTGTAGATATGACCAAATCTAACAGTTCATGTTTCTTAGAAAATGAAGTAGCAAATTTCTTGGAAACGAATGAATGAGTTGCTCCGGTATCAAATAAAACTTGAGCAGATTTAGAACAAATAGTGAGAGTACTCTCCACAATTCCACCTTCAATGGGTTCCGTCTCTCGGGGAGTTTGCAGACGGCCTTGTTTCTTTACCGAACACTTCTCATCTTTGGTGTCTTGCTCCTTCATCAGTGGGCAGTCTGGGATTCGATGCTCTCGGCTCCCACATCGAAGACAAGCTCCTAACTTCCTCTAACATTCCTCGGTCTTATGACCAGTTTTATCACAATACTTGAAAACCTCCTTAGAGGGTGTGGCGGTGGAGAATGGCATGTCATTCTTCTGGAATTTCTTATCCTTGGAGGGCTCCCCTCCCATGAAGAACCTTTTCTTGTTGAATGATTGTTTGAATTTTCCCGGGCTTGTGAGGGGTTCCTTCTTGTCCCTTCCTCGAATTCTTTCAGATAATTCAGTGGCGTCTTCTAGCAATTGAGCACGCCAAACCATCTCCGAGTAGACTTTGATGTCCATCGGTGCAAGTTGGGTAATATAGTGGGGGCGAAGCCAATTAAGGAACCTTCTCGCCTTCATCTTTTCTGTACACACCAAGTGGGGTGCATACTTTGACAATCTTGAAAAATGGGCCTCATACTCGACCACTTTTAAGCCCCGTTGTCTTAGAACGGCGAATTCAGTGGCCTTCTTCTTCTGGACATGGTCGGAGAAGTACTTGTTGTTGAAGTGCTCCGTGAATTCATCCCATGTGACATGGTCTACTGGCAGTGTTGCTTCTATGGATTCCCACCAACATCGAGCATCTCGCTCCTGTTGGAATATGGCCAGTAAAACCTTCTCCTCATCCGCGCATTGCATCACACGGAAGATTCGTTCCATCTCCTTTAACCAATTCTCGGCATCCTCGGGGTCAGACGAACCCGTGAACCTTGGTGTGTTCATGTTACGGAAACTCCTGTGGAGATCACTAGCTCCACGGTTGGCACCGCCTTGCGCCACTTGTTGTAGCGCCTGTGTAAGGCCTTGCACGGTGCGCTGCATCTCGCGCCATTATGCTCTTTCAGCAGCCATGATCCTACAAAATGGTTTAAGCATAATAAAGATTGGGTTTACTTATAAGGTCAAAAGTCATTATAGATCTTAACCCATGGCTCTATCCATCTCACAGGGTAAGGTATATCTATCCTTGGACTCGGGTTTTACCTATCCTTGGACTCAAGTTTTACCTAGATTTCAATCATGACTGTAAATTTTTCCTAACCTCTTATTTCTTCTAGTTTTCTAGGTTTGAAAACCTAGGCTCTGATACCACGAAGATTGTCACGTCCCGAACGCGGAAGATACTCGGATCCGTGACGCGTCTATATCGATCGTGTCATTCGTGTAAGATCAGAGTGCACATATTATTGGATAATTCGTTGCTAATTTAAAAGTTGAACATACACCATAGTCCAAGATGACAAACTGAGTAATACCTCAAACTAAATTCATAAAACTTCAGATTTTGACATAATTCAAACTGACTTAAACATAAAGGACTGAAATTGTATCATAGGTTACAAGCCTTAATAACAACTAGAAATATACGACATAAGACCTGGAATACAAAGGACTAGACCTAGCTAACGGTACATTCAACTATGACCCTAACACTCGTCACTCGGTATCGGTATCATCCGGGTGGTGGTCGCTATCCAAGTTTCCTGAAAAATGTTAGAATTGCAACTTTATGAGCGAATCGCTCAGTAGAAATTATATCTCAAGTTCTAACAATCTTTAAGTTAATTATAAGTTCATGTGGTATAATAATGCATGTAGGATCAAGCAAGAATATCAAGAATTGTAATAAATAATATCATAAGAATTTCAATAAGATGTATCAATAATAAATTTTCAAGTAATTTGCAAGTAAGTGCACAAGTATTTCCAAGGATAACATATTCAAGAACGTATTCAAGCAAGTAAATTTCAAGAATTTATCATTCGAGTAATTCGAGCAAGTATTTCAAGCTCATGTATATCAAGCTCATGTATTCAAGTAGTACAATGGAATTGGCTATTTTCCTTTAATTCATTCAAGCAAGTAATTGCCCTTTTTCGGGCTAAACAATTCAAGTCAAGCATGTCAAGCATGTCACGAGAGAGTGAGTGGGAATGTCTCAAGTCAAGTCAAGCAAGTACTTCGGTGTAATGCCAAACACCGTGGTCAATAAACTCCCATGGGCACAAGTACCTTCGGGTGCTCCTCCCAGGACCAGACCAGGCCCTATACGCACAACATTTCATGTATACTTTTGACATCCACTCTCATTTATATAGCCAATATCGACTTTCAAGAAAAAGCATTCATTTGTAGGAATATAAGGTGGATCAATCCGGAATAGAGATCAAGGACAATGGACATGAAAATGATGGATGATAACTTAACCTCTTAAGAATACATGACATAAATAAAATTCAGGGGTTTATGGGGTTTAGCAATGACTTTCAAGTTTTTCTCAAGTTTGGCAGAATATGAATTTACCAGGCTTTGTAATCAAGGTCTACAAGTAAGAGGGTGAGTAATTGACGACATACTGGAGTGGCGCTATTCATGTAATTGGCGCCCTGGCTTGGGGCACCGTTTACATTTGGGTGACGACATACTAGAGTGTCGATATTCATGTAATTGGCGCCCTGGCTTGGGGCGCCATTTACATTTGGATGATTTTCACCGGGCAGGTACATTCTGTGACACAAAATACTATTCATACACTATTCATACCGTAAAAGTTTCTCAGAAATATAAAACAAGGATACGAACAGGTAGAGGAAATTCTCGGGAGTTCAGAATCATGCTCATGCAAAATTGTTGGGTTTCACTATTCAATAAATTGGGATGATTTACACCGTGCAGGTACATTCTATGACTCAAAACACTATTCATATCATAAAAGTTTCTCAGAAATAGAAAACAAGGATATGAACAGGTAGAGGAAATTCTCTGGAGTTCAGAATCATGCTCATGCAAAATTGTTGGGTTTCATTATTCAATAAATTGGGGTGATTTACACCGTGCAGGTATATTCTGTGACTCAAAATACTATTGATACACTATTCATATCGTAAATGTTTCTCAGAAATAGAAAACAAGGATATGAACAGGTAGAGAAAATTCTCGGGAGTTCAGAATCATGCTCATTTAAAATTGTTGGGTTTCACTATTTAATAAATTGGGGTGATTTACACCGTGCAAGTACATTCTGTGACTCAAAATACTATTCATACACTATTCATATCGTAAAAGTTTTTCTGAATCAGGAATCAAGGACATGGACAGGCAGGGGAACTTATCAGGATCACATAAATATATTTAGGCAAAATTTTCATGGTTGAGTTTAATAAGTATGGATTTTTGAATGCGTTGATTTACTAATTACTGGAAATTCCAGAAATGGAATTGACGACATTGCACATGGTCTTCAATTAATTAGCGACCATGCACAGAGTCTTCATTTGTGTAATTGGCGCCCTGGTCAGGGGCGCTATTTACCCTAGGTGGTTCACTATTCATCAGTAGAAAAATTCTCTGAATTAGGAAGTAAGGGTACGTGTAGGTAGGGGAAAGTGTCAGGATCACAGAAACATATTCATGTAGAATTTTCATGGTTTAGTTCAATAGATATCGATTTTTGAATGTGTTGATTTAATAATTTTTAGAAATTGCTGGAAATTGAATTGACGACACTGTAAAGTGTCTTCAATTAAATGGCGCCCTGGATGGGGGCGCTATTCACCTGAGGGCTGGATGAGTCACGGGTTACTATTCAAACACTATTCATTTTTAATACTTTCAGTAAATCAGGAATTAGGTACATGATTAAATAGAGAAAATATGAGGTTTCCATAACCGTGCTCATGCATGAGTTTCATGATTGGGTTAAAAAGATATAATTGTCTGAACATGGTGGTCAGGGTAGTATGAGTCACGGGTTACTATTTAAACACTATTCATTTTTAACATTTTCAGTAAATCATGATCTAAGGACATGGTAAAATAGAGAAAAATCTGAGATTTCCAGAACCGTGCTCATGCATGAGTTTCATGATTGGGTTAAAAAGATATAATTATCTGAACATGGTGGCTACAAATTACGTAATTTCAATGTTCACGAATTACAGCATGTTCACAGAATCAGGAAGTAAATGTATAGATAGACATGGAAAATTTGTAGGACTGTAAGATCAAGCTCATGCAATAATTTTTGAGTTTAATTTCATTGATTTTAATTTTTAAACATGGATCAATGTGTAATAAATTAGGACAGGTTAATGACAATTATACTAAACTGTGTGATGTACCAGGAGTACTTGGCGGAGGATCTCCTCAACGCAAGGGTTATTGTTCCAGATAGGCGTAGCCTAACTTTTCCACTAAGCTTTTTGATATACTCCAAACAGAATGTAGCTAAGCTAAGACAAGTTTAACTAGCATGCATGTTAATCTACGTTAACTACTAGTTTAGCCAGATCTTGAGAACACCTACCTTTTGACGTGAATTACGAGGTACAGAATAGGGAAGCTGCAGCAGGATAGCAACAGGACGTAGACTTCAGGAAAAAGACGCTCCTTCAGCACTGATGATGGCAGTAGCCTCTGACAGTGCTACGGAGGGGATTAGTTATAGGATGGGTTTAATGCCTTGCGGGTCCGGTTAGGGACAAGATATGCTTTACCAGCTAAATGCGGTTGTTCGTGCCTCAATCTTCTAGAAACACAAATGAAATGATGACCTTGTAAGGGGACGTCAAATAATCTAGGTGGTCCTATTCATATAAATGATACCTCTGAATGAGGACGTCTATTCTTGGTTTTAGATACGTGAAATAATGTAGTGGAATGGTGGCCCCCAAGGATCAAATGACGCCTCTTCACATAGCCTTCAATTTGTTGAATGACGCTCTGGTAAGGGGCACCAATTCTCTTGGTTGGAAAAGGTGGAATCCCACTACGTACTACCCATGTGCCATGTATTAAAAGTTATCTTATACATTTATATAATAACCCTTTTATGGTTGGGTTCTTTCTATAAGACCTTTCATGTAAGATTGTTTAGGAAAGAGTTCATTACGTACTATGCATAAAGTGATGGGTTGTACATTTATATACTAGTCCCTATAAGGTTTGGTTCTTTACATAAATCCCTCATGATTCTTTATGGCATAAAGTAAGGTTGGCTTGTATATTTATATTATAGTCCTCATGAGGTTGGGTTCTTTTTGTAAGGCCTTCATGTATGATTTCTTTTAGGAAGAAGTTTTAAATTTACTCAATGGTTTTTATCGGGGGTGCTACTTGTCGACACTTGCACCGGATGGTGTCGACACCTGAGCTCAGGTAGGAAACATTTTTCAGCCAGGCTGAACTGAGAGGTCGACCTGTCAGTGTTGTGAGGTCGACATGTTTGACTGTAGGACAGAGATTTGATGGATTTTCAAGAATAATAAACTCCTCCTGAGCATGTGCATGGAGTATGCAACCTATGTTTTAAGTGAAAACATGATGCATGAAAAATGATGCCATTTTTGGGTCCTTTTTAACATTGAATGTATGAGACCACAATATGATGTAATCATGAATTTTCTGAAATACATTCTGAATAGACATGCAAGTTGGTAAACCATGAAATGCAAGAACTACCCCTGACTTTGTGCATTGAGTGTCTGAATTCTGAGTGCATAACATGCAATGGAATCAATGCATGGAATTTTATTAATTATTCATATGAACATCTAGACTGTTCTAATGATGGGTTGACCTTTGGTACCTGGCAGAGAACTGAAGTCTTAAGACCACGTCACGCATGATGTGGGTTTCCAGATAGAAGTGATTTGTCCTTCTCCCAACTTACCATTTTATATCCCAAGAGGTCATGCAGAGTTGGGTCCCTTGATCATGAAATGCATGATGTGGCATGAAATTTCAAGTTGATGCTCAAGGACCACAACACATCTATATGCAATGCATTTCTTCCCTTAGGTGCAAACTCTTAAACGCCCCCTCTGTCCAGTGCTCATGGAAGTTGAGATAAACAATCAGCATGTTATTTGTTCATGAGAGTGATGATTTGAGATATATGCAGCCATGGAATGCATCATCAGTAATCATGATCATGAATGCTAAGCAAGAGGTTCACATGGCTGTTAAATGATAGAAAGGATCAATCAGCAACTCAATCATTAATTTGATTTTATCAACATGACAAATTTTCATGGATTGCAAAGCTGAATTAACTGATCTTTGGTACAAACACCATGGGGGATTTTTCAGCAGTTCAGCGAGACAATTTCTTGCATGATTTATTGATAACAAGACCACTTTATAATGCAATGACTACGATGTAAGCCTATCATGCAAAGGTTGAACACATGAAAATTATTTACATACATGTGCCTTGAGCATTTATTCTTTTGACCATCCATTGTTCAGCTCCAAGGCACCCTACATTCAAAATTCTCATTTAAAATTTTTAGGTACCCAAGCTTGCTTAGGTCCTTGTTGGTTAACAGCAGTTCTAGCAATTGATCTTCTTTTCTTTGCTGCCTTCTGGTCACCCACTCTCATCCAGGAACAATAATTAGGTGTATGTCCATATTCACCACAATAGAAGCAACGCACAGGGTGTTTACCATTTTTTCTGTGCACATGTGCATTGTTCCATTGCGAGTGAGCATGTATACTGTTATGTTGATTATGAGAGCAGCTCCTACCTCTCAGTCACCAGCAATCCTAGACTGTGTGGCCAATCTTTCCACAGTGGTAGCAGCAAGAAAGGTGATTTCTGTTGAAGACCATGGGGAGTGTCGACCTGTCCGAATGGAAGTGTCGACTCTTCTGATTCCCCATGCGGTTCAGTGCAGAGTTCTGCTGCATACTTCCTCTGCCAGAGTTGACCTGTCTTTTACCCTTGATTTCAGTAGTAATTCTTGAATCCTTTCCTGCTCTTAGTTCATCATTTTTCAAGGTGAGACAGTCATGTACAGTGTGACCAAGCATGCCACAATGAAAGCAATAAATATTCACTTTATGAGAGGTATGGTAGTCATCATGGCTTTTCATGTTGTGCATGTCAAGACTAGCAGACTTAGGTTTCTGTTTTTGCATGAGAGCCTTCTCTTTCTGCTTACCAATGCGTTTTTGGTTTTTCTGAGCAGCATGCAGTATTGGGAGGTGGTAAGAAGTGCTGGCTTCATTCTTACCCTTGACAGAAGTGATGTAGGCCTTGCTTCTGAAGGATCGTTGGTTTTCGGGTTTGTAACCCAAATATCCCTCATGATGATTTACTCTTGTTTCCAAGAGTTTGTTCATGCTTTCCTTATCCTATGTACACTTAGACAGAGGGTCATTTAAATCTTTGATTTCATTCTCCAATGAGAAGACGTGCAGCTCGGTTTCAGCGAGGTCCTCCTCACACACAGCCAATTGCTCATTGAGCATAGCATTAACCCCCTTGTAATTTTCAATCTCCATTTGATGTTCATTCAATTTTTCAGAACTGTCATGGGCAATACCCTTGACCTTCTCATAAATGGACAGTCTTTCAAGCAACATGTCATTTTGTTCTTTTATCATTATTATTTCTTCAATCAACCTTTTATCAGGGATTAGCTTGTCCAACATGGTTTGTTCATTAGATATTGATTTAGGTTGGTTTTGAAGTTGTCTTATGATTTCTTCCGACCTAGTAATTTCAGCTTGAAGGATTCCATTTTCATCTGTTAGACATGTAATGGTTTGCTTATTCACATCCAAGTCAGAGGTGAGAGTGTCATTTAGCTCTTCAAAAGCTGAACAATTGTTACAGAAAGGACTTTCATTCTGACAGATTGGTTGGATTTTAAGTTTTCGAACAGTCTCTTCCAACCTTATGATTTCTTCTTCAAGGATTCTGATTTCATCGTTTAGACACACGATGTTTTGTTTGTTTAGATCCAAGTCAAAGGCAAGAGTATTGTTGATCTCTTCAAGGTTGGAACAATTTTCACAAGCACGACTCTTACCTTGACTATTTTTCTTCAAATCCTTTTTCAATCTTTTTTTTTCAGATTTCATCTTTTTATACTGTTCGATCAACTGATCATATGCACCCATAAGCTCTTCAAAAGTAAAGTCTTCAGAATCAGAGCTTACCTGAGATGAGGATGGATTGCTTGACTGCTCTGATCGGTCAGCCATAAGGCATTAATGCTCTTGATCTTCTTTCTTATGGATGTTCATCAACACCTTCAGAACTTGCTTAGCTGTGCTACAGGTAGACACAAGATCAAGTAATCTGTCATCAACTGCAGCTTTGAATAAATTGAGTGCAGCAAGGTAATTGTCATGTTTGGTCTTATGTTTAGCTAACCATACATTTGAATCTGATGGCAGCTCATTTGGACCATTGTATATAAGGTTCCACAATTGTGGATCTGTGAATTTGACATAGACGTACATTCCTCTCAGTCATATTGAAAAATCTGAACCATCAAAAATAGGTGGAGAAACCTTCGAAGCATGTGTAGCAGATGAAGCCATTTACTCAAAATGTATTGGGATCTTTCCCTGTAGATCGTAGGATCTGGGAATAGCATAGTTTAGCTCTGATACCAATTGATAGGTCCCACAGACTGTAATCGGATCTAGAAGGGGGGTTGAATAGATCCTATTAATAACTTTGGCCTATTTAAATCTTGACTCCTAAAAACATAGACCACTCCTATAAGGTAAATGAATCATATAAGCACACAGTGTAGTGGAATAGATAGGAATGGAACAAGTAATAACGTTAAACCCAATGCCCAATTCAGACAGGTCGACACTCCTAGCGGGTAGGTCGACACTTCTTCAGCAGGATCCAGCTATGAGATGAGCTGGGGTTAGCTCTTCAGGGCAGTGAGGTCAACACCTCTAACAGATCAGAGCAACACAGGTTGACTCTTTACTGAAGAGAGGTCGACACTTCTTTAAACACATTTGTGATCTTTGAAAGGTATAAGCCTTGGAGTGCAGGGATCATGAAGCACAACACTAGAACATGAGATGACTTGCAACAAGCATGAGTGTGTGTATGCTATGTTGATCACTCAGAGTGCATATGTGTATGAATGTAGTGGTGATCAACCAAGGTGTATGCGAGTCTAAGCAAGGGAATCTCTTAGCAAGACTTTTACCTTGACGCCTGTATGCAAGGTTGCAGTAGGCCGCCCAAATGATGTAGTCAAAGTGCTAAGGCCAATTAAAGCACAGATGAAATAGAAGGAGCAAATAAGAGTGCTTGAGTGTGCAAATGAGATAACTAAGATTAGGAGCACACGAACCTATGAAATAGGGATAGAGGATATGGAACAAGCTCACAATGTATACAACCCACAACACAAGGATTTTAAGGTGGTTTAGTTGTTAGCCCACAACCTACGTCCACCCCTCACCAAACTCGGTGAGGTTTTCCGACTGACACACAGCTTGATCCGCTGAGCAACACAGCTTGCTTACACAGCTAAGCAGCACAGCTTGCTTTCTGTTGACTAACAGCTTGAACCACCCAAAGGATCTGATCCTCTCTTCCTCTGAAACCATAAATGGAACACTGTCCCTAAATAGGGGATCGGAGAAGCTAGATGTATTGGTGATAGACGAACTGTAACAAATAGAAACTGAATACTGCAAGTGTAGTGGAGAATCAATAGAGACAATGTAGACACCAGCTGAAGGAATGGATCAAGACATCAGAACTGGTGAGGGCAGCTACAAGATTGGATCCAAGGATCCTTTTCTTCAAGCACTGGTAGACTGCAAGATTTTTCTTTTCTCTCAAGGCTACTCTCTCTTCTTCTTCTTCTTCTTCTTCTCTCACAGCATTGGACTAAGTCCAATAGGTGCTGGGGCTGCTCTCACGCTACTTAGGAATATTCTTCATAGATTGGTCTAGGGCGTGGCACTTTGTGGACGGCAGCAGCAGCAGCTCCTTCAGTTGTGGAAGCTTGGTATAAATAATAAGACCAGTTGAGGAAGCCTGGGAATATTGCACGCCAAGAAGTCTTCTTTTGGACCAGTGGATCAATGAAGTATTCCCTCCAAAGCTTCCTTGAAGCGTGCGCCAGAAGGTGAGAGCTAGAACGTCTTCTAGAGCGAATGCCATGTGTGATGGTGATTATCAATAAGAGGAAGGTGACCATGTCCCATAACATTTAATGCGCTGCTTGCTGTGATCTTCCTATTAGCTGGTCGCAACTTTAAGTACAAGGATAGGTACGATGGCAGACAGTGTGAAGGAGCAGACCAGATCTCCCTTTAGACAGCATCAGATATTTACAATAACTCTCCCTCAGAAATGCAGTCTTCTCATTCTGCTCAAATGTACTCTTCTGCGTACAATGGCCGGTTGCACAGCCCATTGGTCGACAGCAAGATGGTGGTAGACTGCGGAGTGTCCTATTTCCTGTAGCAGATAGTATGGACAGGCAGATAGTGAAGACTTACATCGCGGCAGATAGAAGTGGCTCTTCAAGCTGGATTTTTGACAAAACCATCTCCAAAAGGTAGACAAATGAGTGATAAGATGGTAGAGCAAGGGTCAGACCTTGGGACGTGGTCCAGACCCCAAAATCCTTAATTTTAATGATTTACGGTTCCTTTTTCTCTCTCTGGTTGGCCCACTGATCTGACAGTTTATTGGCTTGAGGATTTTTGGAAGAACAAGGGTGTCAACCTCCTGTATGGAAAGAGTCGACACATCCCCAGCACCTATTGGACTTAGTCCAGTGCTGTGAGAGAAGAAGAAGAAGAGAGAGCAGCCTTGAGAGAGAAGAAAATTCTTGCAGTCTACCGGTGCTTGAAGAAAAGGATCCTTGGAACCAATCTTGTGGCTGCACTCACCAGTTCTGATGTCTTGATCCAGTCCTTCAGCTGGTGTCTACATTGTCTTTATCGATTCTTCACTGCACTTGCAGTATTCAGTTTCTATTTGTTACGGTTCTTCTATCACCAATACATCTAGCTTCTCTGATCCCCTGTTTAGGGACCGGGTTACCCCTGTGGTTTTAGAGGAAGAGAGGATCAGATCCTATGGGTGGTTCAAGCTATTAGTCAGCTGAAAGCAAGCTGTGCTGCTCAGCTGTGTAAGCAAGCTGTGCTGCTCAGCGGATCAAGATGTGTGTCAGCCGGAAAGCCTCACCGAGTTTTGTGAGGGGTGGACGTAGGTTGTGGGCTAATAACCGAACCACCTTAAAATCCTTGTGTTATGGATTGTATACATTGTGAGCTTGTTCCATATCCTCTATCCCTATTTCATAGGTTCGTGTGCTCCTAATCTTGGTTATCTCATTTGCACACTCAAGCACTCTTATTTGCTCCTTCTGTTTCATTTGTGCTTTAATTGGCCTTAGCACTTTGACTACATCATTTGGGCGGCCTGCTGCAACCTTGCATACAGGCGTCAAGGTAAAAGTCTTGCTAAGAGATTCCCTTGCTTAGACTCACATACACCTTGGTTGATCACCACTACATTCACACACATATGCACTCTGAGTGATCAACATAGCATACACATACTCATGCTTCCTGCAAGCCATCTCATGTTCTAGTGTTGTGCTTCATGATCCCTGCACTCCAAGGATTATACCTCTCAAAGATCACAAATGTGTTTAAAGAAATGTCAACCTCTCTTCAGTAAAGAGTCGACCTGTGTTGCCCTGATCTGTTAGAGGTGTTGACCTCACTGCCCTGAAGAGCAGACCCCAGCTCATCTCATAGCTGGATCTTGATGAAGAAGTGTCGACCCGTCCGCTGGGAGTGTCGACCTGTCTGAACTGGGCATTGGGTTTAACATTATTACTTGTTCCATTCATATCTATTCCGCTGCACTGCATGCTTATGTGATTCATTTACCTTATAGGAGTGGTCTATGTTTTTAGGAGTCAAGATTTAAATAGGCCAAAGTTATTAATAGGATCTATTCAACCCCCCTTCTAGATCCGATTGCACTCTGTGGGACCTATCATGCTTGACCAACAAGGTCGGTGAACATCCTAACCAAGGTCTGTGCACAGCAGTTAAGGTCTATGCTTGTTTCAATTTCTACTCTACATGAGTCTGTGCATATCTGGTGTTCATGCTACATAGTCTATGCAAAGGTTGCGCCTCCTCTAGGCAGGTCGACACCTCCACAGAATGTGTCGACATTGTCACTAAGCCATTCATGGGTAAGAGATCCAATGGAGAGTCGTTCTGACCTCTTTCTTATCATTGCCTTCTTCATTTCCACATCAAACATTTTGCCTCTGAACCTTCTCTCATCACCGAGCATTGATTTAGGGGGAGTTAAGAATGTTTTTATTTCATTCATACAACCCTGGGTAAAGTATTCTGTTATACTCCGGTTAAGGAAGTGGTTTCATGCTTATAATCCTCATTTTTGTTAATAATTGCATTGAGCTCTACCAAAATTGCACTCATAATAAGGTTAAAACATTCATCGAGTCTTTGATAATGACCATAGCCTCAGCGTCTGAAAGTTGACTGCAAAAAGGCTTCTTGGTTTAAGAAATGATTGGCATGTATTATCCTTAAACAAGTTACCCTTCTTGAAGCCTATTAGAGAATACGCATCCTAAAACCATTCTGCAATAATTTCAGAGCAATTGCCTCATCTTCAGAGAAATTAGATCCTTCATCAATGAAATGAAGGTTAATCTAGTCATCATGAAGACTGCCAACTCTGTTCAAAAGAAAATAGAAAGATAAGCTACACTGAGTAATCAGGGACTCTGGCGTCTGAACAATGTGTTTCCTTGAGTCAAAAAGTGCATGTTCTATCGGACTATTGTTTAATTAATTAATTAAAAAGAAAAAAATGGTTTGGAGCTGACTCTATACCTTACTTCAAAACACAAAGGTATTTTGTTTATTTTCAATACTTGCTCATTCTCCTTTTTCCAATCTTGCCTAATGGACTTGATGAGTAAGACAAATGAGCTTGGTTATATATATTGACTTTCTGAAATATTTTGATCGTATTATCTGTTGCAAAAATGGTTTCAAATCTTTATTTATCAAAAATGAGCTTATAAGCCTTAAACCGTTCTGAAATAATAACAGGGGTATTTCAGCCATTTCTTATCTAAGGGTTGTAGTTTTTAAAAGGAAAAATCTTAACTCTGCCTTTTTTTAACTCCACGGTGATAATCACGTTTTCACTTTACCATTTCCCCCTCTCTCTCTCGCAAACCCTCTCTCCGGCGCATCTGCACGCCCTCCTCGCGGAGGTCGACACCCCTCTCCATCACCCTTTGCTTGTGCAACCGTCTCCCCAGCAAGCTCCAGCAGTCCTCCGTCACCCTCCCTTCTTTCTTTCTGCCCTCTCCATGGCTCCTCCGGTCACCCGCGGCAAGAGGAAGGACGCGGCCACATCCAAAAACGCCGCTACTCTCGCCCCTGTAGCTAAGAAAGCACACAAAGAAGGGTGCTCCAAGAGCATTGAGGACAGATCAGCTGCTGAACCAGCCAAGAGGAGAGCCGCAGAAGCCCAGGGTTCGAGCAGTGACAAGGGCACGCCGCAACACCCTCCGGCAAAGAGGAAGTGTCTGTCCGTAGCTGAAAAAGGGAAGGCCAAGGCACCGTCAGCACCTCAGCAACCCAGTGTTGTTCCCTCAGTCAGGGAAGAAGAGAGTGACCCCACCAGGATCCTCTTCCCTAGGTATGTGGATTTCAGTGACCGTAAGATGCTTGAGAATTTTTTTGAACTACTGCCGCTCTTTGAATTCCAAGGATGGAGAAGATTCATGTCTGACCACAGGGTGTACTACCCATTTCTGGTACAGCAGTTCGATAAGAACTTAGTATTTGACCCAAATAAGAAAGCCCTCAGGTCTGAGGTCAAGGGGGTTACAATCAAGCTTTCAACAAACCTTATTCACAGAGCTTTGCATATACCCCGGGATGGGCTTATAGAATCGGAGTTTGAGATTGATCTGTCTGAAGCTTACACTATCCTGACTGGAAATTGATGCGCTCGGCACCCGTCGTTTAAAAAGGTCGTGCCACATAATTTTAAAATTTATAAAACCGCACTCACTCACTTAAATAGATTTGAAAACACGAATAAAGTGGTAAGAACGGGTCGATCCCATGAGGAGGAAATATTTTCATTTAAGCTTAGTTGAAAATTTTCTTATATTTGAGAAAATCTGAGTTTGAGTGAGCTTAAAATAAAAGAAAGCAAAATGCATGGAATTAAATCTAGCTAAAAGAATAAGGGAAAAAGTGAGTTGAGGAATCGGAAGATTGACATCGTCCACGCCGTGCCGAGACTTTGATCGTCGCCCCGTTTCGGTATAGAACGCCGTCATGAGAGGACCGAGAGATGAATAACCGCCATGGGGTGTGTGAAGAAATAGGGAAGAGATGGAAATGAATGGAAGAACAACATAGGGAAAATTATACTAAAAATAGGGTGAGATAAGGAGAGAAATCACTTTAAAACCAGAGGGAATTATAAGAAGTGACTGAAGATAAAGTTGAAGATCGGAGGGTTAGAAAAAAGTTTCATGAAGAGTCCAAAGAGAGAAAACATGAGGAAGAAGGTGAACAATATGAAATACTAAGATCTATAGGCGCGGGTGAACAGTGACTGAGCAGAAAATAGAATTGTGGAAAATTAAAAATAAACTTTAAAATGAGAAGGAATTGAAGGAAGTGGTAGAATAAGCAAATCTAGCTCTACAAGAGAGGAACAACTTGTATGAAGAACTCAGAGAGAAACGAAGATCAGAAGGGCTTCAAAACGGAGGAATATCAGAAGATATCATCTCGGATGAACAGTAACATGCCATGATAGAATTTAGAAAAATATGCAATAACATGAAAACGGAGAGGAATTAGAGGAAGAGGTAGAAAGAGAAAATGTAGAACATTGAAAACTGAAGAAGTTTGCTGAAGACAGTAAATTGAAAGGAAGAACAAATAAGCATGTAAAGAACTATGAAAGACTTAAAATAGCTAAGATTTCAACAACATGAAGAACATTACAATAATAACACCCCCAAAACATAAACCAAAACCTACGTAGCCCATCCTTCACCCCCAAAGAGTACCTCCTCTCCATCAACAATAAGAGCCTTTTTATAGGGCTAAAACTAACCCCTTCATATACGTGAACATTCATTTCTCCTTTTACAATTTTTGTTGAAAACCCAGCCACCATCCTCTTCTTTCCTCTCTCTTTTCCTCACTTTCTTCGTCGGCAACCCACCTTGCGCGCAATCCTGCCGCTTCGGCCGCCCGAAGCCTGCCATTGCGGCTTTGCCACTTTGCCCGAATGAAGCCAAGCCACCAACCACCTCTACCGACCTCGCCGAAGCCGCCCACCAGCTGGCCACGTGAAGCCTTCCACCGCTGCCAACGTTTGGCAACGTCGAAGCCTGACTTCTCCTGCTGAAACCCTTGGCCGCCATTGACTAAAATCCACGAATGAATGCCATATATATATATCTATATGTATAAGCCGCATGCATGCATACGTTGGACCCAACCAACATGCGTGAGGCCAAGCCCACGTCCGCGCCCCTGCATGCATTTGAAGACTCTCAGCACGTGAAGCCTTCTTATATATATATATCATATATATCAATGTGAAAATACTCATGCATGCATTTGAAGGCTTGTGAAGCCTTGAGATATATATATAGATATGTAAGATATACATATATAAGATACATATATATATATATATATGTACCAAATATATATATCATATATCTATATATATATATATCAAATATATATTTATCAATATATATCAAATATATGTATCAGATATATATCTATATATATATCAAATATAATTATCAAATATATATATCTATATATATATATATATCAAATATCTAATAAATAATTATTTTTCTTTTCTTTTTTTATTTTTATTTTATTTGAACTAAGATTGGACTTGATCGGCATGGACTTTTGGATGTGTGAATGGGTTTTGGCCCGTTTATCTTTTTATTTGTTTTCTTTTCATTCTTCTTGTTGTGATCTTCTTTGTGCCTACAAAATAGAATCAAAATTTAATTAAATCAAGTAATTAAACATTTTGATCTGAAATTGAAATTAAGTGTGATAAATACATAGTGATGTATATTAAAGCTCATAAAAGTGTGTTATAACATTAATTAACATGTAAAATTACACACTTATCACACCCCCCAACTTACTCATTGCTAGTCCCTTAGCAATGCAAATAATTAAAAATTAAGGACCAACAAGAGTTTATAAAGTTCATACTTTCGTATCAAGTTCTTCCTTCATAGAATCAACTAAAGATTTGGAATTTAGAAGCATTAATGCACACTAACCTTAAATTTTGAAATTATGATACATGATCAAGAATTCTAATCAAAAATCATTAGCACTTGTGCATGTGTAATACTAAATTCACAGCGTAGACAATTACGTCCCCCATTTGCTATTTCAAACAAGTGCCTTTCAACCATGCACTTCTTAATCAGAGCATTAAGAATATTAGCTTTTTATCTACCTTATTATTTCGTCCCTTAGGGATCTTTTTATTTTTTCTTCACACATGATGCTGCATTACCCTTCTCTGTTTAACACGAACCTTGACTCTTATCTTAGGAGAATCAGACCCGGTTTCGTAGATCAATGTTCCCTTTTCCTTTTGACGCGAAGCTCAACACGTCTTAGGTGAAGTAGGCCCGGTTACTCAGATTCGGGGCATTTTTCATGGTGCCTTTTTCTCAATTTTTTTTAATATTTTTTCAATTGTGCTTTTGCATTAATTTTGACAGATAATTTGACAGAAAGCTTATAAAAGATCTCTTCTTTAAGAAGTGCAGAATATCAGACAACATACCCAAAATAGCAGAAGGTTTGCCCTACTTGTTTCATTAGCGTGCAAAGTGATTTTCATTTTTCTAAAGTGCACATGAATTTTAAAGAGATTTTTAGATCAGTTTTCTATGGCTAGATTAGATAAAGTTTTCATCATCCTTAGTCAGTCATTTCTATTCCAGAATTACTTTCAATGGAAGCATGAATCATGAACCTCAAAATGGGTTTGATTTTGTTTATTTTTTAATTTTTTTATTTTTTTAATTTTTTGAAAAATGACTTTGTATATGAATGCAACATGTGCAACATGATTTTCGTCCCCCTAACTTAAATGACATTGTCCTCAATGGCATGAACAATGTAGACATGAAATTTGTGAAGGAACGGGACAACCTGACGGAAGTGAATGTCAACGGGCTTAACTTTTGACGGCTTGAAAAGGTTGTTGAGTAGTGGATAGCGGATCTAGAAGGGAGGGGTGAATAGATTTGCCCCTCTTTTCACAATGCAACCTCTTTAAAGCTAGATGATGATAATAGCAATGGAATATAACTAGCTTAACGAAGGACACAACGATTTGATTAGCAAGATGATTACGTAATATATATATTGAACCTAATTATGCATCTGACACAAAGTAATCGCACAAGCAAACCACCACACACGAGATTTTAAGGTGGTTCGAACTGAATCCCCAGTCCTACATCCACCCCTCACCAAATCCGGTGAGGCTCCACTAATGCCACGCACTGAACCACAAATCGAAAAGACCTCCGATTGCCTTCCTACTAACCACAGGTAGGGACGTCAACATCGCAGATCGGACAACTTCTGATTGCCTTCCTACTAACCACCGATAGGGATGATCTGCAGTTTCAAATGTTTGAATGAAATGGAAAGAGAACAAATATGAAAGCTCTCAAACAAGATATAGAATTTGCTCAAGGAGAAAAGATCTTGTCTGAGATTCGATGTTGATCAGCAACAAGGGTTTCTTCTCTCTTGTAAAGACTCCTCTTGATTCAGCAACAAGGGTTCCTTCTTCTTTGCAAATCGATCTTCCTTGAATCTCCTTCTTTGAATCTCCTTTGAGTTGATGTGGGAGATAATGGATGCAGCCTTGAACCTTGATTGCTTCTACACCTTTCTGGGAGGTTGATGGCTTCAAAAATAAGCTTGAATCACCTTGGATGGATGAAGAACTCCAGCCCGAAGCAATGTTCATGGAGGTGCTACAGTACCCGTGAATCACCTCCTCTAGCCTCCCTTGATCTCTCTTGTTCCAATTGAAGCATTAGGGTTTCTAACCCCTCAAGTGTTGATTTTATAGACTTTGAATTATCCTTGGACATCCCCCAGACTAGATCCACAATCCATGGGGGATTGGGTGACTTTGGGGTTAAACAAATACAAGGAAAGGGGCTCTTCTCGAAGTGGAAAATAAAGTCAACATTGTTGGCTCGGAGCTGGCCGTCGACCTGCAGAAGCTGGCGGTCGACCGCTACTGAGAAACGCTATAGAAATTTAATCCCTGGAATTTTTGGTCGACCGCTACTGGGCTGGCGGTCGACTACACTAAGAATGCTATAGACAGTGGGTTGCTAGCAGGGGCGGTCGACCACCCCTGGGCTAGCGGTCGACATCCAACTGGGCAGACCCCGGGTTATGTTGGGTCAGTCCGTTAACCCCTTTAGCTCCGTCGCTTGAGTCCTTTTGCAGCCCGTTCTCATCTATGGCATCAACCTTGACAGTCTTGAAGATTTCTATTGATTATATCGCTCCTATAATCAAAATTTTGTTCCGGGGGCTCCGCCCCCGAAAACCCCCGCAAGGGGCGCTGCCCCCTTGACAACAGGATGATGGCAACCAAGAATATCAAATAACTCAAATGACCATAAGATGATGTCGAATGACCCAAGTGACCACAAGATGACTCAAATGACCACATGGGCACAACATTCTCCCCATTTTTGATGATAGCAACACTGTGAGTCATTATGTGGTAGTAATATCCAAGATGGAAGAGTTTATAACATATGCAGCTCAAGATGCATGATGTTGAAAACATGTGAATGCGGATATGTATGCATGGATGATCAAAGCATGTGAATGTTATGCACAATCCCCCATCACATATGAAGACTCAAAGCTCATAAGGTTCTCTCCCCCGTGGACTCTCTCCCATCCAAAATTCACTCTCCCCCTTTGACAACTCGCAAAGGCCGCACAAAGGACGGACAAAGGGATTAGCTCATAAAGGACTCACAACAAGACATTTTCTCCCCCTTTGACAACAGTAAAAAGGAGGGATAAGGTATAGATGGTGGCAAATGTCCAAGAGACCAGAGCTGAATACGAGTTGAGAGCAAACCATTATATGCAGACCTGAAACATGTCATGAGTAATATACATGGTTCAAAGCTAATGAAATCCGAGATCAACAATAGAGTTCAAAAAACATCTACATCCATGGTTTAATAGAAATGAACCAAAAGCGCATGGCATGGCAGTGTTTAATCTTCCCTTGTCTTATATATCTATTTTCAATAACTACAAAGGGAAAACACAAAAACTAGTATTGAGGCTAAACAAGCATGAGTAAAGTATGGAATGTTATGAGTGTAGTAAATTTGATTTTCAATATCTTTTGAATTTGAAGGCACATGACTCATATTTTACGAGCAATCGAGTCTAGTACATGCCTTCTAGCCATAAGAATACACGTTGTTTCGACGCCAGTATTCCTAGGTATTTGGTAAGACTAACTGTTATGTTTCAGAATGAACAGAGATAGTAAAGTCACGTCATGACATATCCAATCTCATTTCTTTGATGAGAAGATATTTTTCTCAGCAATTATGCTAGTGCTCTGCCTAGAGTCTAATTAAATTAAGACAAAGATAACGGGGGCACATTATGACATATCATTTGTCACTTGATTTGATGACATGACATGTTTCTCCGTGCAACAATATCATTGCTCTGTCAAATTGATTTCTAGGAATTCCAACTCATCAAGATGTTTAATAACAATACTAAGCCTGAGTGTATCACTAAGATGGTCATGAATTGTGAATTTTCAGATTTCAGGATAGTCATTCAAAGCACAATATGTAATCTTCTAGTTAAGGTCTATTAAAATCATAGAACATAGATGATTTCAGAACAAATATTTCAAAACTTCAAGGAGATCATTAAATCTGAACCATTTTCATTGGATAGACAATCATCAGTTCATATAATAGAAAGCTCTTACACCATAGTTCCGTCGGTCTCATGATCTTAAATCAGACTGTAAGCCGTTGAAGTTCAGATTGCAAGAGATTTAAGAAAAGTAACAAGACTCCCCCTAAGGATATGCAATGAATGCACTCAAGGAGTTATGTTTGCAAGCAAGTGGAATGACAATTGCCAAGGAGAGGTTGACTTGTACCAAGCAGGGGTTGACCTGGTCAGACATGAAGTTGGCAGAGATGAAATGCATGACTTCACAATGGTTGTACACTCATTAAATGCAGCAGAATGAAGAGCAAACAAATGCATGAATGCTACAAAGAAACAACTCTCCCTTACTATATGGCCTATATGCGACAGTGATGCATGGTACTTGGCGGAGGTGAAACCTCATGCATATTGAGTGCTTCTAGACAAGCATAGCCTGCCTTTCCATACATCAACATTTCATATACCATGGCCATGCAAGGAGGATGCTACACAAACCATGCAATGCATTATGAACATGAATTCAATTCTTTATTATGCATCATGACTACATGCAATGCCACACCATATGCAAAATGACATATTTACATATAAACAATGCATGGAACACCAATCTACAAAAACACACACTAAATTGAACAAGATCATCATTTTAATTTTTATTGGCCTGAGGTCAGCAAAGACCAAGCTCCCTTCTGAGTGTTGAAAACCTGTCATTACACAAGGTCTTGGTGAAAATATCAGCAATTTGATTTAGAGTATCAACAAAATGCAGTTCAAAATTTTTCTTATCGACCTCATCTCTAATGAAGTGATGCCTAATCTCAATATGCTTAGTCCTAGAGTGCTGGACTGGATTTTTTACAAGGTTGATAGCACTTATGTTATCACACAGAATCGGGACACAACTAAGATCCACTAAGTAGTCTTGAGTTGGTGTTTAATCCACAACACTTGGGTGCCACAGCTCCCCGCAGCAACATAGTCTGCCTCTGCGGTTGAGAGGACAACCGAGTGTTGTTTCTTGGAGGCCCAAGAAACTAAACACCCGCCCAGAAATTGGCAGTAGCCACTAGTACTTTTGCGATCCAGCTTGCATCCAGCATAGTCCGTATCAGAATAAGATATAAGAGATAAGTCACATGATGACGGATACCACAATCCCAAATCTTGAGTGCCGGCAAGATATCTAAGGATACGTTTGACGGCAGTCAAGTGGAATTCTCTAGGACTAGCTTGAAATCTAGCACAAAGGTATACACTAAACTGGATATCTGGTCGGGATACAGTCAAGTAAAGCAAAGAGCTGATCATACCTCTATAGATCTTTGCATCTACTAATTTATCATTTTCATCCGAATCCAGTGATGTTGTGGTGCTCATAGGAGTTGTAATTATTTTATTGTTTGTCATGTCAAATCTTTTCAACAGCTCCTTGATGTATTTGGCTTGACTTATGAAGCACCCATCTTCTCCTTGGTTGACCTGTAAACCGAGAAAGAATTGGAGTTCTCCCATTAGGCTCATCTCGAATTCGCTAGTCATGAGGTTAGCAAATTCCTCACACATTTCAGATTTAGTAGAACCAAACACAATATCATCAACATAAATTTGAACAATTAAGATGTTCTTACCTTGCTTCTTGATGAAAAGTGTTTGATCTACCTTACCTTGTGTGTACCCTTTTTTAATGAGGAACGAGCTTAGTCTCTCATACCAAGTTCTTGGTGCTTGCTTAAGTTCATAAAGCGCCATGTCTAGCTTGTATATAAAATCTGCATGGTTAGAATTCTCAAAGCTAGGGGGCTGCTCAACATAGACTTCTTCTTTGATCAATCCATTCAAGAAAGCACTTTTTACATCCATTTGGTACAGCTTTATTCTAAGGGAGTATGCAAAGATAAGTAAAATTCTGATGGCTTCGAGTCTAGCAACTGGGGCATAAGATTCCTCAAAGTCTACCCCAAACTCTTCATTATACCCTTGAGCCACCAATCTAGCCTTATTTCTTATTATCTTGCCATCCTCACTGAGTTTGTTCCTAAAGATCCATTTAGTTCCTATGACAGATTGTGATGAAGGTCTAGGAACAAGATGCCAAACTTTGTTTATCTCAAACTGGTTTAACTCGTCTTGCATTGAATTTATCCAGTTTTCATCTTTTAATGCCTCCTCAACATTCTTGGGTTCAATCTGGGGGACAAGAGCAAGTTGATCTAATTCTTCCACAATTCTAAAATGTGACCTTATTCTAGGTGGGTCATTCAAGCTACCAATGACATCTTCTAAAGGATGATCCTTAAGAATTCTAATGTTTGTAGAATCATTACCTTCTCCTGGAGCTTGATCCCTTGCATTACTTGATTCAGCGTGGTCACCATCTTCTCTTGTTTCTTCTTGTGGAGGATCATTATTTTTCTTCATGCTTAGGAATTCCCCATCTTCATCATTTTTCCTGCAAGAGTTATCATTGTTAGAATCATCGTGATATTCATCAAAGGAAACATGGGGTGATTCTTCCACAGTTTGACTCTTGACATTATAAATTCTATAAGCCCTAAATCTATCAGAATATACAAGGAATATACCTTCATCGCTCTTGGGCTCGAATTTATCTAAGTCTCTTTTATCATTATTATGGATGAAGCATTTAGATCCAAATATTTTCATGTGTGTGAGAGAATGTTTTTTACCTTTCAGCAACTCATAAGGAGTCTTTTTGGTGTGTGGCCTTACCATAGAGCGGTTGATAATGTAACATGCTGAATTTATCGCTGCAGCCCAAAATTTCCTTGGGAGTTGCCATTCGGCAAGCATTGTTCTTGACATCTCTATGAGTGTTCGATTCCTTCTTTCAACTACACCATTTTGCTCCGGGGTTCTTGGTGAAGAAAATCGGTGTGAAATGCCTTCAGCCCTACAAAGATTATAGAAGTCAGCATTTTCAAATTCACCACCATTATCAGATTGAATGTTAGAAATCTTAAACTCATCGTCTTGCTTTAACTTCATATAGAGTACCTGAAACTCATCAAAAGCATCATTTTTATGTGTGAGAAAGAAAACCCATGTGAACCTAGAGTAATCATCCACCAAGACATATCCATATTTTCTACTACTTAAACTAGCAGTTCTGGTTGGATCAAATAAATCCATATGAATCAGCTCAAGTGGTTTAGATGACATGTTTGTAGATCTAGCCTTGAAGGATTTTCTTGTTTGTTTACCTAGGGCACATGCATCACACAATTTATTTTCTTGTTTAAAAGAAAGTTCAGGTAACCCATTCACCATTGAATGCTTTAACAGTTTATGTAAGACATTGTAGCTAGCATGACCTAGTCTACGATGCCATAACCATACAAGCTCAAGTTTTGGTGCAGCAAGATAAAGATTTATGTGAGCAGGATCATCTAAGTCAATCATGTAAACATTGTTGACTCTTTTTCTAGAAAATTTTACCTTGTCAGATTTTGGTTCAAGGATTCTATATTCATGAGAGTCAAACAACACTTTGTGACCCTTATCACAGAGTTAACTTATGCTAAGCAAGTTGTATTTCAAGCCTTCAACTAGCAACACGTTACAGATGGAGTTGGAGAGGTTCTTACCTACATTACATGTTCCAATGATTTTTCCTTTGTTGTTCCCTCCAAATGTGACGTATCCTCCTTCCTTTTCCTCCAAGAGACAAAATTTTATTTTATCTCCAGTCATGTGTCTTGAACAGCCGCTATCAAGGTACCACCTGTTATGCATGGCTGCAAGACACTCCTGCACAAGCAATTAAGTAATTGTGTTTGGAACCCAACCAAATTTGGGTCCCATCAAACTCATCAGATTTTCAAAACATGAAACTATTTCTTTCGGAATCCAAACCTTCCTAGCATTCACATTTTGTTTGCTTAGAGTAGGTATTTGATTTTTCTTTTCAGCTTTGACATTCACTTTTTGTTTAGAAGCTCTTTGTTGGATTTTGTGGAAGTTTGATGAAGTTTGCTTCTTAAACCATTGAGGCCGTTGGTTGGTTTTGGGTTGAAAGTGATTATTTTGCCACCTAGGGGATTGAGACTTATAAGATTGGTGAACACATGAATCATAATTTCTCCAAAAGTAGGGTGGTGTTGGCCTATATGAATGTGCAATCCAGTTATGGTGATATCTGGAAGATTGAGCATGCAATGGCCAAGGAAGTGTTGACCTGTGCTGCGGGGAAGGTCGACCTTTCTTAGGCTTTTGGACAGACTTTTTGAGAATTTCAGTGGCTTCTTCTTCAACATTTTCTTTTCCTTTGGATGTTGTTCTTGAGGTAGAAGCATCAGATGAGGAAACAAATGTGACTGTTTTTAGCCCAATTGGCCTTTTTTTGTAGGTTCAAAATCCAACCCTTCCTTGTTGAAGTTCATTCTGGTTCCTAGCAATGCATCTAGGTTTTCTCTTCCATCCATAAATTTTTCCAAAGATTGTTGTTTATCCTTCAACTCTTTTTGTAGGTTTTCAATGTTTTGAAGAAGTTGAGTGTTGACTTGTTTGACAGCTTCATACTTTTCATTACTCAATTTACTATCCTTTTTATAGGTTTACATTTTTAGCTTCATGCTATCAATCTCATTTCTCAAATCTTCATTTTCAGTTTCCAAGTCAGCCATTTCTTTTCTTCCTTCCTCCAAGTTCTCAATCATTTTCTTAAGATCTTCAATTTTAGTTTCAAGTAGAGCATTCTTATCATTCATATCATGATCATGCATAAAGAAGTTAATTTTCTTTTTCAATGATTTATTCTTCTTTTTGTACATGTCATATTTTTCCATGAGCTGTATATATGCTTCCTCCCAATCATCAAGTGTGTAATTTTCAAATTGAGAGTTTATCTCAATTTCTTCATCACCTCTGGCCATGAGACAAAGATCTTCTTTTTCCTTGTCCGAGGAGCTAGTTCCACCATCACTTTCTTCCTCGTCACTCCAGGTGGACACCATGGCCTTGTTCTTCTTCTTGCCCTTCCATTTGTCAACTTTTTTGAATCTGTCAGGACAATCAGTCTTGAAATGCCCTGGTTTGTTGCAAGAATAATAAATGATTTTGTCAGATTTCTTAAAGTTTTCATAATTAGATTTGAAATAATTTCTTACTTTTGACATTCCTCTCATGAAGCTCTTACCTTCCTTTCTCAGAAATTTTTTGAACTTACGTGTAAGCATGGCTACGTCATCCTCATCTCGCTCACTTGCCGAATCCTCACCTTCATCAGAAGTGCCTTGACCGCTTGGACCTGCTTTAAGAGCTAGGGCCTTTTTCTTAGGCACCTCAACCTCTTTGTTCTTAAGGTTGATCTCATAGGTCATCAATGACCCAATGAGTTCATCTACTTTGGTAGTTGCGAGATCTCTTGATTCTTCTACCACGGTAGCCTTTGTGTGCCATGCGGGAGTCAATGATCTGAGAATCTTTCTCATAATTTTCTGTTCTGAGTATTTCTTTCCCAAATCAGTCAGACTATTAGTAAGCACAGTTAACCGAGCATACATATTCTGAATTGACTCATTAGGCTTCATGCGGAACATTTCATATTCAGAAACTAAAATGTTGGCTTTTATTTCTCGTACCTGAGAGGTTCCTTCGTAAATTACCTCTAACGTGTCCCACATTTATTTTACCGTTGCGCAAGTAGCCACTCTTGAGAATTCTACTGGATGGAGTGAGCACTACATGATATGTTTAGCACTCCAGTTGACAATAGATTGTCTTATTTGTTCTTTGGTCCACAAGTCCTCATTATCCGTAAGCTCATACGGACCTTTGCTAATCACTCGCCAAAGTTCGTAGTCTTGGGCACGAATGAACACATGCATGCGATGTTTCCAATAAGGATAATTAGTTCCAGTGAAATAAGGAGGTCTATTAACAGAATGTCCTTCAGGTAAAAAACCTTTGGATGCTAATCCACCATTTCCCACAAGGTCATTGGACCCCATAATGAGAGATTAGGCTCTGATACCATTTGTTGAGTAGTGGATAGCGGATCTAGAGGGGAGGGGTGAATAGATCTGCCCCTCTTTTCACAATGCAACCCTCTTTAAAGCTAGATGATGATAATAGCAGCGGAATATAACTAGCTTAACGAAGGACACAGCGATTTACTTAGCAAGATGATTACGCAATATAGATATTGAACCTAAGCATGCATCTAACACAAAGCAATCGCACAAGCAAACCACCACACACGAGATTTTAAGGTGGTTCAGACTGAATCCCCAGTCCTACGTCCACCCCTCACAAAATCTGGTGAGACTCCACTAATGCCACGCACTGAACCGAAAATCGAAAAGACCTCCGATTGCCTTCCTACTAACCACAGGTAGGGACGTCAACACCGCAGACCGGACAACTTCCGATTGCCTTCCTACTAACCACCTATAGGGACGATCTTTAGTTTCAAATGTTTGAATAAAATGGAAAGAGAACAAATATGAAAGCTCTCAAACAAGATATAGAATATGCTCAAGGAGAAAAGATCTTGTCTGAGATTCGATGTTGATCAGCAACAAGGGCTTCTTCTCTCTTGCAAAGACTCCTCTTGGTTCAGCAACAAGGGTTCCTTCTTCTTTGCAAATCGATCTTCCTTGAATCTCCTTCTTTGAATCTCCTTTGAGTTGATGTGGGAGATAATGGATGCAGCCTTGAACCTTGATTGCTTCTACACCTTTCTTGGGGTTGATGGCTTCAAAAACAAGCCCGAATCACCTTGGATGGATGAAGAACTCTAGCCCGAAGCACTGTTCACGGAGGTGCTATAGTACCCGCGAATCACCTCCTCTAGCCTCCCTTGATCTCTCTTGTTCCAATTGAAGCATTAAGGTTTCTAACCCCTCAAGTGTTGGGTTTATAGACTTTGAATGGTCCTTGGACATCCCCCAGACTAGATCCATAATCCATGGGGGATTGGGTGACTTTGGGGTTAAACAAATACAAGGAAAGGGGCTCTTCTCGAAGTGCAAAACAAAGTCAACATTGTTAGCTCGGGGCTGGCAGTCGACCACTATTGAGAAACGCTGTAGAAATTTAATCCCTGAAATTTTCGGTCGACCGCTACTGGGCTGGCGATCGACTGCCACCGAGAATGCTGTAGACAGTGGGTTGCTGGCAGGGGCGGTCGACCGCTAGCTGGGCAGACCCCGGGTTATGTTGGGTCAGTCCGTTAAACCCTTTAGCTCCGTCGCTTGAGTCCTTTAGCAGCCCGTTCTCATCTGTGACATCAACCTTGACAGTCTTGAAGATTTCTATTGATTATGAGCTTTCACTTTTGCTTTTGCCATCTCCACTCCATTCCTTGGCATATCTGTCATGAAAGAACATCAAGTAGTTTAGTCATAAAAGAGTGGTAAAACATCAATGACTTATAGTGTTTAACCATTATCAAAACCAAGAATATCAAATAACTCAAATGACCACAGGATGATGTCGAATGACCCAAGTGACCACAAGATGACTCAAATGACCACAGGGGCACAACAAAGGTTAGGCGTAGGTGTAAGTAAGCTCTTTTCTCTCCCCCCAACTTATCCTTTATTTACACCTGCAAAATAAAAATAAAAACACAATAAAAACTGGGGTTGCCTTCCAAGAAGCCATTTATTAGCACACGAAAATCACTAAAATGTTGGGTTGCCTCCCAAAAAGTGCTAAGTTTTATGTCTTTAGCCAGACACAAGGTAGATCACTAACCAACAGGTGGCATTCAGAATGAGTCACCATATGATCTTGTCCTCCTTCAAATTCCAGCCCGCATACCATTGGAAGATAAGAGTAAGCATGTACGGATTGCGGCTAGAAATATGTGGGTCTCGCACATTATTGATTTTAATGTTAACCATGTGTGTGAGCCAATTTTCATCTTTAGGGATCCAAAAATGATCAATGGCCAATAATTTGTCAAGACCGAGGTGGAACCCTTGCCCAATATCAATCCATTGGTCCCCTTATCCTGTATCGTCCCTCCTGACGACCCCTTTATTGACTACTTCCTCCACTGAAACTTGGTCAGATATTGGTGGCTTATGAATAAGATTGTCATTATTAGCCACATTCCCTGCGGTAATAGCCTCATGAGCATTAAGGGCACCAAGCAATTAGTCTGCCTGAGAAGAAGTCAAATCAAAGGTGAATATTGTTGGCACATCCCCCTCGGGTCCTAGAATGTCATATTGAAGAGGCTCAACGGGCAGAGGAATCAAATGTGAAGGAAGTACGAGCCCAGAATCTAACTCATCCACTGTGGGATAGGGCTCCAAGGTCATATCAAATGTGAAATTCTCTAATGAAACCCCTTCATCAAACTCATCACTCAACTGAAGATTATCAATCAAATTTTCCAATAATGAGGTAGGTAGATAAAATGTAAAATTTTCCAATAAGGCCCCATCATCATGTTCTTACAAGGGAGGAGGATATGTAGAATTTATTAAATCAACATGATTATTAACCACAAAGTAATCCTCCCCTTTATGTATATCCTCAATTGAGTTGTTTGGGCCACTAATCTTCACGGTGATATCTTCAATCTCAAAATTTTCATAGAATGGGGTGATAATATCAATGTGATCATTTTTATCCTTCAATTCACCCCCTAATTCCTTCCCTTCTTTCACCATGATATTGCTGGTGCACTCCCCTTCATTTTCACTATGGATATCTTGAGCCAGAATGACAGGCATAAGATCATCATCATCATCATTTACGTGTTGAGGAGGTTGATGTAATATTGAAGGAGGGTCAATGTAAGTAGACTGAGAGTACATGATTTGAGATTTAGGGTAGTGACCTGGTGAATCACCCAAAATAGTGATATTGCTCTTGAAGTGAGGGTGAGATGAGTTGGGCTGAAGGTGATGACACATGGACTGCCCATGGTCTCCTTTGGATGACATATTAGACAAATTGGCTTGAATTGGTTGGTCCGTCCAAGGCAAATTTAGGTGATTTCTCCGGCCAAGATTATAGTCATTTGAAAGGAAATCACACTTGAGCTGAGAGAACCCTAAGGCATTTTGGACTTGACCTTGGATGACCAGCGGAAGTCGGGCTATAGTAGGACATGCACTCACATGGTGAGTGGGATTAGCACAGAAATCACAGGCTTCCGTGTGAATTTGGGTTGAATTTTAAGCCTGTCTGGAAGGTCCTATAGATTGAGGCATGATTCATCGAATTTTCACTCAAAATTTTAAACAGATCATACACATCATCTTCATTCTTGTTTATGAACGCCCCTTCGCAACATGTATCCACCATTTGTCTATCAAAATCAGATAACCCATCATAAAATGTAAACATAATTTACCATTTGGGTAACCCATGATGTGGACATTGACGTAAAAAATCCTTCAGTCTTTCTCAAGATTCATAAATTTGCTCGCCTGAAAATTGAGTAAATCCCAAAACCGCCCTTCTCATAATGTTGGTTCGGACTATGGGGTAAAATTATTTTAGAAATTCTAACTGCATATCCTCTCAAGTCCTAACAATTTTCTCAAAACTTCTTAACCAACATTTTGCTTTATCATTCAATGAGAATGGAAATAAGATCAACTTAAGGGCATCATCACTAAAATTTTGGATTTCAACCAGCGAGTAAATTTCTTGAAAATCATCTAGATGCTCATAAGGATTTTCATTGGATTTCCCATAAAAAGATGGGAGCATCTGGATGATACCGGGACTAATCTCATAATGATCCACTAGAATGTCAGGTAGTTTAATACAAGTGGGGGATTTATAAGTAGAAGGAATAAAGTGTTCCTTCATGGGCTTGGGTTTCCCTCTAAGATAGATAGCCATTAAAAAAAAAGTCGGATCCCTAAAAGATTTGTTCATTTTTTTCAACAATTTTTTTGTTAAATTTTTTCAATTTTTTTGTAATTTTTGTAATTTTTTTATTTTATTTTCCCTTTATTAATCTCTTTTTTTTTGTTTTATTCTCTTTTTTTTATTTAAGATCAAGATTAGAAACCCACCATATTTTTATTTTTTTTTTATTTTTTTTGGCTAATAATAATTAAGACGAAGAGAGAGAAGATGATGATTTTTTTATTTTGTTTGTTTATTTTTTTGTTATTTCATTTTAACATGCACAAACAAGTTAACACGTAAATTATCTGACAACCTAGATGTGTCTTAGACCTACAAATGGAGTTTCGCAAAATGACTAAAATACCACTTAAGTTCACCCTCAATATTTCCACCGGCCAGATAAGGGGTGGGGTAGTGAGAGGCTCCCCCTACTTTCATAGGAACCTAATTATTTCAAACCACTAGTCCACTTAAAAGCGTTTGTCGTCCGACCGTCTTGCCTTAGACACCGGTTTCCACAAGAGGGCAAACTCAAGTCGTACTAAAATCACAATGTAATCCTAGGGCCAATGTCTACTGACTTTTATTTATGGCTTAGGTCATGCAAAGATGTAAGGGAAAATATGGTTTGTGGGCTAAGGAAGGGTGATGAAATCCCCACATTATGTTATTTAGGGGTATTATCCTTAGAATATTTTGAAATAAAATACACACCATAATTTCAAACAATGGATTCTTATGTAATATGCATACCAGAATAGGATAAGTAGAACGTACATTGTCCCTTACAATCTCCAAAATGCAATGATAGAAATTAAATAAAAAGGAAAGAAAATCCTATGCTAAATGATGCATGACCTAGAACAAGGATGGTGTGGTTTCTACTCTTGAATGAAATCTTTTATTTTTTTTATGCAAGTGATTTGTTCTTTTTTTTAACTAATGAAGATATCTAGCCAACACATTTTTTTGAGATTTTTCTAAATATAAAAGCTAACAAAATGCAGAAAATAAATTAAATTACAAGAGAGAAGATTGAGATACTTACTTGGATCACGATCTCTCGTCCTTTATTTTTTTGATTTTTTTCATATATTTTTTTAGAATCTTTTCAATTGATGCAAATAAATAAAGAATCAACTAAAATGCATGAACAATATGCATATACAATGAAAATATGATAGCATGAGACCAAAATATTTTCTGTGATTTTCTGTTTTCTATTTTTTTTTCAGAGAATTTTTTTCAGAGATTATTATTCTTTTTATTTTTTAATAAGAGATGAATAAAAGAAGTTATAAAAAATAAAATAATAAAGTCATGCAAATTTATTACAAAATGAAGCCTAAAATGATGTTTTTATATGTTCTGATTTTTTCTGATTTTTATAAATTTTTCAAAAAAATTTCAGATTTGTTTTCGAAGATTTTTCAGAAATCGAAAAAATAGAACATGTTCCTACGTTTCAGCCCTTTAGCGACGCTTGACTGCTACAGTTTCAAGCTTTTAGCGATGCTTCATTTTCTGAGAATTTCATGTCCGATTTTCCTTTCTTTGATTTCTGATTTTTTTTTCTATAAAATAAAAATAGAAAATTAATATACACATCAAACACAAGAATATCCAACTATAAAAATTTATTTTTCCTCCCCGACAACGGCGCCAAAAATTGATGCGCTCGGCACCCGTCGTTTAAAAATGCCGTGTCACACAATTTTAAAATTTATAAAACCGCACTCACTCACTTAAATAGATTTGAAAATACGAATAAAGTGGTAAGAACGGGTCAATCCCACGAGGAGGAAATATTTTCATTTAAGCTTAGTTGAAAATTTTCTTATATTTGAGAAAATCCGAGTTTGAGTGAGTTTAAATTAAAAGAAAGTAAAATGCATGGAATTAAATCTAGCTAAAAGAATAAGGGGAGAAGTGAGTTGAGGAATTAGAAGATTGACGCCGTCCACGTCGTGCCGAGCCTTTGATCATCGCCCTGCTTTGGTATAGAACATCGCCATGATAGGACCGAGAGATGAATAACTGCCATGGGGTGTGTGAAGAAATAGGGAAGAGATGGAGATGAATGGAAGAACAACATAGGGAAAATTATACTGAAAATAGGGTGAGATAAGGAGAGAAATAACTTTAAAACCAGAGGGAATTAGAAGAAGTGACAGAAGATAAAGTTGAAGATCGGAGAGTTAGGAATAAGTTTCATGAAGCATCCAAAGAGAGAAAACATGAGGAAGAAGGTGAACAATATGAAATACTAAGATCTATAGGCGCGGGTGAACAGTGACTGAGCAGAAAATAGAATTGTGGAAAATTACAAATAACTTTAAAATGAGAACAAATTGAAGGAAGTGGTAGAATAAGAAAATATAGCTATACAAGAGAGGAACAACTTTTATGAAAAACTCAGAGAGAAAAGAATATCATAAGGGCTTCAAAACGGAGGATTATCAGAAGATATCAGCTCGGATGAACAGTAATATGCCAGGATATAACTTAGAAAAACATGCAATAACATGAAAACATAGAGGAATTAGAGGAAGAGGTAGAAAGACAAAATCTAGAACATTGAAAACTAAAGAAGTTTACAGAAGATAGTAAATTGAAAGGAAGAACAAATAAGCATGTAAAGAGCTATGAAAGACTTAAAATAGCTAAGATTTCAACAACATGAAGAACATTACACTAATAACACCCCCAAAACATAAACCAAAACCTACGTAGCCCATCCTTCACCCCCAAAGAGTTCCTCCTCTCCATCAACAATAGGAGCCTTTTTATAGGGCTAAAACTAACCCCTTCATATATGTGAACACTCATTTCTCCTTTTACAGTTTTTGTTGAAAACCCAGCCACCATCCTCTTCTTTCCTCTCTCTTTTCCTCACTTTCTTCGTCGGCAGCCCACCTTGCGCACAATCCTGCCGCTTCAGCCGCCCGAAGCCTGTCATTGCGGCTTTGCCACTTTGCCCGAATGAAGCCAAGCCACCAACCACCTCTGTCGACCTCGCCGAAGCCGCCCACCAGTTGGCCACGTGAAGCCATCCACCGCTGCCAACGTTTGGCCACGTCGAAGCCTGACTTCTCCTGTTGAAACCCTTGGCCACCATTGACTAAAATCCACGAATGAATGCCATATATATATCTATATGTATAAGTCGCATGCATGCATACGTTGGACCCAGCCAACATGCGTGAGGCCAATCCCACGTCCGCGCCCCTGCATGCATTTAAAGACTCTTAGCACGTGAAGCCTTCTTATTTATATGTATCATATATATCAACGTGAAAATCCTCCTGCATGCATTTGAAGGCTTGTGAAGCCTTGATATATATATATATATATATATATATATATATATATGTATCTTATATATATGTATCTTATATATATATCTTACATATCTATATATATATGTATCAAATATATATATCATATATCTATATATATATATATCAAATATATATGTCATATATATATCTTACATATCTTATATATATATGTATTTTATTTATTTCCTTTTCATTCTTCTTGTTGTGATCGTCTTTGTGCCTACAAAATAGAATCAAAATTTAATTAAATCAGGCAATTAAATATTTTGATCTGAAATTGAAATTAAGTGTGATAAATATATAGTGATGCATATTAAAGCTCATAAAAATGTGTTATAACATTAATTAACATATAAAATTACACACTTATCACACCCCCCAACTTACTCATTGCTAGTCCCTTAGCAATGCAAATAATTAAAAATTAAGGACCAACAAGAGTTTATAAAGTTCATACTTTCGTATCAAGTTCTTCCTTCACAGAATCAACTAAATATTAGGAATTCAGAAGCATTAATGCACACTAACCTTAAATTTGGAAATTAGGATATATGATTAAGAATTCTAATCAAAATTCAGTAGCACTTGTGCATGTGTAATACTAAATTCACAACGTAGATAATTACGTCCCCCATTTGTTATTTCAAACAAGTGCCTTTCAACCCTACACTTCTTAATCAGAGCATTAAGAATATTAACTTTTTATCTACCTTATTATTTCGTCCCTTAGGGATCTTTTTATTTTTTCTTCACACATGATGCTGCATTACCCTTCTCTGTTTAACACGAACCTCGACTCTTATCTTAGGAGAAGCAGGCCTGATTTTGCAGATCAAGGTTCCTTTTTCCTTTTGACGCGAAGCTCAACACGTCTTAGGTGAAGTAGGCCCGGTTACTCAGATTCGGGGCATTTTTCATGGTGCATTTTTCTTAATTTTTTTTCAATTGTGCTTTTGCACTAATTTTGACAGATAATTTGGCAGAAAGCTTATAAAAGATCTCTTCTTTAAGAAGTACAGAATATCAGATAACATACCCAAAATAGCAGAAGGTTTACCCTACTTGTTTCATTAGCGTGCAAAGTGATTTTCATTTTTCTAAAATGCAAATGAATTTTAAAGAGATTCTTAGATCAGTTTTCCATGGCTAGATTAGATAAATTTTTCATCATCCTTAGTCAGTCATTTCTATTCCAGAATTACTTTCAATGGAAGTATGAATCATGAAACTCAAAATGGGTTTGACTTTGTTTATTTTTCAATTTTTTTTAGTTTTATATTTTTTGAAAAATGAGATTGTATATGAATGCAACATGTGCAACATGATTTCCGTCCCCCCAACTTAAATGACATTGTCCTCAATGGCATGAACAATATAGAATAATGAACAATGTAGACATGAAATTTCTGAAGGAACGGGAGAACCTAACGGAAGTGAACGTCAATGGGCTTGAACAATGTTAACAGTCATGATAACAAGAGCGGAAGATAAACAACCACAATTTAAAACATGGAGGCCATACACACATATTGAAAAATATGAGCTCTTATTAATATTAAAAAGGTCACTTAACAATATTAGATTCAAATTAAGGGAAGAAAGAACAAAAAGAAATAACCAGACTCACGACACTAGCTAGACTCAAGAAGATAAAAGACAGACTCCAACTCTAGGTTCCAGGTTCACTCAATCACACTGATCCGATTCCCATTTGCAACGTACCGTTTACCGCATTACCTGAAAAGGATTGGAAGTAGGGGTGAGCAAGAAGCTCAGTAGGAATTATACTCTATCATCAGGCATAGTTTAAGTGATTAATCAATAAATGAATATGCATGATTAATGCGATAAAATAAGCAGAACTAAATAATCACTAAGATAGAAAGAGTAATGATAATTGAATGGAAGAAATAATTGCATGTCGAGATATCAAGCAAGATTAACAAAATTTTCTAGTAAATGGCCATTTGCAGTCAATTTCAAGTCATGTCAAGCAAGCAAGCAAGTACTTCATACTTTAAGCATGAATAGTAATAAGTTTCACGATAATGTGGAATGTCCTAGACCCAACAAGCTAGATTGCACCGGTGCCAAATGCCACACCTAATCATTCACCTCCCCGGGGATCAAGTACTTTTCGGGTGCTCCTCCCAGGACCAGACTGGGCCCTTCATTTGTTTGCCTTGGCATTGATTTCTTTTTGGATCGTAGATCCCACGAGACTAGACATCCACAATATTTAATGGCCAAGAGTTCCAAGGTCAAGTTCATGTAATCAAGGTAAAGCATGTAAGAATATTGATTCTTTAAGAGTCCAACAATAAGCTCATATGATCGAGAAGAATAGTTGTCCCTAAGGACTATGATTGATAATCAATAGACCTAATAATAGGTCAAATCACAAAATACCATAGCCTACATAGGCTTGGTTAACTCACACAATTCAAAATTCATGAAATAATCACTTTTCGGAAAACTGTCATATAAACGGTCAGACATGGCCCGCTCAAGGGTATAAACGGTTAACACTGGGCCGCGCATGTCAAGAAGATATTAAGACCCATGCCAAGATATACGGACCATACGGAGCCGTATTAAATATATGCGATCCGAATCGGGCCGCCTATGAGGATATGCGGTCTAATACAGGCCGCACATGCCTCTCATAGTCCAATTCGATCCAAAACTTAAACCAGCGGTTTAGTCACGTAAAACGATGTTTTTGGTAGTTCATTAGGTTCGTATCAAGGGTATAAAGAAATCCCGAGATGATGGTAAATTCGCCGGATGGAGTTTCCGGTGATAAGTTCGCGATTAACATAACTTAAACGGCTAATGACTTACTAGAAGTCCACAATTTGGTCAACATTCTACTGGAATAGAATGGTTATCCAGCAACTAAAAGTTCATTATAAACCTAATTTCCATGTTAAATCATCAAGAATTAAGTTTTTCATTTAACGCATTTGCCAAAAAGATGAATCGGAATGATAAGATAATGAACAAGATCGCGTAGGAATGAAATAGCATGCATTTAACAGAAATTTAATTGCATAATTAACCACTCATTAGATGTGTTTCTAATTAACTAATTATCCATTAAGACACTAATATGCATCATATACAACTCTTATTAAGTCACTTACAGCATAGATAAACGGTTCGGAATGAACCTTACATCTTCTGGGCTAACAGGGGTGAATACGGGCTGAATGGAGACATGCAGGGGGATGGGCGGCTGGTTCTGGACCGCCCAAGGGGATGGGCGGTCATCTGGGGGCCGCCCAAGGGTTGGGCGGTCTGGGCAGGACCGCCCATCCCTGGCCCTGCCAGATGTGTGGTCCTCTAGGGACCTTATATCCTGCCAGGGGATATGTGGTCACTTCTGGACCGTTTATCTAGATATGTGGTCAGTTTGGAACCGTCCATCCGAGAATGTGTGGTCCTTCAGGAACCGTCCATCCAGGATGTGTGGTCCTTCAGGAACCGTCCATCGAGGATGTGTGGTCTATCGTAAGACCGTCTATCTCTGGGTCCAGTCCGGTCGTCCCTTCCACGTCCGATGAACGCCGGGAAGTTGGGGGTTTGCTAGGGCTTGATAAAAACACTAAATTCTCATGGAATTGGTCATGAAATAAGGGGCTTTTGGTACCATTGGAAAGCTAATGAAAAACTCTATCTACAGCAAGGTCAATTTCATAATATCTTTCTGAAATCATGATTTATCAAAGCAAGAACACGGGAAACCCTAATTTTGACATGCTGTTACTAAAACGTAAAATTCTCTCAAAATATACAACGAAATTTGGGACTTCTTATATCAAAAGAAAGCTACTTCAATGCTGATTCCAACCATATATGATATGTTATATGGGGATCAGGATTAGTAACTCAAAATCAGAACTTAACTCAAAAGAACACATCGAAAGCTAGGTCTAGACATGATGTTACTCCGAACAGAAATTCTCTAAACATGCTCAATAGAATTTAGGGCTTTTATAATCAATAGAAAGAGCATGAAAAACTCTACAAGATGCATAGATCAATTTCATATTTACATCCTGAAATTATAACTTAATCGAAGAAGGAACAAAGTTAACCCTAATTTAACATGCTTCTACTAAACCTCAAAATACTCGCAGGATACTACATAAAATTTGGGGCTTTATATATCAAAAGAAAGAGGACTTCATGCTGAACATTTTGATATATTACTTGATGTTTGAGCCCGCGAGAACCTACCTCAATCAGAGAAGAAAGGAAGAAGAAAGGAGGAAGAACGAACACCGACACGTCGCCACTAAACTCCCGAGATCTCTCTAGATCTAAAACCTCTGCAAACACCACAGCTACCAAATGAAAATAGACACGAAGAGCTTTCTTTCTATACCTCACACACCTTCTGGAGCCTTCGGAGCTGGGAGAAATCGACGACGCAAGGTGAGTGTTTGAAACGGCGCCGGAATGTTTGACTTCAACAAAACTCGGCCGCCACCACATGCTACGGTTAGGGTTTCGCTCGATTGATAGAGGGCTATTGATCCTTAGATCATGGCCTTCCATTTGCCATCAATTTGGGGTCATTTGGTTGAGTATTAAGCTCTAATTTCACGTTTTAAGTTAAGGTTAGGTAAAGGTTAGGTAAGTGTGCACTTTTGGGCTTAATCCACTAATTAGACCTAATTACGGATTTTTGTTGGGTTGACCACAGAATACAAAGTTGTTAAATAAATCATTCTTTATCATTTTACCATTTTTCCAGATTTTTATAAGGTAGTCGAAAATTCACTAGTTCTATTTACTAAGGAATTAAATATTAAATCCTGAAATTCATTTATCTCAATTAAAAATTTATTTATTTCAATTAAATTTCAGATTTTTAAAATCGAGGTATTACACCCTCCCCCACTTTAAGGAATTTGGTCCCCAAATTCACCGGGTATTACTAATTATGTGAATGTTTGAACTAAGATGATCTTATTTATCAAAACAACATGTTAATTATACAATTAATGCCGAAAGAAATTAGCTATAGCTAGGGATAAAAGAGAACGATACCATATATATTTGTTGATTCGATAGAAGTTGGTTCCGATTCTTCTTATAGTTTTACTTGTGGAAGTAACTTAGGACAGTTTGCCATTTTATGATCTTGATCTCCGCAACGCAGACACGCTCCGCTCCTTCGCCAGCACTCCTTTACGAGATGACCAAGTTTGTGACAGTATAAACATTTCATATGCGTAATATTGCTCTTCTTCTTATTATTACTTCGGGTTTCCTTACGACGGACTCACCAGCCTCTAGCGGAACCGAATCTTAGCTTGCCCATGGAACCACTCGGTTTCATTTTAATAATGACTTAGAGACCTGCAAAATAGTTATACGGTTAACTTTTTCATTACCCTTACGCGTAACACAACGCAATCTTGCATTTATTTTATTACTTAACCCAAGATATTACCCAATCTCACCAGGTGACAAGGGATGACACGGGCCTTAAGACTTAGTGTAACCTATACTCTTGGACAAAATCCAAGGACTCAGGCAAGGAGGCTCTGATACCACCTCTGTCACGCCCCGAACCAATAGCAGCAGGAAGCGATGCTCGGAACGTGGCAGTTAACAGTCATGATAACAAGAGCGGAAGATAAACAACCACAATTTAAAACATGGAGGCCATACACACATATTGAAAAATACGAGCTCTTATTAATATTAAAAAGGTCACTTAACAATATTAGATTCAAATGAAGGGAAGAAAGAACAAAAAGAAATAACCAGACTCACGACACTAGCTAGACTCAAGAAGATAAAAGACAGACTCCAACTCTAGGTTCCAGGTTCACTCAATCACACTGATCCGATTCCCATTTGCAACGTAACGTTTACCGCATTACCTGAAAAGGATTGGAAGTAGGGGTGAGCAAGAAGCTCAGTATGAATTATACTCTATCATCAGGCATAGTTTAAGTGATTAATCAATTAATGAATATGCATGATTAACGCGATAAAATAAGTAGAACTAAATAATCACTAAGATAGAAAGAGTAATGATAATTGAATGGAAGAAATAATTGCATGTCGAGATATCAAGCAAGATTAACAAAATTTTCTAGTAAATGGCCATTTGCAGTCAATTTCAAGTCATGTCAAGCAAGCAAGCAAGTACTTCATACTTTAAGCATGAATAGTAATAAGTTTCACGATAATGTGGAATGTCCTAGACCCAACAAGCTAGATTGCACCGGTGCCAAATGCCACACCTAATCATTCACCTCCCCGGGGATTAAGTACTTTTCGGGTGCTCCTCCCAGGACCAGACTGGGCCCTTCATTTGTTTGCCTTGGCATTGATTTCTTTTTGGATCGTAGATCCCACGAGACTAGACACCACAATATTTAATGGCCAAGAGTTCCAAGGTCAAGTTCATGTAATCAAGGTAAAGCATGTAAGAATATTGATTCTTTAAGAGTCCAACAATAAGCTCATATGATCGAGAAGAATAGTTGTCCCTAAGGACTATGATTGATGATCAATAGACCTAACAATAGGTCAAATCACAAAATACCATAGCCTACATAGGCTTGGTTAACTCACACAATTCAAAATTCATGAAATAATCACTTTTCGGAAAACTGTCATATAAACGGTCAGACATGGCCCGCTCAAGGGTATAAACGGTTAACACTGGGCCGCGCATGTCAAGAAGATATTAAGACCCATGCCAAGATATACGGACCATACGGAGCCGTATTAAATATATGCGATCCGAATCGGGCAGCCTATGAGGATATGCGGTCTAATACAGGCCGCACATGCCTCTCATAGTCCAATTCGATCCAAAACTTAAACCAGCGATTTAGTCACGTAAAACGATGTTTTTGGTAGTTCATTAGGCTCGTATCAAGGGTATAAAGAAATCCCGAGATGATGGTAAATTCGCCGGATGGAGTTTCCGGTGATAAGTTCGCGATTAACATAACTTAAACGGCTAATGACTTACTAGAAGTCCACAATTTGGTCAACATTCTACTGGAATAGAATGGTTATCCAGAAACTAAAAGTTCATTATAAACCTAATTTCCATGTTAAATCATCAAGAATTAAGTTTTTCATTTAACGCATTTGCCAAAAAGATGAATCGGAATGATAAGATAATGAACAAGATCGCGTAGGAATGAAATAGCATGCATTTAACAGAAATTTAATTGCATAATTAACCACTCATTAGATGTGTTTCTAATTAACTAATTATCCATTAAGACACTAATATGCATCATATACAACTCTTATTAAGTCACTTACAGCATAGATAAACGGTTCGGAATGAACCTTACATCTTCTGGGCTAACAGGGGTGCATACGGGCTGAATGGAGACATGCAGGGGGATGGGCGGCTGGTTCTGGACCGCCCAAGGGGATGGGCGGTCATCTGGGGGCCGCCCAAGGGTTGGGCGGTCTGGGCAGGACCGCCCATCCCTGGCCCTGCCAGATGTGTGGTCCTCTGGGGACCTTATATCCTGCCAGGGGATATGTGGTCACTTCTGGACCATTTATCTAGATATGTGGTCAGTTTGGAACCGTCCATCCGAGGATGTGTGGTCCTTCAGAAACCGTCCATCCAGGATGTGTGGTCCTTCAGGAACCGTCCATCGAGGATGTGTGGTCTATCATAAGACCGTCTATCTCTGGGTGCAGTCCGGTCGTCCCTTCCACGTCCGATGAACGCCGGGAAGTTGGGGGTTTGCTAGGGCTTGATAAAAACACTAAATTCTCATGGAATTGGTCATGAAATAAGGGGCTTTTGGTACCATTGGAAAGATAATGAAAAACTCTATCTAACAGTAAGGTCAATTTCATAATATCTTTCTGAAATCATAATTTATCAAAGCAAGAACACGGGAAACCCTAATTTTGACATGCTGTTACTAAAACGTAAAATTCTCTCAATATATACAACGAAATTTGGGACTTCTTATATCAAAAGAAAGCTACTTCAATGCTGATTCCAACCATATATGATATGTTATATGGGGATCAGGATTAGTAACTCAAAATCAGAACTTAACTCAAAAGAACACATCGAAAGCTAGGTCTAGACATGCTGTTACTCCGAACAGAAATTCTCTAAACATGCTCAATAGAATTTAGGGCTTTTATAATCAATAGAAAGAGCATGAAAAACTCTACAAGATGCATAGATCAATTTCATATTTACATCCTGAAATTATAACTTAATCGAAGAAGGAACAAAGTTAACCCTAATTTAACATGCTTCTACTAAACCTCAAAATACTCGCAGGATACTACATAAAATTTGGGGCTTTATATATCAAAAGAAAGAGGACTTCATGCTGAACATTTTGATATATTACTTGATGTTTGAGCCCGCGAGAACCTACCTCAATTAGAGAAGAAAGGAAGAAGAAAGGAGGAAGAACGAACACCGACACGTCGCCACTAAACTCCCGAGATCTCTCTAGATCTAAAACCTCTACAAACACCACAGCTACCAAATGAAAATAGACACGAAGAGCTTTCTTTCTATACCTCACACACCTTCGGGAGCCTTCGGAGCTGGGAGAAATCGACGACGCAAGGTGAGTGTTTGAAACGGCGCCGGAATGTTTGACTTCAACAAAACTCGGCCGCCACCACATGCTAGGGTTAGGGTTTCGCTTGATTGATAGAGAGCTATTGATCCTTAGATCGTGGCCTTCCATTTGCCATCAATTTGGGGTCATTTGGTTGAGTATTAAGCTCTAATTTCACGTTTTAAGTTAAGGTTAGGTCAAGGTTAGGTAAGTGTGCACTTTTGGCTTAATCCACTAATTAGACCTAATTACGGATTTTTGTTGGGTTGACCACAGAAGACAAAGTTGTTAAATAAATCATTCTTTACCATTTTTTTATTTTTCCAGATTTTTATAAGGTAGTCGAAAATTCACTTGTTCTATTTACTAAGGAATTAAATATTAAATTCTGAAATTCATTTATTTCAATTAAAAATTCATTTATTTCAATTAAATTTCAGATTTTTAAAATCGGGGTATTACACCCTCCCCCACTTTAAGGAATTTGGTCCCCAAATTCACCGGGTATTACTAATTATGTGAATATTTGAACTAAGATGATCTTATTTATCAAAACAACATGTTAATTATACAATTAATGTCGAAAGAAATTAGCTATAGCTAGGGATAAAAGAGAACGATACCATATATATTTGTTGATTCGATAGAAGTTGGTTCCGATTCTTCTTATAGTTTTGCTTGTGGAAGTAACTTAGGACAGTTTGCCATTTTATGATCTTGATCTCCGCAACGCAGACACGCTCCGCTCCTTCGCCAGCACTCCTTTACGAGATGACCAAGTTTGTGACAGTATAAACATTTCATATGCGTAATATTGCTCTTCTTCTTATTATTACTTCGGGTTTCCTTACGACGGACTTGCCAGCCTCTAGCGGAACCGAATCTTAGCTTACCCATGGAACCACTCGGTTTCATTTTAATAATGACTTAGAGACCTGCAAAATAGTTATACGGTTAACTTTTTCATTACCCTTACGCGTAACACAACGCAATCTTGCATATATTTTATTACTTAACCCAAGATATTACCCAATCTCACCAGGTGACAAGGGATGGCACGGGCCTTAAGACTTAGGGTAACCTATACTCTTGGACAAAATCCAAGAACTCAGGCAAGGAGGCTCTGATACCACCTCTGTCACGCCCCGAACCGATAGCAGCGGGAAGCGATGCTCGGAACATGGCAGTTAACAGTCATGATAACAAGAGCGGAAGATAAACAACCACAATTTAAAACATGGAGGCCATACACACATATTGAAAAATACGAGCTCTTATTAATATTAAAAAGGTCACTTAACAATATTAGATTCAAATTAAGGGAAGAAAGAACAAAAAGAAATAACCAGACTCACGACACTAGCTAGACTCAAGAAGATAAAAGACAGACTCCAACTCTAGGTTCCAGGTTCACTCAATCACACTGATCCGATTCCCATTTGCAACGTAACGTTTACCGCATTACCTGAAAAGGATTGGAAGTAGGGGTGAGCAAGAAGCTCAGTAGGAATTATACTCTATCATCAGGCATAGTTTAAGTGATTAATCAATTAATGAATATGCATGATTAACGTGATAAAATAAGTAGAACTAAATAATCACTAAGATAGAAAGAGTAATGATAATTGAATGGAAGAAATAATTGCATGTCGAGATATCAAGCAAGATTAACAAAATTTTCTAGTAAATGGCCATTTGCAGTCAATTTGAAGTCATGTCAAGCAAGCAAGCAAGTACTTCATACTTTAAGCATGAATAGTAATAAGTTTCACGATAATGTGGAATGTCCTAGACCCAACAAGCTAGATTGCACCGGTGCCAAATGCCACACCTAATCATTCACCTCCCCGGGGATCAAGTGCTTTTCGGGTGCTCCTCCCAGGACCAGACTAGGCCCTTCATTTGTTTGCCTTGGCATTGATTTCTTTTTGGATCGTAGATCCCACGAGACTAGACATCCACAATATTTAATGGCCAAGAGTTCCAAGGTCAAGTTCATGTAATCAAGGTAAAGCATGTAAGAATATTGATTCTTTAAGAGTCCAACAATAAGCTCATATGATCGAGAAGAATAGTTGTCCCTAAAGACTATGATTGATGATCAATAGACCTAACAATAGGTCAAATCACAAAATACCATAGCCTACATAGGCTTGGTTAACTCACACAATTCTAAATTCATGAAATAATCACTTTTCGAAAAATTGTCATATAAACGGTCAGACATGGGCCGCTCAAGGGTATAAATGGTTAACACTGGGCCGCGCATGTCAAGAAGACATTAAGACCCATGCCAAGATATACGGACCATACGGAGCCCTATTATATATATGCCGTCCGAATCGGGCCGCCTATGAGGATATGCGGTCTAATACAGGCCGCACATGCCTCTCATAGTCCAATTCGATCCAAACCTTAAACCAGCGGTTTAGTCACGTAAAATGATGTTTTTGGTAGTTCATTAGGCTCGTATCAAGGGTATAAAGAAATCCCGGTATGATGGTAAATTCGCCGGATGGAGTTTCCGGTGATAAGTTCGCGTTTAACATAACTTAAACGGCTAATGACTTACTAGAAGTCCACAATTTGGTCAACATTCTACTGGAATAGAATGGTTATCCAGCAACTAAAAGTTCATTATAAACCTAATTTCCATGTTAAATCATCAAGAATTAAGTTTTTCATTTAACGCATTTGCCAAAAAGATGAATAGGAATGATAAGATAATGAACAAGATCGCGTAGGAATGAAATAGCATGCATTTAACAGAAATTTAATTACATAATTAACCACTCATTAGATGTGTTTCTAATTAACTAATTATCCATTAAGACACTAATATGCATCATATACAACTCTTATTAAGTCACTTACAGCATAGATAAACGGTTCGGAATGAACCTTACATCTTCTAGGCTAACAGGGGTGCATACGGGCTGAATGGAGACATGCAGGGGGATGGGCGGCTGGTTCTTGACCGCCCAAGGGGATGGGCGGTCATCTGGGGGCCGCCCAAGGGTTGGGCGGTCTGGGCAGGACCGCCCATCCCTGGCCCTGCCAGATGTGTGGTCCTTTGGGGACCTTATATCCTGCCAGGGGATATGTGGTCACTTCTGGACCGTTTATCTAGATATGTGGTCAGTTTGGAACCGTCCATCCCAGGATGTGTGGTCCTTCAGGAACCGTCCATTGAGGATGTGTGATCTATCGTAAGACCGTCTATCTCTGGGTGCAGTCCGGTCGTCCCTTCCACGTCCGATGAACGCCGGGAAGTTGGGGGTTTGCTAGGGCTTGATAAAAACACTAAATTCTTAATGAATTGGTCATGAAATAAGGGGCTTTTGGTACCATTGGAAAGATAATGAAAAACTCTATCTAACAGCAAGGTCAATTTCATAATATCTTTCTGAAATCATGATTTATCAAAGCAAGAACACGGGAAACCCTAATTTTGACATGCTGTTACTAAAACGTAAAATTCTCTCAATATATACAACGAAATTTGGGGCTTCTTATATCAAAAGAAAGCTACTTCGATGCTGATTCTAACCATATATGATATGTTATATGAGGATCAGGATTAGTAACTCAAAATTAGAACTTAACTCAAAAGAACACATCGAAAGCTAGGTCTAGACATGCTGTTACTCCGAACAGAAATTCTCTAAACATGCTCAATAGAATTTAGGGATTTTATAATCAATGGAAAGAGCATGAAAAACTCTACAAGATGCATATATCAATTTCATATTTACATCCTGAAATCATAACTTAATCGAAGAAGGAACAAAGTTAACCATAATTTAACATGCTTCTACTAAACCTCAAAATACTCGCAAGATACTACATGAAATTTGGGGCTTTATATATCAAAAGAAAGAGGACTTCATGCTGAACATTTTGATATATTACTTGATGTTTGAGCCCGAGAGAACCTACCTCAATCAGAGAAGAAAGGAAGAAGAAAGGAGGAAGAACGAACACCGACACGTCGCCACTAAACTCCCGAGATCTCTCTAGATCTAAAACCTCTGCGAACACCACAGCTACCAAATGAAAATAGACACGAAGAGCTTTCTTTCTATACCTCACACACCTTCTGGAGCCTTCGGAGCTGGGAGAAATCGACGACGCAAGGTGAGTGTTTGAAACGGTGCAGGAATGTTTGACTTCAACAAAACTCGGCCGCCACCACATGCTAGGGTTAGGGTTTCACTCGATTGATAGAGGGCTATTGATCCTTAGATCGTGGCCTTCCATTTGCCATCAATTTGGGGTCATTTGGTTGAGTATTAAGCTCTAATTTCACGTTTTAAGTTAAGGTTAGGTCAAGGTTAGGTAAGTGTGCACTTTTGGGCTTAATCCACTAATTAGACCTAATTACGGATTTTTGTTGGGTTGACCACAGAAGACAAAGTTGTTAAATAATCATTCTTTACCATTTTACCATTTTTTCAGATTTTTATAAGGTAGTAAAAAATTCACTAGTGCTATTTACTAAGGAATTAAATATTAAATTCCAAAATTCATTTATCTCAATTAAAAATTCATTTATTTCAATTAAATTTCAGATTTTTAAAACCGGGGTATTACATTTGTCTTCCAAATATTATTCTCCAGATTATGGACAGATGTACACGGAACAGGAGAAGTCTGCCGTATGCAGCCCAGCTTACAACAATTTTTCAGAAGGTTGGAATTCCTCTAGACAACGAAAAATCAACACAAATCCCCAGGAGCAATGTCTATTGCATGCGGTTCGTTGAGAATTACATGCGCTTCAAGAAAGAAGGTGATAGAATTATAAGAAATCTGCCTGGCCATTTCCCGGACCCATCTGTACAGCCAGTTCAACAGGAACAACCTACACAGAATCAGCCTGACCAACCAGCTGTAGATGAGCAGTTAGACCAGCAAGAAAAACTGTTCCATGTAGACGCTCACTTTGAGAAGGAACACCAATAGTCGTAGCCTGACGACCACATGGAATAGCCTAGTATGATGACAGCTTTTGGAATCCAACCTCCACTCTATCCTGAACTTGAACCACGAATCTTCACTTAAGGGGATGATCCTCCAGAATTCCAGGCAGAGACAGACTACATTTTCGAAATGATGCACACATGGCTCAAGGATATCAATGAAAACACCAAGACTCTACACCGGTTTGTGAAACAAAGGAATGAGCAGCTGACTCTGAAGGTTAACTCTCTAGCAGTCTCTATCACACAACTGCAAAAGCAATTTCTTGAGGCACAGAATCTATCTAGCACCATGCCTCCACCTCAGCAGCCTCCTCCTTCACCCTCTCCTTGCTGATGACAAAGGGGGAGAGGTTTTGTAGACTTTTGAGACTGCTACAAGCATCATAGTGCTATAAGCATCATCTATCTAGCATTTTGCATCTTGATAGTGTATGTGGTTGAATGAAAATACTTGCTTGAATTGTATAAAACTGTGTTTGATCAATGGAACAAGCATGTTTGTTGAAATATATAAAAATGTTGTGTTGATTTTGTTGAATGGCAAACAAAAATTCACATGTCTGATGATTCCTCATCCAAAAATGCTGTAATGCTATATGAATGCTTGGACATAATGATTCATGGTTGTCATCATCAAAAAGGGGGAGAATATTATGTCCCCTGGTTTTGATGATAATAATCCATAAATCATCTTTAGATAATTGAGGAATATCTAACAAGTTTGGTTTAATGTATAGATTGAACAAAGTACAGGAGATACACTCCAAGAGTGTCGACACATCTCGAAGAGATCATGTTGAACCTTTTCTGGTTGAGCACTAGCATAAAGCAAGTGTCGACACATCTAACCAAAGTGTCGACACCACAAGAAGAAATCCAATTGAAGCCGATTCTGTCTGGCCTCTGGGTTGACCAAAGTGTTGACACACTTAGTGAAAAGTGTTGACACCTCGGTTCCAAGAAGCACGCCTTACCTCCCTTTGGGACTTATGTCCCGACACCGTCTGGAAGGAAGGAGTAGGAACAGCTAAAAGAAAAGGGAAAAATTGTACCTGAACGAAGACACAGCTGCCAAACTAACCTCGGCCTCCCAAACTACTCCAGACATCAACAGGAAGGCGAACTCTGATCTGACAAGGTCAGGATTTGCCGATCTGTCGGGCCTACAAAGACAGGCAAAAAGCCTAGAAAAGATTTAAACAGACACAGACGCCCTAAAGCATACGTGACTCGATTGCCATGCATGCTCATCTAGACACGACCACATACACACATGACTAGAATGTCGTGTACACGACACAACACTGACCTCAGGTGAGACCACGAGAGGGCTAACCCGAAAAGGTCACGACGTACGAGAAATACGAGAGTCACGTGTCACGTGACGGAAGCACCCCCTCACTAGAAGAATAGCCAGCTGCGTCCACTGACGTCTTATGTTGCGCCTACAAGTGTCTCGTCTACTATGCTGCCTGAGACATGACAGAGACTAAGACACGCTCAGAACCAGAACAGGAACTACAGTCACGAGTGACTAGACAGGGTAACGCCCGTCGGCGTCAATCCAAGCCCCTGACCACGTGTGCACACACAAGCTCAATGCCTTGAGCCAGGCCTCTAGCTAGTTTTCTCCCCCAGCAGGATGCTACTGCAAGGTGATGCGGGACGGACACGCGACTCGACTCCAATTGGATATGCGATCCTTGGACTCTAAGCAAGCTCGTGATCTCCCCTAACGAGGGAAGCGTACGGACGTGCACGGTTGAGAAATCGACAGTGAGCTAGGGTGGTCAACTCACAAATTCGTGCCCAGATCGGGTCACAGGACGGTCTCGCTCTCTCTCGCAGCAGCGGTGATATAAAAAGTATAGCGACCTACGATCCTAGCATGCTCTCTAGCAGCGGCATAAAGAAATATATACGAAAGAAAGCAAATGCCGAGATGGGAGCGAACACGATACCTCCATGCGCCTGGCGTGGGGAAGACGACCTCGGCCGATCTCGTACTCCCGGAACAGTAAGTAATTAAATTACAGCAATGAATATGAATGCCCACTCCACGCAGGGAGGTAAAAGACTACACAATGGGACCCGGGAGTAGCGGGTTCAGGTTGACGGGCAGCTTCTTGCGTAGCTTCGGCTGAACGCGTACGCACGATCGTGGGGCCCACGTTCTAGTCAGTGGGCCCGCGTGGGGCCGGGGTGGCACCACTATGGTGGGGACGCCCGGGGGGGCGCTCCCTGGGAAGGCGGCGCGCTGGTTCGCCGGTCGGAGACCGGGGGGCTCCGATCTTCACTCGTCGGAGTTACTGCCCACAGATCTGAACTGTTGTTTCAGACCCGCGCGTCCCGATGAAATCCGCTGCTGCGGTCACTCCCGACGTTGGATCGATGCAAAAGAGGTACCGATGGAAAGCTAACTCAAAATCCTTCGGTCTGTGGCCAGAGAAAGAAATTCAATTTCACGTTGATGGCCTTTGTCGAATATTCAAGCTGCTGGTTCACAGGATCAGAAAACTCAGGGCAGAAGTGTTTTTTCCTGAGAGTTGGTGTTGACCGCGATGTAGACCTTAGATTTAGCCTTTGAGTCCTTCATGAAAGTTGTAGAGGCCGAAGAGAGAAAAGCGAGAATATATTTTATGAAAGGTTTGGTGGAGATTTGACTGGGGAAAATTATTTTCTAGTACCAGGTGGTCGGATCTGGACAGCAGAAACAGAACTGAATTTGGGAGAAAGACACAATTTCTAAAAATAGGTAGAAGGATTTTGAAATTCGACGAAAATTTTTGGAGGGTGAGGATGGTGGAAAGAACCTCCAATAAATTTGGAGATTCAAAAAAAATCAAGAAGGGGGTCGAAAGGGGGAAACTCAGAGTGACTGTAACACTGGATAGACTACAGACAGAACTGGTGGATTGGGAGGAACGAAAATGGAAAAATATAAAACGGGGGCTGTAATTTTTTTCAATTTTTCGAGGACGTGGTGATGACCTCTAGAACGCACAATGAAAATCTCAGCACCATAAGATGTCAGAGGTGGGAGCTAAAATTCCCGGAGTGAATCTCTGTCCAGCAAAACAGAACCTTGGACAGCACTTCGGATCTTGCTTCGCAGTGGCTCGATGGCGGCACGAACGGCGGCGGCGGCAGCAGAGATAGAAATCAGAGATAGAGGGGCTAAGATAGAAGGGCTATACCCTGAAATGCTGAAGGAGGAGGGAGGAACCAGAGGGAGAGAGGAGGGGGCGCACCAAGCTCCAATGCACACAATGCAATATTTTCTTCTCATTAATTCACATAAAATGGAAATTACATGCTATTTATATGAAATGAAAAAAGACTCTTAATACCCTCAGATCTAGGGTTGGGAGGGGTATACAAGGTATAGAACTAATTAGTTCTTATAGACTTATTTTTTCAAAAATTAAAATTAGACCAAAATGGGGGCGCCCCCTTGACTAGGTAGGTAAGGTAGGTGGCATCTTTGAATTTTTTTACCACTTGTCTCCCATGTGTCCAATTGACCTTCTAGATGTCACCTAAGACTTTGACCAGCCCCACATGGACCCAAATGGTGCCACTTGGACCAATGAGGCAGGAGTGAGGGCCCCCTTACTGGTCCTACTGACATTTTGCACAAAAACCCACTAAGACTTACAATTGTGTACCCACATAACACAAGGGTATACATACAAATATAAAAGGACATAAATGTAAACAAAATATGAGCGGTCATGCTTCGATGTCCTCATCACAAGGCAATGGAGCCTACGGAAACTAGCCTAAAAACCGTATCTCGGGAACTGCCATACCACCACTCCCAGGTGGGCCAACACTGGAACGTGTCGACAGGCTACGACTAGTGGAGGCTCACTAGACACAGAACTCTGAAACAAGAGTGATGTAGTACAGACAGGCGAGGAAGCATTGTCGCACGTACTACGAAATACCAAGGCAACACAACGACTGCCAACAGACTCAGGATAGGATAACTAGACCTGCCAACACAACGATCCTTGAGTCAGAAGACTAAGGTCAAGATCATTGTACAAAGCGGTACAAGCCGCCAATCGGTCTAATCCTAAGCCAGAGGGAACGACATGACTGCGCAAAATGACACACGGGGACATGAGGGAACACCAAGACCCTCAGCACACTTGGACACTCAAATCGAGGTAAGACGATACCCCGAGGCATCCAGAACCATGTCTCGGACTAGACGAAACCACCGAGACACACACAAGGTTGCATGTAAACCACTGGGCCACCCTGGGTTGACCGGAACCAAACAATGACTACTCTACAGTAAGAAAGAGAATCCTACTTCAAGCAAGAAAACTCCTGGCTACCTTCTAATGTAGTCTTAGCCCTTATAGGACATCAAAAGATATCCACAGGAATAACAAACCACAAGGTCAAGCCAAGATATACGGAAAGCGAAACGACGGGGAACGACACTCTGGGTATAAGCGATCCATCACTCAGTTGCTAGGGAAACCAAGCAGTAAAGGAGGAAGCCGCTATACACACAGAGACGAAGATAATGGCGGTCGGGGGTAGAGCCACGAGGCGACTGTAGCGGTCAAGGATAAACCACTAGACTCAGTCAATTCCAGCTGACCTGCCCAACGAACCACCAAGCGATCTATAGAAGATTCGCGACACGGACTAACTAACCATCCTATGACACACACACACACACACAGATGGACACGGATCAGGCCATCACGGCCAACTGACACAACTACGGACTCAACTCGTTGGGCGGTCACAGAGGGGCCGCTCAATAGACTGAACGGTCCGAACATGGCCACTCAAAGGAACAGAACGGTCAGAGACTGGCTGCTCAAAACACAGGACGGCTAAGGGGTCACCGCCCCATGAACCGCCTTAAACTGTTGACCAAAGCTCAACCAAGATGAGCGGTCAAGCCTTGGCCGCCCAACCCAACGGGAAAAATAGAACGGTTGGGAACCAGCCGCTCAAGGGGACTGAACGGCTCACACCTGGCCGTGCCATCCACTGGGCAATCTATCGCGCGACCGCGCAGACACCCACCGACCTACACGAAACGGTCCGAAGCCAGCCGCGCCAAGCCCTACACGGCTACTGTTAAACCGTGTAGGCGTCACGGTGGGAGAATCATGGGATCGGCCCGATCATGGCCTTTCCATGCCCCATTCACTCCGAAACGAAGGGGATACAACGGTGATGACCATACACAACACATAGACTCCAACGGGAGTCGAATCGGCTGAGAAACAGCGAGAAATGGGCAATTTTCCAAAATCAACCCTTGTGGAGTCGCCGGACTTCCCGGGCTCCTAACGGTCCCGAACGACCGCCAATCGTAACGAAATCAGTGACTATGGAACGCAGACGTTCCAGGGAGTCCATTGACACTAACTGATCTAGAATCCGTCACCATTTCCCGACGAACCCTACGAACTCCAGAAAATCATGATTTTGCTAAAACGAGCCCAAACTCGCTCGTTCTCGCACCGAACGACGTGAAACTACAGGGAAAATGTAGAGGAGAAGTGGGTGATCGGTCTCCCTACCTCCACCGAAGAAACCGTGTGCCGAAGTGACTAAACCGCGCCGAAAATGCCAAAACACGAACCACGCCGATCTCGAAATCCACTGAGGGATTGCGCCACGCCACGCTCAAACCGTCACTCTATCCCGTGTCTCGATCACTCCATCGCGTCCCCGCCTCGGCCAGCTCCGCAACGGTGCGCGCCCCACAGCCAACGGGCCAAAGAGGAGAGAGAATGAGAGAGAGAAAGAGATGAGAGAAATGGGGGAGGAGAGAGGTGGGTGAGGGTTAAATAGAAAGGAAATTAGGAAATTTTCCTAATTTCAAAAAATTGGATAATTGGCCCGAAAATGGACTAATTCAGAAAAATACACAAAAATAGTCGAAACGATCCTTGGAAATAATGCAACGCAACTGCGGCGTCCACGAGTCAATGAACTTAGAAACAAACTCACTGTAGGGTTCCGTAACTTGTACGGGAGCAAAACCCATACGGATCGTAAAACTCAACTCAGGACCCACAAAAGTGATCCGAAACTCTCCGAAAAGGATCCGAAAGACCTAATAAGAATCTGATAAGAATCCAGGGCATTACATCCTCCCCTCCTTCAAGAAATTTCATCCTCAAAATTTAAGGACTAGCAAAGGAGAAGCAGGGAAGAACAACCCCAAGACACAACTTGAAATAGCACGAATCTCAAGAAATATAATTCAGAGAGACATAGTTAGGCCATAATCACAAGTACATGCTCTGGATCGGGCATGACACAAGTGAACACAAGTCTGACACCTCCGAAACAGGGCAACGTCGCTTACGTCTCACAGGAAAGGAGACACGACACATGCCACGACACAGATAGTGGAAAAATAAAGCGACAGACGCGATAAGCATCAGCTTAAACAAGGAAGCATAGTCCTCTCAGCTGACAACTCGACAACATCGACTCCAGTGCCAAAGGCAACAGGGAACACCTGGCACACAGGGCACCAACGACAGCACCGGACCACAAGCATAATCAAGTCAGTCCTCTCTCAGATATTACATCTGATCAAGTCGCAAGCAAAGCTAACCGACAAGACCTGGTCCACATAGTGCCAAGACAAATACACAAAATCATAGAGAAACAATGATAAAATGACAACAGTAGCACTTGCGGGATTCTGGCTCCGTACTGAACATAGAACCACGGAACACAACTGCAAGCTGGGTCACATCAAGGCACAACACCAGCTGAACACACAACTATAGGGACTAGTCATGCATCGAGCAGCTCACCAAGAACAGACCCACAACAACAAGAACAACAATCTCGGGAAACGCATCTCAAGGACTACGATCACGTCCTGAGAGCACAACACGCCCAAGAAAGAGATACAGAGTAGAGGGTACTCAATCAGCAGGAATGCCGATAGATTCCCCAATACTCAACAAATGCCAGTGCCAACACAGCACACACAAGACCACACGCGGAAAACAAAACGACAAGAATCGCGAAACCTATGCCAGCGTAAGACTGTACTGAACTTTAAGGACTCTGGAAACTGTATATCTCAGATTCCCATGTACTTCACACAACAACGCTCTGATACCAACTGTGACAACCCGGATCCCGGATACAGGATATATCCGATAGGACTACTGAGCAGACTCGATACCACTTGGAACCCGTGAAGCCTCCCAAGAGCGGTAAAGCTCCGAAGGGATAAAAGGATTATCGTGTAGTACATTGAAGCCACTAGAGATATAACAGTAAGTAATTAAATTTCATTAGATCGGATTGCTAAAGTAGCAGAAATAAAATTATTTTTTTAATTAATAGTTCAAATTAACAATTATACCAGAGTCCAATCCAAAGGAAAGACAAGCAGTACAGTCCAACAGAAAGAAAAATGTACACTGAGGTCAGGGGAAGCTCGACGCAGGTACCGCTGGCAACTACGAACACGCCTCACCAGGAACCGCAAAAGCAGAATGATGCCACCCACCTGAAAAGCAGGGATGAGCCTCGTGTCACTAGCCCAATAGGGGTCACGCGGATCCCCACTGAAAAACAACGCAGTAACACGCTAAAATAGCAGGTAAACAGCAGGAGTAGTAAAGTAGGAAAACTAAACTACAAAGCTGTAAAAGAAAACCGGAAAGGAAGGAGTAGGAACAGCTAAAAGAAAAGGGAAAACCGTACCTGAACGAAGACACGGCTGCCGAACTAACCTCGGCCTCCCAAACTACTCCAGACAGCAACAGGAAGGCGAACTCTGATCTGACAAGATCAGGAGTTGTCGATCTGTCGGGCCTTCAAAGACAGGCAAAAAGCCTAGAAAAGATCTAAACAGACACAGACACCCTAAAGCATACGTGACTCGATTATCGTGCACGCTCTTCTATACACGACAACACACACACATGACTAGAACTTCGTGCACATGACATAACACTGACCTCGGGCGAGATCACGAGAGGGCTTACCCGGAAAGGTCACGACGTACGAGAAACGCGAGAGTCACGTGTCACGTGACAGAAGCACCCCTCACTAGAAGAACAGCCAGCTGCGTCCACTGACGTCTTATGCTACGCCTACAAGTGTCTCGTCTACTATGCCGCCTGAGGCACGATAGAGACTAAGACATGCTCAGAACCAGAACAGGAACAATAGTCACGAGTGACTAGACAGGGTAACGCCCGTCGGCATCAGTCCAAGCCCCAGACCACGTGTGCACACACAAGCTCAATGCCTTGAGCCAGGCCTCCAGCTAGTTTTCTCCCCCAGCAGGACGCTACTGCAAGGAAAGGGAGCGCACAGAAACTAGCCTAAAAATTGTATCTCGGGAACTACCGTACCACCACTCCCAGGTGGGCCAACACTGGAACGTGTCGACAGGCTACGACTAGTAGAAGCTCACTAGACACAGAACTCTGAAACAAGAGTGCTGTAGTACAGACAGGCGAGGAAGCACTGTCGCATGTACTACGAAACACCAAGGCAGCACAACGACTGCCAACAGACTCAGGATAGGACAACTAGACCTGCCAACACAACGATCCTTGAGTCAGAAGACTCAGGTCAAGATCATTGTACAAAGCGGTACAAGCCGCCAATCGGTCTAATCCTAAGCCAGAGAGAACGACATGACTGTGCAAAACGACACACGGGGACATAAGGGAACACCAAGACCCTCAGCACATCTGGACATGGAAACCGAGGTAAGATGGTACCCCGAGGCATCCAGAACCATGTCTCGGACTGGACGAAACCGCCGAGACACACACAAGGTTACCTGTGAACCATTGGGCCACCCTGGGTTGACCGGAACCAGACAATGACTACTTTACAGTAGGAAAGTGATGTAACATCACCTATGGACCTATTTTGCAAGCATTCAAGTTTGAGCAGCGGACTCACACTAGCGAGCTCACCCGTATGGCGCACACTAGTGCTCGATGGCGACTAGGCGATGTTGGAGAGGGTCCGAGGCGGGACCTTGAGGCTCCAATGGTTGGCTAGCTTGGGGAGAATCCCAAATGCTCCTAGGATGCCCAAATCATGGGCGGCCAACACACCAAGGGTGTGGGTTAAGTGGATGCTCTCACAACTCGCCCGCGGTGGTCACTCAATTTGGGTAGCAATTTAAAATCGGACACTCTCTTACCGCCGATGGAGTAACTATAGCAATACTAAGCTAAGCAAGTCCATTACAGCAATGAGAGATGTTCAGGAGCTCACCTAGCCGACGTGAAGACGACGACTCCGGCTGGAGACGGGGGCGAGCGGGGAGGCGAGGGTATGCACCCGCACGCCGCGTCGGTCTCGCTTCAACCTGAAATGGAAAGATTACACCACTACATCTCTCGCAGGACGGGTGATCTTGGGGTGGGGATTAATCTTATTACATCCAATACTACCTCCACGCAGGGAGGGGCCTTCAGCCGGCCAAGCGGGGTGGGGACTTATGCTAAGGAAACCCGATTTGCCGATCCCCGCCGGTTCTGCCAACCTTCAGAATTGTTGGACAGGGGGCCGGTGATGTCACTGCCACAAATTCCCCAGAGCTCAGATCTTGACGAAACCTGCGCCAAAAGTTTCCCAACTGACAGAGGATGATGCCTGAATTTTTTGGGAAGCTCTGGATCTCGGGGCTGATCGGACCGGCGACTGGAGCAGGACAGCAACACTCTGCTTCAGACTGATCCAGAATTGATGCAGTGGATTGCAGAAGGTGCTGCGATCGCTCCCAAACTTCAAATTGAACGAAACTGGCGGTGACGCGATCGTGGTCGGAGAAGCTTCGAGCAGAAGTTGACGGAGCCACAATCCGAGGTCGGAGATGAGAATGGTGGCCAGATAAATGAAAACAGGTCAAACCTGAGTCCACTGGTGGCAGACTGCACACTCCGACGAAATAATTCAGAACAAATAGCTTGGGCAGGCGATTGGTGTCGTTCTTTCTGCTACTGATGGAGGACTAGACGAAGAAGAATTTTGTAGAAGGAAGTATGCTCGAATTCCTCCAAGGTTGATCGCAGAACAGCTTCCAAGATCGCTCTGGTCTTCAGTCTGGGACAGATTGCGCAGTCATTGAAGATGACGCTCCTCCGGACAGCTCCGAACTCGGAAGCCGGCGAGACCACCACCGTTGGAAAGCTATCTTGATGACGATTCCAGGAATTTAAGCCTTGCCACCTGAATCTTTGAGAGATGGTCGTGGCTGCCTCTGCAAGTCGCTGCAACTCTGCTGCCTGAAACAGAGGCTGAATGAGAAGAAGATAAGGGGGTGGGGAAGGGGATGGCCAAGAGAGTAAGAGGTGGAGGGTGAACTTGGCTGGTATGGGGAAGGGGGGCTGCGACTTTGGGTGGTTTGGGAGGTGGGGAGATGGAAGGGCACTGCCCTAGGGAGAGGGAAATTTGAATTTGGGCTTAGGGAAGAGCCCCTTTAACCATGGGGAGAGGAAGGGGTGCTTAGGAAGTGGTGTTGGGTAGTTGGGGGTTGGGAGGTGGGGTGTGGATTGGAGGATGCCACCTTGGGTTGGGGGGGAGTTAAATGGGTGTATGGGGAAGGGGAGAGGTCTTAATGAGGGGTGAATGGGGAGGAGAGAGAAAATTCCGAAAATTGGGGTGGAGGGAGAGAGAGAGAGAGAGGGGGGGACCCCTTAGAGAGAGAGAGAGTGAGAGAGAGAGAGAGATCTAGTGGGATTTGGAAGTGGATTTCAATTTTTATTCAATTGTTCATTACTTCAAAATGAGGGGAATGGGGTCCTATATATAGGCAACCCACATTTCTACAAAAGTCCCTAACATTTGACTCAGTGACAAATAACCGAAGGGATAGGAGTGCCCTTGGGCCAAGCCCAATGAATTGGGCCCACTAGCCTAACAAACCAACCTAATGACACAATACTTAGGAAAATGACTCAACAACCTAGGTACATGACTCAAATAAAGGGAAAATTACATGATATTGACTCAAAGAAAATGTGAAGATTACATGACTAGACTCAGAAATACATGACTAACATAGTGGCGCTTGCCGACGAATAATCCGAGTCCGGAGAAAATGTGGAGGGGCAAGGGATGCCCTCATCATACCCCCGGGGTGGGGAAAACTCAACCCCGTCGAGTATGGGTCCACCAGGGAAGTAGTATATCGAACTGCGACTCTGGGTGATCCACGATCTCCATACTCAACCCGCGACCATAGTCGGGGAACAGCGCTTCAGCTCGACAAAGTGGCTCAGTCATACCCTCATGCTGGCGATGGGATCTTGCTTGCCTAGTATTGCCGCTGTGTGCTCACGTCGGGATCTCAGGCTATTTGTGGTGGCACTCCGAGGGTGTCTCTCACAAGGGTAGGTGTAAGCTCGAGACACTCACTAGGATCCACCGCGGTGCCCTTAGAGGGTGCTGGATCCGCCACATGAGAAATAGGGAGAATCCCAAAACCCTTTTGAAAGTTCAACCCATAAGCCGGGTTGCCAAAGCCACTCGGAACTTGGCAAGGTCCAAGTCCTCGTGCCCTCAATTTGGAGGTGACCCTAAAGTAGAGCCACTCCAAAGCCATCATCGCCAAGTTATCAACTTGGAACTCAAAGTGGTGCTTAGGAGTTTGTGCTCGCTCCTTGTGAATCCCACCGCTTGTTGCTTGATACTTGCTTGAATGCATATGCCATGTACTATGATGCGGTGTGAGTTGACAATGTATGGTATGCAAAGGGGGTCCAGGACAACCACATATAGACCTATCATGCATTGATGTTATGAAGACTTTGAAGGATTTGGGAGGACCGGGGCATCCATAGGTGTCCCTTTTACAAGTGAGTGTGATGAATGTTGGAGGACCCGGACACCCATGTAGGCTCCTAGCATACATAAGACCAATGGTGAATTGGGGAGGACCGTTACACCCAAATAGGGACCACTCATGCTTCCTACTTGACATGTGGGTGATGTGAATGAATGGACCCGTCTTTCTAATCATGCCAAGTGGTGTGTGGTGCCAAGACTTATGCACTCCTATCCTAGAGATGACTTCTATGTGCATGGGTATGGGGTGGCCCTTGAGCTTCCACTCGTATGGATCAAAGGGATCTAAGAAGGGGAAAATCATGGAGTGGGGCAACTCATCAATCCCAAGGTGTATGTTACCGAAGGTCAAGGCTCCCATGGTGTAACCCGAGTCTAGGAAGGGAGGGGTTTGGTTCATCATGGGTGGTAAGGGTAGGGTAAGGTGGGTGGTGAATAAGGCAAGTGGGTCACATGGAGATCTAGGTTCCCATAGGAAAGGGTCGAAGGGATCATGGTAAGGGTCACCTAGATAGGGGTACTCCATGACCTCAAGATCCTCGAATGGTGAGTCATCCTCCTCAATAAGTGGGCCAAGGTTGCTAATGGGTTGGCCGATCAAAGCACTTGGGATCTCAATGGTTGGGAAGTGGACTAGGATAGGTTCTTCCTCCATGGGAAGAAGGAGGATGATCTCACTAGTAACTTGGCCATTAGTGTAGATGGAAGTGATGGAGCCAATGGTTGGATATGCTAGGCTAATGGTGTTAGTCATGGACGGCCTCATGGCTAGCATATTGGTCAAGTGAATTTGCCAATGTAGGTAGTTCACTAAGTTTCCCAAATCTTCCACACAATAGGATGTTTGATAAGTGACATGTGGCTGAATGGGAATGATTTGGGATTGATATTTCATGGGTAGGTGGCATGGTTGTGAACTAGGAATGGTGAGACCTTTCTTGAGCCATTGGAGTATGGACTTATCTATGGTGAGGTTGGGTGTCTCTAGAGGAGCTAGGCTAGAGGTGTGTGAGTTGTTTGGCCTTTGGATTTCCTCTATGTTGGGAGGTGGATTTGGATGGGCATCCTTCTCCACTTGGGTAGGTGTGTGGGTAGCAACTTCTATTGCTAATGGAGTAGGGGGATCTATGGTGGGTGGTTTGGTGATAGCTAGCGTATGACACACCCGGGGTGGTGAACAAGCATGGGCTTGGGTTGGGATAGGAAGGGGAAGTAGAGGAGGCCTAGGTTGGGGAAAGATTGGTATAGGAAGCGGGAGGTGGGTTGGGTGAGGGATTTTGGGTTGATTTGTTTTGGGAGATGTGTCCCTTTTTGGGGATGATGGTGGGTTTGTGGTGGTGGTCAAGGGGGCTTGTGGGGTATGGGTTTGGTGAGGGGTTTTGGGTTTGGGGGTGGTGGCCATTATGGGCCTCGGTGGATGGGTGGACACGGGGTCCAATTGGGTTTGTGGACATATGGTTGTGGTGGGAGTTTGTAGGTAGGGTGCTGGTGTGATGGTTGGGGTAGGATAGGTGGGAAGTGATGTGGAATGGGGAATTAGGGTCATGGGTTGGCTAGGTGGGGATGAAGGAGTTGAAGTGCTCCTTAGGTCTTGGTGATTTGAGTATGAGGGGGAAACATATCTAGTCCTAAGTTGCTCATTCATGTCCTTCCAAGTGGTGATGGGAGTTTCCCTTCTAAGTACCTTTAGCCCGACAATTTGCATCCAATAAGTTTCTGCCCGTTTGGTAAGTTGCATTTTGGCAACCAATGTATTTTCATCCTCGGACATATGATACCAAGTGAAGGTCCATTGTAGCTTCCCAATCTAAATATTCTCTAGGAGAGGTTCCATCAAAGGTGGGAAGTGGGAAAGGGACCATCCTATCGTCCGTCCTTGGGGCGGGCCTATTTTCTCCAAGTTGGTTGAGTCAGCCCGATATGTTATCAAGCCGCTCATTGGCATAGGTCAAGGCTTTCATGAAGTACATGGCCAGGGAAGTTATGGGTGTTAGTGGTAGGCATCTCTTGGTGGCTTGGACTTATGGAGTGGGCCGATTGGTAAGGTCGATATGAGGTGGCCATACTAGGGGACAAGAGTGATGCACTTGAAGACTCTAAATGCATAGACATGCCCTAGGACCAACTTGATAGAGACAAGTTGTGAACTTGCTCTGATATCACTTGATGTAACACCACCTATGGACCTATTTTGCAAGCATTCAAGTTTGAGTAGCGGACTCACACTAGCGAGCTCACCCGTATGGCGCACACTAGTGCCCGATGGCGACTAGGCGATGTTGGAGAGGGTCCGAGGCGGGACCTTGAGGCTCCAATGGTTGGCTAGCTTGGGGAGAATCCCAAATGGGGCTAGGATGCCCAAATCATGGGCGGCCAACACACCAAAGGTGTGGGTTAAGTGGATGCTCTCACAACTCGTCCGCGGTGGTCACTCAATTTGGGTAGCAATTTAAAATCGGACACTCTCTTACCGCCGATGGAGTAACTATAGCAATACTAAGCTAAGCAAGTCCATTACAGCAATGAGAGATGTTCAGGAGCTCACCTAGCCGGCGTGAAGACGCCGACTCCGGCCGGAGACGGGGGCGAGCGGGGAGGCGAGGGTATGCACCCGCACGCCGCGTCGGTCTCGCTTCAACCTGAAATGGAAAGATTACACCACTACACCTCTCGCAGGAGGGGTGATCTTGGGGTGGGGATTAATCTTATTACATCCAATACTACCTCCACGCAGGGAGGGGCCTTCAGCCGGCCAAGCGGGGTGGGGACTTATGCTAAGGAAACCCGATTTACCGATCCCCGCCGGTTCTGCCAACCTTCAGAATTGTTGAACAGGGGACCGGTGATGTCACTGCCACAAATTCCACAGAGCTCAGATCTTGACGAAACCTGCCCCAAAAGTTTTCCAACTGACAGAGGACGATGCCTGAATTTTTTGGGAAGCTCTGGATCTTGGGGCTCATCGGACCGGCGACTGGAGTAGGACAGCAACACTCTGCTTCGGACTGATGCAGAACTGATGCAGTGGAATGCAGAAGGTGCTGCGATCGCTCCCGAACTTCAAATTAAACGAAACTGGCGGTGACGCGATCTTGGTCGGAGTAGCTTCGAGCAGAAGTTGACGGGGCCACAATCCGAGGTCGGAGATGAGAATGGTGGCCAGATAAATGAAAACAGGTCAAACATGAGTCCACTGGTGGCAGACTGCACACTCTGACGAAATAATTCAGAACAAATAGCTCGGGCAGGCGATTGGTGTCGTTCTTTCTGCTACTGATGGAGGACTAGACGAAGAAGAATTTTGTAGAAGGAAGTATGCTCGAATTCCTCCAAGGTTGACCGCAAAACAGCTTCCAAGATCGCTCTGGTCTTCAGTCTGGGACAGATTGCGCAGTCATTGAAGATGACGCTCCTCCGGACAGCTCCGAACTCGGAAGCCAGCGAGACCACCACCGTTGGAAAGCTATCTCGATGATGATTCCATTAATTTAGGCCTTGCCACCTGAATCTTTGAGAGACGGTCGTGGCTGCCTCTACAAGTCGCTGCAACTCTGCTGCCTGAAACAGAGGCTGAATGAGAAGAAGATGAGGGGGTGGGGAAGGGGATGGCCAAGAGAGTAAGAGGTGGAGGGTGAACTTGGCTGGTATGGGGAAGGGGGGCTGCGACTTTGGGTGGTTTGGGAGGTGGGGAGATGGAAGGGCACTGCCCCAGGGAGAGGGAAATTTGAATTTGGGCTTAGGGAAGAGCCCCTTCAACCTTGGGGAGAGGAAGGGGTGCTTAGGAAGTGGTGTTGGGCAGTTGGGGGTTGGGAGGTGGGGTGTGGATTGGAGGAAGCCACCTTGGGTTGGGGGGGAGTTAAATGGGTGTATGGTTAAGGGGAGAGGTCTTAATGAGGGGTGAATGGGGAGGAGAGAGAAAATTCTGAAAATTGGGGTGGAGGGAGAGAGAGAGAGAGGGGGGGACCCCTTAGAGAGAGAGAGAGTGAGAGAGAGAGAGAGATCTAGTGGGATTTGGAAGTGGATTTCAATTTTTATTCAATTGTTCATTACTTCAAAATGAGGGGAATGGGGTCCTATATATAGGCAACCCACATTTCTACAAAAGTCCCTAACATTTGACTCAATGACAAATAACCGAAGGGATAGGGGTGCCCTTGGGCCAAGCCCAATGAATTGGGCCCACTAGCCTAACAAACCAACCTAATGACACAATACTTAGGAAAATGACTCAACAACCTAGGTACATGACTCAAATAAAGGGAAAATTACATGATATTGACTCAAAGAAAATGTGAAGATTACATGACTAGACTCAGGAATAGATGACTAACATTGTGGCGCTTGCCGACGAACAATCCGAGTCCGGAGAAAATGTGGAGGGGCAAGGGATGCCCTCATCAGAAAGAGAATCCTACTTCAAGCACAAGGTCAAGCCAAGATTCACAGAAAGTGAAACGACGGGGAACGACACTCTGGGCATAAGTGATCCATCACTCAGCTGCTAGGGAAACCAAGCAGTAAAGGAGGAAGCCGCTATACACAAAGAGATGAAGATAATGGTGGTCGGGGGTAGAGCCACGAGGCGACTGTAGCGGTCAATGATAAACCACTAGACTCGGTCAACTCTAGCTGACCTGCCCAACGAACCACCAAGCGATCTATAAAAGATCCGCGACACGGACTAACTAACCATCCTATGACACACACACAGACAGACGGACACGGATCAGGCCATCACGGCCAACTGACACAACTACGGACTCAACTCATTGGGTGGTCACAGAGGGGCCGCTCAATAGACTGAACGGTCCGAACATGGCCGCTCAAAGGAACAGAACAGTCAAAGACTGGCCGCTCAAAACACAGGACGGCTAAGGGGTCACCACCCCATGAACCGCCTTAAACTGTTGACCAAAGGTCAACCAAGATGAGCGGTCAAGCCTTGGCCACCCAACCCAACGGGAAAAATGGAACGGCTGGGAACTAGTCGCTCAAGGGGACTGAACGGCTCGCACCTGACCATGCCATCCACTGGGCAGTCTGTCGTGCGACCGCGCAGATGCACACCAACCTACACGAAACTGTCCGAAGCCAACCGCGCCAAGCCCTACACGGCTACTGTTAAACCGTGTAGGTGTCACGGCGGGAGAATCATGGGATCGGTCCGATCGTGGCCTTTCCATGCCCCATTCGCTCCGAAACGAAGGGGATGCAACAGTGATGACCATACACAACACATAGACTCCAACGGGAGTCGAATCGGCTGAGAAACAGTGAGAAACGGGCAATTTTCCAAAATCAACCCATGTGGAGTCGCCGGACTTCCCGGGCTCCTAGTGGTCCTGAATGACCGCCAATCGCGACGAAATCAGTGACTATAGAACGCAGACGTTTCAGGGAGTCCATTGACACTAACTGATCTAGAATCCGTCACCATTTCCTGACGAACCCTACGAACTGCAAAAAATCACGATTTTGCTAAAACGAGCCCAAACTGCTCGTTCTTGCACCGAACGACGTGAAACTACAGGGAAAATGTAGAGGAGAAGTGGGTGATCGGTCTCCCTACCTCCACCGAAGAAACCGTGCGCCGAAGTGACTAAATCGCGCCGAAAATGTCAAAACATGAACCGCGCCGATCTCAGAATCCACTGAGGGATTGCGCCACGCCACGCTCAAACCGTCACTCTATCCCGCGTCTCGATCACTCCATCGCGTCCCCGCCTCGGCCAGCTCCGCAACGGTGCGCGCCCAACAGCGAACGTGCCAAAGAGGAGAGAGAATGAGATAGAGAAAGAGATGAGAGAAATGAGGGAGGAGAGAGGTGGGTGAGGGTTAAATAGAAAGGAAATTAGGAAATTTTCCCAATTTCAAAAAATCCGATAATTGGCCCGAAAATGGACTAATTCAAAAAAATACGCAAAAATAGTCGAAATGATCCTTGGAAAGAATGCAACGCAACTGCGGCGTCCACGAGTCGCTGAACTTAGAAACAAACTCACCGTAGGGTTCCGTAACTTGTACGGGAGTAAAACCCACACGGATCGTAAAACTCAACTCAGGACCCACAAAAGCGATCCGAAACTCTCCGAAAAGGATCCGAAAGACCTAATAAGAATCCGATAAGAATCCCGGGCATTACAAACGTTGACAAGGAAGCACATCAAATAATGTGGAGCTGACCTTCTGGGTTCGTTCTTCTTGCAGTAGACAATGCAGGAGATAGAGAGTGCAACCGATATATAAGCAAGAGCAGTTCCAAGTGACAGAGGCAAGAAAAAGGGAAAAAGAGAAAAAGGAATACAAGGAAGCAATAGAGAAGCTTGCTCGCGAAGCCATCTCCTTCCTGGTGCTGCTGGAGTGAGTGCAACGAAGAAGACACTTCTCTTCCTTACTCAAGGAGGTCTCCTAGCAAAGCAGAAAGGATCTGTGAAGATCCATCCGATTCCCTTGTAAACTAGAAGCAAGTTCATTCTTCCCTCTTGAGGTTATGGTGATGAACCAGGAAGAACAACAGGAGAACCAAGGAGTCCTCAAGTTTCTTCCCAGACAGGAGCTTTTTCTTCTCATAGAAATTCATTACGATACTCTGTCTGGCTATTCTTTTTCAGTTTACTTTTTCTTCAAGACACATTCTCTCATATCTGCACCCTACCTGCGAGTAGGAAGACAGACGGTGTGGTCACCGGTCTGTGAGTTTTGGGTTGTGATCTCTTAAGCTGTTTGGCAGCGGAGCTGTAAGAGTGTATCTCTCTGATAGAAGCTGTGAATTAGCGGTAGTGCCTTTGCACTAGTGAAGCCTCACCAAGTTGTGTGAGGGGTGGACGTAGGTCTCTGGACAGAGACCGAACCACCTTAAAACTTACGTCTTGTGGTTTGCTTTCCATTTTGTTCTAACGGTAGAAGCTTGATAGGAGCGTTCATAATATTCATCTGTGCATCTAGCCACTTAGCTATTAACTTATTCTTGCCTTACTAGTCTTAGTATTGGATCTAGTTTTTAATTTCCGCAAAGAAGAGCAAAAAGGGGCTGATATATTCACCCTTCCCCTCTAGATCTGCCTATCACCACTCTACACTAGGATGCGTTCTTATGCAAAATGAAAAGGTGATTTGTTATTCATCAAGACAGTTGAAGCGTCATAAAGAAAACTACCCTGTGCATGATCTGAAATTGGCAACTGTTATATTCGCCTTAAAAATTTGGCAGCATTACCTTTATAGGGAGAAATTCACTATATTTTCAGATCATAAAAGTCTGAAATATCTCTTCACCCAGAAGGAATTAAATATGCGACAACGTAAATGGTTGGAATATCTTAAAGACTTCAATTTTACTATCCAGTATCATCCAGGCAAAGCCAATGCAGTAGTTGACGCTCTCAGCAGAAGACCAATGGCAACATTAGCAAGCCTCAGAAAAGCTATGATATGTCTTATTGAGGATTTTTCTCACTTAAATCTTGATATTGATAGAAAAGGAGAAGGATGTATGATTGCCAATATAAGATCTCAACCTACATTGATTGAAGATATAGTCAAATTGCAAGGAAATGACCCTACATTGATGGAAATCATGGATAATATTGATCACAGGACGGAATTCTCTATCACAAATGATGGAAGACTATTGTTTAAGGATCGAATCTGTGTGCCGAATCATGCCGACACCAAGAAATTAATCATGGAAGAAGCTCATAAGTCAAAGTATGCTATTCACCCTGGTGCTACCAAGATGTATCAAGATTTGAAGAGAAGCTTCTGGTGGCCCAACATGAAAAGAGAAGTAAAGGCAGAACATTTAAAGCCTGCTGGGAAATTACACCCCTTGAATATTCTCGAGTGGAAATGGGAAAGTATAAGGATGGATTTCATCATGGGTTTACCTAAGACAAGAGGTGGACACGATGGCATATGGGTAATCATAGACCGATTGACTAAATCTGCATATTTACTACCAATTAAAAGTCGATGATCTGTGGATGTATTAGCAGTACTAAATATGAGAGAAATTATCAAATTACATGGTGTCCATGTCACCATTATATCTGACCGAGACCCTCGTTTCACATCAAAGTTCTGGAAGGGTCTTTAACATTCATTAGGAACCCGACTTAACTTTAGCACTACGTTCCATCCACAAACCGATGGTCAAACTGAAAGGACAAATCAGGTGGTGGAAGATATGCTCAGGGCTTGTGCTATTTATTTTGGAGGGAGTTGGCACGACCATTTACCTCTAGTGAAATTTTCATACAATAATAGCTACCAAGCTAGCATACAAATGGCACCATTCAAGGCTCTATATGAAAGAAGTTGTCGTTCACCTATCTGTTGGACTTGTTAGCTAGGTGCGATTGATAAACACACATCCAGAGGGGGGGTGAATGGATCTTTCAAAGAATTCTACCCAATTTAAAATTCGCATGAGATGATAACAACTAGATCAGTGGACAATTGATCAAACATAAGATATGCAAACTCAATTAAACTCTAGGATATAGATAATCAATTAAATCACGGTCCTAGCATGCATCTAGCGGAAGCAGGCAATCAACCAAACCACTACATAAGGATTTTTAGGTGGTTCGGTCCAAAGACCTACGTCCACCCCTCACTCCCAACCAGAGTGAGGCTTCCACTAGTAACACTAGCACAGCAAACTCAGTCTGCAACAAATGCTGCCAAACAGCTTGACCAGGGGAACAACCTCCCCTCTTCCTCCCAACCGGAGGGACACCCCAAGTGACTCCCAGCCACTTGGAAACCAGAGACACACAGTCTCTCTTCCTCTAACCCGGAGGGAACACCTAGTCTTGCAACGCACAAGACTAGAACCGGAGGACCAATCCTCCCTTCCTCCAAACCGGAGGGGAACCTAGAGACCCAAGTCTCTCTTCCTCTGAAACCCAGAGGGCAGCACAAGTGACCCAAGTCACCTGCAGACTAGAGGTCTCGGACCTCTCTACCTCCCAACCGGAGGGACCCCTGGACTCGAACCTACAAGCCCAGAACCGGAGATAAATCTCCCTTCCTCCAACCCGGAGGGAAACAATCGATGACACCCTGTCAAAGGCAACCAGAGACGCAAGTCTCTCTTCCTCCACACCGGAGGGAACCCGATCTCACACTAGAGGATCAGAAGAACAGCAAGTGAATAGTTCAAAGGAAAAACAAAAACCCAGCAACAGAAAGCTGAAAAGATAAAATCAAATGTGGCTCTCGCAGGAGCTGGCTGGCCTGGATTTGATCCACGGTCCAGCAGGAGCTTCTTCTTCTGCTTCTCTCTTTCTCCCAGCACTAACTCTCTTTTCTTCTTCTTCTCACTGCTTCTGCCTTCTCCTTCTTCTCACTTCTTTTCTTCTTCTTCTCTATTCTCTGTATCATGGAGTCACTCTCTGCATTTCGATCTTCCTTTCTTATCTTCTTTTTTTCATTACTTCTTCAGATGGAGGCGGCTTAATATTTATAGCTGCAGCATTTAGGACGTTATCATCGGATCACGTGCCAGGTGGCAACCTCGGATCACGTGCATTTCATAGGCTTCACGAGCAGTACCTGTCACACAGTCATAAGAAGATATCAGATGATGTATAGACTTGAAAGTTTAACTGAGTGTATAGAGTTGAAGCTAATCAAACGAATGTATAGACTTCATGTTAGCGAACGAGTGTATAGACTTAGTTGAGTGAGCATGCAGTGTACAGACTTGAAACCCTTCAGCAACCTGAGTGTAGAGACTTAGTGTTAACGTGCCAAGGAGACCAGTGTACAGACTTCATGTTGTACAAACTTGATGTTGATCAAAAGACCTTTGGACATCAGCCCAAGGGGTCAACGCTTCCATCGTGCAGCGTCGCCTCAGCTCCTCAAGCGAGATGCTCAACGCCCTTGGCAACTGGCCAATGCGTCAACGCATCCTATGTCAGCGTCGACGCAGTGAACAAGACAGAAGGCGAAAGACGCACAATTGCGTCTACGCAGTCAGCCAAGTGCGTCAACGCACTAAAAGCACAGAACGCATGAAGACAGACAGGCTGTACAGACTTTGATGCGTGAAGGAACGAGTGTATAGACTTTGAACCCGCAAATGAATAAGTATGTACACTGATGGAGTGTATAGACTTGGAACTCAAAAGATAGCGTACAGACTTGGTAAGTCTGAGCCAATGTACAGACATCAAGTGAAGACCAGTGTATAGACTTCTAGTGAGAACCAGTGTACAGACTTGGTGGTTCAACCAGTGTACAGACTTGAGGCGTTTGACGGATGTATACACTTAACCTTTGAGGAACGATGTATAGAGTCTGAACATGAAGGCAGGATGTATAGACTTGAAACGCTTGAAGCGATGTACAGACTTGCCAATATGAGACACTGTACAGACTTTGTCAAGTGACTGGCTGTACACACTTCAGAAGATGAAGACTCTGTATCGACTTGAAGACCAATGAGCCAATGTATAGACTTGCCTTAACAGTGACTGTGTAGACTTTGAAACAGAAGTCAGGCAACCGGATGTACAGAGTTGGTCAAAGCAGCAATGTATAGAGTTGAAACGCTTGAAGGCCAATGTACAGACTTTGAAATAAAGAGTGTACAGACTTGAAAGTTCAAGGCCACGATGTATAGACTTTGCCCAAGGAAACGAATGTGTAGACTTTGGCTTGGAACGAAGGTAAAGATGAGGCTGTATAGACTTGGCCAGAACGTAGGGAAAAGCACCAATGTGCAGACATGAACATCCAGTAGTGTATAGACTTTGTGAACAAGATGCAATGCTGACTGATGTATACACTTGGCAAATAGAGTGATGCACTGTTCACGCTGTACAGACTTGACGTTGGAACGAGACTGTACAGACTTGCTAAGACGATCGGATGAAGAATGCAATGTGTGGACTTTGATGAAGAGCCCAATGTACAGACTTGACGTTGAAAGCTGAATGATTGAGCGATGTATAGACTTGGAGGATGCTGTGCAATGTATAGACATCCATACAAAAAATAGACAAGGCAGCATGGCGTCAACCCAGTTGTTCCACTGCGTCAACGCACTCAGTGTGACTCATGGTGTGTCAGCCATCACTAAATCAGTGTGACTCATGGTGTGTCAGCCATCACTAAATCAGTGTGACTCATGGTGTGTCAGCCATCATCAAAATCACACAGGGGCACAACAATCTCCCCCTTTTTGATGATGGCAACACTATGAGTTACACTGACTCAGATTAGATTCTTCTCCCCCTTTGCCTTCATCAAAAAAAATGAAATAGGGAAACAATTCAGTAAAGCACAGGAAAGTTATACTTCCCTTTGGATTGTTGATGGTTCGAAGGAGGCCTTTTCTTTGGAGACATCTATCTTCCAAATGTATCCTTCCAAGAGCTTCTCCCCCTTTGACTTCAGCAAAAAGACATGAGTTGAAGAGGAAAGAATAAGACTGTATAAAAAGAGTGAATTAAAAGCTCCCCCTTTTGACTAATCTGCCCCTTTTACTTTAGCAAAACGAATAATCCAGAGATGTCATATGATACACTCAACATAGTTCAGCAGATGAGGACAACATAATATCAGAAGCAATTAAATCAATTCTCCCCCTTTGTCAAATAACTTATGCAGTGATGCATATGCAACCAATACTCCCCCTTTGACATGGCAGAAGATATAGAGCTAATGCAGACAAACAACATGATCAGACAATCTAGCACATTGTCCCCTTATGTAAATAGTCTCTCAAACAGACCAGAGAATCTTGCCCTTATGATCTATGATGCAAGAGAAATCCACAAGAATGAACTCTGGTTATCCAAAAACTGCAAGTATACATGATAAACTGAGAGAAGTGCTTCTCAAAAAAAATGACAACCACTCTAATACCACTGAATCAAAACATAGTGATAAAGAGCCATAGGATGAGCAGATTCATCAGTTAGTGAAAATTGAGATATTGAACTTTTCAGCAGATACTAACTTCATAGAACATAATTTTTAAGTTCTAGAGACCTCCATTATAAAGGCTTATGAAACCTTGATTTTCAGATATGGTTTAAGAATGATGTAAACAAGTTTTTCAAAAGAATTGTACACATATCTGAACCAGCTCTTAATAAAAAGGAACTACAAGCTCATATAAAATTCTAGTTCAACTAACTTCCATCTTACTTAGTTTACTATCCATGACAGTTTTAAGAGATACATAAGAGAATGCAACAGAATTTTACACTGTTCTTTCAGAATTTGATTTACACTTGTTCATATTTTTCTTTTTAAATGAACAATATTGGTTTATCAACACCTTTTGACATGGGGAGACACCTTGATCAGAGGCCCGAATCCTCAGTTACTCAGTGTGACAACCGTATTGCTTCTCCCATTTTGGAGAACAGAGGTAGCATTGGAAGTATCTTTGGCATGAGGATACACCTTGATTAGAGGCCAGAATCCCCAGTTACTCAATACAACAATGCCATTGCTCTACCAAATTTCACAGTATTTTCAATCATCTCTTTTAGCAGAGTTAACCATGGTACTTCATGAAACAATCCTTTGGACAGGTTTCTCAGTAACCACAGTTATTGCTCTGTCCATGATTCAGAACAAGTACACTATATATCTCAGTCAACATAGACAAGGATATCAACTTTTCAGATGTCAGAAGCTCTTACATGAATTTACATGAAGCAGACAGTTAAAGTTTATTAAGAGATTGAATCAGATATTTCCAAGTTCCTTGTGTCCAAACAGGAGTACATAAGACTTAAACCAATTCCAGTTAACAAATGTTCTTAAGCATGTATAATGGAAGGTTTCTCATTAAAGATGTTTTAACTTTCATGAAGTAGTATTCAGACTGAAGGTTTACTTCATATCTCAGCTTAGTAATTCAAGTGAGCTGACTGATATTTCAACAAACAGCATAGATTCTGAAAATTTTCAGCAAAGAATCTGCCCTTGAGCAAAGAAGTTCAGAATTGACTGGATTGAAGTGAAACTCTCCTTCAGCAGAGTTAGGAGAGGCAGACAGATATCAATAAGGTATAAATTCAGATTACGAATACTTCAAAAACAGTCAAGAGAGATCATTTGATGTTGAAGTCACTTGGTAACACAGATATGACAGGATGAATCAGATAGGTGGACAGGTAGAGTTCAGATAAAGACAGCTGAAGAGATTAAGCAAGCTCCCCCTGTCTATATGCAAAGTATCACCCTTTTTTTTTATTTGTCAAAATGAGTGATATGCTATGCATTTACTCCCCCTATCTAAAAACACAGAATCAACCTGTATGACATGAAGACAATGCATGAGACTAGACAAACTCCCCCTTACAAAGTGCATGATAGTGCATCAGATTTTTCAATGGCAGCATATGCAAATTCAGTCTATCATTAAATATGCAAATCATGTAGGAAGAGAGTTTAGAAAATTAAATCTAACAATGCAGATGGTGAGTTGATATGCAAAGATGGATTTAACATGCTATGCAGTTATTTTAAGAACAAGAAGTGCAGAGAATTTACCTTAATGGGGCTTTATCAACTTGGGTGCCTTGGTTTATTTCCCCCTTTTTATTCTTCAGCATCCAAGGCACACCTGCAAAATACTGATCATTTTAAACTTGCAGGGACCCAAGCAGCTTTGGGTCCTGCCTTACCCCTAACAGGTGTTCTAAGCAAATTCATAGCAGCATGGTCATCATGATCCATCAGATAGCAAGTTTCCATAGAGTGACCATACTTTCCACAGTATCTACATGATGTGACTGGTTTCTGGTTCTTAGGATGCATAGTAACAGTAGCATGAGGTTTATAAACATGATTATAAGATTTTCTGTTATATGCATGAATAGTTTCATTCTTATTCCTAACCAGCCAACATTCAGGAGATTTGTGACCTTGCTTCCCACAGTTATAGCATGAAAATCTTGCAAATGGTTTTGTAGGGAATTTGACACCATAGGGGTTAACAGTGTTCTTCTGAACATGCCAACAGTTCTTGACTGTATGGCCATTCTTCCCACAGTGAGAGCAAGCAAAAGAATTTCTTTTATGAAAACCATTTTTACCCCAAGTAGATCTAAACCAGCACTCAGCAGCCTTGTGCCCAGGCTTATTGCAGTTGAAGCACACAATGTGCTGACTAGAATTATGTTTAGATCCATATGGATCATGAAAGTGCATGGATGACCTGGCATGTAGTTTATCATCTTCTTTCATGATAAAACATTCATTCATGAGATGACCATGCTTCCCACAATAATAACATGAAGCATCAGGCTTCCTAGCAGCATGGTTTCTATCAGAAAGATTTCTTGAATGTAAGGTTCCACTAGTATGCTCATCCTTTAACATCAATCTGCAATCTTCCATTATGTGACCTCCTTTCCCACAATAATAACATGACCCCTTTTTAATATGAGTGTGTGAGAGATCATGTGAATTGTGTGTAGCCTTCTTTATAGTAACAGGAGTGTCTTTATCCTTTTTCTGTGAAGTTTCACCCTTTTCAGTTTTTGATTTTGTTCCATAGTTTTGGGTTTCACAGTGGATTTTTGTGCAGTGAATTTGAAGACAGAAGGAGCAGAGGTTGTGTTCTGATTGGTGGCTTTGACAAAAATAGTAGATGTTTCATTCCCATTACTCCTTTTATTTGTTGGACTATAGCCCAGTCCCTTTCTCTCAAAGTTATCACTCTTTCCAAGAAGCTTATTCAGATTGTCCTCACCTTTGACAAATTTTGATAGAGAATTTTTCAAATCTTTAATCTCAAAATTCAAAACAGCAATTTTAGCTTCATATTTGGATAAATCTGTTTCACAGGAAATTACTTGTTGATGCAAGGCATCATTCAGACTTTTGAGTTTTTCTATTTCCTGTTTTAATTCTATTTCCTTGTCAGCTTCAGATAAGGACTTGTAAAGATCATCAACTTCTTGTTGAAGGGATGTGATAGTAAGCTCATATCCAGCTATTTTATGTTCACTGCAACTGACATTTTCATTTAACATTAAGTTGATGGTTTTTAGACTCTCAATTTCTTGTTCTGCATCCACCAACCTATCAGAATCATTCATGCTCACACCCTTGCCTTTTTCAATTGTCAATAGCCTATCTGATAGTTGGTTGTTTAGATGATTCAGCTTGTTGATTTCCTCTTTCAATTTCCTGTTTTTCTCTAGGAGATCATCATCAAACATCCAATCATCTAAGGAAGACTGACATTCATAAAAGTTTTCCTGTTGTTTCTCAGATTGAGGTTTGTTGAGATTTTTCTGAAGCTCTAGATTCATTATTCTATCAGCCTCCATTTTTTCAGAAATCAATCTGTTTTCTTTTTCAAGGCTCATCAATTTGTGTTCAAATTCCTTGGACTGGTTTTTGAGTCTTTCATTTTCAGATTTCATATCTTCAGCTTCAGTTTTCTTTTCTAGCAATGATTTATTTTCTTCTTTCAGAGATTTGATTAAATCCTTTTGAAGTTTATCATCAGAATCAAATTCATTTATCAAGTCTCTTAAAGCTGCACAAGCATTGCAAGCATTTTCAGATTTCATTTTTTCCAATTCAGAGTTGACACATTCTAATTCTCTCACCAATTTTTCATTTTGAACGATATCATTTTTGTGAGCCTGATCAACTAAGCTAAACCTTTCCCTTAGTTCAGCAATTTCACAAACAAGCTCTTGACTCTCCTTTTTGTGTAGACCAACTTGTTTCATAAGAGATTGTTTTTCAGATTTGAAGTGATCTAAGTCTGAACTAATAGAATCAAACTCTGTTATCTGTCTTCTAAATATTTCATTTTCAGTTTTCAGAGTTTCAAGATTTTCACCTCCTAGTTTTTCCAGCTTCTCTTTCAGTCTTCTATACCTCTTACTCATTTTTTCATGGGAGTGAAACAGATCAGCATAGGCATCTACCCAGTCATCTAAAGTGAAGCTAGAGAAGGGGATGATTACCTCTTTAGCATCTTGGAATTCCTCTTGACCACTGCTATGGTTGCACTCGTCAACCATCATGCAGTTATCCTCATTCATCCTCTGAGCTAGTTTCAGCTGATCCAGAATGTCCTTAGCAGACCTGCATTCATAAAAATAAGAATGTAGAGCCTTGTCAGTAGCTGCTCTCATCAGGTTAAAGGCTTTCTGATTTTCTCCATATTTTGACTTGTGACTTTTAGTCCATTTGGACTTTTCTTTTGGCAATCTGTGGGGACCTAGTGAAATTAACTTCCACAGATCCGGATTAATCATTTTCACATAATTGTGAAGACTGCTAATCCATGAGTTAAAGTTAGAGCCATTGAAAATCGGTGGAGAACCCATTGAATAAATCGGCAACTGGATTAATGCAGCAAGGGGTAGAAACAGAAAAGCATCAAGGGACAACAGGATCCTCTGCAGATCGTTGGATCTGATCAATCAGAGAACCGCTCTGATACCAATTGTTAGCTAGGTACGATTGATAAACACAGATCCAGAGGGGGGGTGAATGGATCTTTCAAAGAATTCTACCCAATTTAAAATTCACATGAGATGATAACAACTAGATCAGTGGACAATTGATCAAACATAAGATATGTAAACTCAATTAAACTCTAGGATATAGATAATCAATTAAATCACGGTCCTAGCATGCATCTAGCGGAAGCAGGCAATCAACCAAACCACTGCACAAGGATTTTTAGGTGGTTCGGTCTAAAGACCTACGTCCACCCCTTACTCCCAACCGGAGTGAGGCTTCCACTAGTAATACTAGCACAGCAGACTCAGTCTGCAACAAATGCTGCCAAACAGCTTGACCAGGGGAACAACCTCCCCTCTTCCTCCCAACCGGAGGGACACCCCAAGTGACTCCCAGCCACTTGGAAACCAGAGACACACAGTCTCTCTTCCTCCAACCCGGAGGGAACACCTAGTCTTGCAACCCACAAGACTAGAACCGGAGGACCAATCCTCCCTTCCTCCAAACCGGAGGGGAACCTAGAGACCCAAGTCTCTCTTCCTCTGAAACCCAGAGGGCAGCACAAGTGACCCAAGTCACCTGTAGACTAGAGGTCTCGGACCTCTCTACCTCCCAACCGAAGGGACCCCTGGACTCGAACCTACAAGCCCAGAACCGGAGATAAATCTCCCTTCCTCCAACCCGGAGGGAAACAACCGATGACACCCTGTCAAAGGCAACCAGAGACGTAAGTCTCTCTTCCTCCACACCGGAGGGAACCCGATCTCACACTAGAGGATCGGAAGAACAGCAAGTGAATAGTTCAAAGGAAAAATAAAAACCCAGCAACAGAAAGCTGAAAAGATAAAATCAAATGTGGCTCTCGCAGGAGCTGCTGGCCTGGATTTGATCCACGGTCCAGCAGGAGCTTCTTCTTCTGCTTCTCTCTTTCTCCCAGCACTAACTCTCTTTTCTTCTTCTTCTTCTTATTCTTTCTTCTTCTTCTTCTCACTGCTTCTGCCTTCTCCTTCTTCTCACTTCTTTTCTTCTTCTTCTCTATTCTCTATATCGTGGAGTCACTCTCTGCATTTCGATCTTCCTTTCTTATCTTCTTTTTTTCATTACTTCTTCAGATGGAGGCGGCTTAATATTTATAGCTGCAGCATTTAGGGCGTTATCATCGGATCACGTGCCAGGTGGCAACCTCGGATCACGTGCATTTCATAGGCTTCACGAGTAGTACCTGTCACACAGTCATAAGAAGATATCAGATGATGTATAGACTTGAAAGTTTAACTGAGTGTATAGAGTTGAAGCTAATCAAACGAATGTATAGACTTCATGTTAGCGAACGAGTGTATAGACTTAGTTGAGTGAGCATGCAGTGTACAGACTTGAAACCCTTCAGCAACCTGAGTGTAGAGACTTAGTGTTAACGTGCCAGAGAGACCAGTGTACAGACTTCATGCTGTACAGACTTGATGTTGATCAAAAGACCTTTGGACATCAGCCCAAGGCGTCAACGCTTCCATCGTGCAGCGTCGCCTCAGCTCCTCAAGCGAGATGCTCAACACCCTTGGCAACTGGCCAATGCGTCAACGCATCCTGTGTCAGCGTCGACGCAGTGAACAAGACAGAAGGCGAAAGACGCACAATTGCATCTACGCAGTCAGCCAAGTGCGTCAACGCACTAAAAGCACAGAACGCATGAAGACAGACAGGCTGTACAGACTTTGATGCGTGAAGGAACGAGTGTATAGACTTTGAACCCGCAAATGAATAAGTATGTACACTGATGGAGTGTATAGACTTGGAACTCAAAAGACAGCGTACAGACTTGGTAAGTCTGAGCCAATGTACAGACATCAAGTGAAGACCAGTGTATAGACTTCTCGTGAGAACCAGTGTACAGACTTGGTGGTTCAACCAGTGTACAGACTTGAGGCGTTTGACGGATGTATACACTTAGCCTTTGGGGAACGATGTATAGAGTCTGAACGTGAAGGTAGGCTGTATAGACTTGAAACGCTTGAAGCGATGTACAGACTTGCCAATATGAGACACTGTACAGACTTTGTCAAGTGACTGGCTGTACAGACTTCAGAAGATGAACACTCTGTATCGACTTGAAGACCAATGAGCCAATGTATAGACTTGCCTTAACAGTGACTGTGTAGACTTTGAAACAGAAGTCAGGCAACCGGATGTACAGAGTTGGTCAAAGCAGCAATGTATAGAGTTGAAACGCTTGAAGGCCAATGTACAGACTTTGAAATAAAGAGTGTACAGACTTGAAAGTTCAAGGCCACGATGTATAGACTTTGCCCAAGGAAACGAATGTGTAGACTTTGGCTTGGAACGAAGGTAAAGATGAGGCTGTATAGACTTGGCCAGAACGTAGGGAAAAGCACCAATGTGCAGACATGAACATCCAGCAGTGTATAGACTTCGTGAACAAGATGCAATGCTGACTGATGTATACACTTGGCAAATAGAGTGATGCACTGTTCACGCTGTACAGACTTGACGTTGGAACGAGACTGTACAGACTTGCTAAGACGATCGGATGAAGAATGCAATGTGTGGACTTTGATGAAGAGCCCAATGTACAGACTTGACGTTGAAAGCTGAATGATTGAGCGATGTATAGACTTGGAGGATGCTGTGCAATGTATAGACATCCATACAAAAAATAGACAAGGCAGCATGGCGTCAACCCAGTTGTTCCACTGCGTCAACGCACTCAGTGTGACTCATGGTGTGTCAGCTATCACTAAATCAGTGTGACTCATGGTGTGTCAGCCATCATCAAAACCACACAGGGGCACAACAGGACTGAAGTAGGAGAAAGGTAATTTCTCGATCTCGATATCATCAGGGATACTACCGAGAAGATAAAGCTTATTCGGGAAAGACTCCAGATGGCTCAAGATAGACAGAAATCATATGCTGATAATCGAAGGCGCGACTTGGAATTTCAAGTAGGAGACCATGTATCCCTTAAGGTTTATCCAGGTCGAGGTATTCGAAGATTTGGTATCAAAGGAAGGCTTACTCTGAGATCCATTGAAATTCTTGAAAGGGTTGGTGAAGTCGCGTATCCAAGAGCTTTGCCCCCTCAATTATCAGGAGTTCATGATGTATTTCACATCTCAATGTTCAAAAAATATGTTCCTAATCTTTTCCATGTCATAACTTACGACAACTAAGATATTCAAAAGGATTTGACATACAAGTAAAAGCCAATCAAGATCATTGAACGAGAAGTGCGTCAACTTTGAAATAAAACTATTCCTATGGTCAAGATTCAATGGACCAAGTCATGGCCACACGAAGCAACATGGGAAACTGAAGAAGCCATGCGCAAAAGATTTCCAGAGATATTTGAATGTAAGTACACTCTCCTTAGCAAATCTTATTACAAGGAATTTGGAGACCAAATTAATTTTACGTGGGGGAGGGTGTAACGCCCGAGGATTTTTTAAGAATTTTTTGAGATTAAGAATATAATTATTAAGCATTTAAATGGGCTATTGATTGAATTTTGGTTGATTAAAACTAATTATTTAGGCCTATACTAATCCAAGAGGATTAGGCCCATTTTGACAAAATCCAATTGGCCCAAATAATAATTTTAAACTTTGGCCCAAGTTCTAGAAGCTTGAAATTGATGCATTTACAGAATTAAGGAGATAAGTAGGATAAAAAGATGGATAATGGTACAAGAGTTTGAACTGGTTTTAAATTCGATGCCCAAGATAAAAATGGTCTATCGCGAGACCGCATAGGGTCAGAAAACGGTCTCCCAAATGACCGCTAAACTCTGCAGATTCCGTAAGTATGAGAAAATGCAAAAGGGTAGGATTTTTAGCGTCCAAACTCCCAAAAATTGAAGTGGATAGAAGTATAATCAGGCTTAGAACTCTTGAGGATCAATCTTACACCTAATAAGGACTCTAGAATTGTTCCAATCCATGAAACCCTAGCTAAAACCCTATAAATAGACCCCAGAACCAACCTGCATGACCCTTACTTTTGGCTCACGTAGAACTAAGGTAAAGAGGTCGAATTAGAGGTAAATTTCTTCTAGGAATTTGTTCATCTTAGTTAGATCTAACTTTCCTCAAAATTTCGTTCTAGGAGATCAAGCCTACCGGGAGATAGAAGCTTGCAAAGACGTTGGTTCGGTGAAAATCGGTGAAAATAACTTAGGAAACTGGGTGACCGACTCAGAAAGATCAGGAAAATAGAAGCCCCAAACGAGGTCATTAGATAGAGGCTCTTTAAAACGATTTGTTCCTTTTAGTACCCTCTTCTTACCCTCCAAATTTCACATCTTTAGGTCAAGAGAATCAGGAGATAGAGGGGCAAGAAGTTACTACTTTGATTTAGGATGAGCAAGAAATTAGGGTTAACTTCCATCCCTAAATTCGAAGCCTAAAGCCCAAAATAGAGGTAGGTTACCTCATGAGTGGCTTAAACATGATCTTAGGAGTAAAAGCCCTCTTATTTTATGAAATTTCATGCATGGTACATGTCATATTTAATGATTTGGTAACATTACGCATGTAGGTTGAAGCATGCAGCATTCCAAACCCTAATTACAAAGATAACAATTTTTGTTAAACTCTATGCAAAATCCCTGCATCTTCACGATGTTATACACTTGCAGCATGTTATATATATCCCTAGCATGAATTCATACATTAATTGGCTATAGATTAGGTCTGGACTTCGGGTTTGGATCTGTCTGCAACATAGGGAGAAACGGTCTTTCAAGAGACCGCATACGTTTTTACAAACGGCCCTACGATAGACCGCTAGCCACAAGAAATGGTCCTCTCTAGACCGTTTTCATTTTTTGAATTCTGTATTTATGTTAACCCGAAACATAAAGTAGATTAGCCTTATTTATCATATAATAAGCCTAGCTAAATAGGTCATATTCCTATTTTAAGTACTGCTTTCATATACTTGGTTACATTCCCTACTCATCTTAGATGATTTCATGTTCTTATGCACTTAGAAGTTGTTTTTAATATATATTACTTTCATTGCCTAAAACTTATACTTTTGTATTTATGGGTACATTTTTATAAGGTTTATGGACTTATTTGATCGTTGTTTTATCATGATATCTCTTATCTAAGAGTCATTTTCTTAAGTACATGACACATATCCCGGTATGTTGTCATTAGTTACACGTTGCACATTAAGAACACCATCTTGAACTAGTGAACCTTTCCATTGGATATTCCTTCCAAAAGACTAGGTGATCTTATTTCAAAGCCTCCATAAGTCTCCGCGAGCCTGGGATTCCCACTAGGATGCCGAGCTGGTTGTACCATAAAAGCCCAATTGTCTAGAAAGTACTTTACCGGTGTTTTAATGAGTTCTGGACCTTAGCGGCCTAATGTATGATCGCCAGAGTCAGTTAGCGGCCTATTGATAGACCGCCAATGTCACCTAGCGGCCCTGCCCTAGACCACATGGTTCCAGCTTCTTTTTCAATGTTTAACCCATGGTTTTACCTTTGGGTTGAGTATTCCTATGTTCCAGATGGTCTATTGATTATCTAGAACTTGTCACCTTATTCCAAAGATGTCTAAATAAATTATGGAAGATAATGAATGTACCGTGGAGAGGGGGATTTCTGTAGCCCATTCAAAGAGCAGCCCGACTAGGCCCGACAGGACCCAACGAGGCCAAGCTCGCCTAAGTGACAGCCCACATGGCCCACTTAGGGAAGAAAGCCCAATAAAAAATCGCTCGAGGACACAACCTTCCTAGGCGGCCTCTAGGCTCGGAGGGCCCGAGTGTCAGTCAGGTCACAGGAAAGGTCCGGCCCAAGCCATCTCTCCGCCCGGGAGAAGAAGGCGTACACCGACCTATCCGACCCATCTTCTTCCGAGCTAAGCCTATCGCCCGGATAGGGCTGGCCTCTCTGAACTCGGAACGGCCGACGATTGCTTATCCTTGCAGCCGTTAGGAGTCCACTGCGGGCAAGAATTCAGGAAGGTGAGGGACTTCTTCTTCCCAAAAGGTGATAACGTTCCCACGATAAGGCAATGAAAGCCCACGTCGAGGACGTAACGCCCCCCTGAGACCCCGCGACTTACAGGACTCCGAGAAGGCGGTGCACTATTTAAACCCAGGATACCCTCCGGCGAAAGGTACGAGCAATCATACGCTCAAAGCTCCTGAGCAAGAACCACTTCACCCTTCTGGTGGAGAGGGATCTCGCGCACAAGCTCTCACCTCCCTTTTATTGCTCCCACCATAGCTCCACTGACTTAAGCATCGGAGGGTTTTCCCCAGGGATTCTCCCTGGGCCCCCTGATCCGTTTCCCTATTTTGCAGTTCACTATCTGGTGATCCTCCATCCGCTCAAGACCAGCGGGAGATCACGCCTCTTCATCTGGCGCCGTCTGTGGGAAACGTACAAAAAGCCAGTATGGCGCAAAGGAGCTCAGGGAGGAGGTCCGCCGGCGACAGGGGAAAGGCCATGGTAGCGGCAGGGGATGGCCCTTCTCGGGCCTCACAGAACCCTCCCTCCAACACCAGTGCCCCCGCCGACGACCCACCACCCCCTCCTGCGGCGGTAGGGCTACCACCCAACGGTGGCGCCGAAGCCTTCCAGGCCCTCAACGCGAAACTGGATGTCCTCGTGGAACTCATGTCGGCCCAGGCGGCTAGGGATGGAAGGTCCCGCGCTCCGATAGAGAGCCCTCCCCGCGAAAATATGTCCCAGCACATCGCCGGAGGCCGCTTCACTCTCCGCGGCCAGCAGCTCATCCGCAACAGGATCGGAGGACCCTCGCAGGCTCCACCTCCGGAGCAGGAGGCTTCCTCCACGCCGAGAAGGGGAAAACTAGGGGCGCGCCGTCCGAACCCAGAAACTGACGTTCCCGGAGATCGCCAAGATGCTCCCCCCCAGCCCCACGACACGACAGTAGCCAGAACTATCCCTCCGGCTACGGGATTTCGAGAGGCGTTTCGCAGAATAGGAGCGCGCCCTCCGCGCCCTGCAGAAGACCTCTTTTCTGGAGGACGAGGAGAAATCCCCATTCTCCGAGTACATCTTGAAGGTAGAGGTATCTCCCAGAACCTCCATCCCTACCTTCAAGCCCTACGACGACCAGGGCGACCCGGTCGATCATTACAACAGCTTCGACGCTCTGATGACCCTGCACGGAGCGTCCGACGCCATCAAGTGCCAAGCCTTCGTGACCACCCTGGTCCAAGGTGCTTAAGCATGGTTCCGAGCCCTCGCCCCCGGATCCATCCGAGACTTCAAGCAATTCGGGCGAGTCTTCAAAGAGAGTTTCGCCGGAAGTGCCCCCCCCCCCCCCCCCGAGGTCGGTAGCAGGGCTCCTGGCCCTTAAACAGGCACAAGGGGAAAGACCCCGGGCTTATATTCACCGATTTAAATCAGAAACCCTGAGAATCCCCCGCCTGGACGTGGCCTCAGCCATAACCGCACTGACTGGGGGCACCAGGGACAAGAATCTCCGCCGCGAACTTGTCCTCCACCCTCCCTCGACCCTTGCCGAGCTAGTGACTCTGGCATTGCGCCACGCCGAATGCGAGGAGGTGCTCAACGCTTGCCGAGATGCAACCGGCTCGGGTCTGGAGGGGGACAAGAAGCGGACTTCCGAGCCAAATTCAGGTTCGGGAAAAAAGTGAGACCGTGATGGGGAACGCAAGCGGAAGTACGAGCGGTACACCCCACTAGCCGCACCGGTCTATGAGATTTATGAGGACATCAAAGACTCGGGACTTCTCCGCCAGCCCGAGCCGATGAGGTCGAAGAACCGTAATCGCGACAAGCATTGCTTGTTCCACAGCGACCACGGGCACCACACTGGTGACTGCCACCAGCTCCAGGACGAGATCGAGCGCCTCATCCGTCAGGGATATCTAGCTCGGTTCACAGTCGAGCGTAAAGAAGACCGAGGCGACGTGGAGGAGATCGACAACGCCCCCCAAGGGGTCCACATCAACGTCATCTCTGGAGGGACGGCATCAGGAGGCGACAGCAGCTGAGGAAGGAAGAGTCATGCCGAGCGGGCGAGCCGAGCCATAGAGCCTCCCAAGGCCCCGCCGAGTGAGCCCCAGGTCATTATCTTCTCCGACCGAGACCTGGAAGGGCTGAGCACCCCACATGACGACGCCCTCGTGATCTCGGCTACGATAAACCATTGCAACGTAGATAGGATTCTAGTTGACATTGGGAGTGCCCCTGATGTATTATCTTATGACTATTTCCTTAAGATGGGGGAGGATCCATCCAAGCTCCGCCCGGTCTGAACCCCCCTCTGCGGGTTTAATGGCCTGGCCACCTATCCCGAGGGAGCCCTAAGCCTGTCGGTTACCCTCGGCACCCCACCCAGAACCGTTACGATCATGGTGGACTTCATAGTGATCAAAGGCATGATAGCATACAACACCATCATTGGCCGGGGAATCCTCAGCCGAATAAAGGCAGTACCGTCTACCTATCACCAGAAAATGAAGTTCCCCACTAAAAACGGGTTGGGAGAAGTCCGAGGTAACCAGGCCACGGCCAAAAGGTGCTACAATATCTCGGTAGAAGCCACAAGGCCGGACGGGAAGGATAAGGGCCCCCGGGGAGTCGAGGATAAAACCGTAACCACCGAACCTGGTGGCGAGTTACTAACGGTTTTCCTAAACGATGACCCAGCCCTAGGAGTAAGGATCGGAGCCGACCTACCGCCCAAGGTTCATCAGCAATATAAGAAATTCCTTTCTGAGTACATCCGAGTCTTTGCTTGGTCCGATGATCAACTCCCTGGGATACCAGAAGAGACCGTGATGCATAAGCTCAACCTCGACCCCGCCATGAGACCCGTACAGCAACGCAGAAGGAAGCATGCACCAGAGAAGCAGGCGATCATCAAGGCGCAGGTCGCCAAGGGACATGAGACTGGTCTTTTTAGACCAGTCCTGTACCCGACGTGGCTAGCCAACGTCGTCCTAGTACCGAAAGCTTCAGGCAAGTGGCGGATGTGCGTGGATTTCACCGACCTGAATAAGGCCACCCCTAAGGACTGCTATCCATTGCCGAGCATCGACCAATTGGTTGACTCAACCTCAAGCAATGAGATACTTAGCTTCCTGGATGCCTATTCAGGTTATCATCAGATCAGAATGGATCCAGAAGACATCGAGAAGACCGCCTTCATCACCGACTACGGCGTCTACTGCTACACCCGGATGCCTTTCAAGTTGAAGAACACCGGAGCTACGTACCAAAGGCTGGTCAATCACATGTTCGAGGAGTAGCTAGGTTGGAACGACGAGGCCTACATTGACGACATGCTCGTCAAGACCCCCAAGTCCCAAGACCACTTTACCGACCTCGCTGAAACCTTCGACACCCTCCTGAAGTACAACATGAAGCTCAATCCTGCCAAGTGCGCTTTCGGAGTGAGATCTGGGAAGTTCCTGGGTTTCTTGGTCACTCGGTGCGGGATCGAGGCCAACCCCGACAAAGTCCAAGCCATCCTGGACATGCGCCCGCCCACCTACGTCAAGGACGTCCAGTGCCTAACTGGGCGTGTCGCCACTCTCAGCCGGTTCCTGTCCCGTGCGGCCGAACGATGCTTGCCTTTCTTCAAACTTTTGAGGGGCCCCAAATTGGCATCTGCTACGTTCGCATGGGATGAGGAATGCCAGAGAGCGTTCGTCGAGCTCAAGGAGTTCTTGTCCTCGCCCCCGGTGCTCTCCAAGCCCGTTCCAGGTGAAGTCTTGCTGCTCTAACTCTCGGCAACACCATCTACAGTCAACTCAGTCCTAGTCAGAAATGACTCGGGAATCGAGAGGCCGGTCTACTACACCAGCAAGGTGCTCAACGAGGCTGAAAGGAGGTACCCCACAACCAAGAAACTCGTGCTAGCGTTGGTTACCTCCGCCAAGCACCTCCGACCCTATTTCCAGGGGCACCCCATCACCGTGCTGACCGGCGAACCATTGAAGAAGATTCTGGCCCACCCCGAAGCTTCAGGGTGACTCGTCAAATGGGCCATCATGCTCGGGGCCTACGATATATCCTATCGACCGTGCTCGGCTGTGAAAGGTCAAGCGCTCACCGACTTCATCACCGAGAGCACCATCCTGACTGAAGAAAGATCCCCGTCCGTGCCCGGGCCAACATGGGAACTATTCATCGACGGATCTTCCAACTCGGTCAGTAGTGGTGCCGGAATCCTCCTGAGGTTTCCCGAAGGAGTAGAGCTACAGTACGTCTTGAAATTCAGCTTTCAGGCATCCAACAATGCTTCCGAGTACGAGGCCCTTATCATGGCCCGACGGTTGGGGGCTGAGCGAGTCAAAATCCACATCGACTCCCAGCTGGTCGCTAGCCAAGTCAACGGCGAATACGAAGCTCGAGAGGCCCCAATGATCAAATACCTCCAACTGGTCAGAGACCTGGCCCAACAGTTCGAGGGATTCGAGGTAGTCCGAATAGCTCGGGAGTAAAACTCCCGAGCGGACGCCCTCTCTCGGTTGGCCTCCTCTCTCAACCCTGAAGGTACCTGATCGGTCCTCCTTGAAGAGCTAGAGCACCCGAGCATTGACTCGGAACTCCTTGCTGTTGACTCAGCCATTCCGAGCGACTGGCGCATCCCCTACCTGTCTTGGCTCTGGGACTCTCAAGAGCCTCCCGACCCTCGGGAGGCCCGCAGATTGAAGTACCAAGCCCGGCGTTTCGTCATTCTAGACGACACTCTCTACCGGAGATCTTTCTCCGGTCCTCTCCTGAAGTGTCTCGGCCCCGACGAAGCCAGCCGAGCCATCCAAGAGATTCATGAAGGCCTGTGCGGAGCGCATTCAGGAGGAAGGTCGCTCGCCAAGATCCTGCTACGGCAGGGTTACTGGTGGCCCACCCTGGAGCGCGACTACACGGCCCACGTGCAACAGTGCTACCGATGCCAGCGATTCGACCACTTGGTCCATCAGCCAGCTATGGAGCTCGTCACCCTTATCGAGCCTTATCCCTTCGCTCAGTGGGGGGTCGACATTCTCGGGCCGTTCCCTACGGCTCAGTCCCAAAAGAAGTTCATCATCATCGCCATCGACTACTTCACCAAGTGGATCGAGGCCGAAGCCACGGCGAGGATCACCGAGACAGTCGTCTGGAGTTTCATCTGAAAGTCGATCATTTGTCGCTTCGGCATCCCCCGAGTGATAGTGAGCGATAACGGTCAGCAATTCGATTCTCGTTATTTCCGAGACCGATGCGCCGACCTAGGCATTCGCAACCACTTCACTTCGGTCGCCCACCCTCAGGCCAATGGGCTGGTCGAAAATGCCAATAAGACTATCTTAAAAGGCATAAAAACCAGACTCGGCAAGGCCAAGGGTAGCTGGCTCGAGGAACTGCCTAAAGTACTTTGGTCACACAGAACGACTCCCAGAATGGCAACCGGTGAGAGTCCTTTCCAGCTAGTGTATGGCACTGAGGCCGTTATTCCGTTAGAGGTCGCCAACCCTTCTCTCCGAGTCATCCGCTTCTCGCCCGAGGTAAACGAGCAAAAGTTACTCGAGAATCTCGACCTAGCAGATGAACTCCGAGAGATCGCCAGCATCCGAGCAACGGAGTACAAGTGCCACCTCACTCGATACTACAACGCCAAAGTCCGAGACAAACACTTCCAACCGGGAGACTTCATCCTCAGGAAAGCCGAAGCCTCTCGACCACTAGAGGCGGTGGGCAAGCTATCCCCTAACTGGGAAGGCCCCTACCGAGTGGTCGAGACGCTCGGGAAAGGAGCATACCGGCTATCTACAATGGAAGGGGAATCCATCCCTCGGACGTGGAACGCAGCCACACTACGCAAATTCTACTTTTAAAGTTGTGCAAGCAAGTTGGATGAAATAAAATTTTCTTCTTTTCATTCAAACAATTTTTGATACATCAGAAAGGCAAAAGCTAGTACATTGCATAGCAAAAAGCAAAAAATCCATCTAGCACCACTGCAAGAGGCCATCGCTCGGCCGACTCAGTCTTGATCTCCTCGCGTCCAGCCATTGACTCTGCCTCGCATAGAAACTGGCTCGGACAAAGGGCGGTCGATCTAGTTGGCTCGGGTGGCCCGTGACAAAGGTGACAGAGGGATCGAGAGAAGGAAGGCTACCTTCCAAGTTGAACTTGGAAGAGGAAGGGGGAGAGAATGCGCAGGGAAGCCCCCTCCGACCTGCCAACTCTTTGGAGCGTACGGAGAGTGCAGGCACCCTCCGAAGAGTGAAAGAAAGGAAGAGCAGAAGAGGGAAAAAGACGCTGCCAGAAAGAAAAAGAAACCAGCAGAGCTGGATGAGGAGGCAGGGGAAGGCCTGGAGGGGATGGGCATCACGGATGCCCCCATCCGTCCTCCATCTCGCCCCCCCCCCCCCCCCCAGAACCGTCGCCGCAATTGATAAAGGATAAACGGCGTGCCTCCGCACGTCGAAATCCTCTCCAAACCCGCGCGACGACCGTCGGACCTGCTCAACAGTCCGAATCAGCAAGAACTCTCTGCTCTCCACCATCGGCAGCATCGTCTTCCGAAGAATCCTCCATGCTCCGAATGCAACGGCACAGCACAACGTGAAGAAGGGGCGAGGAAAGACTGTTAGGGAAAATCCTAAGCAGTGGAGAGGAAGGGACGTCCTTCGGTCTTTTTATAGGCTAAGGGAGGCTACTTGCCTTAAATGACTCCCTCCTCGAAAACACGCCAAAGGAATTCTCCCCTCTGAACGGTCACCTCAAATCCCTCGTTTTCCGCCTCAGCGGGATACACGAAGTAGCCTGGCATTCAAAGCGTGAGAAAATGGAAAGACACCCTATCAGGAACCCATCCAACCAGCATGCGAAAATCACGCAGGACGTATCGGCAATTTCCAACTACTACAGATACGCTAATCGAATCACGGCAAATAAGGCAAGAAGCAAGTAACTCATTTATTGCCTTACAAAAAGGAAATCCATTTCTTGGAAAAGGAAAAGAGGCAAAACAGGACAGATACATCAGGCCTCGGGCCCACTTTGAAGCTCGGGAATGGAAGGCACGGGTGTTTTGCCCCCGGCACCCTCGGTGACGGCCGACCCTGGCACTGACCCCGCCCGCGCAGGAACTGCCTCTGCCGCGAGCCCTCCCGAGGCAGCCGGAGTTGGTGACCCCACCAGAGAAGAGCCCTCTGGATCTTCCCCGCCCGATGCAGAGGAGCTAGAAGATGACTCATCCGAGTCCTAGCACTGGCCAGAGGGGAAGTCGATCTCAGAATCTTGTGCATCGGCATAGGCTACAGCCCGGCGGTAACCCTGCTCGAACCCCTTGCGGATGCCTCGGCGAAGTGCTAACTCGTAGTAGGGAAGGGCTGCCTCCTGCAAGTCGGCCCGGTAGGCCTCTGAGCCCTTGTATCGCTTGATCGCCTCCGCCCCGGCCAGCCCCGTCCTGTCAGCCAGTTCGGCCTTCGCCCGCTCCGCCTCGGCCGCCCGCCCCTCGGCTTCCACCGATCGCTTCTCTGCCTCGACCGACTTCCGCTCGGCTTCGGACGCCCGCTCCTCGGCCTTGACTAATCGCTCCTCTGCCCCAGCTCGGTCGGCCTCGGCCTCCAAACGAAGGCGCTCCGCTGCCTCCGCCCGGTCCACCAACTCGGCGCGCTCAGCCTCCCAACGGCCATCCAGCTCAAGACGAAGGAGGCGCTCCTCTTCAAGGAGTTTGCTTTTCCTCTCGAGCGACTCCGGGGCCTTGGTTAATTGCTCGGTCAGCGCTCCGACTTCCAGCCGGCTCGACCGCGCCGACTCCCTGATCGTGGAGAACTCCCGCCGGAGCCCCTCGTGCGCCTCATTGAGTCAAGCTAACTTCCTCTCGCACCCTCCGAGGGTCCAAGCCAGGTTCGGCCGCTCTGACTCCGTCCGGGCGTAAGTCTCCGCTATCGTGGCCCCCATATAGGCCATAACCAGGCCGCCCTCCATGATGACGTCGAGGACCCCGGGAGGAGAATGACGCCTATCTCCCCCTTTCATCCTCACGGACACCTCGCGGTAAAGTTGATAAAGAGCGCTCGAGACGCCGAGCCTCTCCAAGGCCACAGGCATGGGCACCCGTTCCGCCCCTAGCGTCGCTCCAGAAGGCCCAGGTCGAGCTGCGGGAACGGCCACCCCGCGCTCCACGGTCGGTTGCGGTTGCGACGCCTCCGTAGGCGAACCCCCAACCTCGACCGACGCCACAAGCCCGGCCGCACCAGGCACCTCGGACGTTTGGGGCTGCGACGCCTCTACAGGAGAACCCCCGATCTCAACCGTCTCAGCCCGCGCGTCGCCGCCCGAGACATCGCCCACCTCGACTGGCCCCCCGATCTCGGCCACGGACGTTTCTACTTCGGCCCCCTCTATTCCCACCGAGGGGAGAGCCGACCCATCGTCACCACCCTCCGAGGGGCCCCTGGTCTCCTCGGCCCTCTCTCGCTCGACGGATGGGGGAGCCGGCCCGGTTGGGTCGGCCCCATCTTGCCCCCGAGAGGGGAGCACCGCCGAGCCAGAATCACCCTCGGCAGAGGTGAGGAGACCGGCCTTCCGGGCCCGCTTCCTGGCCTTCACGGCTTCCCGCAACCGTCCCTCCATGGGATCCTTGCGCTTTGCGCCGCCCGGCCATGGGGCCCCCTCGGAAGCCGCCCCCTTGCCCTTATCCCGGGCTTAGGAGCGACCCGCGGGGACGCCCGGCTCATAAGCCGCCGAGTCGTCACCAAGATCGATGATCTCAGCAACTTCCTCCAAAGGCTCCCGCCTAGTGTCTGCAATAGAGGAGAAGGCGTGATCAGGAAAAGAAAGACGACCTCCACCCCTGAGGGAAAATCCAAGTGGTGGTACCTGACGGCTTCAGCCGCGTAAGAAGGCACCGCTCAATATTCTCCGGCGTCACCAGCTCCTCGGTAGACCGACAATGTTTCAGCAAGCGAGCGGCATATTCCTCCACATCTGAAGGGAACTCCTCCTGTCGGAGAGGGATATTCGGGTGGAAATTGGGCATTACCTGGCATCTCCAGGTTTCCTCCACCGAATGTATCTTCACCCAGAAAAATTGGGTCTTCCACCCTTTGTGCGAAGAATCCTTCGCCACCAACGAAATGCAGCTCCTGTTCCTCCTCGCCTGGATGAAGTAAAAACCCTTCCCCACCGACGGATGCGACTTCAACACAAAGAAATAATGGAAAAGGTCTAGAGAAGGAGGAATCCCGCACTGACGGTAGAGAATGCGAAAGGCGGAAAGGAGAAGGTACGAGTTGGCAACCAACTGAATGGGCGCCAACTGGAAAAAATTGAGAAGCGTGAGGACAAAAGGCTCGAAGGGGAGGCGGAACCCGCTCTTCCATGCCAGAAGAAAGGTGCAGATGTGGCCCGTGCGATCGTCCAGGCTCGTCTCATACAGAGCAGCAGCGGCAAAGTCATACTTATGAGGCAGGCGAAACTGATGCTCCAGCCTCCTCACCTCGACTTCCCCCAACTCACTACAGTTTGGAACCGACGCTCTCACCACTGGTTCGTCACCCCCTCCCTCGGCATCTGAGCGCTGGCCCGCCATGGATTCTGAAGAAGAACTGGAAGAAGAATCCTCTCGAGACCTCGAAGATTTCGGGGGAGAAGGAAGCTGTCGGACTGCCTCCGCAGTAATCTTCGCCAACTCTTCGAACGCCGCCGCAAGTTTTCGCTCCTCCGCTGTGTCCTCACGGCGCATCAAGGAGCCTCAAAAGCAAAGAAGTGAAGGAGAGCCGAAAACCCTAACAACGGAAAGAGTCTGGAATGATGACCAGCGCCCTACGCCTATAAGCCCACGCGGGAGGCGGCGCGTCGTTCTGACCTCCAAGAAAAGGGGGCCCCTTCATTTCAAATCCGTCAGGATCACAATTATTACGGGCCCAGGTGACCACGGCATGTGGCTACATAACACCGCCAGATCTCCACCCACCTGAGCCACGCCGGTCCAAAACCCTCAAATACTATTCGTCCGAGCCTCCCTTGACTCGGGAGTAGGAGGGGGACAAGTGGAGAGGGGGATTTCTGTAGCCCATTCAAAGAGCAGCTCGACTAGGCCCGATAGGACCCAACGAGGCCAAGCTCACCTAAGTGACAGCCCACAGGGCCCACTTAGGGAAGAAATCCCAATAAAAAATCACTCGATGACACAACCTTCCTAGGCGGCCTCTAGGCTCGGAGGGCCCGAGTGTCGGTCAGGTCACAGGAAAGGTCCGGCCCAAGCCATCTCTCCGCCCGACAGAAGAAGGCGTACGCCGACCTATCCGACCCATCTTCTTCCGAGCTAAGCCTATCGCCCGGATAGGGCTGGCCTCTCTGAACTCGGAACGGCCGACGATTGCTTATCCTTGTAGCCGTTAGGAGTCCACTGTGGGCAGGAATTCAGGAAGGCGAGGGACTTCTTCTTCCCAAAAGGTGATAACGTTCCCAAGATAAGGCAATGAAAGCCCACGTCGAGGATGTAACGCCCCCCTGAGACCCCGCGACTTACAGGACTCCGAGAAGGCGGTGCACTATTTAAACCCAGGATACCCTCCGACGAAAGGTAAGAGCAATCATACGCTCAAAGCTCCTGAGCAAGAACCACTTCACCCTTCTGGTGGAGAGGGATCTCGCGCACAAGCTCTCACCTCCCTTTTATTGCTCCCGCCATAGCTCCACTGACTTAAGCATCGGAGGGTTTTCCCCAGGGATTCTCCCTGGGCCCCCTGATCCGTTTCCCTATTTTGCAGTTCACTATCTGGTGATCCTCCATCCGCTCAGGACCAGCGCGAGATCACGCCTCTTCATACCGTTATGCTGCCGAATTCTTTCCAAAGCATGACCTAGTTATTAATGCATTCTTTGAATTCTTATATTCATATTTGGTGCATTCTTCCATTGACATTGTATCACAAAACTATTATTGAACTTGTTACCTTATTGGCCAACATTATTGTTATACTCGTGGAAGTAGCTTGATTTATACTTGAAGATGCAGTTCCAGCACTGATTGTGTTCAAGGGCTCTATGCTACTCCCCTCGGCTGATTGTCAGAAACATATTGTAAACCATGGGGTATGATGCTACTGGCGTCGCATTGCGCTGTGAGTATTTTCTTTATAAATAAGTGAAGATCCATGAATATCCACAAATATTCACGAAGTACTTGCAAAGTAAAAGTACATTCTTGCGTGTTACATGACTTTCTAGTGCATAGCCTTTATGGTTATGAAAAATGCATTCTTGTTACATTCTTGTTCATGGAAAGGCCAAAAATTACATTCTTGTTATATACTTGCTCAGTCATATTCTCATATATTGTTTTGACCATATCTTACTATTTGGTTCTATTCGCATGTTTTACCATATTCGCATGATTTAACTTTTTGTAGAGCTAAAAATGTTAATCACTTTAAGATTGCCATCATGTTGATACGAAGATACATACTGGGCAAGTGTGCTCATTACCTACTTTCTCAAATATTTCAAGAAGGACTAGTGAATCAGATTCGGATTATACAAGTAGCGGGTCCGAGAGCAATTGAAGGTCATGTGGACGAGAGAAGCCTTAGTTTTCTAATGTCTAGCCAAGTCATTATGTAATTTTTTTTTCTTGAGTCTATGGTGTAAGAATGTTAAGAGTCAAAGATCTTATGTATACTGATGGTTATTTATATAAAATAAAGATGAAGGTTTTAGTGAATTACTTGTGCAATTACTTTGTGTGATTGTCTGGCGCTCTGATTATATTACTTCCAAGAGACTTACCATGCCGGCTGTTCACATTCCCGATTGTTTTCGCTACATAAATCTCAGGACGTGACACGAAGGAACCTTGGCCCTCTAAACTACTCCAAACAACAGCAGAAAGGCGAATCTCGATCTCACAAAGTCAGGCGTTACCGATCTATTGTCAAATCACGAAACCCTATCGTGAAAAGCCTACCAAAACAGGTAAAGCCTACCAAAGACCTACACAGTCAAAGGCACAAATATACACGAGCTCACTGTCATGTACGCTAGGCTAGACTCGACCGCGGGTGAAGCCAACGCAAACTACCCGACAAGTCACGTCAACCATGACGAAAACCAGTCACGAAAACACAAGTCATAGTGTCAAGTGATAGAAGCACCTCCTCACTAGAAGAATAGCCAGATGCGTCCACTGACGTCTTACACTGCACCACATGTATCTCGCACTCGCCTAGAACGGCGGTAACTAAGACACCCACAGAACAAAGGAACTATAGTAACAAGTGACTAGTCAGGGTCACGGACGTCGGCGCTCGTCCAACTGCCCCTGACCACGGGTGCACACACAAGCCCAATGCCTTGAGCTAGGCCACTAGCTAGTTTTCCTCCCCAGTAGGGCGCTACCGCAAAGCAAGGGGGCCCATGGAAACTAGCCTAAAAACCGTCTGTCGGGAACTACCCTACCACCACTCCTAGGTGGGCCGACACACAGGAAAGTGTCGTCAGGCTACGACTAGTGGAGGCTCACTAGACACAGAGACTCCAAAACAGCGAACACCAAAGTATAGACAGTGTAAGCATACACCTGTCGCATGTACTACGGAGCACCATGCAGTACACCACTGCAACCAGACTCAGGACAGTCAACTAGACCTGCTGACAACGATCCTTGAGTCACAAGACTCGGGTCAAGATCATCACACTTCACAGCAACACGTTGTTAATCAGCCTAGTCCCTAAGCCAAAATCATGAGAAACACATTAACGATGAGTCCTCGGCCTCCGAGCCTCACAACGGACTCACACTCCCATATAACATGAAACACGGAACATGAGGGATAACCAAAAACCCTCAAACCACATGGTACATAAACTGAGGTAAGATGATACCTCTAAGCGTTCAAAACCATGTCTCGATCCTCACAGGATAGACGAGACACTCTCGAGGTCACGTGTCAACCACTAGGTCACAACCGAGTTGACCAGAAACCATAATGACCCTCGATAATACAAAACACTACTCGATATAATGGCCCTCTCAGACACCCTATAACATGGTCACAGCCCTCATAGGACGTCCAAGACATCCATGGAACAATGGGCTAACCAAGGGGTCAAAGCCACATTAGCCAGAAACTAAACCAACACTACACTGCTCGAGATAAAAACCGCTCCTCCAAGATCCCTTGATACACATATGACTCTCACAGGACACCGAAGGCATCCGTCGAGTCAAAAGCCAACAAGGCATTGAATCTTGGGTTCACCGGAGCCCGAGACAGCTCAAATATGACACAAAAAATAGAAAATATTAACGCTCCTAAACCCTACGTCACGATCATTAACGCGCCCCTATCTTAGGTCGCGATGTCATCAGAACGCGACCCTTACCTGGGTCGCGTTAACAAAGATCGCACCTATCACATAGGGCATGTTCTCAACTGCCTAACTATTCACTTACACTAGACGTGGTACACACTCAGGTCACGATAATAGTCGCGGCAAGAGCTTCGAGCACGATAATACAGAGACGCGCTCCCCACTTGGGTCTCGTTAACGGAGATCGCGCATGTTCCTTAGAGCGCGTTCAACAAGATCGCGCCTATTACCTAGGGCTAGGGCGCGTTCCTAACCGCCTCAACCATTCATCTCCTTCACGAGACGTGGTGCATCGTGGCAGCACGTTCCCTGAGAATGTGGCGCACACAACCAGCGCGTTCTCGTCATGGAGCGAAAACTGGAAAATCCGCACAAAAACCTATTTTCATGCCCCAATCATCGCCAGAACGACGGGGAAACAACCCTAATTACATTGCCAACCTTCCACAAGTCGGAAGGGGCCAAACCACATGCAAAAATGCAAGAAACGAGTGATTCCCATGAATCGACCCAAAACGACTCACATAGACAACCGGGCTCATACCGGCTCCGATTCTCGACAAAATTCAGTAAAACTGGCGAGAAATGAATCCCAACATGCCAGGGGTTCAAATGAAACCATTTAAACTAGAAATCGTCGCCCAAAACGGCGAACACGGTTCACACCCCCCGAACATGCATTTCGCCTAACCGAAGCAAAACCCGCTCAAACTCACACTGTTCGGCTCCAAATCGCGAGAGAACGCAGGAAAAGAGTAGGGCATCTGTCCCCCTACCTCCATCGAAGATCTCACGCGCCGAAACGGCCACGATACGCCGAAATCCATCACACAAACTCGCTCGTCAGCTTTGAATCCACCGAACGGGATCGCGCCAACATGGTCCAATCTTCACGCCAGCACGCTCCAGATCACCTCCACGGCATCCCCAGGCCTCTTCCGTCTGCAGCCGGAGCAGAGGGGGAAAGAGGAGAGAGAACGAAGGGGGAGAGAGTGAACAGCGAGAGAAGAGAGAGGAGAGAGGTGAGGGAAGAAAAAGGAAAAGAAAATAGGAAATTAGGCAATTTTCGTAAAATCTGATTTTCGACACGAAATTCAATAAATTCAACAAAATATAGAATAATAGTCTTCGCGATCCTCGGAACAAGCACAACGCACATGTAGCGTCCTTGAGTAGCAACACTCAACGGTCAACTCTCCATAGGGTTCCGTAAGTTATTGTGGAACGCACTAAGTTTCTTGGGGTATGAAATATTGTGGGATATCGGTGGTTATATCGATTCGACATCTCTTGTCCCACCGGGCGTGCCAGCTTGTGGAACGCACTAAGTTTCTTGGGGTATGAAATATTGTGGGATATCGGTGGTTATATCAATTCGACATCTCTTGTCCCACCGGGCGTGCCAGCTTGTGGAACGCACTGGATTTCGTGGGATGAGAATATCAGGGTATCGATGGTCTTTTTATCGGTTTATCTAGTGCGAGGGCGTGCCAGTCACCTAGGTGACAATGTGTTCGGGCTTCGAGACTGGAGTGGTCCGAAGCCCGGGGTGCGCTCCATCTGACTGATCAGACGATTGTGGATATCGGGTCGGGACTGGAGACCCGCCGCGCCATAAAGGCCGCGACGTTAATTACATCCCCTCGGAGAGGGGAAGACCTCTAATTAATCGCCAAGAAAAGGGGTCAAATGACCTAAAGATCATTTTTCATTAAAGCATGCGAGTTGGGTTGACATGATTTAAACCCTCCGCGTCGGTATGTAAAATGGTGTTCAAAAACCGTACAAATACTTGCTGCGAGTGCGGCGAATTTAATGAAAGTGCGGGATTAGATCCCGGTATATATATATATATATATATATATATATATATATATATATATATATCAGTCACTAAGGATCATCCAGTATTCGGTCGAGAGTTCATATTCGAAGCATCGAAGGTAACAACAAAGACATTCGGATATCTACCGTAGGTACGGCACGTTTCATGTGGGTGCGGGATCGGATCCCGGAAGAAGTGGGTCAATTTGATGAACTATCGGCCCAAGAGGTGCACGGATCATGACCATGTCGGGGATCCCGAGGTCCATGTCCGATACCACGGGGCATCATTACACAGTCCGGGGGAGCGGGTCGTTAAGTGTAAGGCCAAAACTCGACAATGTGCGCCCTCGCATGCGGATCGACCTGCGCAGTCAGGTCGCGGGGTTCGACCTGCCCGGTCAGGTCGTGGGGGTCAAGGGGGCAACGCCCCTTGCGGGGGTTTTCGGGGGCAGCGCCCCCAGAACAAAATTTGGATTATAGTAGAGGGGAGACTTTTGATTAGTTTTACTCATTAGCTTTAATTCTTTTCTATCATTTGATTAATCATTTTTTTTTGGCATGCCGGTTCAGGGAAGCAACGGGGACGGGGCGCGCCGGATTAGTATCAAGAGGAGGGCGCCGTTTTAGAGGCCAAAGGAGGAAGTGGGGGCGCCGTTTTAAGGTGAACATGGAGATGGAGAGGGCGCGCCGTTTATGGGACTCAAGGAAGGAGGTGGAGGTAGGGCGCCGGAATAGGCCCAATGGGGGGCGCGCGCCGTTTTAAGGATGCTACAAGGGGACAGAAGGGCGCGCCGATTTAAGGAAGGTCAATGGGCGCGCCGTTTTAGCCTTCAAAGGAAATGGGGGTTACGAGAATGGGGTTAAATCGGCGCGGTGAGGGGTGACCGCGCCGGATTAGGCCACGCCGAGACATCGTCTCTTGAGTTTTCTTATTCGTTCTGTGGACTTGTTTTGCTTTCTGTTCTTGATTCTATGGCCTACAGAAGGATCAATAGTTAGATTAATTGCTCGATTGACACCCTAGATCAATAGGATGAAGGTTTAAGCATCGTTGTTGGTTTGTTAAGGTGAGTGAGCAGGAGGTTTATGTGTTCGTTCAGGGGGGGGTTCAGTTCACAGAGTTTACTGTGTATTGGATTAAAACTTAGTTCATTCTTGAGTGGCTCAATTTGTTCACTTGTTCTTGGCCCTGGCGAGAATCGGGCAGCACCTCCCCTAGACCGGAAGGGTCCGGGGGAAAAGATGGGGCGCGCCATGCGGAGAGAACTCCGACGGCCCCGAAACATCCCGGTGTGTGCATAAGCAACAACACCAGTAAAGTTACCCCATTAGGGGCCGGAGATCCCGAGGGCTAGCCTACAAGGGAAACCGGTGACCCATGGGTTGTTGCGATCGTATCGACTCCCCCCGTTCGGGGCCGGAGGTCCTGAGGGCCAGCCTACAAAGGAACTCCGACGACCCGAGGGTTGCCGTGATCGCGTGGCTGAAGACCACGTGAGAGCCGAAGTCGACACAAGAACACGGCGGTAAAAAAAGAGAGAGAGCCACTATGGGCTGAGTATTGAGGGGGATTGGGGCATCAAAAATCTCCCAAAGGGGAGTTTTCCTTTCATTCCACAACAGACCGAACTCCGATTACATTGAAGGGGAATACGAAGACAAAGGTCTACATGTGAAGATCACCAAAAGGAAATCAAAGGGGCAGAAGGAAATGCAAAGACAAAGGGGGGAACCGAGCTCTCTTCCCCTCACCTCTCCTTCTTTCTTTCACCCTCTTATCTCTCTTCACACTTCGGAGCAGGGCTTCACCGCCAGTAGAGCGTCCCTCCTCTTGTTGCTTCTTGCCTGGGGCTTGTATTTATATGGAGAGCAGGGAAGCAAGCTTCCCATTTCTATGGCTTTTTGTTCTGTTCGCAGTTGCCGTTGCTAACGTTGATGGGGTCACCGTGTCGAATGCCGCTGTCGTGGACGTCACCTCCGCCGCAGCTACAGTGTGACCGGGAGAGGGGCAGAGGCATGGCCTCCTCCTTCGCTGGCATGTACACCGCTAGCCACGTTTGCTTTCATCATTTGCAGGGGAATGGGCGGCCGGCTGACGGAGCAAGCGTTCGACAGTGCAGGGCTCGAGGGTTTCCATTTGAAGAACATGCTTGGATGCCCAACGGGTCGAAGCAGACGTTTTAGCCATTTCAGGCTTGTTCGTCGTCGTGCAGTTCCCAGGAAACAGGGGACCGTAATGCCGATGGGATGGGTCGGTTTCTCGCCAGGAAGCGCTTCAGAGAAAGGGGTTAAAAGGTTAAAACGGCGCCATATTCAAAGGGGCGCCGTTTTAAGCATCAAGGGGGGCTTCGGGGCGCGCCGTGTAGCCAATGAAAACAAAAGGAGTTAAAAGGGCGCCACATCCCAAAGGGGGGCGCGCCGTTTTAAAGGGGGGGGCGCGCCGGATAAGGGGCGCCGTTTTAAGACCCCCTCGCGCCGTTTTAAGCACTAAACGGATTCTTCTCGAAGTCGCGGCCATTTTACGTGAATGTCGACATTCCCGGAAGGTTCCAGTTGCTATGTATGACCTCTACAATGTTCCATTCACAGCCTTTGGGGCCCGGTCCCAGACTCTGCGTGACTTTCGGTGCACGTCGGGCTGTGTCGGAGTCCCCGACTCTTCTTTGATTCAGCTCTCGACACGGCCGGCTGTAGAGTTGTGGCCATATCTTCCGCCCCGGGGGGGGGGGGGCCTCCCTCATCGGCTAGCGGACCACCAAGCGAGTCCTCATCCTGATCGGGCGAGGCATGAGGTTTATTTGGCATTTTCATCTTCGGCTTGCTCTCGAGTGTCGAGACGTGCATGCCGTATGATCATCATTGACAATTTTCGACGTCCACAAATGCCCCCCACTCGCGGGTGGCGCAAGCGAGGGATGAGTGCGCGGGGATCGCGAGTGTAGAGTTCTTCGACAGGACGTCTGTTCTTTCGAGCCAGTGGGATGCTAGTTCGGTGCGAATTCACGGGAAAGCGCTCACTCCTTCAGCGAAGGGATGAGGGGATCGCTTCACCGCACATGCACACGGACTGGCATATCTGAGTGGAGGTTTAGTCATCGGCATGGCAGAGTGCCGAAGCAAGAAGGAGAGGTTCAAATTTCTCTGACTTGGGCGAAAAGTCAAGATCGGATCGCACGGCTGAGGCCCCAGAAAGGCCTTAGGCGCCGTCAAAGGTGGTTCGTTGACACTGGGATTGCATCAACGCAAGGATTTCAATCTTCTTCCGACCCAGACGAAAGGTCTAAATCGGAGCTTTCGGCGAGGGTGCCGCATAAAGTGGATTCGTCAATGCTGGGATTACATCAACGCAAGGATTTCAGTTTTCTTCTGACCCAGACGAAATGTCTAAATCGGAGCTTTCGGCGAGGGTGCCGCATAAGGTGAATTCGTCAATGCTGGGACTGCATTAACGCAAGGATTTCAGCTTTCTTCCGACCCAGACGAAAGGTCTAAATCGGAGCTTTCGGCGAGGGTGCCGTATAAAGTGGATTCGTCAATGCTGGGATTGCATTAACGCAAAGATTTCAATCTTCTTCCGACCCAGACGAAAGGTCTAAATCAGAGCTTTCGGCAAGGGTGCCGCATAAAGTGGATTCGTCAATGCTGGGATTACATCAACGCAAGGATTTCAGTTTTCTTCCGACCCTAACGAAAGGTCTAAATCGGAGTTTTCGGCGAGGGTGCCGCATAAAGTGGATTCGTCAATGCTGGGATTGCATCAACGCAAGGATTTTGGTTTTCTTCCGACCCAGACGAAAGGTCTAAATCAGAGCTTTTGGCGAGGGTGCCGCATAAAGTGGATTCGTCAATGCTGGGATTGCATCAACGCAAGGATTTTGGTTTTCTTCCGACCCAGACGAAAGGTCTAAATCGGAGCTTTTGGCGAGGGTGCCGCATAAAGTGGATTCGTCAATGCTGGGATTGCATCAACGCAAGGATTTTGGTTTTCTTCCGACCCAGACGAAAGGTCTAAATCGGAGCTTTCTGCGAGGGTGCCGCATAAGGTGAATTCGTCAATGCTGGGACTGCATTAACGCAAGGATTTCAGCTTTCTTCCGACCCAGACGAAAGGTCTAAATCGGAGCTTTCGGCGAGGGTGCCGTATAAAGTGGATTCGTCAATGCTGGGATTGCATTAACGCAAGGACTTCGGTTTTCTTCCGACCAAGGTGAAAGGTCTAAATCTGAGCTTTTGGCGAGGGTGCCGAGTAAGGTAGATTCGTCAATACTGGGATTGCATTAACGTAAGAATTTTGGTTTTCTTCCGACCCAGACGAAAGGTCTAAATCGGAGCTTTCGGCGAGGATGCCGAGTAAAGGTGGATTCGTCAATGCTGGGATTGCATTAACGCAAGGATTTTAGTTTACTTGCGACCTAGACGAAAGGTCTAAACCGGAGCTTTCGGCGAGGGTGCCGAGTAAGGTAAATTCGTCAATGCTGGGATTGCATTAACGCAAAGATTTTGGTTTTCTTCCGACCCAGACGAAAGGTCTAAATCGGAGCTTCCGGCGAAGATGCCGAGTAAAGTAACACTAAGGAACAACTTCTTTCTCATTCTTTTTCTTTTCCTTCTTATTTTTTTTTCTTTTTTTTTCTTTTTTTCTTTTTTTCTTTTTTTTTCTTTGTTTCTTTCTTTTCTTTTCTTTTCTTTTTGATGATCACGGTGGGACTGGATCACAAAGGTGTGATAGTATCGTCGACATTGGGTTTATGTCAACGCAATGGAATCGGGTTTAATCGGCTTAGACGGAAGGTCTACGCCATGCTGCTCGGTTGAAGCCTCGGAGGGCCATGGGCGCCGAGTTGAGTTTTCGGATGTTTTATGTAAAAAGCTCCATGATGGAATCCTCTTCATTGTGGGGTAATGGTTTCAGTTGATCGCCGAGCTGGGGAAGCGGCGCATGGTATAACTTCAGGTGTTTCCCATTGAGTGGTGGGAATTGAATTTCCCCCCGGTGGTTGACGATGACATAAGCACCGCCTTCATAGACTTTCTGGACCACATAAGGTCCTATCCAGTTTTCATTCAGTTTGCCTTTGGGGTTGGCCGCCATGACTTCTCTTCGCTTGACCATGACTAGGTCTCCCATCTTGAATTCACGTTCTTTGACGAGTTTGTCAAAGGCGCGGGTCATACGGGCCTGGTAGACCTGTATGTTCTGCTGGGCTCTGAGCCGTCGTCCTTCCAGATCGGAGAGCTCCTCCAGTCTTCTTTCTATATTGGCTTGGCCATCTTTGACTAATTCGTGCTGGATCGCCACCCGTAGTGAGGGTACCTCCAGCTCTATCGGCACGACCGCTTCTGAGCCATACACCAAGGAGAATGGTGAACAACCTGTCGGGGTCTTGTACACAGTGCGATACGCCCATAGCGCTTCATACATCATGTCTTCCCAATCCTTCTTGCTAGAGCTGACCGTCTTGGCAAGAAGTGTGCATAATGTCTTGTTGAAGGCTTCCGCTAACCCGTTTGCCTGCGGATTATACGGAGTGGACGTCCTCCAATCAATCTTGAATTTTTTGGCCAATCTATAGACCTTTTGGTTTCGGAAGTGGCTTCCGTTGTCAGAGACAATTCGATCGGGCACGCCGAATCGGAATATGATATTTCGACGGACGAATCTGGCCACGATTTCTCCCGTCACTTCTCTTAGAGCCACAGCTTCAGCCCAGCGAGAGAAGTAATCTGTTGCTGCTAGAATGTATTTGCATCCCGCTGAAGACGCGGGGAGCGGGCCCACAACATCAGTACCCCATTGAGCAAAAGGCCAACTGGGCACCGTTGGGTGTAAATGAGCTGGAGGTCTTCTTGGGATCGCAGCATGCTGCTGGCATTTATGACATGACTTGGCATACTTGCAGCAGTCATCGAACATAGTCGGCCAGTAATATCCCAGCTTCTTGACTTCAATCTTCATTTTCGGCCCAGCTTGATGAGCACCGGCCGACCCGGCGTGAACTTCCTTCATAACCATCCAAGCCTCCTCCATGGATATACATCGGAGGAGCACCTTTCTTCCGGCATCAGCCATGGTTCGGAACAGAGTTCCATTTCTGACTTCATAAGAATCTTTTGTTCTGATCAATCTGATCCTTTCTTCCCTCTGCTTGGGCAATTCTTGGTGTTCAAACCATTTCATTAGGGGTTCCCTCCAATCAGGAGAGTTAGTTGTTTCTGCTATCGCAGCTTCATATTCTTCTTCGTCACCTGGCTCCTCTATCATGCTGGGGACCTGGCGCCTATTTATGACTGTTATGTTGAGGGATTCGCCTGGCAGGGCCGCCAGTGAGCTTGCTAATTTTGCTAGTGCATCAGCCTGGGCATTCTGGCTTCGGACGACATGGCCTATTTCAATGAAGTAGAACCGCCCCATGAGCTTCTTCGCCTTGGCGCAATACGGAAGTAACCCGGGCTTCCGGACGTCGAACTCTCCTTGTATCTGCTTGACAATCAGCATAGAATCACCAAACACCTGCAGCATTCGGATCTCCATGTGGAGGGCTATCTGAAGACCGATAATCAAGGCCTCATATTCTGCTTCATTGTTCGTGCACGGTTTGTTGATCGAACACGATGTATGCAACACTTCTCCTTCTGGGGATTTGAGGACGATGCCTGCTCCAGCCCTTATCCTCGCATGCCCTGATTGAGATGTTTCAATTCTGGATGCCCCGTCAAAGTATAACTGCCATATGGCTTGACGGACTTGGTCCACTTCTAGTGTTTCATCTTCCGGAAGTTCCGCGACAAGCGGGGAATTCTCAGGCACAGGGTGTGCTGCGAAGAAATCTGCTATCGCCTGGCCTTTAATAGCCTTTTGCGGCACATATGTAATATCAAATTCCATCAAAATGACGGCCCACTTCCCCAGTCGCCCTTTCAGCGCCGGCTGGGACAAGAGATGTTTGGCTGGATCGGCCCTTGATATCAGCTGTATTTCATGCGACAGCATGTAATGCCTCATTTTCTTGGCCGCAAAGACCAAGGCAAGACAAACTTTCTCGATCGGGGTATACTTTGCTTCTGCCCCGACCAGTCTTCGACTGAGGTAATAAAGCGCCTGCTCCTTTCCCTCGTCGTTGTTTTGAGCCAACATTGCCCCGAGTGAACATTCGGTGGCGGCTATGTAGAGAATTAGCGGCAGCCCTTTGACAGGTGCCCCCAGCACAGGTGGGGTCTTCAAGTATTCCTTCAGCTTATCAAAAGCCTTCTGGCATTCTTGATTCCAGTCGAATGGTGCATCTTTCATCATCAGCTTATGAAATGGTTGACATCGCCCGGACAGGTTGGAGATGAACCTGCGGATATAGGCCAATCGGCCCTGCAGTGATCGTAGTTCCGTCAGGTTCTTCGGAGGCGGCAGCTCCTGAATAGCCTTTATCTTGGAGGGGTCTATTTCAATCCCCCTATATCGGACAATGAAGCCCAGAAACTTCCCACTGGAAACGCCGAAGGCGCACTTCAGCGGGTTCATCTTCAACTCGTGTTGTCGGAGCCTTTGAAATATAACCCTGAGGTCACTCAGGTGATCTTCTTTCTTTTGGGTCTTGACAACCAAGTCGTCGATGTAGCATTCGACCTTGTCATAGAGCAATTCATCAAATATCTTGGTCATCGCCCTTTGATAAGTGGCGCCAGCATTCTTGAGCCCAAAAGGCATCCTTTTATAGTGGAATGTCCCCTTGGGTGATCGGAAAGCCGTATGAATTCTATCATGCTCGGCTATCCATATCTGGTTGTATCCGGACGACCCATCCATGAAAGATAAGGCTTCATGGCCAGTGGTGGCATCGATCATGACTTCAGTGATGGGCACCGGGAAATCATCTTTCGGACAAGCCTTGTTCAGGTCTCGGAAGTCCACACATATCCGGATCTGGCCGTTCTTCTTCTTGACGGGCACAATATTGGCCAGCCAGGTGGTATACTGGTTTTCTGCTACGAAGTCGACGTCTATGAGCTTGTCGACTTCCTTGCAAACTTGGCTTATCAGTTCTGGCCTCATTCGCCGGGGTGACTGCTTTACTGGTTCGGCCTTGGGGTCAATGGCCAACATATGCTGGGTAATGGCCGGGTTGAGGCCCGGCATTTCTTTGTAGTTCCAAGCAAAACAGTCTCGGAACTCTTGTAGGAGCTTGATGTATCGTTCTCTTTCTTCTGGGAGAAGGAGGGCGCTGAGGAATGTTGGTCTGGGGTCATCCTTTGTGCCCAGATCCACTTCGATCAGCTCATCAACAGTGGCTTGGCCACCATCTTCTATCTCCGGGGGAGCCGGTTGCAAATCGATGAAGCCTTCATCGTCTTCTTCAGCCTCGAGGGCATCATAGATGTCTTCTTGTACCACCCCGCTCGGTGGCAGGGCTTTGTCATCTTCTTTCAGAGGGGTTGAAAGGGGTGCTTCACTGGCTTCCGAGCATCTTCCATCGGTGGGGCTTGCGACCTCCGTGAGCAAAGAGATCATGTGGACCCCGCTTCTATGAACGACCACGTCATGCGGACGCGGTGGGTACACTTCATATTTTCCCAGCCTTAGTTCGCCCTTCCTGATTAGGCCTTGAGCGATATTTTTGAATACATAACAATTCTCAATAGGATGCCCCAGCACCCGATGATAAGGACAGAATTCGGGGTCGTCGCTTCGTTCGACATCCTTTGGCCTTTTGGATTCTGGCAAGGTGATCTTGCCGTAACGACAAGCCCATTCAAAAATCCTCTGAGTTTTGTGTCTTGGGAAGGAATAAGGCCTCCTCATTTTCTCTCGCAACGAGGCCGGTTGATTGGTTGAAGGATTGGCTACCTCCTTTGTCTTCTCCTTCGAATACCCAGAAGTGCGGAAGTTGACACCTCCGGGTTTGTCTTCTTGCCTTGCCAGGGTGATGGCAGGATGGTATTTTGCCGGGAAGGCTTCAATATTAGCCGCTATCATGGCCAACTGATCAAGGGAGTGGACGTTAAGGCCGACCATCCGCTGCTGAATATCCTTCTTTAGACTTTCCCCGCAAGCCCAAGTGGCAACCTCGTGGCTTAACGGGGAGATGCATCTCACATATAGGCTTCTCCACTTTCTGATGTAGTCCAGGACGGGCTCATCATCTTCTTGCCTGTGGCTATAGAGTTCTGCCCTGGTCACGAGGAAGTGCTCCGGGCTTGAGTGACTGTATCGCTGAGGGAGGATGTCCCCTGCTGGGTCAAACCAGCGCATACTCATTTCGGCTAGGTGCTCCTCCAGCCTTTCAATTTCCTGCTGTAACCCGCCGAGCAATGAGGACGAGGTGGAGTCAGGCTGAGGGAAGTCTGCTTCAGGACATCTTTCACCAGCCGGGCTTGTGACCTCTCCAAGGAGGGAAACCACATGGACTCCCTTTTCACAGACAGCTGCTTCATGGGGTTGTGGTGGGTTCACTTCATAGTCCCCCATCTTCAATTCTCCTCTCTTGATCAGGTCCTGGGCGATATCCTTGAAGACATAGCAATCTTCTATAGGGTGGCCAAGGATTCGATGGTAGAGGCAGAATTTAGGGTCATCACTCCTTGTAGCATCCTCTGGCCTTTTGGACTTTGGCAAGGTAACCCTGCTATAGTGGCAAGCCCATTTAAAGATCTCCCGAGTTTTATCCCTCGGGAAGGAATAAGGCTTCTTCATCTTCTCCTGCAACGTGAGGACTCGTTCCGCCGGCCGGCTAGTTGAAGGACCGGCTATTTCTTTCACCTTCCTCCTTGAGTGCATAAAAGTACTAAAGTTGGTGGTCAGGTACTGATTCTCCCATCTTGCCGTGGTGGCATAGGAGCCCCCCGAGTTCATGGATCTGCCCTCCCAGAGGTGGATACCCTCGGTAAGACCGGACAGTAGTTTGATCATCTTGGCCAACTGTGCCTTCAACATCTCGATCTCCTGCTGTTGCTCATAACATATTGCGAGCATAACAGGGTCACAAAGGGAGAAATCTGGAGTGTAGCTTGGACTGCTATCTTCCGTTCCGACATCGAGTGGAGGTGGCAGCACCCCGCCACTGTGACTATCTGGGAGTGGTGCCTCGGAAGTGGATGGTACCCCCTCTATTTCCCTGCTTGGAGGTGAGTTCTGGAGGAATACTTCTTCATCTTGAGCTTCGTCGGCTGAAGGCCTATGCTGCTCTTTGCTCTTGGTTTTTTTGTGCATCTGGGTCTTCTGGGGGACTGTCGCCAACTAGAGTTGAGACAGCTATCATGTTTGCTTCATAGAATTCTTCTGCTGAGAAACCCAAACCAGGGTGCTGTGTAATCTTCAGGAGTTCCCTATCCAGGTTCGGTGGATACCACAGCTTCCTAAACATCTGATTCGACTTTCGATCTGAAAGAAGGGCAGCTGTTGACCTCTGGCCATTTTCACCACTCTGCCGGATATATCTGGAAGTCCCATGATTGGGCCGACCGGGTCACGGATTTCTTCGGGGAATTTACAATCATCATCCCCTTTCACTGGATGTTCATCAGCCACATAGAACATCGTAGGTGGGCCCTCTGGGTTGGGCACCTCCCAGACCTTCAAGAATTCGACTGTTTGACAGTCTAAATCTGTGGGTGGCTTTGTGATCCCCGGAGGGACCTTCACATACCCAGGCAAATCTTCGAGCTTCGGAACTCCTGTCTCGAGGTAAATATTGAAGGGGATGGCTCGAACCACGCCTTCAACTTTAGAAATGTGTGACACTTCCTGCGGTGCCACATAGTCGGGCGGTGGTGGAGGGAACCAGTCGTCGTCCTCTGCTATCTCCTTTTCTTTGCTTTGAGTCGGCTGGGGATTCTGCTTCGGCTCCTCCATGTAAAGTGCAGCATCGAGCAGGTGGCATTCAAACACCTCGAAGGGGTGTAAGTCTGCGAATATTCTTTCTTCTTTTCCATTCCGGAAGTACTTAATGCACTGGTGCAGGGTCGAAGACACTACCCGATTCTGATGCAGCCACGGTCGGCCGAGCAATGCTTTATATGTGGTATCGGAGTTGATGACGTGGAACTGCACTTTGGTGGTGAAGTCTCCTAGTGACAGCTCGAACTCTGCTACACCCACGGGAACTTCAGACTTCTGGTTGAACCCAGTTATCTTCATATCCCTGACCTTGATCAGGTGCACATTGAAGTAATGTTTCTGGTAAACCTGGTAGGAGAGTATGTTTACTGCTGCCCCTGTATCGACCAAGATCCTATTTATAGGCTGGCCGTTCAACTGCCCCCTCATGTACAAGGGTCTGTTGTGGCTGACCGAAGGAAAGAGCATGTCTTCTTCGGTGAAGGTGATGGTTGTTCCCAACTGCAACTCAGCAAAATAGCTTTCATAATGCGCCGGGGTTTGCAGAGCCGCAATGACAGCCTGCCTGGTTTCCTCATCCAGGGAGAGTATCTCCCAGACACTGAATCTTGCTGGGATTCTTTTCAATTGTTTCAATATCCGAGAGCCGGCTCGGACGTTAGCTAACTTTGCTTCTTCGACTTTGCTATGCGTGCCATGTTCTGGTGCCGGAGGAGTCGGCGGGGAAGATAGTTTATCTTCTTCGGGGGCCGCCCGACTCCGGCTTGCTTGGTCGGCTGGTTCTTTCATTTGCACGGGCTGAGCCACAGGGGTGGTGCCCTCATCATCTTTATTTGCCAGAGGGGGCATTCACGAGGTGGAGGTAAGAGTGCTCTTGGCCTTGGACCCGGGCTGTTGGTATGGTTGTTTGCTCTTCTTCGCGAGCAAAAATTCGGCGAACGAGGGTACCACTTCGCCTGCTGCATCTTCAGGGTACAAGCCCGATGGAGGCGGGATTGCTGCGCCCTTCACTTCAGGTTCGGGGATTTGGTATGGCCGCTCGCCCCTGAATATAATATTGTGATTGGCCGGGGGCAAACGTCCCCACCTTCTCCCAGACCTGGTGACATGTTGGGAAGTAGAGGCCTCGACTTGGTTTGCTTCAGTAGGTGCGAAGCATATTTCATCTTCTCCCTCCTCTTCAGAGTTTTGGGCCATGTTGAACAAGGCCGACAAGGTATTTCAAGACAAAAGGCTGCATTTTCTTTTATTCTTCAGCTTCTTCTTCTTTTTCTTCTTCTCTTCTTTTACAGCTGGAAGCTGTTCTCGGGGAAGTTCATCCCATATGCCGGTTTCTTGTGTTTCGGGTTCAGCTTCTTCAGCCAATTTTAAGGATTCAAAATGTTCCCAGGGGACATATTCCTTCAGCCGCACTGGCTGGATCTTGGGTTTTTCATATTCTTCTAACCCGTCAATGATCGCCTGCAGCCGTTTAACCACCGGGCTGACTTGCATGTGCATCCGCAACAAGAGTGGCTTCTTCCTGTTGTCAGTCATTCTTCGGAGGACCAACTGAGGAGCAGTTTCATACCAGACCGAGGTGACAACCGGTGGTGGTGGCTGAGGCGTGACGCCATGAATTCGGACTCCCGGGGTAGGGCGGGATGTCGACTTTCTTCTTGTCTTCTTTGGCACCATCTGCCAATATCCATGGCTCTCTGCGGGAGCGAGAACAAATGCCTCATAGGTGTGCTTTGTACAAGTATCTGACACTTCTTCAGGCAGTTGTTGGTATAAGGATATCATATTTACGGTTGCCCCCAGCACTGGCAACTCATGCGGGCGGGGCGGGTCCACCTTGTGTTCGCCCATCTGGAGCTCTCCCTTCCTGATCATGCCTTCAATGATGTCTTTGAAGACGTAACAGTCTTCGAGGGTGTGCCCGAGCATCTGATGGTACGGACAAAATCGAGGATCATCTTTCCTCTTGATGTCACCGGGTCTCTTTGGCTCCGGGAGAGTAATTTTGTTATATTTGGTGGCCCACTCGAAGATGACCCGGGTTTTCTCCTTCGGGAAGGAGTAAAGTTTCTTCATTCTTGACCGCAAGGAGGCGGCCTCTTGTTGTTCAGCCGGCTTGGCCGGAGGAGCACTGGTGACTCCTTTATCAGTGTCCTTCTGCTTCTCGAAATCCTTGAAGTCGACAGTGTTGACTTCTTTGGGCACGGACCGCTTCTCAATTGATTTTCCTTTTTGGGCTGAGGTGGCCGGTGCGGAAGAGTATTTGGAGAGGTAGGACTCAATTTCCACCACCACATTATTTAATCGATCAAATGACTTGATCTCCATCCCGATCATTTTCTTGAAAACTTCACGCTTCAAATTCTGCTTGCAGATTTGAACCGCATCTTCTTGGTGTGGCGGGCGTCTACACCTCATGCTGAGGTTCCGCCATCTCTTGATGAATTCTAGAGCAGTTTCATCATTCTTCTGCTTGGTGTAGACACGCCAAAATTGACGTTACTGTGAGTACATCTCATATTACCTTGTAATGTCCCAATTTGACTCTCAAATTAGTTCTATTTGAGTGGTTTTTCCCACTTTTTTTAGATTTCTCCCTTTTTTTCACCCTTTTCCTATTTTTCTGGATTTTTCTGGATTTTCTGGGCATTTTTTCTCTATTTTTTAGAAATAACGACTTGATCTGGGGCGTCTTTTAAATAACGACTTATACATGGGCGTTTCTTAAAAAATTGACGACTATACTGGAGGGCGTCCATTCTTTCAAATTTCCATTTTTCTGGATTTTTCTGGGAATTTTTCGAAATTTTTTAGGAATTAACGACTTAACCATGGGCGTTACTTTGAATGTGAAAAGAATAAAAAAATCAAAAAAATTAAGTCTCACGGTCGTGTCTTTCAAATGGATTATTTTAATATTATTTTAATACCCCTTTCAGGGGTGATTTGGTGGCCTTCCGGGTGTCAGAAAAATTCACAAAAATAGTCGTTGGAATCAGGGCGACGAGATGCACCTCCACCTAAAAAATGGAAAAATAATATTGAGAAATGAAAAATGGCCCTATTTTGAATTTTTTTAATTAACGTCCTTTGTTAAGGCGTTTTTTAATTAACGCCTTTGACTCAGACGTGTTTCAATTTCATTTCTAAAATTGATCCAGGAAGAGACGCCTTAGTCTAAGGCGTGTTTTTAAGAAACGCCCTCTAGGCAGGTCGTCAATTCAACAATTGACGCCCTGAACCAAGTCGTGTTTCACTTTTGTGTTCCGAACGAACGCAGCCTTTCCCCAGAGAGTCCCTACTTCGTTTGGGTTCTTGCCCAGCTTAATCCTCCCCTCTTTGAGCTCTTGCCCCTTCTTATCTTTTCTTCCATTGGACTCTTTCCTTCTTATCTCTTCTTCTATCCTTAATAGAACTTCTGTAGCTCTGTTAAGGGGTGGTTCTTATTCTCCTACTTCGGCTTCCGGTCTCCTTCTTGGTTTTTTTTGTTTTTTCTTCTTCCGTTTTTTTTTCTTCTTCTTCTTCTGTGTTTTTGTTTCTTCTGTTCTCCTTTTCTCCCTCCCACGTTTTTCTTCTTTCTCCTTCTGTCTTCTTTTTCTTCTTCTGTGCTGTTTCTTTCTCTTCTTTCTTCTTCTGTATTCTTCCTCCCCTTCTTCTTCTGTCTTCTCCTTCTTCTTCTGTTTGTTTTCTTTCTTTACAGGAACCGAAGGTGGCATCGGCTAAGGAGGCTTCTTCACATCAAGTCATCATCCCATCTTTTGAAGTTTCTCTCCATCGAGCATCAAGCCAAAGGGACCACAAACAAGATTTTTATCTTATCTCCTTTTTATTCTATTTCTTATCTTCATAATTCATGCATCATGCATCATATATTTCATCATTATTATGTTGATTTTCCTCTCAATTATATTGAGATCTCCCTTTTAGTGCATCTCTTGCACTCTTTCCCCATTATATTTTTTTTTTTTCATGCATTCATATCTCCCACACCCTTTTTTGCATAGGGGTTTAAGGGCCAACACCCTTAAGGTGTGTTCTTCACCATGATTTCATGCTCATCTTTATTTAGGAATTGATGCTACACTCACCACATATCTAATGCAATTTCTTTATTGGTGTTGTCTTTGTTTTGCAAGGGTAATCAAAGGAAGAACTCTCTTCATCGGCCGGCCGATTTGAAGAGAAAGGAAGCACTCACATCCCCGCACTTTTGAGGTATTTTTCGCGATCATCTCTCCCATGTTTTCATTATTATATTTTTGAGGCATTCGTGTCTCTGGCGATCACACACTCCCCTTAGCACCTCGTGCTCATGCTTATTATTGTTATCATTTTTTATTGATATTTCTTTTAAGTGGATTATTCTAAATTAGAGATCTACAAATTGGCGATCACGGTGGGACCCTTTGTGTTCTTCTTTCATTACCCCTTTCCCCTTAGGCACCCGCGCGTGCCGTCTCCCCTATTGCACCCTCGGTGCGTCTCCCTTTTGTGCCCCTCGGGCACCCTCCATTGGTTTTACACTCTCCCCTAAGTGATTGGTCAGTTTGTTGATTTTTCTTTAAAAATTTCCACTTATCTAAAATTCTTGATGAGCATGCTTATTTTATTGATTGCCATGATGCTGTGATTGAGTGTTAATATTGCTGGCCGTGAAGGTTTCCTGGAGAAAGTGAATTCACGCCTCTGGAAGAGGCGTTTTTATTGATTTAACGCCCTAACCAAGGGCGTCTTCTGAATATTTTACGCCCTCTGATAGGGCGTTTTCCAGCGTACTTCCGGGTTTTCCTGCTTTATATTACTGCCTGTGAATTCACGCCCTTCTCCAGGGCGTCTTTTACTTGATTAGCGCCCCACATCAGGGTGTTTCTCTTGATTTGACGCCCGTTAAATAGGGCGTCCGTTTATTGATAGCGCCTCACCCTAAGGCGCGTTTTACCCTGCCCCTGGGCCCCTCACGTTTATTCATGACAGTCACATCGTCGTGTCTTTGTTTAGTAGCGCCCCCAGCCAGGGCGTGTTTTTACTGTAGGTTTATCATGATTCATGCCTATATTGATTGATCATATTGTGCTGTTTGGCTTATTTACCCTGTTGCATTCATTCTTTGCATTTGGTTTGGGAGGCCCCCTCCTCTTCATTAGGATCCACACACCCTCTTGGAATCGGGACGACCCTCCATTGAGCATTCCGTCTCTTTGGACCGGAAATCCCTTTTCCAAGCCTCCGTAAGTCCCCGCACCCGTGGATTCCCTCACGGACGCCGGGCAGGTTGTACCCTTTTGAAGTCCCGAGTTAGTCGGCCTATACGTGGTGAGAGAGGGTTCCTAGTTGGCATTGGAGTTCAAATCTCATTTGAAACTAGGCTCCCCCCCCCTTGTGTGAATCATTCAAAACTTTGCTAAAAATCATTAATTCACCAAGGTTTAAACAAATAAAAATCAAGGTAACCATTCCAACTTGTGTGTTTCTTTGCAAATTGTTTGCACATTACTTGGATTGCATAATGGCTTACTTTGATAGACAAAACAACATGTTCAATTCAAATAATGCTCATGAGGATGATCGTCCATGCACATCTTATGATCCTCAATTTCAACATGTTCATCAAAATTCTCACCATTCTTTCAAAGGGCCACGTCCTCATTCTTATGGTCATGCCCGACCCATAGGCAATGTCCATTCTCATGGTCCTCCTACTCAATTTCGGGCCACTATTCCGTCGGGACCGTCTCCTCCCAATGACGAGAAGGTCTCCCGAATCATCCATGCATTAGATCATCTCACCCCTCAACAGATCCAAGCCCTTAAGGCTGCTGTTGAGGGTGCATCTCATTCATCACCCCCTCCTTCCAATTCTATTCGGGTGGCCCATCACCCATCTCCTTCCAATTCTATTCGGGTGGCCCATCACCCATCTCCCTCCAATTCTACACGGGTGGCCCATCACCCCCCTCTTCCTTCCAATCCTGATCGGGTAGCCCATTACCCATCTCCTCCTGTTCATTCTACTCGGGTGGCCCATCACCCGCCTCCTTCTATTCCTCCTCCATCACGGCCCCGAGGCCCTTATATTCCTTGTAATCTGGCCCGTCCGGGTTCTTTTACGGGTCATCCCGTCAACTCCCCTCCACGGCCTTTTTATGCGGCCCCTCCTCCTTCAATGCCCTGCCAGCCCTCGGTTGTTCAAGTCACACCCCTCCAACAATCTCTGCTTGATAAGATTACTTTGATGGAGGAACAAATAAAGAGGGTCACAGCTCCTCCTACTCCAGTCAATCCTCTCCATGCCGCTTTGGACGAGATTACAAAGATGGAGAATGAATGGAAAGACAGGATGGACGATTATGACTTCGGCATTCCAAGCGAGGAAGAGCCGGTAATTGAAGAATCTGAGGCAGTATACGATGATGATGAAGCTCCGCAGGCACCCCTTCCGAGTTTCCTTAACTTTCCGCTTTCCCCATTTTCATTCGATGAACCTCCTGCTCAGGATGAAACCATCCCCGATCCAATCCCTATTTATGAGACTAATTGGTGTTACGATGATGGGTCGATACTTCAATCACCCACACCGGCACATTGTAAGTCTCCTCCTATCCTTGACACCGCATACATTACACCTCCTCCTATTACACCATTAACCCACGCAACACTGGCCTCCCCCAAGCCTTCCACCATTAAACCTCCAATCGTTAAGCCATCTACCTCCACACCATTAGCCTCCGTCGAACCCATCATTAAACCTTCCCCAATCAGCCTCCCATTAGCCTCCACCTCGGCCTCCACTTCCCCAATTTCACCACCATTACCCTCCATTATGCCTTTAACCCCAAAACCCATACCTCCACCACATAGCCTTTCGCCTTTACCTATGGTTAATTCTAAGCAGGGTCCACCACTTTTTGCACTTGAGCTAACCCCGACCGCTTGCAAGCAAAGGGAGAAACTCGATGTGTTTGAACCTCCGCCTCCATTTACGCCAACACCTCCCCTTATATCTCCACCATCCATGGAGCTTTCCGCCTCCGCTTCACCTCCCTCTACTACTCGGAATGGGGGGCCTTCTGCAAGCACAGGTGCCGAAGATAATCAAGAGCCGGGCAGCAAGGATTTGGCCGTGCCATTCAAGATGCAAGAATTCATTTGCCGGATGCCAATCCGGGTTATTGTGCCAATCACGGCCGAAGAAGCCAAGTCGCCGCCATGCCGGGCGTTGATGCCGTCTAAGGGCCGGGCAGGGCACCCCTTGTTCCAATTTCTGAATTCCGAATTCATTATTCCTTACAAGGGGCGAATGCCCATTTTATTCAACATTCCATATTCATCACCATCAATGGGCATGGCGATGCTTCATGTTCCAACTCTACGACTCCCTCACCTTATTGATCTTCGCTTTCCAAGGGGGGTGTCATTTATTGAAGCTTCCTTTATTGGGCCAATTGGTCGCACATGTTCACTGCCGTGGAGGGGCAATTGTCTTAAGGGGTCGTCCCCTATTTTTTCCACTCTTGTTCATTCAACTTCATCCATATCCATTTCAATCACTTTTTCTTCGTGGGCCATTCCGAGGGTTAGGAGGAGGATCTCATCCTCTCGCCCTTCACATTCTTCCTATTCTTTGCATTTCATGCATTCTGTTGCATTCATGCATGCATTGCATCCATTACATCCATCATTTTGCATGCATTTGCACCTCCTACTTCCCGGGTTTCCAAACCCGTATCTTCCCCGCCTTCCGACACCTCCGGATATTCCGCACTTCCCATCTTATTCATCTTCATCTTTTTATCCACTATCCCTGGGGCATCGCGTCCCTTTTCCTGCTATCTCCCTGGAACCTCCAGGAATTTTATCCCTCCTCTTTGGGCATCGCGCCCCTTTTCATCTTCTTCCTCCGGAACCTCCGAACTTTCCCCTCGGGCATCGCGCCCCTTTCCATTCTCCTCCTCCGGAACCTCCGGACCTTTCTCTCGGGCATCGCGCCCCTTTCCACTTTCCTCCCCCGGAACCTCCGGACTTTCCCCTCGGGCTTCGCGCCCCTTTTCATCTTCTTCCTCCGGAACCTCCAGACTTTCCCCTCGGGCATCGCGCCCCTTTCCATTCTCCTCCTCCGGAACCTCCGGACCTTTCTCTCGGGCATCGCGCCCCTTTCCACCTTCCTCCTCCGGAACCTCCAGATTTTCCCCTTGGGCATCGCGCCCCTTCTCATTTGCTACCTTCGGAACCTCCGGATTTTCCTCCTGATCCTTCTTCATTCCTCTCTCTTGGGTATCGCGCCCCTTTCTATATTCTTCCTCCGGAACCTCCGGATCCTCCACCTGATTGTCTCCATCTTTTCCCCGGGCATCGTGCCCCTTTCCATTTGCTTCCTCTGGAACCTCCGAATTCTCCGTCTTATTCTCTCTATCATCTTCCAGGGCATCGTGACCCTCCTGATTTCATTCCCCCGGAACCTCCGGACCCTCCATCTTTCTTCCGATTCATCTTTCTACTCCTCCGGGACATCACATCCTTCATTTTCTTCTTCCTTTTCCATCATCTTTTTCCCTATTTCTCCCCAGGGCATCGCATCCCTTCTTTCAATATTCCTCCGGAGCCTCCGGATTCCTCCTATCATGATTCTCCTCCTCTGCCTCCGGACCCTCCGGATCCACCTCTTTCCATCTACCAATTTCTTCTTCTAATTCCTCCTGATTCTGGGTCCGACCCAACTTCTTCCACATCCACTGCCTTGGGCATCTACCCTTTCTCCCATTGCTTCCGAGGTTTTAGTCCTCACTCATCCTTCTAATTCTCCGCTTCTTCTGTAGACTGTTCCATGTGATCAGGGTCTCCACACCTTAGTGAGGGAGTTCTAGCCCTCGCCTCTCTTCCTTTTTTCCTTATTCATCTGAGTCTGGTCTTGGCACCACTCCTTCTTGTTAAGCCACTTTCAATCCTTTGCTTCCAATCCTATGGACTGCCAAAGAGGACTATCCCACGATGATCAACATCGCCTCGCAGCAGCTGCTTCTACAAAGGTTGCAAGGTAACATATTGGCGTAAGTACGCATTTTTAATGATATCATTTTCTCATTACTTCACGCATGATTTTCAAAATCAAGTGCTTCTTAACGAGATTAAGTGTGGTGTTTTAAACCTTTATCTTAAGCTTTTGTTTAATTGAAATCATTCTCAAAAGAGTCTTTAGGCTTGCTTTTGCAGCACCTCTGGTTAATAAAGAACCCGCGCTGAGAATTCAACATTCTCTCCCCGCTTGTTAAGAGCAACCCTTAGCTGGGCATTCCACACACTTCACGGCGTCCTTAGCCGGCTCCTTGATAAAACACCGTTCCTACCTTGGCCATGCCATGAATTTCTGAAAGTCTTTTTCTCTTCTTTACTCGGCCGAATGCAGGTGCAAGAGATTGACGGATGAGATGACCAACCTAGGTAATCCCCAATACGAGAGGAGTCTCAAATAGGCGCAGTCTTGACCCAAAATCAACATCAATATGAGTTTTCATATGAGCTTTCATGATATACATCTCGCCACAAGGGCTGTTATGAAAATCAAATCAATATTTTGATGCACAATTATGAATTATGGCATGTCAAGAGTGGCGAAGTCCCCGCAGGGAAAACCCTGGTCGTATGCATGTCAAGGGTCTAAAAATCAAAGGCACAAAGCCCCGGCACAACAGACTACCTCTTTGAGGGTTAAACCTTGGAAGGAATTCAAATCTTGATATCTCCCATCCTGCTTTAAGCTTATCTCCACTTATTCGTCTCTTCTTCCTCCAAGACCGAATGTTTCTCGGGTATGGCCTTGGTAGGGGCACCGTTAATTAATGGCGGTCGGTTATAGGACGCCACTTTCAACGCACGCCCGGCTTTGGGTAATTTTTAGCGAAAAGGGAAGGAACGAGGACCCCTAGTCAGTGGTTCAATAAACACCCTTTGATGCTGCATTTGCGATGTCTAAGCCAAAATCCATAAAAATTTGAATATCTTTCCAAAAGTACACAAAAATTTGCATATTACAAAATTCATAAACATTTGAAAATTTTTGAAAACTCATAAAAATTTGCATATTTCAAAACTCCAAAAAAAAATTGCATTGTATTCTGATGGTGTTCTGCAGGAACCATTTTTACAAGGACCAAGAGCACGGGATGAGTCCTTTCTCCAATCATTGCTATCAAGCCGTTGATTCTTCCCGATATTATCATGCCACCCTGGGCATTTTTTAATTATTCATCTCCAGATCTTTCAATCAAATTCTATTGATTATTCTTCTGATTATCATCTTGAGATCATTCAATCAAATTCCTGCTAATTTTTCATCTGATTAATTTTGCCGCTGGGCATTCCTCAATCTTTCAACTCCAAACTTTGATTATGCCAAGTTGACATCCTCCTAATGAAACAACAGACAATGATGTTTTGCAATGCAATGCTATTCATGCTAAACATGCTTCGCTGTGATTCATGCTTGAATGCTATCCACACCAAGCTTTGAGTGCTTTGAGGTCTATACTGTAATTGCTTATTGATGCTTATTCATGCTATGCTTAAATGCCTTATTCATTGTTTGTTATCTTTTATATCTTGGCTGATGAATTTTTGAGCGCAGGATAAGAAGCTCTTGATCCCACCGACTGGGCATCATCATCAAAGCCCCGCGGTGCCCGCACCTCATCTCTCAGTTCCCCCATACTTATTGCTCCACCATCTCTCCCTGTATACATTTTTACTATATGTTACATACGCTACTAGATTATATCAAGGACCTTGTGGCTTTGGTAAATCTGGGATTTGAGTTCCCCTTCATCAAAAACAATGATGATTCCAGAGGAGTCTTAGTCACACGGATAGGCCGTTGAGCCATCCAAGACTGGGGACGATGGTTCCCTTTTGCGAATTGGTGCGTGGATAAACGGGCTTCGGCTTAGTATCAGCTCGCGAAATCGGTTTCTTGACCCAGTCTTGGCAGTTTAACAATATTATCCTTGATTATTCTATATTTTCATTTGATTTATTTTTTCCCTTTAAACCCAGCATGCATTCATGTAGGAATTTGAAACAATTGTTGAAAAATCATTCTGATAAGCTGTTTTTGTGGGTCAAATTGATCTTGATCTTCAATGTGAGATATTCCATGCCGAATTGAGTCCTCAGTTCGTTTTGACGCTGTTCTGGGTCATTTTCTCGAAAGCTCCTTGTTTGGATTTTTATCATCTTATTTTCAAACTTTCCCCTTTGATCCACCTTGGCTGCAGCACGTCCACTGGCTGGTAACCGCTCCCCAATGGTGAAATCTACAGGTTTGTGACCTGGGGTACTTCCACCGCGCTGGAAGTTGATCATTTATTTTATCTCCTTCGTGCACCGCGTGCACTCTCCCCGATTTATCCAAACATTGTTGACTTCGTTGGATTTCCCGAGATTTGCTTCATCTCGAGCTTTCGATTTCGATTCTCATCAAGTGATGTTGATTGCGTGTCTCATCACACCTTGGCATCTACTTTTCAGTTTGCTCTGCTCCCTTGCAAAGCAGACGCCAAGGCGGGGCAGCTGTAGACACGCCAAAATTGACGTTACTGTGAGTACATCTCATATTGCCTTGTAATGTCCCAATTTGACCCTCAAATTAGTTCTATTTGAGTGATTTTTCCCACTTTTTTTAGATTTCTCCTTTTTTTCACCCTTTTCCTATTTTTCTGGATTTTTCTTGATTTTCTGGGCATTTTTTCTCTATTTTTTAGAAATAACGACTTGATCTGGGGCGTCTTTTAAATAACGACTTATACATGGACGTTTCTTAAAAAATTGACGACTATACTAGAGGGCGTCCATTCTTTCAAATTTCTATTTTTCTGGATTTTTCTGGGAATTTTTCGAAATTTTTTGGGAATTAACGACTTAACCATGGGCGTTACTTTGAATGTGAAAAGAATAAAAAAATCAAAAAAATTAAGTCACGTCTTACTCACGGTCGTGTCTTTCAAATGGATTATTTTAATATTATTTTAATATCCCTTCCAGGGGTGATTTGGTGGCCTTCCGGGTGTCAGAAAAATTCACAAAAATAGTCGTTGGAATCAGGGCGACGAGATGCACCTCCACCTAAAAAATGGGAAAATAATATTGAGAAATAAAAATGGCCCTATTTCGAATTTTTTTAATTAACGTCCTTTGTTAAGGCGTTTTTTAATTAACGCCTTTGACTCAGACGTGTTTCAATTTCATTTCTAAAATTGATCCAGGAAGAGACGCCTTGGTCTAAGGCGTGTTTTTAAGAAACGCCCTCTAGGCAGGTCGTCAATTCAACAATTGACGCCCTGAACCAAGTCGTGTTTCACTTTTGTGTTCCGAACGAACGCAGCCTTTCCCCAGAGAGTCCCTACTTCGTTTGGGTTCTTGCCCAGCTTAATCCTCCCCTCTTTGGGCTCTTGCCCCTTCTTATCTTTTCTTCCATTGGACTCTTTCCTTCTTATCTCTTCTTCTATCCTTAATAGAACTTCTGTAGCTCTGTTAAGGGGTGGTTCTTATTCTCCTACTTCGGCTTCCGGTCTCCTTCTTGGTTTTTTTTGTTTTTTCTTCTTCCGTTTTTTTTTCTTCTTCTTCTTCTGTGTTTTTGTTTCTTCTGTTCTCCTTTTCTCCCTCCCACGTTTTTCTTCTTTCTCCTTCTGTCTTCTTTTTCTTCTTTTGTGCTGTTTCTTTTTCTTCTTTCTTCTTCTGTATTCTTCCTCCCCTTCTTCTGTCTTCTCCTTCTTCTTCTGTTTGTTTTCTTTCTTTACAGGAACCGAAGGTGGCATCGGCTAAGGAGGCTTCTTCACATCAAGTCATCATCCCATCTTTTGAAGTTTCTCTCCATCGAGCATCAAGCCAAAGGGACCACAAACAAGATTTTTATCTTATCTCCTTTTTATTCTATTTCTTATCTTCATAATTCATGCATCATGCATCATATATTTCATCATTATTATGTTGATTTTCCTCTCAATTATATTGAGATCTCCCTTTTAGTGCATCTCTTGCACTCTTTCCCCATTATATTTTTTTTTTCATGCATTCATATCTCCCACACCCTTTTTTGCATAGGGGTTTAAGGGCCAACACCCTTAAGGTGTGTTCTTCACCATGATTTCATGCTCATCTTTATTTAGGAATTGATGCTACACTCACCACATATCTAATGCAATTTCTTTATTGGTGTTGTCTTTGTTTTGCAAGGGTAATCAAAGGAAGAACTCTCTTCATCGGCCGGCCGATTTGAAGAGAAAGGAAGCACTCACATCCCCGCACTTTTGAGGTATTTTTCGCGATCATCTCTCCCATGTTTTCATTATTATATTTTTGAGGCACTCGTGTCTCTGGCGATCACACACTCCCCTTAGCACCTCGTGCTCATGCTTATTATTGTTATCATTTTTTATTGATATTTCTTTTAAGTGGATTATTCTAAATTAGAGATCTACACTTGGTTGCATAGAGCTCGGCCACTGTGACCTCTCGTTCGGTGACGTGGAACCGCTCCCGAAATTTTCTTTGCAAATCTGGCCAGTCATTAACGGACCCCGCCGGCAAGTTCGAGTACCATTCGAAGGCGAGCCCTGTGAGCGAGGACCCGAAGAACTTCAGTAGGTATGATTCATCAGTCGCCAGATCGCCCATCACATTGACGTAATAGGCTATGTGCTCCTTCGGTGACCCCTGGCCATTAAATTTGTCAAACTTTGGCGGCTTGCTGACGCCAGGAGGCAATCTTTTCCCCGCATGATGGACAGGGTAGGGTACCTTGTACACATCATATGAGGCATATTCTTCACTTCCCCGATCGGCCAGCTTCATCTCGACTATCTGCTCGATCATGAGCTTGTTAGCCGTTGCCGGATCCACTGCTTCTGGGTAGAAATGAGCTGACTGCATCTGTGGCGTCGTCAACACCGTCGCCTGGGGTATAGTGGCGGTGCCTTGGTGTTGAGGAGCCGAAGGGGTCATTGGGGCCATGCCCCCAGCATAGTTGGGGATTGGCTGAGAGGCCGTCACCTGGGGTGAACCCTTAAATTCTCCAGCGCCTTGCCTGGATGTTTCTGGAGACGGTTCGACCTGCTTCGACGTGGAAGCATGCATGGTCAGTTCGCCCACCTGTCGCTTCAGAGCTTCGATCTCCTGTCGATAGGCTTGAAGCAGCATCAGCATCACCGGGTCGGAGGTGGAAGGGCTAGGAGCTTGGCCTCCCCCTTCTGTCAGAGTATCTAGAGAAGGGGCTACCCTTTCTCCTTCATCCCCAGTGGTAATCACGTTCGCCGCCATGGCGACCGCATCTGAACTTGTTTCACCGGCGAGGGCTTGTATTATCTCAGCTGCAGCTGCTCCTCTTCTGGTTAGGGGACCCGACCTGCCAGCCAACCTGGCCATCTCTTCTTGGTCTTCAGGTAGGGCTCCATATTGGTTGGCCACTCCGGCCATATTACAGGTATAAACCCGCATCTTTTGGTTTCTTCGAGCCGCCTCCCTGGTTGTCAGTCTAGGAAAGGTTATCCTATCAAACACCGAGACTCTTGGTGGAGCTTCTTTATAGAGGGGCGGCCCATAGCACCCTGACTCCGCATCTTCGATATCTTCCGGGTTAACTTGTTGCTCCCAGTTTCTTTCAGCATCATTCATGGCTTCTAGGAGCCGCTGAGTTCCCAAGAGGGTGTTTCCAAGGCCGCGGAGATATCCCCTCACGGCTTGAGTGATGTCGTCTTCTCCCTGGCTGGGGCAGACAGTTGGTGGTGATGCTTGCACTGGCGGTCTATAGGCGAGATGCCTCCGCTCGTGCATCATGTTGTATCGTCTTTCCTTCAAATAGATGTTCGCCTGCCGACCGTGAGTACGGAAGGCAGGTCTTCGAGACGCTTGAGCTGACGCCTCAATCTTCTCTTCTTCATCTTCCTTCATCTTTTTCTTGAGCCGGTCAGTCCTGACGAGCTCCAGTTGAGTTGAGGCTTGGGCCCGCCTGATGGGGACCCATGCTTGCTTGAATTTAGTCGGCTTCTGGGCCGACTCTTGCTTTGGCATGGACCTGATGCGGTCTTCTCGCTCCCGGGCCAGTGCTTGGAATTGGTTGTGCGCCGGCACCATCGGGATTACCCTATCTGGTGAGATCGTGGCCTGACGGCCATTCAGGTACACTCGGACTCCTCCGATCATTACGGATTTGCCCGAGAGGGAAAGCCGGCCTTGCGGCGTGCTAGTGGTTCTCCTTGCCGCCCTCCTGGCAGCCGAGGTGCATTTCTTCTTTGCTTTAATGTGGTGGACGTAATAGCCCACCATCTTCATAGCTTCGGGTGTCGCCTCCACGGGGGCGACGGGCTCGACCTCCTTGACATCCAAGAGGTCCACGAACATAACCCCGAGGAAGTTGGGGAAGCCAACGACTGGGGGAAAATCACCGAACTGGATCGGCACTGCCAAGTAGCCATGCTCCGCATGGCTCGCCACAACCAATGGACCGAAAGTGACAGCCATTGGTTCTTCAGAAATGGATCCCTCCTGCAATTTCAAAAATGCGGAAGTTAAGACTTCGGAAAAGGCCATTGGGCCCCTAATCTTGGCGAAAAGATGAGAGGTAGTCCAGTCCCACCGGGCGTGCCAGCTTGTGGAACGCACTAAGTTTCTTGGGGTATGAAATATTGTGGGATATCGGTGGTTATATCGATTCGACATCTCTTGTCCCACCGGGCGTGCCAGCTTGTGGAACGCACTAAGTTTCTTGGGGTATGAAATATTGTGGGATATCGGTGGTTATATCGATTCGACATCTCTTGTCCCACCGGGCGTGCCAGCTTGTGGAACGCACTGGATTTCGTGGGATGAGAATATCAGGGTATCGATGGTATTTTTATCGGTTTATCTAGTGCGAGGGCGTGCCAGTCACCTAGGTGACAATGTGTTCGGGCTTCGAGACTGGAGTGGTCCGAAGCCCGGGGTGCGCTCCATCTGACTGATCAGACGATTGTGGATATCGGGTCGGGACTGGAGACCCGCCGCGCCATAAAGGCCGCGACGTTAATTACATCCCCTCGGAGAGGGGAAGACCTCTGATTAATCGCCAAGAAAAGGGGTCAAATGACCTAAAGATCATTTTTCATTAAAGCATGCGAGTTGGGTTGACATGATTTAAACCCTCCGCGTCGGTATGTAAAATGGTGTTCAAAAACCGTACAAATACTTGCTGCGAGTGCGGCGAATTTAATGAAAGTGCGGGATTAGATCCCGGTATATATATATATATATATATATCAGTCACTAAGGATCATCCAGTATTCAGTCGAGAGTTCATATTCGAAGCATCGAAGGTAACAACAAAGACATTCGGATATCTACCGTAGGTACGGCACGTTTCATGTGGGTGCGGGATCGGATCCCGGAAGAAGTGGGTCAATTTGATGAACTATCGGCCCAAGAGGTGCACGGATCATGACCATGTCGGGGATCCCGAGGTCCATGTCCGATACCACGGGGCATCATTACACAGTCCGGGGGAGCGGGTCGTTAAGTGTAAGGCCAAAACTCGACAATGTGCGCCCTCGCATGCGGATCGACCTGCGCAGTCAGGTCGCGGGGTTCGACCTGCCCGGTCAGGTCGTGGGGGTCAAGGGGGCAACGCCCCTTGCGGGGGTTTTCGGGGGCAGCGCCCCCAGAACAAAATTTGGATTATAGTAGAGGGGGGACTTTTGATTAGTTTTACTCATTAGCTTTAATTCTTTTCTATCATTTGATTAATCATTTTTTTTTGGCATGCCGGTTCAGGGAAGCAACGGGGACGGGGCGCGCCGGATTAGTATCAAGAGGAGGGCGCCGTTTTAGAGGCCAAAGGAGGAAGTGGGGGCGCCATTTTAAGGTGAACATGGAGATGGAGAGGGCGCGCCGTTTATGGGACTCAAGGAAGGAGGTGGAGGTAGGGTGCCGGAATAGGCCCAATGGGGGGAGCGCGCCGTTTTAAGGATGCTACAAGGGGACAGAAGGGCGCGCCGATTTAAGGAAGGCCAATGGGCGCGCCGTTTTAGCCTTCAAAGGAAATGGGGGTTACGAGAATGGGGTTAAATCGGCGCGGTGAGGGGTGACCGCGCCGGATTAGGCCACGCCGAGACATCGTCTCTTGAGTTTTCTTATTCGTTCTATGGACTTGTTTTGCTTTCTGTTCTTGATTCTATGGCCTACAGAAGGATCAATAGTTAGATTAATTGCTCGATTGACACCCTAGATCAATAGGATGAAGGTTTAAGCATCGTTGTTGGTTTGCTAAGGTGAGTGAGCAGGAGGTTTATGTGTTCGTTCAGGGGGGGGTTCAGTTCACAGAGTTTACTGTGTATTGGATTAAAACTTAGTTCGTTCTTGAGTGGCTCAATTTGTTCACTTGTTCTTGGCCCTGGCGAGAATCGGGCAGCACCTCCCCTAGACCGGAAGGGTCCGGGGGAAAAGATGGGGCGCGCCATGCGGAGAGAACTCCGACGGCCCCAAAACATCCCGGTGTGTGCATAAGCAACGACACCAGTAAAGTTACCCCATTAGGGGCCGGAGATCCCGAGGGCTAGCCTACAAGGGAAAACGGTGACCCATGGGTTGTTGCGATCGTATCGACTCCCCCCGTTCGGGGCCGGAGGTCCTGAGGGCCAGCCTACAAAGGAACTCCGACGACCCGAGGGTTGCCGTGATCGCGTGGCTGAAGACCACGTGAGAGCCAAAGTCGACACAAGAACACGGCGGTAAAAAAAGAGAGAGAGCCACTATGGGCTGAGTATTGAGGGGGATTGGGGCATCAAAAATCTCCCAAAGGGGAGTTTTCCTTTCATTCCACAACAGACCGAACTCCGATTACATTGAAGGGGAATACGAAGACAAAGGTCTACATGTGAAGATCACCAAAAGGAAATCAAAGGGGCAGAAGGAAATGCAAAGACAAAGGGGGGAACCGAGCTCTCTTCCCCTCACCTCTCCTTCTTTCTTTCACCCTCTTATCTCTCTTCACACTTCGGAGCAGGGCTTCACCGCCAGTAGAGCGTCCCTCCTCTTGTTGCTTCTTGCCTGGGGCTTGTATTTATATGGAGAGCAGGGAAGCAAGCTTCCCATTTCTATGGCTTTTTGTTCTGTTCGCAGTTGCCGTTGCTAACGTTGATGGGGTCACCGTGTCGAATGCCGCTGTCGTGGACGTCACCTCCGCCGCAGCTACAGTGTGACCGGGAGAGGGGCAGAGGCATGGCCTCCTCCTTCGCTGGCATGTACACCGCTAGCCACGTTTGCTTTCATCATTTGCAGGGGAATGGGCGGCCGGCTGACGGAGCAAGCGTTCGACAGTGCAGGGCTCGAGGGTTTCCATTTGAAGAACATGCTTGGATGCCCAACGGGTCGAAGCAGACGTTTTAGCCATTTCAGGCTTGTTCGTCGTCGTGCAGTTCCCAGGAAACAGGGGACCGTAATGCCGATGGGATGGGTCGGTTGCTCGCCAGGAAGCGCTTCAGAGAAAGGGGTTAAAAGGTTAAAACGGCGCCATATTCAAAGGGGCGCCGTTTTAAGCATCAAGGGGGGCTTCGGGGCGCGCCGTGTAGCCAATGAAAACAAAAGGAGTTAAAACGGCGCCACATCCCAAAGGGGGGCGCGCCGTTTTAAAGGGGGGGGGCGCCGGATAAGGGGCGCCGTTTTAATACCCCCTCGCGCCGTTTTAAGCACTAAACGGATTCTTCTCGAAGTCGCGGCCATTTTACGTGAATGTCGACATTCCCGGAAGGTTCCAGTTGCTATGTATGACCTCTACAATGTTCCATTCACAGCCTTTGGGGCCCGGTCCCAGACTCTGCGTGACTTTCGGTGCACGTCGGGCTGTGTCGGAGTCCCCGACTCTTCTTTGATTCAGCTCTCGACACGGCCGGCTGTAGAGTTGTGGCCATATCTTCCGCCCCGGGGGGGGGGGGGCTCCCTCATCGGCTAGCGGACCACCAAGCGAGTCCTCATCCTGATCGGGCGAGGCATGAGGTTTATTTGGCATTTTCATCTTCGGCTTGCTCTCGAGTGTCGAGACGTGCATGCCGTATGATCATCATTGACATTTTTCGACGTCCACAGTTATACAAGCGAAAAACCCACGTGGATCGTAAAACACGTATCAGGATCCACGAAAGCGATCCGATAGCTCTCCGATTCCGACCCGAAGAATCCAGGATATTATAGTCCTCCCCCCTTAAAGGAATTTCGTCCTCAAAATTCAAGGAGCCAACAGATGAACAAGGGAAGAACAAACCCAAACACTAGCTACGCTCTCCAAGCACTAGCCAAACCTCAAAACACAAAACACGATAACACAATTATCGAAAAACACAATTCAGATGAACACTGCCAGACCACAATCACAGGTACACGCTCCGGATCTCAAGACACACCGATCCACAGAACGAGCATGGCACACAAGTGAACACAAGTCTGACACCTTCGAAATAAGGCAACGTCGCTTACATCTCACAGGAAAAGGAGACACGACCCATGCCACGAAAATAGCTACCGATAACACACTCGGCAGACACAACAACCATCAGCTTAAACAAGGAAACATAGTCCTCTCAGCTGACTGCTCCAACACATCGGCTTCTACGCCAAGAATAACAATAAAATTGGCACACAGAACGCCAATGACAGCACTGGACCACGAGCATAATCAAGTCAGTCCTCACTCAGACATTACATCGGATTCGAGTCGCATGTCAACTCTATCACGGCAGAAGAGTACAGCAAAACCAACCGACAAGACCTCGATCCACTCAAAGCCAAATCAGACTCACAGGGAACTCCTCCCAAGCTGAACACAACCACCAACCAACAACAACAACAACAATACCTCTAGAATCCTGGCTCCATTCTCAACACAGAATCACGAGACACAACTGCAAGCTGGGTCACATCAAGGCAGAATTATAGCTGAACACACGGCTAAAATATACAAGCCACACTGTGAACAACTTACCAACAAGGACCCACAGCAACAATCCTCGGAGAATGCATCTCAAGGACCACGATCACGTCCTGAGAGCATAACTCCCAAGAAAAATATACAGAGAAGAAAGGGTACTCGACCAGCAAATACACCGACATATTTCCCTAATCCTCACGCATGCCAGTGCCAACCATCACAAAGCTTCAAGCAATGGCACGACAACCAACAACATCAAGGCACACATAGCCAAGACGATAATCACACCGAGGAAACAAACCTCTCGGACGGCCAGAATCTTCCAACCAAACGATCCTCGACCTGTGGGTTATAAGCCCACACGCTTCCGCTGCGCACTCACCACAATGCACACAAGCATCATAAATATCTCAGCATCCGCATCTCATCACACACTCAGCGCCATCGCAATTCATAAAACTACAATATACCACGCCTCGAGTACCGATCCTGCTAACAACCGATCACAAGTCGCCAAAGTGCAAACCAGGAAGAGCACCAGCTTCAGCACAAAGCACAAAGAACACCCGTCTTAGCTTATCCTCACGTCCTAAAACAATTACTGAACCTTCACAGCACAACAGCTGCCAAACACGGCATGCCGAACATGGTGCACAATGGCCCCCAACACACGAACTGGGTCCAAAGCAAAGCAACCGTTGAACAAGAGCAAATTAGGTTCAGAACTAACACAGTCCACACTTAAGCAGACATAGGACAAAGGCTTCACAGAGACAGCACTTCCAAAGCTTACCTCGAAAAGACATCACCAAATAGGATGAGAAGAATCAAGATCGACTAACAGTAGCTCACCAGGAAGGAAAAATCCTAGGTTCGCCTGAGCATTCTCTCAATCAAGGCATCCAATCGACCACCACAACACAACCTTAACACCTCAGGGGCTAAACAAACTCAAGCTGGGACGGCCAAAACAACATAAGAATGTGCACGGCCATCACTCCAACGATAGTTCCAAACAGCCACCTGAACAAGCCACGGAAAAATCTCGATCACCGCACCACAGATTCACGCCTACCGGCGAACTCTGCCAAGTATAGCATAACCGAGACAAACACCACGACAAAAGAAAAACACTCTGCCAGATCCTGACGAGAGCAAAACCCATCTCGCACAATGCCAACACAGCACGCACAAGACCACATACAAAAGCAAAGCAATAAACAATCACGAAACCAATGCCAGCTGTCGACTGTACTGGACCTTAAGGACTCTGAGTACTACAATATATCGAATTTTCATATACTTCACAAACAAAAGCTCAGCTAACTCTACCCCAAAAGGGGAGATCCTAAAGACATGAGATATTAAAAACATCTACATGTATGGAAGAAAAAAGCAACTCTACCCCAAAAATCACAGATAAGCCAAGTAGTTATAGATAGGGAATTACCTTGGGGTTTGTTCATCCAAACTACACAAGAATCCTCCTTCAACCATTCAATCAAAGTAACTTACTATTTTAATGTTTCAGTTGAATGACAGCCACTTGATCTTGACATTTGGTCTCCATTGAAAGTCCATGTCAAAGTTACACACTTAAGGTCAGTCTTCAGTTCTCATTTGCTTTCATTAAGATTAGTCTTTAACTCTCATCAATCACTCAATATCTAGACTAAGTTTCTTCAAATCACATGATAGCTATCACAATAGCTTGTATCCTATCCGAATCAACTAAGGAAGAGTTAGAAGAATTTCACCCAAATTGTTCAGAGACTTTCCTTTCTCACTAACTCCTGTAAACATATCAAAGCACATGTTAGTTAAGTTCATCAAATCAGTTGACCGTATCATACACTAGCCATTCAATCAAATAGAATTTGCTCAATTCATTTCAGATCCATAAACTACATATGCAAGATGTTAACATGGAACACAATCACATGGTATTTAGTTCATCATCAAAAATCCTTTATACGTGGTTATGCACGGGGTTCAACAATCTCCCCCTTTTTGATGATGACAAATACTATGTGCAATTAGATAAAAAGGTGTTGACAGATAAAAAGGTTTCAATGAACGTCTTCTCACATCTAGCATTCTAGGCGTGAAGCCATGCTTAATAATCGAATGGCATCCTGTAGACCATTTGATAACACAATCAAGAATATGATGCATTCTAACCACAAATTAAAATACCATGCAGCATTAATGATGAATCATCCATCAAACATCCAAAAGTGCATTTCCAATCATAAATGGAGACAACATCAGAATAGAAGCATAGGTGATCATTCCATAAAATAAACACAAGTCCACAAAATTTTTCATTCACAAAATCCAAAAAAAAACTCATAACTTCAGCTCATTCCAAAAAAAAACTCATAACTTCAGCATTGTTCATCAGGCAATCACAACTATTGTCCACTTCCAACTACTGTCCACAAAATAAACAAGACAACCATGTCCACAAAATAAACACAAACCATAAAATGTCCACATAACAAGACACGCAACCATAACATCCACACGTATAGCATATAGCACATTTCATCTCCCCCTTTGTCATCAACAAAAAGGAGTGGTAAGGGGGGTAAAGTCAATCAGCTTGTCCATTAGAAGGAGGGTGCTAAAGCTTCAAGGAGAGTCAGGAGGTGTCCGAGGACGCCTCAGAAAATCAGAGAGATCGTCAAATTTGGAGTTTTGAATGCCAATGGCAGTATGGAGTGAGTCAATGGAGTCAGCCATGGCAGCGAACTTCTGAAGATAAGTATCATGATGAAGCTTCATCTCCTTGACTTCCTTTGTGAGGGCATCCACATATTTTTTGACATTGTAAACTTCATCAGCTAATTCGTCAAATTTGGTGTTCATTGATGTATCTGGTGAAGATGTAGCCTGTGACACTCTGGTTCTGGCAGTTCTGTTGATGGGCTCTTCATGATCTTCACCTTCATTGTGCTCAGACCCAGCTGCCGGGGCTTTACCTTTCTTTGACGGAAGTGTGCGAACGAGAACACCATTTATCAATTCATAGCCCATGTTGTTACAGATGGATGGGATAGTATAGATGTCGGAATCCTTAATTGGATGACTGACCTGCTGAATCAAGTCAATATGCAAGGACTGAAAAATTGGTGTTAAAGCAGCTCCATAAGGTAAATTATGGTTCTTGGACTTCCTGCAGCTGGTTATGTACTCCATCATCACCTTTGGAAAGTTAACCGGTTCTCCACTCATGATTTGTACAAATAGGAATTTGTGCATATCAGTTACTTGTTCCCTAGACCCTGATCTTGGCAATAGAATAGTGGTCATCATGTGATGCAGAATTCTCTGAAGGGATGGGAATTCATTTGCATTGAGCTTTGGTACACACCCTGGTGTTGCTACCTTATCCGTCATTAGTTCATATGCAAGTTCTTCAGAATAAATGGCTTCTTCATAAATCACCCCACTATCCCAAGGCAAATTTAGAGCTTTTCCTATCAACTGAGGAGTTAAAGGAACAGAACGCCCATTTATCTCAGTGTACAGTTCATCATTTTTGACAACCATATTTGCATAGAATTGATGAACTAGGGAATGATAAACTCTCCGGTGATCTGACATGAAGGAAATTAAATTTGGCTGCTTCCTTAAGAGTTCGACTAACCTTGGCAGATTCTTTTCTATGCTCCTAAAATCAACCGCACGAGGGCGCAACACTTTCCTTTCAGCCAACATCTTCGTCTCAGAGGCTCTTTTCCTTCTTTCAACCTGGGCTTCCTTGTCTTTACGCCTTAGCTCAGTTTGGATGCGGGCTTCTTCTCGTTCTAGCATAGACCTTTTCTTGGGTGCCATTGATGCAGTTCGTATGGCTTCAAAGCAAACAAAAAGGAGGACTGAGATGCGGTAGTGAGACCCTCGAGCAGATGGAGGGCTTCCTCTGACCGTCTGGACTTCACGCCACGAACAGCAGCAACTCCAAAAGAATGAACTTCGAAGGAGGGTGCTGCGACTGCTTCCAGAGGAGGACGAAGAGCGAACGCCGCCGCCCGCCGGAGGGTGCTTTTGGAAGAGGTGAGGTGGAAGGAATGAAACGAGGGCTAGAGGAAGACTGGAGAAGAAGAGCCACGGAGGCTTGGGAAGAGGAGGGTCGCCCGTGGGAGGTTGCGGATGGATGTTAGGGCAGAAGAAGATGGGGTGGTGAATGGGTTTGAAGGAGTAGAAAGGGTTTTGGGTTCGATGGGGTTTGACCAAAAGAGAGCCAGGCCAATATGGGTTCGATCCAAATGAAAAGGGCGTGAGAAGTGAGCCCTACGGTGTGGTTCACAAACCGGGTTCCGAGATAAAAGTGTCGACCTTGTGGGTCGACACATTTTGGAGACGATTCTGTCTCGTGAGAAACAGAACACCTGGTAAGAGTGTCAACCTTAGGGGTCGACACTTTCTCTGCACTTTGAAAAAACAAGTGAAATGGAATGGATTGATGGCCAGATGAACCAAACTTGATATCCATGAAATGATAAGCACAGAGTGGGCAATATGTGGGTAGTTCAACTGAGAAAAGTTGATCTTGGACAAGAGAAATCAAATAGCCACACTTGGATGATCAATTCAATTAAGCATTCAAGCATTCATTTCTATTATCCATCATAAATCATTGAGATTGAAATGTTGCAAGGAATCATACCAGATTTGAGTTGAATACATTTCATTCCCATGAATAGTATTGAAGCTAAGTTGCTTACCTTATCTCCTTCATTCTGAGCACTTCAAAGAACTTAAGATTAAAGCATGTTAGATTCACCAAATGCAATCTATTAACTTTTTGCATCAGAAATCATGGTCAGTGAGATATGAGACAAGGTCCGAGGAGTGGACACACTGTCAGAGCAGTAATTCAATGCATAAAATAATTCAATCAGAATTTGTATTCCTTTCAGTCATCACAATTTTCAGCTTGACACATGAGAGTACTTCTTACCAGCTCAGTTAAACAATCAACCAGTCATGGTTGTATTTTCATATAAATTCATTTCAGAATTTGTTCAAAGTGAGTTGCATGCTTGAATTATGGGGGTTTCAACAATTGAGTTCTCATTATGCATTTTAAGCATGCAGGCATACAAACAAGCATACATAGGTATAAAATCAAGCATGAAGGTCCCTTAGGGACGGGTATAGGAAGAATGCAATAGATTTGAGCAATCATGACCATGAACCATATTAACATAGCTGTGCTTACAATTAGACGTACTGCTTGACCATTGATTATCAGCTAATTCAGGGAGTACATTCAAACAATCAAGCTCAGATTCAACATGAGAACAATGAATAATGACTTTCAAAATAATATGGATAATCATATGTTCTAAGTAACACTAACAAGAATCTCTCCTCCCTACATTTCAATACAAAATGCTTAGCTTTTGGTAGCTTCGCACAATCCCATACAATTTTGTATTTATTAAATAGCAACATGACTAACCTTATGACACGAGGCATGCCCTTTGTCTCAGGGGCAATTCCCGATTACTCGGTATCGTCATTTATGATAATGTGGATAAGACACTTTCCGATGCAAGTTTCCTCCTTTATTTTAGGGGGGATTCCTGATGTACTTGATGTCAAATCACACTTATTCAATTTTTGGTGGGACTGACAGCTTTTTCCTCACGAGTCATTAGACATTAACGTAGGGATTTAAGAATCCTTAAAAGTGTTTAGTGGAATAACAGAGATCCTTATTGAATGAAGTCAGTTGTATCAAGGTTCCATATGAAGTGAGTGATTGAACAGATAGTAGAACATGAATTAGCCTTTTCAAGGTTTTGTCTCCCCCTAAGTGTATGCACGGTTGAAAGCCAAAAAGACCTTGTTAACATGTGTCATGAGTCATTCATGCCTGAATCAATGCAAATTTATTTAACAAGGTTGTTTAGTCGTAGAAGAGTTCAAAAAGAAACGGATGTATATTATATACATTCAAGCATGTCAAAATGATGTATTCAAGCAATTTGATTGCCGATATGTGGCGGAGTACGTAGGTCCGAAGACCACACTCACGCATGATGAAAGCTTCCAGGTGGACTTAATCCACCTTTCCACTAACGTCATTTTATATACCGGTAAATCATGGCATTCATGCACACGAATATGAAATATATGCGAGTTTGTGCATCAAGGTGACAAATGATTAAATTTTATTTGTATTCACAAGTATGCAAAAAGATGTGATTTGTATGGATGTAAGATGTGTGTGCTCTGTGTGTAAAATTCAACTTTTATTCACAAAAAGAGACGAGTGTAGCTAGAGGTAACTCTATGAACAGTTGCAAACGGTTGTTGTTCACATGCGAAAGTAAAAGTGGAATGTATTACCACATTGGCTCATCAATTTCTTACCTTGGAGGAGTTTTATTCTATTGACAACTTCTTCCATCATAAGGCATCCCTGCAAAACAAAATCTTCACTTTGATGTTTTGGGAACCCAAGCCATCTTGGGTCCCTGGGGGTTAGGTGCACCACGATTTGTGGCTTTCCACATTTTCCTTGCATTCAGATCGTCAAGGTGCAATAACGAGCAATCATTCATGACATGTCCCACATAACCACAGTAATGACAATACACACGTGGTTTCAATTTCTTTGGTTGAACATAAGCATTGGACTTTTGTGAATATCTAAGGGGTCTTTGATTTTGATTATGAAATCTGGGTTTCACATTTAACAACCAACAATTTTTCATAGTATGGCCCATTTTCCCACAATGAAAACATTCAACTTTTCTTTTCTGATCAGCTTGAAATCTATTGTCATGCATCTTACAAGCATTCAAGTCATCCTCTTTCATTAAACTACAATCATGCATTAGATGTCCAAGCTCACCACAATAGTGACATGAAGTATTGTTGTGTTTTGGAGCTTGGGATTTCACATTAAGTTTCTTTGCATGCATAATGGGCTTTTATTTGACAGATGAAGAGGTATTTGGTGTACTTGAGGAACTAGAAGCATGCACAAATGAAGTTTTTGTTTTCAGATTAAATGCTTCCTTTTTACTAGGATTGTATCCTAGTCCTTCCCTTTAGAAGTTCACCTTAGTTCCCAAGAGTTTGTTTAGATTCTCCTCCCCACTCACAAATTTTCCCAATGACCTATTCAAGTCAGAACTCTCAGATTGAAGAGATGCTACATGAAGTTCATATGAGATAATCTAATTTTCACAGGAACCGACCTTTTCATTTAGAGTGGCATTTATCGTCTTGTAAGATTCTATTTCTTGTTCTAGAATACTTACATTCTCACTCTCTTGAGAGACCATGGACTTGCCTTTTTCAAATGTCAAAAGTCTTTCACACATGGTCATATTCAATTGCTTTAATTTTTTAAGTTCGGATTTTAGCAAATCATTTTCTTTCTCAGATTTCTCATTTTTGTCCAGAAGGGACTTGGCATCAATTTCAGAGTCAAGTAGTTTATCAAACATTTTTTCATCATCTGACAATGAATCTAACTTGTTCTTTAGAGTTCTTTCACTTTTCTCAAGCAAGGTAACTTTACATGCCAAGAGTTCATTTTCTTTTTCCAGTTCTTCAATTTTTGAACTTAGATCAATGCATTTCACACAAGAGGAATTGTCATGGATATTTTCATTAGACTTCTTCTTCAAAGCTTTGTTTTCACATTTTACCTTTTTATATTTTTCTGATAATTCTTCATAAGCATCTACCAAATCTTCAAAAGACAGTTCATCTTCATCGGATTTAGAGCTTACCTCCTCAGCACTTTCATCACAAGTCTGATAAATATCATCAGCCATTAATCCCCTCAGTCCTTGCTTCTCTTGTGCTAGCATTAACTTGTCCATAAGTTCTTTGGCGGTTCTGCAAGAGGAGACGAACGTGAACCTGTTAGTATTGACAGAATTTTTTAGCAATCTCAAAATTGTAGCATTTTCATGACTCTTTAGTCTGTCTTGGTTGGACCACTTGGTCTCATCCCGAGGCAGCTTATGAGGACCATCATTAACTAACTTCCACAAGTTTGGATCAATTGAATTTATGGTCCTACACAATTTTCCCAGCCATGAGTTAAAGTCATCACCATTATAAAAGGGTAAGGAAGTCAAAGAAGCAATATCTGAAGAAGCATTCATCATTCAAAACTACACTAGGATCCCTCTGAAGATCGTTTGATCTAATAAAACAGAGCCGGGCTCTGATACCAATTGTTGGGTCCCATAGTGTAGTGACACGGATCTAGAGGGGGGTGAATAGATCCCTCTCTAAAAATTATAGCCAATTAAAAGGACTTGAAGGCTTCTCAATCAAACCTCACCGAACATGCAAGTGACAAGATCACACACGGAGAGATGGCAATTTGAACTAGCATTATACGTTAACAAATTTAGCATCAATGTGCAAGATAATCAATAATCCATCCTGTGAATGGTGGTAGAAGATAAGGAACAAACACTCAACCAATCACACATGCACAAAGATTTTTTAGGTGGTTTGGGACCACGACGGGTACCCTACGTCCACCCCTCCCCACCTCGGTGAGGCTTCACTAAAATTGATGCCAAGTCCTTGTTTGAGAAAAGTGAGAAAAGTTAGATTGATTGTCAGATGATGAAAAAAGAACCCCAATACACCACAGTGTGCTGAGCATCGTCCCCCACCCGAGCTCGTGTGTGTGTGTGTGGTTTGTCTGCACACGGGGATGAACCCCAATACACCACACGCTGCTCGACGGCATCAAACCACACACACACACGAGCTCGACGCTCAACACGCTGCAGAGCAACACAGACACGAGGGTGAACCCTCAACACGGTGCTCAGCACCACACACACACATACACCAAGACAGGGACGCACCCCAACAGTCAATCCACACTCGGAGACACTGCTCCGAATACACACATAGTTTTCTTCAGTTTAAGAGATGGACATAGATGTACATTTGCAAGCTCAATAAGCACAAATCTTCAAAGCAATCTCATTAAACATCAACTAAGCACTAGACTGCAGCAAGTAAGAACAAGGACGGGTTGAGAGAACTCCTGGCTAGAGGACGATGACCTTGGCTTCTTTAATGACTGAGGCGGACTGGACTTTGGAAAGAGGATGAAAGTTGATGCTTCAACAGGTTCATTTCTGAAGGATGGAAGAGGATGAACATCAGACCCTTTCTTCTTCACCTTGAATCACTTTCTGCGCATTGGGCAACTTGGAGATGGTACAGCCATCTTCTTCAACAAGATGGCTTCTAGAAGGTGGAAGACGATAGTCTTCAACCTTGAATCGAGCTCAGCACGACCTGGGAAGAAGCTTCAACACCGCTCCGGTGTCTCTCCCTGCAAAACCCCAAAAATGTATATATCCTTCAATGCTTTCTCCTCTATTCAATAAACCATATCTCATTCGATTTATACCACCAGGGATGGAGGGGACACGTGGAGGACATTATCCCCCAAGGACCAATCACAATAGGGCACAAAAAGATGGGATCGAGCAAGGGCTTCGGTCGCCGCGCAAACTGACATTTTTCCCGGTCGCCGGAAAGTGTCGACCCCATGGGTCGACACTCACAATCAGACAAGACAGAACAAAGGCCGAAACAGCACCCAGCGAAGAAAGTGTCGACCCATGGGGTCGACACTTTCTGCCTGTGACAAAGAAACAAGCCACCGCAGAAAGACCCGGAATAAGTGTCGACCTTGTGGGTCGACACTTATGTCCAGGGTTCTGAAACATGAACCCAGATAGAACCTCGCGATAAAAAGGTCAACCCTGTGGGTCGACTTTTTATCACCAAGTTTGAAGACATAAGAGGGCCGGCTTAAAACACCAGACCCTTGGACAAAGTGTCGACCCATGGGGTCGACACTTTTCCTGACATAAAGCAAACTCAATAGAACTCACAAAGGGGAGATCCTAAAGACATGAGATATTAAAAACATCTACATGTATGGAAGAAAAAAGCAACTCTACCCCAAAAATCACAGATAAGCCAAGTAGTTATAGATAGGGAATTACCTTGGGGTTTTTTCATCCAAACTACACAAGAATCCTCCTTCAATCATTCAATCAAAGCAACTTACTATTTTAATGTTTCAGTTGAATGACAGCCACTTGATCTTGACATTTGGTCTCCATTGAAAGTCCCTGTCAAAGTTACACACTTAAGGTCAGTCTTCAGTTCTCATTTGCTTTCATTAAGATTAGTCTCTAACTCTCATCAATCACTCAATATCTAGACTAAGTTTCTTCAAATCACATGATAGCTATCACAATAGCTTGTATTCTATCTGAATCAACTAAGGAAGAGTTAGAAGAATTTCACCCAAATTGTTCGGAGACTTTCCTTTCTCACTAACTCCTGTAAACATATCAAAGCACATGTTAGTTAAGTTCATCAAATCAGTTGACTGTGTCATACACTAGCCATTCAATCAAATAGAATTTGCTCAGTTCATTTCAGATCCATAAACTACATATGCAAGATGTTAACATGGAACACAATCACATGGTATTTAGTTCATCATCAAAAATCCTTTATACGTGGTTATGCACGGGGTTCAACAGCAGAAATAAATTTACATTTTCTATAACAAATTAAACTAACAGGGTCCAGTCCAAAGAAAGACAAGTATAGTCCAACAGAAAGGTGAAACGTACCCTCAAGTCGGGGGAAGCCCGACACTGGCAACGCAGAACAACCGCACAGCGGAACTCCCAGCCACTAGGCAGAACAGCTACACCTGAAAAGTCTTGGGTGAGCCTCGTGTCATTGGCTCAGTAGGGATCCCGCAGAACCCTACCACAAAACAATGCAGTAACAGCAGTGCTACGCTAAAGCAAAGCAGTAACAAAGCAGGAGCAGGAACAACATAAGTAAAGAGAAAAGAGCCATAACGCTGAAACACGGTAGCCGAAGGAACCTTGGCCCTCTGAACTACTCCAAACAACAACAGAAAGGCGAACCCCGATCTCACAAAGTCGGGCGTTACCGATTCATTGTCAAATAACGAAACCCTATCGTGAAAAGCCTACCAAAATAGGTAAAGCCTACCAAAGACCTACACAGTCAAAGGCACAAACATACATGAGCTCACCGTCGTGTACGATAGGCTAGACTTGACCGCGGGTGAAGCCAACGCAAACTACTCGACAAGTCACGTCAACCATGACAGAAACCAGTCACGAAAACACAAGTCATAGTGTCAAGTGACAGAAGCAACTTCTCACTAAAAGAACAGCCAGATGCGTCCACTAACGTCTTACACTGCGCCACAGGTATCTCACACTCGCATAGAACGACGGTAACTGAGACACTCACAGAACCAAGAAACTACAGTAACGAGTGACTAGTCAGGGTCACGCCCTTCGACGCTCATCCAACCGCCCCTGACCACGTGTGCACACACAAGCCCAATACCTTGAGCCAGGCCTCTAGCTAGTTTACCCCCCCAATAGGACGCAACTGCAAAGTAAGGGGGACCACGGAAACTAGCCTAAAACCCGTCTGTCGGGAACTGCCCCGCCACCACTCCCAGGTGAGCCGACACACAAGAAAGTGTCGTCAGGCTATGACTAGTGGAGACTCACTAGACACAGAGACTCCAAAACAGCGAACATCGAAGTATATATAGTGTAAACACACACCTGTCACACGTACTACGGAGCACCATGCAGTACACCACTACAACTAGACTCAGGATAATCAACCAGACCTGCTGACAATGATCCTTGAGTCACAAGACTCGGGTCAAGATCGTCGCACTTCACAGCAACACGATGTTAATCAGCCTAGTCCCTAATCCAAAATCATGAGAAACACATTAACGATGAGTCCTCGGCCTCCGAGCCTCACAACGGACTCACACTCCCATATAACACGAAACACGGAACATGAGGGATAACCAAAAACCCTCAAACCACATGGTACATAAACTGAGGTAAGATGATACCTCTAAGCATTCAAAACCATGTCTCGATCCTCACAGGATAGACGAGACACTCTCGAGGTCACGTGTCAACCACTAGGTCACAACCGAGTTGACCAGAAACCATAATGACCCTCGATAATACAAAACACTACTCGATATAATGGCCCTCTCAGACACCCTATAACATGGTCACAGCCCTCATAGGATGTCCAAGACATCCATGGAACAATGGGCTAACCAAGGGGTCAAAGTCACATTAGCCGGAAACTAAACCAACACTACGCTGCTAGGGATAAAAATCGCTCCTCCGAGATCCCTTGATACACATATGACTCTCACAGGACACCGACGACATCCGTCGAGTCAAAAGCCAACAAGACATTTAATCTTGGGTTCACCGGAGCCCGAGACAGCTCAAATATGACATGAAAAATGGAAAACATTAACGCGCCTAAACCCTGCGTCGCGATCATTAACGCGCCCCTATCTTAGGTCGCGATGTCATCAGAACGCAGCGCTTACTTGGGTCACGTTAACAGAGATTGTGCCTATCACATAGGGCGCGTTCTCAACCGCCTAACTATTCACTTACACTGGACGCGGTACACACTTAGGTCGCGATAATAGTCGCGGCCAAACCTTCGGGCACGATAATACAGAGACGCGCTCCCCACTTGGGTCGCATTAACGGAGATCGCGCCTGTCCCTTAGAGCGCGTTCAACAGGATCGCGCCTATTACCTAGGGTGCGTTCCTAACCGCCTTAACCGTTCATCTCCTTCACGAGACGCGGTGCATCGTGGCAGCGCGTTCCCTGAGAACGCCCCGCACACAACCAGCGCATTCTCGTCACGGAGCGAAAACTAGAAAATCTTCACAAAAACCTATTTCCATGTCCCAATCATCGCTAGAACGACGGGGAAACAACCCTAATCACATTGCCAACCTTCCACAAGCCGGAAGGGGCCAAACCACGTGCAAAAACGCAAGAAACGGGCGATTCCCACGAATCGACCCAAAACGACTCACATAGACAACCGGGCTCATATCGGCTCCGATTCTCGACCAAATTCAGTAAAACTGGTGGGAAATGAATCCCAACATGCCAGGGGTTCAAATAAAACCATTTAACCTCAAAATCATCGCCCAGAATGGCGAACACAGCTCACACCCCCCAAACATGCATTTTACCCAACCGAAGTAAAACCCGCTCAAACTCACACCGTTCGGCTCCAAATCACGAGAGAACGTAGGAAAAGAGTAGGGCATCTGTCCCCCTACCTCCACCGAAAATCTCACGCGCCGAAACGGCCACGATACGCCGAAATCCATCACACAAACTCGCCCGTCAGCTTTGAATCCACCGAACGGGATCGCGCCAACACCACGCTCCCATCTCCACGCCAGCACGCTCCAGACCGCCTCCACGGCATCTCCATGACATCCCCGGGCCTCCTCCGTCTGCAGCCGGAGCAGAGGGGGAAAGAGGAGAGAGAACGGAGGGGGGAGAGTGAACGGTGAGAGAAGAGAGAGGAGAGAGGTAAGGGAAGAAAAAGAAAAAGAAATTAGGCAATTAGGCAATTTTCGTAAAATCTGATTTTTGACACAAAATTTCATAAATTCAAAAAAAATATGAAAAAATAGTCTTCACGATCCTCGGAACGAGCACAACGCACCTGTAGCGTCCTTGAGTAGCAAAACTCAACGGTCAACTCTCCACAGGGTTCTACAAGTTATACAAGGGAAAAACCCGCGTGGATCGTAAAACACGTATCAGGACCCACGAAAGCGATCTGATAGCTCTCCGATTTCGATCCGAAGAATCCAGGATATTGCAGCAGTTCTGCTTCATCTGATCTTGGGTTTGGTTGAAGGGCGTATGTGTTGTCTTCTATTCCACCATGTTGTGTTTCTCGTCCTACCGCATGTGATGTCCCACCGTGGTTGTGTTTGCCGTCCCACTGTCTCCACGGTCTTGTCCGTGTGTCCTTATCCCACCACGTGTGTTGTCCCGCCGTGTTGTTGTCTTGTCTCACCGTGTTTTCTATCCCACACGTGTTGTTTGTTCTTATGATGTTTCACCCGTGATGTTATATTTCGTTCATTGTGTTATGTTACGTTTGTTCACTTGTTGTGGTTGTCTTATACCAAAAATCTAAAAAATGTCATTTTACTTGGCAGGTAAGTCAGGTATGGCTCTCTATCCCTACTCCCTGTTACATTATTATATGATATTTACGCTATTATAGCCTCTCAAGGACCGACTGGTTCTCCGTGTGTTTTGAGATCTGATATTCCCCTTTACCAAAAATGATGACGATCTAGGAGCATACGGTTAATCATTGGCTAGGCCGTTAGGTTGAGTCGGGTGGGGGACGATGGACTCTGTCTCTCACGCCGTGGTTGCAAGAAGACTCTTGACCCCGTCTTGCTCGGTCTAGCAATATTATCCTTGAGTATTTTCTATTTTATGCTTTCTTCGCATTAGTTTTGATGATTTCTTTATTTTAGCCCAGCATGCATCATGTCATTTTGAGCATTCACGCCTCGTGATCCTTCAAGGTTTTCTCCTTAGCAATGGTTGATTGCGCTTATTTCTCTTGAATAAGAGATCTTCATTCCACTATGAATTTGAACGTCTTGTCTGATCTATTCATTTGGTCTGGTTGGCCAGCGTGATTCCTGTCTAGATTTTGTTCTAATTTCCTTTCAGCTTTTTAGCTCTTGCTCTTCCGATTCCCTCGTTGGATCTGGATTGTGTCCCCTAATGAGGTCGGTCGTGTTTTCCTTTCCTTAGTTGGTTAGTTCTACAGACATGTCTCATCCGCGTCAGCCTTTCCTTGTGGTTAGTTTGATGTCTTAGAGAGAATTCTTGCCGCTTGTTGGTTGTGCCGGGTGTCTTTTGCCTTGATGCCCGCTTTTCAGTTCTCTCTGCTTCATCTCTGCTTCATCTCCATTTCATGTCGTTGTCGCTTTCGCTCCATTTCCTTTCCATTCTGCCTTCGCGCCGCTTTCGCTCATTCCCTTGCAAAGCGGACATCAAGGAGGGGCATCTGTTGATACCCGTTTTTAACCTGCGAGTTGAGTTTATTCTCTTATTCATCTTTCATGATGTCCCGAATTATCCATTATTTTGCAGTCTTCTTTGAGCGTATTTTGAGCCTATTCTTGATCATTTTCGAGCCCATGGGGCCTTGGAGACTATTTTTCTTGATTGACGCGAGTTCAGACTCATTTTGCACTATAAAACCATAGTTCGGTAGACCGGTTGAAGCCACTGCAGGCCCCCTAGTCGCGGTGTCCTATCAGACCGCGATCATCATATCGTGGTCTGCAAGTAGACCATGTTCTCAACCTTTTTTTTTAATATGGTCAAGTCACGGTCAAAGGTTGATCGCAACCATGAGGTCGCGGTCAACCTTTGACTGCATTCTCAGATTTTCTCACGAGCGCGTCGACTTCCTCCCGTGGGTGCGTCGACTCCATCTCTTGAGCCTGTTATGTCCCTGGAAGGTCGCGGTTGGTCGACGAACACGTTCTGAAGGTAGCGGTTGTGCGACTGACTGCATTCTCGTTGCAGAATCCTGATCATTCTGGGCTCCATTTTCTTCGGCCGAGGACTCTTTGGAGTCCTTGTTAGCACTGTTTTCGCCGAGGATGGCTTTCCACCTCGAGTTTTATTTCTTCCCGGGATATTATCCCACTATTATCTCGAGATTTAATCCATCTAAATCCCTTATTTTGGGTAATTAACCTCAGATTTTAACCTAGGGTTTCTACAACTCTATAAATAACCTCTTTGCTGCAAGTGCGCGAAGGAGGGCATTTTTCAGACTTGGGACGAAGCCATGCTACACCTTCATCTCATCTCTTCGACCCTAGGCTATTCAGGGAAGTATTAATTTCGTCTTCAATCCCTTAGGGCTCCCTTTTCTTCGTTCTTTCCCTTGCTTCTCTACTCAATCATTTCTATATTTATCATTGTTCTGCACTTTTCTGCACGTCTACACATTTGCACGTTTTGCATCATCGTTTTCCCGCAACCTTGCTGCATGTTAATTCATTCTTTCACTCTCCATACATACACAACACACACATCTATTATTTTGTCCCTTTCACAGGGGTTAAAAACCCTCCCCGATGCGTTCTACCCTTAGTTTTCCATGCTCATTTATGCATACGGGATTGATACTACACACATGTTTCTAATGGGTTTTTTCTCCTTGTCTTAGCTTTGTTTTGCAGGAAAGCAAGAATACAATGTGAGCCCTCGCTCTCTGGCCGGCTGGAAGGCGAGGAGGTGTGATCCACATAAGTTCCCGCACCCCGTTTCTTAAGCGCGATCACGTTTTATTGGTCCCCTTTTGGCCGCGTTTCTCTTCTCTTTTTCAAGGTACGCAGTATGTTTTTCATTCCTTATAGCATCCTTTCCTACTGTCAATCCTTGGTGGCGATCACGGTACACATCTCTATTCTTATCGCCCTCTTTCCCTTTACATATTATTGCCTATATGCCTATTATTACTTTGTTCACAACGGGATTTAATATATCTACAGGTATCACCTGCAAGCCCTTCTCAGTCAATCAAGCATAATCTTCTGAGTTAGTCAACGTGTATTTGGTTGGGACGATGACGAGAGATTTTGAGATTCTAATCACTATGATCACTGACATCTCTACCATCTCAACCAAATGCAACAAGAGGTTCTCGGCTTCCGTACCAAATAGATTTTTTTGATGAGAAAGAGTGTATAATGGGCCTAATAATTATTTGTTTAAAATTTGAATCAAATTTGAATTCGAATTCGCATTCGGTTGATCGGATTATCTGAATAAAGTATCTGACGAATAATTTAATCAGATAATCTGATTATTAATCATATACAAATTTGGATATTAAGGTATTCGTGTTGAATATTATCCGACCAAATATGAACCCTTAGATGAATGTCTAAGGATCCAGATATTCGATATATAATAAAGTAAACTCTTAATATGTTATTTGGTTACTATTTTTATCTCTTTTTTATCTCAAAATATAATTTAGAAATAAGAACTCCACTTGCACCCATTTGACAAGCTCTCTCCTATTTTCTAAGATGAAGTTTAATCTTAGTGACAAGCCTTCCCCACCATTGCCTGCATCGTCTCAACTCAAGGTACCCCCGCCGTCCCCGCTACCACCTCCACCGGGCTGCCAAAGACTAAGTGTGACATACCGCAATCGCGTCATGTGTCGGTCACAGCTGGCACGATCCGGAATGCTATGTACCAGCCATGCCTAAGTGACACAACTTCAACCACAAATTTATGCACATAAACCTTAGCGGCAGTTTCATCGTTTAGTGATATTTTTGAAACTTTTGGTTCATAATGATGGTACATAAACTATGTTTGACAACTAAGGATGATCATTTTGATATGTTGCACATAAAGAAGGTAGATATGAAATTAACCGTTTCACTTTTTTATAGGACTTTACGATATTTATTTTCTTCAATGTTTGAAAGACTTTGTATGGTTTTTAGTGTTATTGAAGTTTATACTATTTTAGTTAAAAGCACTTAAAAATGACCATATTTTTGTCAAATACAATAATTACGTGTTTTATATTTAAAAAATTATCTCAGATTTCTTTTTATTATAATTTTTACCATGGAACTGTGAAAAAACATTTCAAAAAGGCAATAGCTCACCTGAACACCCCCGTAACGTGACTGTCGTCGTAGTGCGTTCCAAACCCACTCATTGTAGTAACTCACTTAAGTTCGATAAGATGAGTGAGTAGAAATTTTTTGACGTGAAACTTATGAAAACATACATACCTCACTTAGTCATTAAGAATCCGTTTATTTTTTAGAAATAACTCAAAATTAACTTTGGGTGTGAATAGAATATAAAGAGAAGATTTTGAGTATTTAGATGTTTAGAAAATACATTAAATACACTTATCTCCCCCATGTTCCTCACTTTAAATCCTTCAATAATTAAAATCTATTTGAAAAATTAATACCAAACACAGCCTTAGAGTGACTAAACTGCCTCGACAGTCTTCCATGACTACGCTCTTAGTTCGTCGGGAAGGCCACTAAGAAAATATATGTAACAACTTTTTTTCCCTTTGCTATCCAAATAGAATATGCCTGGGAAATTATAACCCATTCACCTGGGTAAGATAATACTCAACTCGGGAGTTAAAACGTCCCATCCCCAATCCGGTTGCTTACAGGAGCATCGACACAGAGACATCACGAGCATATGAAAACTATGCGTCGAGAGGGCGGTGTCACCGACATACTGGCGACCATACGTCGTCTTCATTCGCAGTTAACAAGTACAGACATCCGCATTTATGTCGGGGGACTAACTGAATGTGTATACACACGACGCTTTGGACTCCCCATTTGTCGGCAAATGTAACATAATTTAGCAGCATCGGTCAGAAGAAGAAAAAAAAGAAAGAAAAAAATTGTGATTTCTTCGAAGGGTTACCATGGAAAACTTCGTACTTTCCGTTCAATGTGTGAAAATCATCTAGAGGACCATCGCGATGACTTACTTGCTCCGTAGATCTAACGAAGAAAGAGTGATTTTCCATGATGAATGTTTTTCTTAACCCCATCCACCCCCAAGGAAACCTCCCCTTCACTCCATGTAAACAGGTAAGAAGCTTTTCCCGCTTAATTCGGCAGACATAAATCAAACACCGTATGACATAAAATCAGGTGTTCTATAAAAAATCAACACCGTCTAAAAGTTCTTGCTTTCCATCTTCCATAAACACTCCTTCCTCAGAGGTGAATCCGTAAATATTGCTTTGACAAAATTTATCACCTGCAAAAAAATGGTATGAAACGTAAATGACAGTTCAAGCATCAAATGAACTGCAGAGATCCATTAAGGATGATATAACAAAGAATAATGAAAATTCCCAGGAGAGGTGGAGAATTTCCAATACAAGGACAATCTTGGATTAGTGTTCAGGGGAGAAGAAATCAGAAACGAGAAGACAAAAAAGGAAGAAAAATAAAGTCACTAGGCACTCTGAACAAATCGAACTTCCAAATAGGTTATAAAACAGGTTTCCTAGTGGAGTGCCTAGTCCATCAATTGTGCCAATTATGCAGCTTCAGAACCTTGTCCTGAACTTCATTTTATCTATGCAAGATGAAACTCTGTTTAAAAAATATATATATATTGAAGTAAGTGAGCAAGAGCTAGCTAGGGCGTTCCCCGTAAGCGACGCGCCGCAATGACACCCGATTGCGGTGTCAAATAGGCAAGAGTTCTCGTGTGGGGTTGGACGCACACGGGTAAAGAAGTAAGTCAAAAAACATAGGATCCGTCTAGCTACTTGGAATATAGGAACTTTAACGGATAAGAGTTTAGAATTAGTTAAATTAATGAAGGACAGGAGGATTAACATAACTTGCCTACAAGAAATTAGGTGGAAAGGACATAAAGCTAAAGAGATTGATGGATATAAAATTTGGTATACGGGTAATAATAATTCTAGAAATGGTGTTGCTATAATAATAGATAAAAACTTAAAAGACAGAGTTGTGGAAGTAAATAGATTGGGGAATAGATTAATGCTAATTAAACTTATCTTAGGTGAGGATACTTTGAATATAATTAGTGCATATGCACCTCAAGTAGGATTAGAAGAGAGCATTAAAAAATAATTTTGGGAGGCTATTGATAGTTTGATCCAAAATATCCCTAGTGAAGAGAGAATCTTTATTGGAGGAGATCTTAATGGTCATGTGGGTAAAGATAATAGAGGCTATGAGAGGATTCATGGAGGGCTTGGTTTTGACAATAGAAATGATATGGGTAACACTATTCTTGATTTTGCTATGGCCTATGATCTAGCAATTACTAATACCTTCTTTAAGAAGAGGGACGAACACTTAATAACGTACAAGAGTGGAACACATATAAGTCAAATTGACTATTTTCTCATTAGGAAGGTCGATAGAGTTTTATGTAAATATTGTAAAGTTATTCCTGGTGAGAGTCTAGCCCCTCAACATAGGTTGTTAGTAATGGATGTCACTATCCCAAAATTCAAAAGAAAGATCATTATAAATAATTATTCCAAGATTAAATGGTGGAATTTAAAAGGTAAAAGTTTAGAAACATTTAAAAATCAACTATTAAAAGAAAATATTTAGAATTTAGAACAAGAAACTAATGTAATGTGGAATAATGTTACAAATTGTATAACGAGGGTTGCAAAAAAACTCTTAGGCGAATCTAAAGGTAAAAAGAATTTAGAAAATGAGACTTGATGGTGGAGTGAGAAAATCCAAAATATCATTAGAGTAAAAAAAGAATGCTTTAAAGTTTGGCAAACTAACAAAAATGATCAAACCCTAGAAGCCTATAAAATCGCTAAAAAGAGAACTAAGAAAATAGTTAGCGAAGCTAAATCAAAGGCATTTGAAGATATATATAATAAATTAGGAACCCGAGAGGGTGAAAAGGACATATTTAAACTTGCTAAATTAAGAGAAAGGAAAACTAGAGATTTAGATCATGTTCGATGCATCAAAGGTGAAGATCAAAGGGTTTTAACTAAGGATCTTGAGATTAAAGGGAGGTGGCATAGCTATTTTCAGAAGTTACTTAATGGAGATTCCGTCAATGATTTATCTTTAGAAGGTACCCAAGAGTCCACAATATTTGATAAATATCAATATTTCAGGCGTATTAAGATGTCAGAAGTGGAGGATGCTTTAAGAAAAATGAAAGTGGGTAAGGCCTTAGGACTAGATGGCTTACCTATTGAAGTATGGAAAGGCCTAGGAGATATTGGTATTCAGTGGCTAACTAAATTTTTTAATAAAATTTTAAAGGAACGGAGAATGCCAGAAGTTTGGAGAAAAAGTGTTGTAGTTCCTTTCTATAAAAACAAAGGAGATATTCAAAGTTGTAACAATTATCATAGAATTAAGCTTACGAGTCATAGTATGAAACTTTGGGAAAGAGTAATTGAAAAACGCCTCCGATATATGACTACTGTATCGAAAAATCAGTTTGGTTTTATGCCAAATAGATCTACTACAGAAGCTATTTTCTTACTACGGCAGCTAATGGAGAAGTATAGAGAGATGAGAAAAGATTTGTATATAGTTTTTCTTGATTTAGAGAAGGCGTACGATCGAGTACCGAGAGAATTGATTTGGTGGACATTAAGAAAGAAAGGAATCCCTCAAGGATATGTTGATTTGATTAAGGATATGTACGACGGCACTATTACTAGTGTTCGAACTATTGCTGGGGAGACTGGTGAATTTCCCGTTTCTATAGGTTTGCATCAAGGTTCTGCACTAAGTCCGTATCTCTTTGCCTTAGTTATGGATGAAGTAACTAAACAATTGCATGAGGATATCCCTTGGTGTATGCTTTTTGCAGATGATATTGTTTTAATTGATGAGAGTATTGATGCTCTAAATGCTAAGTTAGAGCATTGGAGATTTGCCTTGGAGTCTAAAGGTTTTAAAATTAGTAGGAGTAAGTCAGAGTTTATGCACTGTAATTTTAGTAATGGGAGAGTGGTTCAGGAAGACATGGTTCTAATTGATGGACATAACATTCAGAAAAGTAGTAGCTTTCGATACTTAGGGTCTATCATACAAGAGAATGGGGAGATTTATGATGACGTTACACATAGGATTAAGGCAGGCTGGTTAAAATGGAGAAGTGCATCGTCGTATGCCCATGAAACTCAAAGGGAGGTTTTATAGAACGGCTGTGAGACCTACTTTGTTATATGGTACCGAGTGTTGGGCAGTACGAAAGGAACACATCCACAAAATGTGTGTAGCAGAGATGAGGATGTTGAGATGGATGTGTGGCAAGACTAAGAAAGACAAGATTAGGAATGAGCGTATCCGTAAGGACTTAGGGATAGCTCCAATTGATAGTAAAATGAGAGAAAATAGACTCAGGTGGTTTGGACATGTGTGTCGTCGCCCTAACTCAGCGCCGGTTAAAAGATGTGACCAAATCTTAGTGGATGCTAGTAAAAGAGCTCGGGGAAGACCTAAAATGAGATGGTGGGATGTTATTAGGAAGGACATTAGTTTCTTGGGTTTAAATACGAATATTGCACTTGATAGAAATCTTTGGCGGAACAAGATTCATGTAGCCGACCCCAATCAATTGGGATAAGGCTCTGATGATGATGATATTGAAGCAAAGTGATCTTTACAAACAAGCGGATTGTAATGAGGCTCGTCACTTACTCTAAATTTAAGATTACCATGAAAGCTGCACAAAAAATGAGATTACTTCCTCATTCATGGTTTTACTGATAGGTGCCCTCGATAGATCACAAGATTAGTTATATAACTCATCAAACTTGTATTGGATTGGATTAGATACTAGTATGGGTTCTAGTCATACTTGTATTGGATTAGATACTAGTCCAAATTGTATTAGGAACACAACTGGGCTCATACTTGGCTTTGCCCTGTTGATCACAACTCCATGCTTCACTATCCCTATTGCCAACATGGTACCAGAGCACGGTTGTAGTTGCTCTTTCACGAGGTTGCCGCCTCCTCCGGCAATGTTGCCTTAAGCACATCCTCTGCTATGACCGTTTGCTCTTTGGGTCTCCAACCTTCAGTCTTCGTCTTTCCCTTCTTGACTGGCATGTGAAAAGACAGGTGCCTGAGAGTCATGGATAGGCTTCAACATCAGCGAGCTACTTCGTGAGAGGTCTGAAAAGCTCCTCGGCTCTAATTCTTCGATGTTGTTGCTGCTGCAACCTCCAGAGCCTTCAGACTACAGATGCACCAATGTCGGTTTAGCTCATCCTCATTCTTGTCTTCCATTGTCAATGCGATCACTGGCTGTCACCATTGTCATCATTGTCATCTTCCTTCAAACCCATCAACCTCTCTTGCAGGTAACCTGTCTACCCCGCCTGCAGCCACTAGAGAGCCTAGGGTAACTTCTTCAAGTCAGGTTTTTCATTGGTGAGGAAGATGAACAAAAGTCCCATTAATGATGGCTCATTTCCTTTAAAACTAATCCAATTTAAGTAAGGGGGGGACTGCATTTTTCTATTAGCTAGGCTAAAATCCATCAAACCAGTTTTTCAAGTTGGTTTGAGTCCTCTTCATTTGTGCGGTTCATATTACATGGGATTTTTCTACTCACAAGGCTAAAATCCATCCAATCAGTTTTTCAAGTTGGTTTGAGCCTGCCTTAGCATTTGTGCAGTTCAGATTGCTCCCTCCCTCTTACATTGCATGTTATACCTGCAAACCAATCTTAAGATTTCTAATGGACTCGGTCATGTTAAAAGCTACCTTGGCCAAGTACTTCACCTTGTTGAAGGTCAACAATTAGATAGGACATGCAGTCAGAAAACTTCGCCAAATTTTACATCCTTTGTTAGATCCAGAAAACCTGGGTTGATGGCATAAGGATTACGAAGATTGTTCATAACTGTCAATAAATATGATTGATTCCCACCTTCAAACACCCGGAAATCAGTTGCCCAATATGATGTTCAATAGGATGCTGCCTTCACAATAGATAGCACCATAAACACCCTCCTGAGAATCTTCCATGTCCATAGCATTCCAAGTGCCCAAAACCAAACTTCAAGATCAACTTCCTTTCCTTATTGTCAATTCCTAATGATAGGTTCCTTGATCATACATAAATTTTATGCATGAATGATGCCAAGCAAAAATGATAAGTTTAAAGGCATGAGATAAGTGGTCAATCGCTTGTTCCCCATACTTAAAAAAGCACATTCCTCAAACATCCACAGAGGTAGCTGCCTACCTTGTCTAGATTTATTGCAAAGCAGTGAATTACTCTAAGTTTCCACAGATTATGCAGATCCATTTAACAACTACCACTCTCCCATGAGGTCATAAGCAAATTCTATAGAAATACAGCACAGCTGGATTCAGCTTCAAAATCTTCTATCCAGAACATCAGATTACAGTCTAAACTTCAGAAACAAATTCACAGAGCTTTCTTGGCTAAATGGTTATCGAAACTAGGGAGGATAATGGAGCCCTTTGGCAGAAGGTAGAATTGTAGCACATGGAGGTTAGATCCGGCAGTGTCCCACAACTGGAAAAATGTTTGGCAGCTTTCAGATTTTATGAGATTACTTTTTTCAGTGGGAAATCACAGTACATCAGATTTTGGGTGGATACTTGAACATTGGAATTGCCTCTCTCTTCCCTTTTTCTCAGACTGTATGATCTTTCTCATGATGAAGGAAAGGACGTTCAGTCCTTTATTGACAAAGGTGGACCTAGGCAATCTTCGAAAGTGACTTTCAGGGCAGATTTATCTGGAGATGATACTGGAGAATTTGTTCACGTTACTGGCTACCTGGAAAGCATATCGGTAGAAGACAGAAAACAAGAGTCTAGATGGTTGAGATGGGAAAGAAATGGTGCTTTTCAGTAAAAATCCTGTATGAAATCATTGATAGAGGGAGGCTGAAAAGTAGCATGGATCAAGTTAATCTGGAAAGACAAAGTTCCAAGCAAAGTGATATTTTCTTGGAAATTCATTCTCAGGATGCTAACTGTGACAGGAAAACTTAAAAGGATTATTCCTATCATAAAGGTGGGCTGTACATCCTGTGCTACATTTGAAGAGTCTATTGAACACCTTTCTTTCACATTTGAGTCACACGGATGTTGTGGAGTTTAGTTAAGTCTACTAACATTACTTAGTGGAATCCTGTGAATGCTCTAGACTTATTGGAAGGGTGGATGCAGAGATATTCAGCCCAGAAGGGGAAGAACTGTTGGCTGTTGATGTTGCATGCTTGATCTTGGCTATTTGGGGAGAGCGGAATAGCAGGATGTTTAAAGGAAACTGGCACAGTACTTTTGACATCCTGGATAGAGCTGTCCATTTGATGGAGGATTGGCTTCAGTATTATGTGATGGAGGATTGGCTTCTGCTGACAATGAAGGCATTATTCAGAATTTGAAACAGTGGGAGAAGCTGCTGCTGGCGGACTCGAGCAGTGGTTTTGATTTGTTTTCTTTTGTTTCCGTTTGCTATGCCCCTCTAGGGCCCTTGTTGTGATGCTTTTGTGTGTATGGTCTATTCTATTGTCTTGATAGATGGACACATCCTTACAAACTTCCATATCTAAATGAATTGTTTCTCTGCCACCATCCAAAAAAAATTTAGATTCAAGTTCACGGAGTCCACAGCAAGACCTTCCAATTGGTTTGAGGGAAATTGCTGAATGCTTCACCATTTGCATGATACTGAATACACTGTCCCCTTCACTTAAGCTTGATTTACAAATGTTGGTAAACAATTGAAAACTTGAAGTGGTCCTAACAGAGATGTGGAACAGTGTGACGTAGTATTGAGGGGGCCAACAAAGTTTGTCAACAAACTGGAGATTCAGAAGACTTGAGAAACATGAGGTGGCTACAAAGGAAGTTAACACAGCAGCCACCGAAGCTAAATTCAAGCTCGTAAATGTTTGAAAGCCAAATAAAAGGAGACAAATGAAATTTATAACTAAAATGGAGGAGAGGAATATGGATCAGACTTTTGATTAAAAAAATGAGGTACTTTAGAGAGAGACAGGAGAATTTTCAAGAGGGAAGTAGAAACTTCCGATAAAAAAGACATATTAGAGAGAGATGGGAGTATCTTCAAAAGTTATTAAACAAGATAGCCCATATGATGTCCAACTTTATAGTGCTCATGATCTTGGGCCTTTCACATATTGCCATAGAATCCAAGAGGCAGAATTTAAAGAAGCATTAACAAAAGTGAAAAGTAAAAATAACTGAACAAATGGTATCCCTGTTGAAGTGTGGACTCATACATGGAGTGTTGGTGCATCAAAGATGCTTGTGGGTAGAGGAGAACCACTGTGATAACAGTTTACAAGAACAAGTGAGCTGTCATGACTTAGAGTCATATCATAAGTTAGAGGAAAAAGAGTAATAGATAGAAGATAAAGGCAAATGAGAAGGTTGCGAAAGAATCCTCTTTTTCCTTTTGAATGAAGGAGTGGCATTTTTTTCCATAGAATGGGGGCTCTTGCCCTATCCTGAAGGACCCCGGTTGCAGTGGAACAGCCAAAATAATTAAAAATGGTGATACATCCATTGAAAAGAGGTGAGCTAGCTCCACTAGATAACCTAAGACCATTCAACTCAACAAGGAACATCCATACAATCTTACAACACATTTTTTAAAAAAGAAAAAAGTGACAAAAGCCCTATCAGCACACATCCCATGGTCTACACCTAAAAGACAATGAAAACCTAGTCCAGGTTACACCCAGCAAAAGACCCAAGAGAAGCTGCTCAAAATGCAATCCTGCACGTGATTCACTAAAAACCTCTGAAAAATAGAAATCAAATTTTCTAAAAACCATAAATCCCTTAATTCTTCTCCCTCTCCTTCTAACAAAGTAAAGCATATCCCAATTATTTGACTTTCGTAAGCAGTTTTCTTCCTGATTTTCATTTTTTCTAACTGGTTCCTTATATCACTGAAAGTTTACCAATTCCAGACACAACTGCTTTCAAAGGCTTTCTGTACTGACCCTCTTTGTTCTCAATATTCACCCAAAGAATTTTGCATCTTCTAGTTAGCCTCCTCTTGGTAAACTAATTGATAACAAACCCGAATGAAACAAAGAAAATCCCCTGGTTCCATATAACTATGAAACACAACGTTGACAATTGCAGACCATTGAGAATCCAATGATGAAATAATCATATCATGGAGGTTGCCACAGTTGGCACAATCTAAAAGCAAGTGTAAAGAAAGCAAGATAGAATGGAAGAGAGCAGGCCCAGTCACACGTGATCCAAACCAGACACCAATGGGCATCACATAAACCACCTAACCTATCACCCACAGAGATATCTCGAAATGATATTCCAAAAAGCAACACCAGTCACACGTGATCCAAAGAACAGACACCAATGAGCATCACATAAACCACCTAACCTATCACCCACAGAGATATCTTGAAATGACATTCCAAAGAGCAACACCAGCCCTCTACAAACCGTTTCAACAAAAGCATGCCTCAACTCAAGTCTTCCCCTAATCCCCCCTTCTCTTGGATACCAAAGCCCTTGCTTCAATGCACTTGCTCCAGCACTCCTCAAACAAAGCAGGCAAGAAGCTGGCTGATGATTGGCTTTTCAATGGAATCTGGAGGCTCTACAGCTCATACACAACAGCAACTCCTCTGTTCCATGTGTTAATGATGCCGATTCCCATGATTATTTTTCCCTGATGTAGCAATTCTTCACATTCTTTCATTGAGGATAAAAAGTCCAAAATCCCTAAGACATTCCACCTGGATTACATGCTTCGTTTACTAAATCACCAGTAAAATTCTCAATATGCACCCTTCACTCCTCACCATCTTAAAACATAACCTTTTCCTTTTCCTTTGTAGAGAATACATTGAGTCCCTTGAAAGATGTCACTTCCTGCCCTTAGATGTGGAAGAACAAAGAAAGTCACGCTTCTCCCAGATGTTCATTGCTTGAGGAACCGGATTCTGTACCTGATTCAGCAGATTGGCTGATTTGGATAATTGAGCCACCAAGTCAACTCCCAGCAGACTCAAAAGTAGTCTTCTTATTCCAAAACATCCTAATGTATGTCCTCAGGAAATTTCAGACTCTGCATGGCCAAATTATCTTTCTCAGCCTGCCTTTTTTATATATCATTGTGAGTCAAAGAATAGCCACTTGGACACACCACCCCCGTCCCCATTTGGATTTGAACATGATATTTACAGAACACTTGAATACCCAAAACCTTTGGAAGAAATTCAATATTCGTACCTACAATTAATAGGTCAATGCCAACACATTTGTCGCTGAACTTTTCCAAATAGTTGATGATTTCATGAGCTTATTTCAGAACCCAAGTGGAACATGAGGAACCTTAGGAAATAATAAAATTTGAAGGTCGCATACCTACATATGAAACATTATAGGGACCTCTTTTATTTATTATCTACGTGAAGAAGATTCAGATAATGCATTCATTTATGATGAAACACATGACATACCTCAGATGAAGTAAAACCACAATGAACCAGCTCTCCACTTTCCCATGCTGCTGTTATGGACTTTAAGGGCATATCTAGCATGTCTAAAGAGACAAATACTGTAAATATCTTGTGAGTAATCAGTTACTTGTAAGTAATTAATTAATTGCTTTAGAAAAACAACATTGCAGTATCCTAGAAAAAAATATCATACCTGCTAATTTACGGAATTTGCAAAGAGATGGTATCTGGTCATCAAACTGAACCCAGCGGTTTCCCTTTGAAAACGTATGTTCTGAACTAGTGTCAACTAGAGACTCAAATAAAGGAGAGAGGTTCTCTAATATTATGTGGATCAACTGCTGAAGCTGCAATCATGAATAAGAAGACATTTAATGAAAATTTTAATAATGAACAAGATTTCTCCAAAAAAAGGTAACAAATGACCTGTAAAGTTTCTTCTGCTGCAATGTCATCTAAAAGAAGCATGTCCTTCATCATTGTTGCAAAAATGAAGTCTAAAAGCATGCACATTATTCTCCTATAAGTTGACCTTGGTAAGACTGGCTCCCATATAATGTGTACTTTCTCCAAAATGAAAACAACCTGACATGATGGGTTTAACAGAAGTCATCATGTTAAGTGACAAAATACATCGAGAAAATGAAAGCCAAAACACTTGCGGAGAGAATATTCTAACTTTGTAATGTTTTCTTTATATTAAAGCAATAATGACAACAATATCTGCGCCATTCAAATTATAAAATAAAAGGACAAATTGCAAAACCCAATCCATTCAGACTATTGGGAAATGTATATACACATGTGATTAGGTGTGTCCCAAGGCAGGGGCATAAATACAATAAACCATATAAGAGAATATGCAACACAGGAGCATAGGAAGTGCAAATAACACCTCTGAAGCATCCCCCAAGCGCACAATTGTGTAAACAAAGAGGCTGTCAGTCAACTCTATCTTTTCTTTTATTGCACCTCCTTGTAATTGCTTTATTTTATTATCATTGTCTATTTGTCATGACCACATGATTTGAAGGTTATATGGTAGATAATCCTATATGAGCTTAGAAAACTAGTATCACTCTTTTATTTTTGCATGAGTGACAGGCTTGGAGCAAGGCCAGTAGAGGCTCTCGAGTCCACTTGGAGTTGCACCAGGCAGCTGCTTCCATTAATTACAATAAGAGTTACTGTTGTACCTTATCTTTCATCTAGGTACGTAAAATGTGGCATGCCTATGTTTACCATACTGAGTTGTAGTTTTGTTCATTTATACATATATGTTAGAGTGCACATGTTCCTACTAAGCGTTTTCACTGTTCCCCACTTTAAATGTTCCATGCGATGTGCATCTATACTACCATTTTATCCTCCACAGGTCATCAAGGCAATTGCATGTCTATAGGTCATGCCCATGATTGGGCTAGATGCTGATAAGACTGAGGCTGAAGTCAGGTCACCACATATTGTGCGCTCAATGCTAGGCTTTGGCAGATTAGGAGACCAGGACAAGGGTGAGAAGTACCTCATATTCAACCCTGTTCAAGCCCATTCCATGCATGTGCTGTACCCAAGCCGTTCCCAACTGGTTTTGCCCAGTTCTATTGGTTTCTGACCATAAAGGATCCTTGTCCAGTCCTTTTGACCAGTATCCATGCATTTGTCCTTTTAACTAAAACGTCCTTTCTCAATGTGCTGATGAAAGTACCCTTGCAGACACCAGCTAACATAGATTTGCTATATTTTGATAATGCCCACAGCGTAACTGTTTATAGTTAGTTCATAAAAAAGATACAGACGTGATGTCTCATCACAATAAAATCTATGATAGGTCTACATAAGAATAACTGGGACTTGAGCAACATTAATGTTTGAAGATTACAAGTGTCTTGGTTGCTGCAGAAGAAAATACAGTTACAGTTTCTTCAAGCAAGAACGAGTGAAGAATGCCAATATGTTTAGAAAGGTTCTCACAAAATATGTACCTGATCTGCACTAAATTTTGCTGACTCAAACTGTTGGATTTGATGGGTGTTCTGAAATCCGTTGGCACCATCTATAGCCTGATAAGCCATAAGAAATTTCCAGAGAAAAATGATGAGCAGTAGCTAAAAGCAGATATCTGTACCAAGATGCAATAACAATGTATATTAAATTAGCCACTATATAATTTAGGGCATGCTTAGCAAGAAGTTTAGTTGGAAGCAAAAAATTTTCTTCTATTTTCCACAATGAAAAATGATGAGCAAGTGTGTTCATAACTGATTTTTGGTGGTTACACAATTAAACCTTGTACAACCCATTTTCACCCCAATTTGGAGCTTTTGGTTAGAAGTCAAAAAAAAATTATATAAATGGTTTCCAAGTCCTAGTGCTTATCCCTCAACATAGCTGAGCTGAAAACTCCGGAAGCCCAAAAGTTTTTCCCATTGGAAGCTGCACCAAACACTTGGTATCAAATAAAATAAAGTTTTGTACAGCAGACAAGAAATGCAGCACTACATGTATACAGCTCCAAGGGGTGAAATGCTTCCCTATATCAATCTTCAAGCTGCAGAAATAGCTCAATAAGTGGAGATTCAAAATTGGAAAACTAATGTGGAATGAAATAGACAGACTCAGTTCAACAAAATACTCTAAAGGCAACGATTTGCAGAAGATAACCCTCGCATCCCTAGTTTCGAATGCGTTAACAATGATTGACTTACAGCCCAAGGAAAAACATGCACAAATGGTACCACTCAGATGCAATGAATTCGATAACCTACTATATAAACATCATTAGCTAGGCAAGAGCATCATACAGGCTTCTTGCCCGAGATAGGGCTATTTAAAGTAGAGTTGTGTTGGACGCCACGGAATATAACTTTCTTTTCTAAGGAAAGAAATGGTAAGGCTTGCACATGGGGAGGGTGTAACTAGCCTATGCATGGTTTATTACGTGGGTGCGCATCGTGTCAGACGTTTCGGGTTCGAGTGTTGGACCTTTCCCCACTGACCGCAGTCAGTGTTGATTTACATCGGCCTAACGTCCGAACACCTTTGTTTAATTGTCAAAGAAGTCTTAAGGTTCCCTATATAGGTTCCGAGGCTGGGGGCAAGCTCATTTGCACGGCTCACAGCTACCACTTATGCACCGCCGAAGGATTGACAGAACCGACGCTTTATCAAATGCCTCATTAAGTTTAGGCTGAAGACCCTATAGTTTGGGAACATGAATACAATTCTGTAGAAGCCATAGCCATTTTGAAGTGTTTGGAGGTTTTCCGGACTCCAAGGGTATTTTGGTAATTTTAGACTTCCAGAGATATTCTGGTAATTTTACCAGGCCAGGGACATTTCTAAAATGTTCGGGTTGGAGAGAAGGTAGGATAGAATCCCTGACTCTCTGAGGTGCTAGGGCCATTCCCGGAGAGTTTTGAAGGCTCCTAGAGGTCACAGGGATATCTTGGTAATTTTACCAGACCCCAAGTAGACCTAGGTCTGAGGTGACACTTAGGTGTAAGACTGGGCTAACAAGGTCCCTAAGCGAAAGGGGCGACGTTGAACTTCATAGAAGACGCTCGTGCGTTGACTCGCAAAGAGAGGGGCATGTACACAATTCTCTGAGAGTCGGGACTTAAGTGCAATCTTCCCTTGACCAGTCCATAAAGGAGCAGCTGAGCACATTTTATGAACCATATAAGTATATGGGTTGTCGGCGAGTTATCGACTGTACAAGGAAAAAGGGAGTCTCCGCACTGACGCAAGATGTAGGGGCGTAGCCCTAATTATATAAAATTGCAGGATAAAATTGCGAAAGATAGGACTTGAATTTTCTTGCAATCCTAGGAGGGGCATTTCTGTAATTCCTCATTATCTGAAGGAATTACATAGTTTGGCCATCCAGAATGCATGAAAAATTACATACACAGCCTCCAGGGACATAAACACAAGACCTGGGGTATTTATAAATCATACCCTTGATGGGCTTTTTCACAAACAAACAAAATCCGCCGAGCGTGTCTTCTTCTTATGTTCGTCCGTATCCCTCTATCTCTGAGGATGACAAACAAACACAAGCCCGGCTACCGAGGATGACACGCCGAGTACGTGAGCTCGTGGGTCCCAGACAAAACGAATATAAAAGACCTTCCTCCTGCGAACAAGACATAAATACCTGGAGAAAAAGAGAAGAACCGAAGAGAGGAGAAGGATCTGAGGAGAGAGGAAGAGCAGAAGAAGAACAGAGCTGAAGGGAAAAAGAAAGAGAGAAAAATCAGAGTCTGAGAAGCAGAAGAAGAGAGAAAGGAAAGAGTGATAGAGGGAGAGGTGCAGAGATTGTGAGATCGTGTGAAAGAGGAAGAAAGAGAGAGCTCGAGAAAAGAAAGTGGTGTTCCTGAAGATCTGTTCTACTGGCCTTTGAATCAAATCTAGGCCAGTCAGCTCCCTGAGAGCCACATTTGTGTTATCATCGTATACAGCTTTCTATCGCTGTGATTTCTCATTTCTTGTTTTTCTTTTACTATCTTTATTTCAAGCTGTTTGTCAGCGGAGCAAGCTGTGACGCTCAGCGGGCAGAGGTGTGGTATCCTCTGGACGGGTAAAGCTGTAAACCCCAGCGGTAGCAGAGGATCGGTTCCTCTAGACGGCCAAGCTGTATTGCCCAGCGGTTGCAGAGGAGGATTCCTCTGGTCGGCTAAGCTGTATTGCCCAGCGTGTCAAGCTGTTAGGCAGCGGGTGGCTAAGCTGTATTGCCCAGCGGTTTAAGCTGTGTATCAGCGGAAGCCACACTCGGGTTTATGTGTGGGGTGGACGTAGGTCTGCGGACCGAATCACCTAAAAATTCCCTTGTCTACTGTGGTTTGATTGTCTTATTCGATTCGCTAGATGTATGCATAGGGCGATTTGAATCTTCAATCTAGCAAGGAATTTGATTGCATATCGTTCATTCGATAGTGGTCTTGAGAGACTCACTTTGGACTGATTACCTGTTGGTCCACGTTAGATGTATGATTAGATTTGCTCATCTAACCGTTTCGAGTTCTCTGGATTCACTGAGTAACTAAGTGTTTCATCCGACTGTCCATATTAAGTGTTCGAGTGTGAGCCTTCTTAGAACAGTGATCTTGTTGAGCCATCTGAGTGCGTTAATTCTGCGCATCGATCAGCAATAATTTTTATTTGGGCGAATTTTTTATAGGGGATTCATTCACCCCCCTTCTCTGAATCCATCGCACCAGTCCTAATAGTTGGTATCAGAGCGGGTCTCTGATTGATCAGATCCAACGATCTGCAGAGGATCCTGCTGGTTTTAGGTGCATCCTTGATTTTGCTGAGTTTACTGTCCGGTCTGTGCTTGAATCTCAATGGCATCTCCTATTGTTTTCAATGGTTCCAATCTTAATTCATGGCTTGGTGGCCTTTGTACATACATGAACTCCATTGATCCAAAACTATGGAGTCTCATATCAAAAGGCCCACATAAATTACCTCAAAATCAGACCAAATAGTCTAAAGAGGATAGGATAAAAGACAGTGAGAATAGCCTAGCCTTTAACACTCTGAGAGATTTAGTGAATATTGACATGTTTCCCTGTATTGCAGGATGTACATCTGGAAAAGAGATCATGGACAGAATCATATCTATTCATGAGGGGCGAAAAGAAGAGTGCATGATGGCCAATCGAAGGGATCAAACTGAAGAAACATCATCCCAGGTAAACTCTGAGACCGAGGATATTAGTTATGATGATTTAGTTGCCATGCATGAGCATCTACTGGATAAATATGAAAGAGTTAAATCAGAAAAGAGAAAATTAAGAAAAGAGAAAAATGCTAAAATCACAAGTCTAAAGGCTGAAAATGAAAATCTAAAATCAGAATTGAAAAATAAAGAATGATCATGTGATGATTGTTCGTCTTTAAAAAAATTGTGTGACAGCATGGAATCTGATTTGAGCCTAAAAGAAACCTTGATTAATTCGTTAAAAGAAGAAATGTTGCTCAATGAAAAGGAAATTGAAAAGACAGAAGAAAAACTAAAACAAGAAAATGAAGAATTGAAGCTGCTGAATTCTGCTATTTCTGAGAGGCTTTTAATGCTTGAAAAAGGGAAGAGTTCATTTGAAAATGAATGAGAGAGTGAGTACATTAATGGAAGAGATAGACAGCTACAAAACCATCAATGCTATGCTTAATGAAAAGATCACAAACTCTGAACTACTCATCTCTTCTCTTAAAAATGAGATTTTGGATTTGAATAAGTCTCTGTCTGATTCTGCTAATCAAGAAAAGCAGAATGTTGTATCCACAGATAACTGCATGAAGAAAGGCAGTAATTTTCAAGTTAAGTAGGGAATGAGGAATAAACTTTATATAACTTTTGTGCGTAGCTCAGACATAGCTAGCACTTCCACCTCATCCCCTAAACAAGTTGTTGCTCAAGAAAATAAGAAAACAAAAAAAAGGAAAATGTTGAAAAAGAATGATAACAATCAGCATGCTAAGAAAGTTCAGGCCAACAAATCTATTGTCAAGAATGTTGAATGCTTTTACCGTGGAAAGTTTGGCCATGAGATGGTTGATTGTTTTATCATGAAGAATGATGAATTGAAATCTGATAGAATTCATGCTAGGAATTCTAATATGAAGAAACCCTCTTCTGTTCAAACCAAAAGGTTTCAATGCTTTTATTGTCATAAAATAGGTCATCTCATGCGTGAATGTAGGCTAATGGAAATAGATGACCTGTCTGCTGTTGGAGTGCATGATAAACTGTTCCATGCTAGAAATCATACAACTCATAAAAAGAAACTTCAATATTTTCATTGCGGTAAATTGGGCCACATTGCTGCTGAATGTTGGCATAATCAAGGAAAGAAATTTCGTTCTGGATTTGTTAAATTTCCCTGTTAACAAAAATATTTTTGAAAGAAATAATTTTGGTTCTAAGGGAAAACACATTAAGTGCTTTGAATGTGAAAAGCATGGCCATAAAGTCAAGAACTGCTGGCATGCTCAGGGAAATAGATTGAATTCTAAATCTGTAAAATTCCCTGCTTTCTACTCTTCTGCTAGGAATAACTTAATTGATAAAAAGAAAAACTCTTCATGCTTTGAATGTGGGAAGCCAGGCCATAGAGTTGCTGATTGTTGGCTGGCTGGTTTTAGTAAACAAAATTTTCTCTCTGCTAATAAATTTCATGACAACAGTAATTTGCATAAAAAGAATTTGAAATCTGCTGCATCATGTCATTACTGTGGTCAAATAGGTCATTCAATGAATAATTGCTACTTGATGAGATTTGATGACCTTCATGCACAAAAATTGTTTAGAACACCTGCTAGAGGTGCCACTGTTATTTCAGGACCCAAGATGCCTTGGGTACCTGCTGGTGCAAAATGAGGAATTGCTTTGCAGGTGTGCCTTGGGGCTGAGGAATAAAGAGGGGTAAATAAACCAAGGCACCCTAGTAAGAAAACCCCATTTCTGAAATTGCCAGGTAACATTCTTACATTCTTCAGGCTTGTTCATTTGAATCATGTAGAAATCTCATTTGATGCATTTCATGCTTAAGTTGTTAAATAAAATTCTCATGCATATATACTTTTATTTGCTTTAACAAGTGCATTGAACAACATGAGTCTATACATTCATATTTTGAACTGTATGTGTACATACTCATTGAAGATATGCTGAATTCATTTGTCATCTGCATGTATTAATGTTTTGACATCTGTTTGTACACATAGAGAAGGTTAGAAACTCATGAACTTAGTTTGCATATTTGTGCATATATGTGAATTGCATATACATGTATTGGACATACAGTCATTGAAAATCTGATGCACTTAAGATTGTTGGTATTGCATTGTCATGCATGACCACTATGGTATGTCAAATGGTAAGCTACTAAAAGGCAGGTGAAATCTGTATGGAGGTTCTTACTATGTGTGAGATGGTCTTTTAGACCAAGTTCTCCGCCTAGTACCATGGGTCATATTGCATAATAGGACAGTCTGAATGAGCACGAGTCATAAAATCATATGTCCAGCCTTCATTGCAAATATTGCATAAAGTCAGGGGGAGTCTGTCTAGCCCTTGCATGTCTTCATGCCACATGTGTCTTGCATAGTCACTGAAAATCTGATAGGACTACATATGCCCCCCATGCATCCATAAGCATAGTTCATGACTTCCCGTACATAAAGTCCCAAGCATTATCTTCATGACATATATGATGATTCAATACATTTAGTTAGGGGGAGTCAATGCATTGTATACATGTTGTCAAATGCATACACTTATCTCAGAATTCATTGCACATCACTCAAATTGAAAATAACAAGATTGCATTCATTAAGGGGGAGTATATAACAAGATTGTGTTCTGCTGGCTATTCATCTAGTTTCTTGTTATTTCAATCAGTCAACTAAAGCTCCCATCCTTATCTTGAGATCATCCATTTCATGTATCTGAACTTGACTCTAATTTGATTTTGAATCTTCTGAGCTTGTCTTACTTGAGTAAATCTGTCTGATGAACCTCTGGATATCTATGATTCTCTTTGATACATTCCTTGCTGCACCTATTAATTATCCTGATTGAAAGTGTCGACACAGTGAGTCGACATCATCTAGGAAATGCTTTGTCAAATGTCGACACCTTCATTGTTGTGCTCATTTTTGTTACATGCTTGAAACTCTTGTGCAGTTCACAACTTGAATGCTGCTGAATCTCATTGAAAATTCAAAAAATTGAGAAGAGTTCAATTCGTATACCTTGATCATAAATCTAAAAATCAATTCATTGAAGAATCTTCTATTATAAAGATTTATGATGGCTAAAAGACCAGATTGGTTTAAGTCTAATGTATTCATGGAGTTTGGATATAAATATCTAGAAAATATCTGAATCAATTTTAAAAAACTTTAACCAACTATTTCATGTTGAATCTTGTAAAATCTTCTGAAATCTGAAAATGTTAATATCATGACTTTATTTGGTTGAATTATATGAAATCAGTATTGTTTTTAAACATCTGATGAATCTGAAATGTTCCTAAAGGTAAATTCTGTCAGAGCAATGATTTTGGTCACTGAGAAACCATGTCCATTGACCATGAAGTTTAGAGGACTGTGTCATGAAGTGCCATAATTAACTCTGCTAAATAAAATTCATTGAAAATCCAGGCAGAGCAATGGCTTGAATACTGAGAAATATACCTCACTTATCAATGAAATAAGGTGAAGTCTGTCATGAGGTGTCAATACTATCTCTGAAGCATGACAATTAGTCATACTAAATGCTTAGGGATACTGGCGTCCAATCAACGTGTATCCTCTAGCCACAAGGTGTGTACTGAACTTAATTGCACCTGGTAAACTTGCTATGAAATCTTGTACTGTGCATAAAGAAAAATCTGAAATTATTTGAAGAAGTATGGTTGATCCTCAGGAACCAAATTTGAATTCCTTCATGTTGTTTAACCTCAATACTAATGATTGTAATTTCTAAAGAAGTCATTGAAATTGACTGAGTAAGATGAAGGGAGGTTAACCAAGATATAAATATGAGGGCTTGGTTCACTTTTATTAAACATTGATGTTCAGATATGAGTACAGAATTTTATTGACAAACTGTGTATACATCATATTTAAACAATGATGTTCAAATAAAAATTCATAAGCCCCTATAATGGAAGAGTCTGAACCATCCGTTTATTCAGATTTATGAAATAAGTATCTTATTGAAAATCTTCTATTCTTTGAAAGATCATGTATTCTGTATGTTGCCATGTCATCCTTCCTAAATTTCTTCTTGACATATCCCTCACCCTACACTCTTGAAAGTCTTGCTTCATTCAGATCAAGGAGCATTGGATTGTTTTTAAAGGGGGAGGTTTGTGTGTGATCTTGTCAAAGGGGGAGGATAGCTTTTCTATGCCTTAATGATTTTGTCAAAGGAGGAGATTTTAATTCAATCATATCATGTATGTTTGCAATTCTCGTCTCAAACTATTTCCTTTTTGATGAAGTCAAAGGGGAAGAATAGTTTGACTTGAGCCAGTGTGACTCATAGTGGTGTTGCCATCATCAAAAAGGGGGAGATTGTTGTGCCCCTATAGTTTTGATGACAACAAACACTATAAGTCACATTGTGTTTGCATGAAAGATTGAATGAGCATGATTGAATAAGCATCTGGTCTTTGCATGTTATATTGCGTACAACTTCATCAGGGTGCATGGCATTTCATCGAACAGTTCAAGGTCAATGCTAGTATAGACAGCATGCATTCAAGGTCCGTGCATTTCATGATACAGCTTCACGCATAAATAGGGTCAAGTCGGTGCACATACTGTGCCATGTGCACATAGGTCTGTGCATCGTTGTATAAAGTCTGAGCAGAGTCGGTGCATAGGTTGCATCTCATGCGCTAAGTTCCTGCATGCACATTTGAGTCTGTGCAAACCTAGTCGTTGCACACGGATAGGTCGTAAAAGCATCTAACAATGCATTAGCTGAGTCGGTGCAACACTTGCACCAAGCACATAGAGTTTATGCATCCCTCTCATACTCGCACACACGGAGTCCATGCAAGGCTGCTCACGACCCGAGCAGGTCTGTGCAATGCTTGCACATTGCATTCACATAGCTAGTGCATCCGTTAGTCTTGTGTTGCAAACAAGTTCATGCACATCTGTTCATAAGCACTTAAAGTCTATGCACACTGAAGGTCTGTGCATACTTCGTCTTTTGCATGGCCAAGTCCGTGCAACTCATTGTGCACAGCTTTGAAGGTCGGTGCAATCTTATTCCTTGCACATGCAAGGTCCGTGGACATTAGGCTTATGGCATATAGGGTCAGTGCATTCTTTGCATCATGCACACACTAAGTCTGTGCACCTTTCAACCCTACAGCCATATAAGGTCTGTGCTTCTTTTCATGGCATTTTCAATCTGTGCAGAGCCTGTACTCTGCATGCATAGAGTCACTGCATTCCTTGCCTTGCACACACGCAGTTTGTGCATTTCTTAACTCTGCATTCAGGTTATGTCTGTGCATACTCTCTTGAATCACATCTACTAAGCTCGTGCACACTAGCTTGTACGCCTTATTAAGTCTGTGCATTTGACTACCTTATGAACATATTTTCATATGGATGAGCTTCAAAGTCGAAGCATTCGTTCTCTGCACGAGCAAGTCAATGCAACGTCCTTGCCAGCACGACTGCTCTAGCAAGTCGGTGCAATGCCTTCGCCAGCACGACCAGGTCGGTGCAATGTCTGGTCTCGAGAGAACAAGCTCGGTGCAACATGTGAAGCAACTCGGTGGAAACTTTCCTCAGGACAGCAAACTAAGTCGATGCATGCATTTATATGGAACTTAAGCACGCAAGTGATCAATTGAGGAAAACCATGGTTCGAGCATCTTATGTGTACCTGAGTACCTTACTTACGAGGATCAGAAGAACAGGAACACGTGAGATAAGCATAACAAATAACTGGCACGTGATCCAATGCTGATCATTATTCGAAGAAGCTGCCACGTAGATAGCTAAACATTGAGATTCTGACACGTGGCTGAAAGCTTCCTGAAGCTTCTTGGCGGGAACGTGTCTTCCACACGCCGAGTACGTGAGCTCGTGGGTCCCAGACAAAACGAATATAAAAGACCTTCCTCCTGCGAACAAGACATAAATACCTGGAGAAAAAGAGAAGAACCGAAGAGAGGAGAAGGATCTGAGGAGAGACGAAGAGCAGAAGAAGAGCAGAGCTGAAGGGAAAAAGAAAGAGAAAAATCAGAGTCTGAGAAACAGAAGAAGAGAGAAAGGAAAGAGTGATAGAGGGAGAGGTGCAGAGATTGTGAGATCGTGAGAAAGAGGAAGAAAGAGAAAGAGCTCGAGAAAAGAAAGTGGTGTTCCTGAAGATCTGTTCTACTGGCCTTTGGATCAAATCCAGGCCAGTCAGCTCCTTGAGAGCCACATTTGTGCTATCATCGTATACAACTTTCTATCGCTGTGATTTCTCATTTCTTATTTTTCTTTTACTATCTTTATTTCAAGTTGTTTGTCAGCGGAGCAAGCTGTGACGCTCAGCGGGCAGAGGTGTGGTATCCTCTGGACGGGTAAAGCTGTAAGCCCCAGCGGTAGCAGAGGATCGGTTCCTCTAGACGGCCAAGCTGTATTGCCCAGCGGTTGCAGAGGAGGATTCCTCTGGTCGGCTAAGCTGTATTGCCCAGCGTGTCAAGCTGTTAGGCAGCGGATGGCTAAGCTGTATTGCCCAGCGGAAGCAAGCTGTGACGCTCAGCGGTTGTAGACAAACTGTGAGGCCCAGCGGTTTAAGCTGTGTATCATCGGAAGCCACACTCGGGTTTGAGTGTAGGGTGGACGTAGGTCTGCAGACCGAATCACCTAAAAATTCCCTTGTCTACTGTGGTTTGATTGCCTTATTCGATTCGCTAGATGTATGCATAGGGCGATTTGAATCTTCAATCTAGCAAGGAAATTGATTGCATATCGTTCATTCGATAGTGGTCTTGAGAGACTCACTTTGGACTGATTACCTGTTAGTCCACGTTAGATGTATGATTAGATTTGCTCATCTAACCGTTTCGAGTTCTCTGGATTCACTGAGTAACTAAGTGTTTCATCCGACTGTCCATATTAAGTGTTCGAGTGTGAGCCTTCTTAGAATAGTGATCTTGTTGAGCCATCTGAGTGCGTTAATTCTGCGCATCGATCAGCTATAGTTTTTATTTGGGCGAATTTTTTATAGGGGATTCATTCACCCCCCCCCCCCCCCTCTGAATCCATCACACCAGTCCTAACAGCATAGACCCTGACACCCTCGGCAGTTGGAGTAGTAGGTGTGCCCCGGGTAGCCTCAACGGTCGGGACAACACCTAAAAAGAAGGGCGACCCAATAACGGCTGGGAAGTCCCCGAATACAATGGGGGTTGCCAAGTATCCGAACCTAGCGTGGTTGCCAAGTATCACGGCTGCCATTGTCCTGTTGTTGTCGTTGTTGGTGGCGCATAGCACGAACAAGTATGCAAATGTACGAACAGATACCCTCCTAGAGGTCGTCAGAACCTTAAAGAAGGTTTCAGACTTCTTTGACAAAAAGAAGAAAGGCGAGAAGGGTCCGACCGGGAGTGCCAGTCTGTTGACATCACGAAATATAATTTCCTTTTCTGAGAAAAGAAAATGGTGAGGATTACATATGGGGAGAGTGTCGATGACCCATGCATGGTTTATTCCGTGGGTGCGCATCGTATCAATCGATTTGGATTCAGGTGCTGGACATTTCCACACTGACCGCAGTCAGTGTTGATTTACATCGGCCTAACGTCCGAACAACTTTGTTTAATTGTCAAAGAAATCTCGAAGTCGCTTGCATAGGTTCTAAGGCTAGGGGTAGGCTCATTTGCACGGCTCACAGTTACTTCTTATGCACCACCGAAGGATTGATAGAATTGGGGCTTTATCAAAAGCCTCACTAAGTTTAAGGCCAAGAACCCTATAGTTTGGGAACATGAATACAATTCAACAGAAGCCATAGGCATTTTTGAAGCGTCCGGAGGTTTTTCGGACTCCAAGCGTATTTTGTTAATTTTATCAGGCCATGGGCATTTATGAAATTTCCGGGTCGGAGGAAAAGTACGGAAAGATCTCCGACCTCTTAGGGTACTGAGGTAATTTCCAACATGTTTTGAAGGCTTTTAAGCCATTTCTAGGTCATAAGGGTATTTTGGTAATTTTATCATACCCCGAACAGACCTAGGTCTGAGATGACACTTAGGTGTAAGACTAGATTAGCGAGGTCCCTAAGCGAAACGAGCAACAATGGACTTCGTAGAAGATGTTTGTGCGTTGATTCGGAAAGAGAGGGACATGTACACAATTTTTTGAAAGTCGGGGCTTATGTGCAATTTTCCCTTGACCAGCCCATACAAGAACAACCGGGCACATTTCACGAATCGTATAAGTACATAGGTTGTCGACGAATTGCCGACTATACAAGAAAAAGGGCGTCTCTGTGGCGACGCGGGATATAGGGGAGTAACCCTAATTACACAAAATTGTAGGGTAAAATTACAAACAACATAACTGGAATTTTCTTGCGGTCCTGGGAGAGGCATTTCTGTAAATCCTTATTATCTGAAGGAATCACATAGTTTGGCCGTCTAGGATGCATGAAAAATTACATACATAGCCTCTAGGGACATAAACGCAAGACCCGGGGTATTTATAAATCATACCCTTAATGGGCGTTTTTACAAACAAACAAACTCCGCCGAGCGTTCGTAGGTCTTTCTTCGCGTCTGTCAGTCCGTGTCTCTGTGTGTTCCGGTGTGTCGGCCTAGGGGGCTATTTATAGAAGTGGGAGGACCCAGGTTGTCAAAAACATGAGAATTTGCCTCAATTTTGACAAAAAAAAATGGGTTTCCGCTCCAATTCTGACAGGGTGGCGTGGCCAATCCTTTTTTTCCCTCTTTTTTTCTCTTTTTTTTATGGGAACACAGACCCCCGAGGGGCCATTTGACCCATGGGCGAGACCCAGCGGGGTCAAGTGACCCCGCAGGGGTCCAGTGGGGTCAAACGGCCTCGCCCAGGGTCGTTTGACCCCGCTGGGACCCAGCGGGGTGGACGCGACCCCGCCCGGGGTTGGTCGCTCCCGTAGGGAGGCCAGCAGGGTCATTCGACCCCAGGGCGGCCTTTTTGGCCCCACTTCGTATGTTTTCTGCATTTTTTTGTCGCCCTGGGTGGGAGAGGAGCCACCGCCCCGCCTTTATTGCTCTCCAAGACCCACTCTTTGTCGCGTGGCAGCAACGTGTTGGTGGAGAACCGTGCGGTAGCGAAGGATTGTTCATTTATCGTTTGTTTGTGCGCCGCTCGCCTAGGGGGGAACGTTTTTGCATCCATCTGTGCCGTGTGATACACAATTATTCAGCCACTTTGACAGGTATGCATGTACATTTTCCCCTTAATTTCCCTTGTTGCGGCACCGCTTGCAATAATATGTGGTCGGGTCAATAGACCCTAAATCGCGGAGGTACTCCGCGGACTGACGATATCGACGCTACGCCATATTTTTCGTCGATTGTTGTGAAATAAATCCCTCGAAGTATTTCGAGAAAATTACTAGTGCAACAGCTAGGTACACCGTATTTGCGATGAAGAAAGGTAAGTTTAAGTCACAATTTTGATTCAGTTCCATATTCACTGCGAAAGTGGAAAGTGTGGATTCAAGAAAGGTACCATCCTGTCACTTTTCTTGATCTCATTGTTCAGATAATAAGTACAGGCAATGTTTCTTCGCTTTACATACATTTTTTCTAATTACTGTCACATCTCCTGTGCTGCCTAGCTACAAAAGATTGTGTTGGATCTCAGGACTAACAGAATTAAGAATCCCACCCACCACGAGATTAATTTCCAAGTCCCAAGTAGAGCATTCGGATCACCTTCTGCTGGTTTTTTGCTGGACCTGTAGATGTATCTAGTCTTCCCTCGTTCACCAAAAAATATACAAGCTGAAATCGACCAAAATCTACAGTTGGTCTCATTCAACTTGCCAATGGTCATCTGTAGGGCCTGATTCTCTGCAGCAGCCAAATGTGTAGCAGTCACAGATGACATCCTTTGAGCAAGAAAAAGGAAGAGTAAGGTAATGGTTACTAGCGTGTTGTACTGACAGTGACTCCCGTCCACCAAGAAGAAGGTGCACTGCAAAGAGGTCCATGCCGGAACTCCCGGAAAACCCCCTTGAGGGTGGCGCACTGCAGAGAAGGGAACTGGAACTCCCATAAAACCCCTTAGATGGAGGTGCACATGCCAGAGGGGGGAGAAGTGGGGAGTGGACCCTCCAGCAGGTCCTCTAGAGAGGGGAAGAGGAAAAACCCCTTCACAGCTGGCCGGTCCCCTGCTCAGTGCAGACTGGTGGATGGATTAAGGTTCAACAGAGGAACCCTCTTTATGGCAGCAACCAGTTGAGGGATCTCCCCCTCAAAAGGATCACTCTGATACCATGGTGAAAGCTGAGGGACGAAGAAAAGGAGATGAGAAACAGCGGAGATGGAAGGGAGGGGCACAGGAGGAAACCTGCAGCTCCCAACAAGGACAACCGCAGGCCTCCCCCTGATTTTATTAGGTTTTCCAATAAAAATATTACAGGACAAATACCCCTGGAATAGAGGGGAAAAGACAAATAATCAAACCTAATAACAAAAACAACTACAATAAGACAAATGCAAGGACCAAAATGCCTGCCTACAGCGCTATCTTCTACAGTGAGGACTGAGGAACCACCCAAAACTGGCAGGCTCCTGCCTGAGATAGGATTGTAACAAGAATCAGAACTGGAACTGGGCAAGACCAATCCAGTTCCAACTTCTGGTTTCTAATTCCTTGCACCAGAACTCTACAAATCTAAACTCTTGTTCATTTAAAGTTGCCTGATCAACCATATTGAGTCAACAAAACAGTTAACAGCTTTCCGAAAGGTAGCAGGTTTCAAGTGATAAAGAGGGATACCTTTCAAGCAGCACCATATCACCTCAAGTTTTTGAATCACCACCATAGCTCTAGTTGCAAATTCATCTACAGAATACCATTGAATGGCCCAAACCTCACTGAAGTTTCACGTAAACAAAACTCCCATTGAGGATACTGAATGTGGAAAATGTACATACCTTCATCCAACCATGTAGTCCAACTACTGGCCTCTGGGGACAGATTTCTTCTCTAAGCAAAGCCTATAAGCAAAGCTACTCTCTAATCCACGCTCCCCCTTTTTCCCAAGTGCACTTCGGCACCAGACCAGCCGATAGAATTACCTTGAGCCTTTGTATTTCCCTAAGCCAACTTATACAAAAAAGAATGAAGACAACAAGAAGGTAAAGCCATCGTAATACCAACCCAAGTCTCGTAGCAATCGCTGTGAACAGCGAAGAGCCCAGCGAGAGGAGGCGATAGCCGTATTGAGCTAGAAGAGCAGATGTAGCAACTCGGAATTTCATATACATATATACGTGAAAAGAAGTGATGAAAGATGAAAATAAAATAAAATATTTTCTTTACGCCTATAAAGTATAGCATACATTAACACAAACCCTAATCCCACGTGATAACGTGAATGACGAGATTCGCGGCTCGATTCGGAGAGGGGGAAGTCGTCGGTACTGTAGTGGTACTGTAGCATCCGAATTAAGATAGGATTATTAGCTCTAATTTAATCCTAATTAGTGGACGAGGTTATTGCTTACAACATTAAATAGATGAGGTCATTGGTTATGTCATAGAGGGGGGATTTATTTCAACATTCACTTGTTGGAAATTATTTTCAACATAAGTTGGTGTAATAATAACATGGGTTTGTGAAATAGGAAAATTAGATGAAAATTGACTTAAAATTAAATGGTTGATAGTTTAATGGGAGGCTTGACCCTATAAATAGGGCTAAGATCTGCCCTACTCGGAGCACACAAACTCTGGGGAAATCGCTGGTCGTAGAGAGGAGAAAAACTCGGAGTTTGGAGGAGTGTTCGAAGTATTCTTCGTTCTTAAACTTCTTCCTCTTTGATCTTCAGCTAAGTAGGTTTTCTCTCAAGCAAAACTTAATTTCGAGATTCATATATGTTCATTCGCATGTCTACTTTGATTCTATGTAAGTTTTGTGCATTATAACCTTGTATTTGAATCCCAATTTGAATTTTAAAGTCAAGGTAGCAAGTTTTCACAGTTTTCGGTTCTGTTTACGAATGTGTCCCAAACAGAGACCACGTTCAGAACGTGGCACCCCGACCGACCGCGATCTAACTCAGACACACCCAGAGCAACTTGGCTCACTTGGCTTGAACGCGGTTATCCCCTAGACTGTGACCTGAAGGCGGTCTCTAGCCTGACCGCGACCCGTCCAACCCCACCCTGCCTCATTTTTCGTACGAAAGATTGACTGGAAGGAGACCCTGAATGCAGTCCCCTAGGAGACTGCGATCAGAAGGCGGTCACCTCCATGACCACCTCAGTTGGCCTGTCTTGGCCATGCTCGACCCCTGTAAATGCCACGTTTTACGTGCCAAGCTCTGTTCCATCATGTTTCACTTGCTAATTGTCTGAATGACCTCATTTCACTCACAGTATTTTGAAAATCTAAATTTTGATTTCAAAATCATGTTCTTGCTTTAAATTACCATCGAGAAGGAAATGACTAGGCAAATGAATCCAAAAGGCTATCTTTAATTGTACGAAAGACTAATTTCCGTAAAACTTCTTGTACACGATTGACCCTGCTTATTTGATCTAAACTCTATATGAAAGCTTGACATCTTCTTTCAATGTATTTCCTTCATTGAATTCTTTCACACATGAATATGTTAGAATATGTAAGAATGGTTTCCATTCGATTTACGTGATTACGTGTTTCCGACAAATCGTGTAGCTAGCAAGTTTACCAAGAAAGATCGGTGTCTAAGACTAGAGGTCCACAAGCAAACACCTTAAATAGATAAGTGGTTATTTAATTTGGATCTTGCGAATGAGAGGAGAACCTCCCACTATCCCACCTCTTACCAGGCCGAGATCTCTTTGATTTTATGTTAAGCACCCGACTGTGAAAAACTTGATCTAAACTTGTTTTACAAGATTTTCCGCGAGAGCTTATCTTGCCTTGACTGGCAATTCATTTTCTTTATTATCTTAATGTTATTGAACATGATGCCTTAAATCATACTTGATCTTCTCTTATAAACTTCATTTATTCTTCATACTACATGTCCTTGAAAATAAAAATTTTGTTAAATTTGTACTTTAACCATAAACTACCATTTGAAAGTGTAGGAGCTAAGTGCCATGCAAGGTAAAGTGCTACGTTATGGGAGCCACCTCTTGAGGTCGGAATGACGCAAAGTGCTACATAACGGGAGCCACCTCTTGAGTCTGTAGGGGCCACCTCTAGAGTCCTCCATAACTAAATGTCTAATTGTGTGTTATACTACGCTTCATGTAACAACCTGAGAATCCGATTACCGGGAAGGCCCGATAATTCGAGACTCGAACCGCCGCCCACGAGCCGGGAGAGCTCGGAAGCGCTAAAAGGAGTGTGGAGGCACAAAGAAATAGGAAATAAAACAGGACAATGTAACAATTAACAGAAATAAATAAACAACTACTACAACAACAGAGTCCAGTCCAACAGAAAGTACAGTCTAAAGCAGTAAAGCGTACCACATGCCAAGTGAACACTCGGCCCGGCGAGCAGGCAGCTGAGAACCTCCGAACAGCACTCTCGAACCACGAGGAAGAATCGCCGCACCTGAAAAGCAGTGGTGAACCTCCTGTCACTGGCCCAGTAGGGGTCCCGCGGAACCCCAACTGAGAACAATGGCGGCACGGAAAGCTGTAACCACAAGTGCAACCGTAACAGCAGGAACAGTAAACCCGGTGGCCGGTCAAAACTCGGTACTTCAACAACTCCTACTGTACCGGTCAAGCAGAAAGAGAAATCCCGATCTCACAGTCGGGAACCGGACCATACTAGCATCACTTACCGAAGTAAAACCTACGGCAACCCCGCTGTAGAGGCCTGTCTCCCGGGACACGACCAACCTGGACACGCTGTCCAAGGTGTGACCCCGACCATCCGGTCGCGGACGCCGCACCAACAAGACGCAACCTCGGTAAAGCCACTAGCACTAGTCTCACGGCACGAAAACCGACACGTGCCACGGCGAAATAACCGGAACTCAACGGTCAACACGACCGAAAACCCGAAGGTCGAAGTCACGGAAACTGACAGTCTGTCACTCCCGACTCAACAGGAGTACCTCCCACTAGAAGCACAGTCGGTAGCGTCCCCAGACGTCTTACACCGCACCGCAGGTGAACTGCCTAACGTGGTAGCTCTTACCAGAGGCACGGACACCGAACAAGTAACCACAAACAAGTGACTAGCTGGGGTCACGCCCGTCGGCGTGGGTCCAACCGCCCCCAACCACGTGTGCACACACAGACCGTACGTCCTAGGTCTGACCTCTAACTGGTTTTCCCCTGGAGCCGGACTCTGGCTACCGACGAGGGGCCCGACGGAAACCAGTCTAAAACCGTCCTCAGGGTAGCCTCTTCACCACTCCCTGGTGAGTCCACTCGTGTACACGTAGGCTACGACTAGGAAAACAACGTCCGCATCCGACGATGTACGGGGACCGTCCCACGTACCAGCAGCGTCGCACGGTGACCATAGTGGGAGAAGAAACGGGACTCACAGTCCGCGGGCCACGCACCTGGCCACGCAGAAATGCCAAAACATGGTTCCTAAGGCAGCTCACAGGCCGCCAAACCGAATCCCTTTCTCAGGGACAAGCGAGAACCCTCCAGCCCCAGGCTGGGCAACTGGACTCGCGGTCCAAGGCCTCACACCTGGCCCACGCGGAAAGCACAGAAGCACGATTCCCAGGTCAACGCACAAGCTGCCACGCCGATAACTGGACTCGCAGTCCAAGGCCAACACATGGCCCACTCGGGAATCATCTTCCAGGAAAACTCACGGTATACGGGGGAGACCCCACCGCACGCACACCGATACACGGTGACTTGGTCTAGCGTAACGCGAAAGCCCGACACACGAGAAGTCACCCGGACTCTCAAACCCCCGGGCACGCTAAACGAAGTAGCACGGTCCTCCCGACACCCTCAAAACACGGACACAGAATCCCACGGGTGTTTGGGGCACTCACAAGACCGCAAGTCGACCACTGGGTCACGACCGGGTCGACTAGGGACCGACACAACGCGAAACGATCGCGGAGAACACGAAAACTCACCTCGGCACCACACAGAGCCTGACGGTCTAAGCTTGGGCCGTCACAGTCTGTAACGGTCCAAGCCTCGACCGTCAAAGTTGTGTGTGACGCGCCTACACTGGTGCGTCACAGTCTCTGACGCGCCAGCCCTGATGCGTCACATGACAAGATGAAACCAACTGTCACGCGTCCCGCTCGGTGCGTCACAGGCTATAACGGACCAACTCTAGTGCGTTACAAGGTGGGAACGCGTCCGCTCTGACGCACCCACACAGGGGCGTTACAAGGCTGTGACGCGCCAGCCTTGGTGCGTCACAGGCCTTGACCCCGAACGGTTAAAACCAACAACCGAAAGCCGACGGTCAGATCGTCCCTGACGGTCCAACCCAGGCGCGTCACAGCGCCGTGGCGGTCTATCGTGGGACCGTCACACATACAGACCACCAAAAGGCTAAACGGGTCCTGTGACGCACCCACCCTGGGGCGTCAGGGTCTGTGACGGTCTCTGGAAGGACCGTCACACCCGTCCGAGAACGCTAAGGCGGGAAACGACCCAAAAAAACGTCCCACGCCCCCATACCTCCACGGGAGAGGGGGAAACAAGGGGGAAGCCCCCAAATAACCCCTAGCATGTATCTACGGCCTCCGATCTGCCAAAAACACAATGAAACGGGAGATCGGCCCACAAGCCCTAAAACATGAATTTTTCCCCAAATCGCCCCGATTAGCCCGCTCGGCTCACCACGGCCTACGAAACTCGCGGAAAAGAAAGAGCACGAGGTGGGGGTCCATCTCCCTACCTCCACCGAAGATTTCGCGCCCCGAGCTCGCCGATCCGCGAAGAAACGCCGTAGAAGCCCTCGTCGGGACACGAACCCGCGGCCGAGCTTCACCGCGCCTCCACCGCCTCGATCCTCATCCATCCTCACCCGTGCCTCGCCCGCGCCGTCCCCACCTCGCCCGCACTCCACCCCGTCAGCCGCCGGAGAGAGAGGGAGAGAGGAGAGAGCGTGAGAAGAGAGAGGGAGAGAAGAGAGAAATGAGAGGGGAGAGAGAGAAAAAGGGAGGGGGGGTTTATATAGAAAATCCGGAAATTCTGAAAAATATCGAAAAATAGGAAAATACACCCACGCGATCCTCGGAACACGCTGATCACCGTGGTAACATCCCAGCGTCGGAGAACGTAATGGTTCACCCTATACGGGGTTCCGAAGGTCCGACAGACGGAAAACACGCGTAAAACCCAAAACGCAACCCGGGACCCACAAAGGTGTTCCGAAAATTACAGAAAATTACCGGCGTGCTCCTCACAACACCACGGACCCAAGGAAACTCACGGGCACACCACCAGTGGGTCCGACCACCCGGTAAAAATAGTCCGAAGCTCGATCGGACACAATCCGAAATCCGCGGAAAGACGATCCGAGACCCACGTATTCAGATCCGAAAAAACCCGGGACATTACAGCCCTCCCCCCTTGAAGGAATTTCGTCCTCGAAATTCAGGACCTAGCACGAAGTCACAGGGGAAGAACACTGAACCAACTGACAACGCTGTCAAAGCCCCAGCACAGAAAACCCCGATTCTCACGAAGACACCGATCCTGAGGGACACAGCCGGACTACAATCACGAACAACACCTCGCTCCGCACGCCGCACACACCGGCCACTAGAGCAGGCGCACCAAAGGACACCGTCCGACATCACCTCAGACAACACGAAAACCAATATGGCACCGCTGCCACCATCTCGCTCACCGAGGAGACACAGTCCTCGACACGAGAAACAGCTATCGATCCATCCAATGGTCGACAGACAAATCGCACATCAGCTTCACAACCAGCTGACTGGTCGCACACCCTTCTCAAGGGAACAACCAAAACAGAGCCTCCACCAGCTCAAGCAGTCATCTCGACAGACCGCAACCAGAATATCAGCTCAGCACCAAGAAACACCCCACACATGACAAGCTGAAAGCCAGACATATCACTGTGCCAACTCTGCCAGAAGACAACTTCGACAAAGCCTAGATCCCGTCCGGAAAGGCACATCTCAAAAGCAGCCACCCAAGGCCTCGCTGGCACACGGCTCTCGCCACGCTCGAGCCCCGACCACCAGCATCTTCTGTCTGTGAAAAGACCATCCACTGGTCGCCAGATACACGTCAACGGGAACCCTCCGCTTGCTCAGGTTCTTCCTTCTTTCCTGGTCCTCCACCATATCCGAAGGGAACATTCCAAACCTCGGCAAGCCATCCGTTGACTCACACACAGACCGATACCACATCTCGAGCTGAACTCCTATCGGACTCCGCATCTGATCTCGATCATCGCGCCAACTCGACCCTCTCAGGGAAGCACGACGAAACCAATTGACAAGATCCAGGTGTCTTCAGTCATCACCTCACTTGACTCAGACTTATAGGGAACCATCCCGTGCTGGCCACCAAACCAGGGATAACCATCGCGACACCAACGACCCATCAAGGACCACCCTTTTGACGCCAACCTCGCTAAAAAGGCCTCCGCCCACAGACGTCACTCTTACGTCTGGTCTCAACAAATCCTTCGACCTCCGTCAACAACCCCATCCGGGTCTAACACCGACGCATGACACGGCTTCCATCACAAGAACAGGGTACTCATGCGGCGCACTAGCCAGCACATTCCCCAACACACCATCCTGCCAGTGCCAAGAACCACGATATCTCGAGCAACGGCACGACAACAACACGTTTCGCACAGAGGGACCAATCCTCCAATGCTCAACGCAAACTCAGGAATCCGCCCGTAGCAACCAACGCTACGATCCTGAACCAATGGGTCACAAGCCCACCAGGCTTCCGCTGCGCACTCTGATCCGCGCGCACAGCCACAAATTCTCGGAAACACCGCCCAACCGGCACTCGTCCTTCCGGAAAAGCGCCAACACACCCTCGCACGACAAGAGAATGGGCATAGCTTCTCACAGGCAATCACCTGGCCAAGACAAGGAGCACGTCTCGCACGGACTTCATGGCACGCAAAGGCCAACCAATCCGGGAACACACTGCAAGACGACGAACCTTAGGCAAACACAATCTCTCCAACCAAAGGAGAAACAGACACTCCTCTAACCAACGGAAGAACTACACGCCCGACCTGATCTCGAATCTCGCGCACGCTGGAAACAGCACCATCCAGCACCAAGAAAACCATCGCTTCCATCAGGTCAGCGCCTCCGACACACTCAGCAAGTGTCACGTCGGACCACAATCACAGCATCTACCGATGCACCACCGCTGCGATTCCTCGAACCGCAGCACACCACGCCAAGAGCCGCAACACGAGCCATAACCGACGACCGTCAACGCTCATCCTCGAGTCCCGAAACTCACCGCGGAACCTTCACATCTCAACTCAAATCCAAGGCGAACACCACCCATTCGCACGCAAGAGCGCAGGAGCAAGAACTTACTGGGACACCACAGCCTAATCCTGCCTCGAAATTCGCATAACAATCGAGACCAACACGTCATTTCTGACGCCATAGAGCACGACAAGAACATCAGGCTCGATGAAACAGCAGCTCACCGAGAGGATCCTCCGCTCACCCGAGCACACCTCTCGATCAGAACACCCGCTCTGCCACCTTAAACTACGACTTGAACACCTCAGGGGCTGGACAAACCTCAAGCTGGATTGGCCAAAACCAACAGCAGCTCCCTCAGAGCACGCTCACGGCCATTTAACCACGAACAATCCTCTCCAGCCACCTGACCATGCTGCAGATTCCTCAAACACAGCACTGCGAGCTCACGCCTGCCAGCAGCCTCTGCCCAACGCAGCACAACTAGGGCCACCACCGACGAGGGAGAAGGCTCTCGACCTCGATCCTTAGGCCCGATCCTTGCCTCGCCCGCGCCGTCCCCACCTCGCCCGCACTCCACCCCGTCGGCCGCCGGAGAGAGAGGGAGAGAGAAGAGAGCGTGAGAAGAGAGAGGGAGAGAAGAGAGAAATGAGAGGGGAGAGAGAGAAAAAGGGAGGGGGGTTTATATAGAAAATCAGGAAATTCCGAAAAATACCGAAAAATAGGAAAATACACCCCCGCGATCCTCGGAACACGCTGATCACCGTGGTAACGTCCCGGCGTCGGAAAACGCAACGGTTCACCCTATACGGGGTTCCGAAGGTCCGACAGACGGAAAACACGCGTAAAACCCAAAACGCAACCCGGGACCCACAAAGGTGCTCCGAAAATTACAGAAAATTACCGGCGTGCTCCTCACAACACCACGGACCCAAGGAAACCCACGGGCACACCACCAGTGGATCCGACCACCCGGTAAAAATAGTCCGAAGCTCGATCGGACACAATCCGAAATCCGTGGAATAACGATCCGAGACCCACGGATTCAGATCCGAAAAAACCTGGGGCATTACACTTCATAAGCTTTTCTTAAAACTCGGATTGGCCTTATTTTAAATGATTTGTTCTGAAAATTACATGGGACTCTTGTTCCACCTGACACTCAATGTCTGGCAAACATGGGGGCGCTGATCTGGTCTTAGGCGAGCAAAGCCTGAAAATACTTGTACCCGAGGGAGTTGAATGAGCAGGTGTAGCATTGCACCAACTGACATGCAAGATTGAACTAGACAATTCACTTGTTACATTCTTGACTCGTTACATGCTTGACTTACTGTACATAACATTTTTTACCGGATGTGTTAATATTCTTGTTACATGGCCAAATTACAATTCTCTACATGTTATTGATCTTCATGCTTACACTTGAGTTCTATAATATCTATTCTTGAATTATTGACTTCCTGATCTTGTTCCCTACTATACTTGTCACTTGTTTTATTACCTGTTTTATTTCGAGAGCATATAAATAGTCCAAAATGCTAATTACTTAAAGTGACCTGGTAAAGAGATATAAGTCCTACTGAGCTCTCTACCTCACCCTATGTATTGTTGTCAATTTTAAAGAAATCCTGAAGATGACGGGAATGGGCTGGAGTGACGAGAGTGCTGGTAGTTTTTATTAGATTTTTTCTCAGTCTGTCTACCTAGAAAAAAATGTACTAGATTCGAATAGTATCGAGTCTTTGAAAGATATTTGTTGAAAATGTCAGATTTTGAATGAAATAAAGATATGATTTTATCTATTTGTTGTTCATACTCATCATCCGAGTCTCTTGATCGACTCACTCGTATAACTGTTCACGCCTTGATATTTCTGCCTTGTTCGGAGAGTGATAGTTTAGTTCGTATCCGAGCCTATGGTTAAAAAGAGTCTAGGGCATCAAGACATAGTTATTGAAAACCCTAGGTTCTTCACATTATAAGATAAAAGATAATGATACTTGACTCGTGAGATGGGGTAGAGACTTAGGCTAGATAATAAGACATGTATAGTGAAGACATTTAATCGCCGTAGCTTGTTTTGTAAAAATTCTTAGTTGTTGAAAATAGCCGCTGAGCATGCTCAATGGAAAGAAATGCAAAAGACTGTTCAAAGGCTAACTCAAGCCCTACAACAAGTGGCTCAAGGAGGAGTTAATCACCATGGTGCGGGATACCTACACCGCAACTTTATAAACATGAATCCCCCAAGATTCAACGATTCTACTGACCCGGATGAAGCCAAACATTGGGTTACGGAAATAGAAAGAATATTCCGAGTCATGCAATGCTCGGATCAAGATAGAGTTTTTACTTAAAACTTTCCAACTGGAAAGGGACGCGAGAGCTTGGTGGGAATCGGTGGAGGCGACCTTCCCCGATCCCCAAATCACTTGGGAGGAATTTCTGGAATATTTTCAACAGCAAGTATTTCTCGGAAAGAGTCTAAGAAAGAAAGGCAACGGAATTTGCCACTCTTAAACAAAGAAGCCTCTCTGTAACCAAGTACGAGACCCAATTTTCTCGACTGGCCCGTTATGCTCCACACCTTATTAGTTCGGAGAGAATGAAAGCCAAGCGATTCATGAATGGGCTAAGGCCTCAATATATTCCGCAAGTGGCGCCATGGACATCCACACATATGCCGAGATGGTCCGGAAGGCCCAACTACTAGAAGATGCTATGGAAATGGCGGATAGTGTAGTATCCCGAGAATTTAATAAATAATATAAAGGATAATAATTTAAAAAATTATCTACTAATTAAATTGGAAGTTTCTTTGAGTGAAGTTTTAACTAATTTATAAAAATCTAAAAAATTCATAATCAAGTAGAGGACCTAATTTCCAGACACTTTGTCTTCTTGGTCGAACCCTAAATAAATTTCTACCAAGCCGAACTAATAGAATTAGGACAAAAATCGAGTTTAATCTAGTTTGACCTTAAATCGCCAAATTCGAGCCCAAATCTCGATCATTTGAGCCCAAACCAGGCCCATTCGAACGGCCTTGATGGGTAGCCCATTTCTCCTCTCTTTCCACGTGAAAACCCTAACTCTAGGAGCTCAATTTTGGGCGAGAGGCGGCGCGACTTGGTCAATGCGCGATTCCCGCGCGCGTCGAGTTGTGGGACTCTTCCCAGCCTTATCGACACCCTTAAGATCCAATCGCCCCTATAAATCTAACCCTCGACCAACCTAGAAACCCCATTTGCTACGGCGGCCGGCGAGGAGCTCGATCAAGGGTGGTTCTCGGCGAGTTCCTGGGAGGTGTTCTTGTGCGTTTTCAGCGACCTTCGTCCTCTTCTTCCTTCGATTAAGGTAGGTTCTAGTAGACCAAACCCCAATAAAATTATACCAGCATGTGCGTCTTCAAGCCCTCTTTATTTTGATACTAAAAGCCCTAATTTTGATTTAGTATAGAAATCGATTCCAGTCTTTAGTCGGAGCATGTCAATCCAGGGCACCGTTCCTGTTAGTTCGTCTTATCTTGATTAAATGTTAGGTTTTAGCGGGAAAAATCTTAATTAATCCATACTATCTCATGCGAATTTTTGTCTTCTTCGTGTTGATACTATTTTGCCCAATTTTCATTTACTGTACCGCATGAATCCCCTGTTACAACCAAGTATCGAAGTTCGCCGGAGGCCGAAGCAGCGAACTTGTTGCGGTCTTACAGGAACCGCTTTTGATTCTGGCGGCCCCACGATAGACCGCTTTTATCTTTTAAAAATTTGAAACTTCTTCATATACTAGCGGCCCCGCGATAGACCGCAAGGTCCTGACTTGTGGCCAGTTCCTGACCGCTACAGAACCCTAGCGGCTGCGCGACAGACCGCCATTTCCTTGCGAATTATATTAAATTGGTGTGTTATTAATTGTGTTTCCTGGTTTTATACAGCATGTGTAGAGCAGAAATACAATTAATAAATGGACTGTATGGAACATTAAACGTCTGATTTAACTGTGATCATCCACAATCATATCATATCTTGTTCCTCTTGTTACGCATACTTCAATTCAATTGGGAACTTATCACTTCAATGATAATTGATATTGTAGGAACTTACTAAGATTGTTCTGACAGTCATGCCACTCTTGTGGTGCTGGCTGACCGATTATACACCGTTTTCCGATGATTTGTTAGCCCTTAATCTTGTAATGGTTGGGACTCTCCGCCGGATACTCCTTCCATCGGACTAGGACCTCCATTACGAAGCCTCCGCTAGCCCCCGCGAGCCTGGGATTCCCACTAGGACGCCGGGCGGGTTGTACCCCCAAAACCTGAACCTATCGACTCGATCGAATTGCGCGATTTCACAGCCCGAAATCGGGACTGTCCGATTAATTGTGGCCCTTCAGGGACCGCTACCATCATGTTGCGGCCCAGGCATGACCGCCTGCCACCTGAAGCGGCCCCTTTGTGACCGCTTCTAACTGGCTAAGTGCTAGGTTCTGCTGATCGAATTTCCTTGAATTCCATCAACCTAGCCTTGATTGAGTCGACCTATAGCCTCTAACTCAACCTGAGAAGTGTGGGCTGGACCCTGATTCGCTTCCACCATGTCTCGGGCGAGCTGGAAGCCCATTAAGTCGATTGCTTTAGTCTTGCTGGGCCCAAACTAGTTGCGGCTGTCTCTGGACCGTTTTATCCATTAAACGGGCCTCTGAGGACCGTTTATGTGGTGGGGTGGCCCAGTGGGGACCGTTTCTTTTGTTAAGGCCCAGGAGCCTTCCTTATCTAAACGGCCCATCCAGGACCGCTTTTGTCATCTTGCGGCCCATACTGGACCGTTTCCATCCTTTGACGCTGGGCTACGTCCCTATGGCCCTGTTTGACTCTTGGCGGTCCACGACATACCGTTTCTCCTTGTTGCGGCCCTTGTATGACCGCAACTCAGCCAGACGCTTGTTTTCACGTGTTTCTTGTGTGTTCTGGAAGCAAGGCCAAGATGAGCTTAAGTTACAATTAATCTTGATTATATTCTTGTCTTTTGCAAGCCATAATCTTATGGCCTCCCACTCTATTATTGAATTTCACTTGATTCTAGAAATAATTACATGGCTTGACCTTGGAATTCCTGACCGATTCCAATGAATGTCTAGATATTACTTGGGATCTTGCATCCACCAAATCAATGCCAACGCATCATAAGGGCCCGGTCTGGTCCTGGAAGGAGCGCCCGAAAAGTACTAGTGCCCCGGAGAGATGTAATGACATGGTGAGGTATTGCACCGAGTGCATGACTAGTGTGTTGTCTATGACATTCATTCATTATTCCTGTACATCTCTACAAGTTATTCAATTCCTACATAGAATTTATCTCCACATGAGTGCTTGCTTGCGTGCTTGATCGGCCAATTCCTGGAAATTGATATATCTCTGTTCAATTCATTCTATTTTTTTTTCATTCCATCAATTCTTGTGTTAGCTTGTTTTATCGTTCTTTTATTCGCATGACATTTAATTAAATTGGTTAATTTCTTAAACTTTGCCAACTATTACCTACTGAGCGTTCGCTCACCCAGTTTTCCCCCCATTTCAGGTAGCTCTAATGAAGAAACGCAAACGGACGGGGATGGGCAAGAGTGAAGACCCGGAGTGGACCCGTTAGATGTGATTATGGCAGCTGTCTTAGTAGAGTTATGGAATTGTCTCATAGTGGTCTTGACGAGTCGTTGTTAGTAATGTCTTTAAGAGTTGTTGTCAAGAGATGTAATCTTTTCTTTATTTTCCTATCCTTCGAGTCGTGATGTAAGACTTTTTATTCTCTCATTTATGAGTAATTGGTATCTTTGGAGTAATTCTCTCTCTTTGCAATTATGCTCTTTTATTTTTGTTCTGCTCTGTTTATCATGAATGTATATAACTACTGCGTTCCGATATTCCGCGTCGGGACGTGACAGTTTTGTGGTATCAGAGCCTAGGTTTTCTAAGTTCCTAGGTTTATAAGTGATGTCGTAAAACCCGTGACTTTATTAAGGTCTAAGGATCCAACCCGGTGAGACTGGGTAGAGACTCGGGTTGAGTTAATTAATAAACTCTAAAAGATCCCCGCTAGGCTGTTTCTAATTAATTTTTCCTGCGTATATGTAGGAGTTTATTCCGATGACAGCGGAACGTGCGCAATGGAGGGATATGTAGCGTACTGTGCAGGGCTTGACTCAGGACCTCCAGCAGGTGGCCCAAGGAGGAGTATGCAGAGCAATTGAGGATGGCGTTGCAGATATTGAGGGACCAGCAGTTGTACGCCAAGTTTAGTAAGTGTGAATTCTGGCTGCAAGAAGTGTCTTTTCTGGGGCACATTATTTCTAAAGATGGAATCTCCGTAGATCCCTCTAAGGTAGAGGCAGTGAGAAACTGGGATAGGTCTGTAAATATAACCGAAGTGAGAAGTTTTCTAGGCCTAGCAGGTTACTATAGAAGATTTATTAAGGATTTCTCCAAGATTGCGGTATCTCTGACTAGATTAACCCGCAAGGAGAATCGATTTGAGTGGTCGGAAGATTGTGAGCGGAGTTTTCAAACTCTGAAGGAATGTTTGACCACTGCCCTTGTTTTGGCCTTGCCTTCTGGAGAAGGAGGATTTGAAGTCTATACTGATGCCTCGGGCATTGGCCTAGGCTCTGTGCTTATGCAGCATGGAAAAGTAATAGCCTATTCTTCTAGACAGTTAAGGAAGTACAAAGAGAATTATCCTGTCCATGACTTGGAACTCACTGCGGTGGTGTTCCCCTTGAAGATTTGGAGGCACTACTTGTATGGAGAGACTTTTACTATATTCTCTGATCATAAGAGCCTTAAGTATCTATTTTCTCAGAAAGAGCTTAATATGAGGCAGAGAAGGTGGCTTGAATATTTGAAGGATTTTGATTTCTCAATAGAATATCACCCTGGGAAGGGTAATGTAGTGGCTGATGCCTTGAGCCGCAAGTCGATAGCAAAGTTGTCTAATCTCATGTTGCAAGAATGGAGACTGCTGGAGCAGTTGGCTAGTCTAGACCTTAATGTTAGTAAGGATCGGGTCATGATCGCTCAGTTTCAGCTTCGTCCCGAGCTGTTGATGGAAATTAAGACCCTGCAAGATAACGATCCGGTGTTAGTAGAGATCAAGGGAAGTCTAAGTAATCGACCAGATTTTCTATTTGCTGATGATGGAAGATTGTTATTCCGAGGAAGGACTTGCGTCCCTGATTTAACTGAAGTGAAGAGCAAGATCCTTGAGGAAGCCCACAGATCCAAGTATACCATTCATCCTGGAACCACTAAGATGTACCGAGATTTAAAGAGGACCTTTTGGTGGCCAAATATGAAACGGGAAGTGGCAGAATTCGTAAGTAGATGTCTGGTATGTCAACAAGTGAAGGCCGAGCACTTCAGACCTGCAGGGAAGTTGAAACCACTCGATATACCACAATGGAAGTGGGAGAGCATCGGCATGGATTTCGTAATGGGCTTACCAAGAACTCGTGGAGGCTTCGATGCAATATGGGTAATTGTGGATAGGTTGACCAAATCTGCACATTTCTTGTCCTTTAAGTCGAAGTGGACGGTAGACGTTTTGGCTGCTTTGTACATGAAGGAAGTGGTAAGACTGCATGGTGTGCCTGTGAATATTGTATCGGACCGAGATCCCAGATTCACTTCACATTTTTGGAAAAGATTACAGGAGTCCTTGGGAACCCGTCAAAATTTCAGTACTGCTTTTCATCCTCAAACGGACGGGCAAACCGAGAGAACTAATCAGATTGTCGAAGATATGCTAAGAGCTTGCATGATCGACTTTGGTGGCAGTTGGCACGAACATTTGGTCCTGATAGAGTTTGCCTACAATAACAGTTATCAGTCCAGTATCCAGATGGCACCGTTTGAGGCTTTTTATAGAAGGAGTTGCCGGTCACCTTTGTGTTGGGACGAGGTAGGCGAGAAGCAATGGCTAGGACCGGATCTCATTTCAGAATCATCCAAGAATATCCGGGTTATCCGAGATCGTCTGCAAGTTGCACAATCAAGACAGAAAAGCTATGTAGATAACAGAAGGAGAAACTTCGAGTTTCTAGTAGGCGAGCGAGCATGTATTTTTGAAGGTTTCGCCTATGAGAGGAGTTCGAAGGTTTGATATTCGTGGTAAGTTAAGTCCGAGATGTTGGGACGCTTAAGGTGATCTAGAGGGGGGTGAATAGATCAGTCACCCGATAAAAGTGACAGCAGCGGATTCAGGTGCGGAATATAAGCTTCTGCTAAACAGATAGAGCGCACAAAGCAAAGACCAACCAGAACTGCTGAAGAGCTGTCCTAAACAATCATCTACTGCGCAAAGAACAAAGATAAAGAAGCGATGCAAACCACAGAGCAATCACACAGTAGACAGGATATTTTAGGTGATTCGGTCCTCCAGACCTACGTCCACCCCACACTCAACCAAGTGTGGCTTACTGCTGCGCAACACAGCTTGCGTCCGCTGGGCCTTACAGCTTAGCCTACAACCGCTGAGCCTCACAGCTTGCTGTCCGAGGTATCCACCTCGCCCGCTGAGCAACACAGCTTGCTGTCCAGAGAACCACGTTCTCTGCAACGCTGGGGATTACAGCTTGCCCGTCCAGTGGAATCCTCCACTGCAACTGCTGGGGATTACAGCTTACCCGTCCAGTGGAATCCTCCACTGCAAACAGCTGACACACAGCTTGAAGACATGATTTCGAAAAACAAAACAGAAACAAACGAAAAACAAAATGTATCCCTGCAGGGAATGAAGCTCAAACAAGTGAGCAAACTCAGATCTGGTTTTGAACCAAAGATCTGAGGAACAAATCTCTCTCAACTCTTCTCTCTCTCAACTCTCTTTCTTTTCTCTTCTTCTAGATCAAACGGGCTCTCTGCTCTTCTGCTTTTCCTTCAAATCTTCTGTATGTTCGATCAGTCTTCTTCAGATGGAGAAGTCTTCCTTTATATAGCAATTCCAGCAGGAGCAGCACTGGGCGCGTGTCTTCCACAGTTCCCGCCCAAATGTTTTGGCCACGTGTCATCATCCTGTCAGTCCTTCCAGCCTCGGATCACGTGCCCAATCATTAAGCTTGATATCAGCTAGAGTCAATTTGAAGAAAACAAAAAGAATGCATCAAGTAAGTCTGAAGTTTAAACAAGAGTGTATAGACTTGATGCACAAAATGCAGTGTGCACATGAGAAAGTATGTACAGACTTTAGTGTGTGTGCGAGACACTGTATAGACTTGATGCACTGTTCAAACGAGATGTGCAGACTTGGTAGCATGCAATGTATAGACTTGAGAAATGATGCATGCACAAGACAATGATGTATAGACTAAGTGTGTGCGTGCATGCAGAACGATGTACAGACTTGTTCAATGTAAAGACTTCGCCGATGTACAGACTTTGCATGAGACGCTAAGTGAGACACAACATAAGACGCTCAGAATGCAAAGAATGTATAGACTTTATGTGATAGCCCAATGTACAGACTTGCCAAAGGAGTGATGCATGAGCAGGCAATCAATGTATAGACTTTATGTGCAGAATGTACAGACTTGCCGAATGCACTGACTTGACTTTGCACCGACTTGCACAGAGACGCTAAGTGAGACGATACAATGTATAGACTTACGCGATGCAATGTTCACACGACCTTAGACGCTAAGTGAGACGGTGCAATGTATAGACTTAGCCAAGACGTCGTGAGCAACTGGACGATGTACAGACTTGAGCTAAGCAAGGGCTGTACAGACTTAGTGTATGAACGTGTGTAATGCAGCGATGTATAGACTTTGCATGAAGCAAGGCAAACGGATGTATAGACTTAGCATGATGCACACACATAGACTGTACTGACTTCTATGAATGTAAAGACTTTGTGCAGACTGACTTCGATGAATGTATAGACTTGCTGAGACGCAACATGAGACGATGCACACGAACAGACTGCAATGTGTAGACTTGTGACAATGTGCAGACTTGCTAGTGCATGATGTGCAAACGTTGCAGCAAAGAATGTATAGACTATATGGCGTGCAATGCAGCAAGGCAACAATGCAGCAAGGCAATGTATAGACTTGTGTGTGTGCATGCTGCAATGCAATGGAGTGTATAGACTTTGAATACATGATGGCGAGTGCACTGACTATGATGAATGCAATGTATGCTAACCACAATGACTGGCTCACTGTGATACTCTCATTGTGTTGCTATCATCAAAACAAAATAGCATATGCTTGTGCCTAGGGGCACAACACGAGATACATTGGCCCATTTGAGATTTTGGAGAGAGTTGGAGAAGTTGCCTACAAGTTGGCTTTACCACCCCAGTTAACAAGAGTACATAATGTTTTCCATGTGTCTATGCTGCGGAAGTATGTTTATGACCCCACGCACATCATTCAGCATGCAGACCTAGAGTTGAAGAAAGATTTGACTTATGAGGAGAGACCTATCAAGATTTTGGATAAGAAGCATCAGCAACTGAGGAATCGGTCCATACCGATGATCAAGATTCAGTGGAGTAGGCGTGGAACCGAGGAAGCTACATGAGAATCTGAAGAAGCTATCCGAAAGCAGTACCCTGATCTATTTTAAGGTCAGTAATCTTAATTGTCCCCATTTTAATAAGTGCAGTGAATTTGGAGGACCAAATTCCTTAAAGTGGAGGAGGGTGTAGTATCCCGAGAATTTAATAAATAATATAAAGGATAATAATTTAGAAAGTTATCTACTAATTAAATTGGAAGTTTCTTTGAGTGAAGTTTTAACTAATTTATAAAAATCTAGAAAATTCATAATCAAGTAGAGGACATAATTTCCAGACACTTTGTCTTCTTGGTCGAACCCTAAATAAAATTTCTACCAAGCCGAATTAATGGAATTAGGACAAAAATCAAGTTTAATCTAACCAGACCTTAGATCGCCAAATTCGAGCCCAAATCTCGATCATTTGAGCCCAAATCAAGCCCATTCGAACGGCCTTAATGGGTAGCCCATTTCCCCCCCCCCTTTCCACGTGAAAACCCTAACCGTCGGAGCTCAATTTTGGGCGAGAGGCAGCGCGCCTTGGTCAATGCGCGATTCCCGCACACGTCGAATTGTGGGACTCTTCCCAGCCTTATCGACACCCTTAAAGATCCAATCGCCCCTATAAATCTAACTCTCGACCAACCTAGAAACCCCATTTGCTGCGGCGGCCGGCGAGGAGCTCGATCAAGGGTGGTTCTCGGCGAGTTCCTGGGAGGTGTTCTTGTGCGTTTTCAGCGACCTTCGTCCTCTTCTTCCTTCGATTAAGGTAGGTTCTAGTAGACCAAACCCCAATAAAATTATACAAGCATGTGCGTCTTCAAGCCCTCTTTATTTTGATACTAAAAGCCCTAATTTTGATTTAGTATAGAAATCGATTCCAGTCTTTAGTCGGAGCATGTCAATCCAGGGCACCGTTCCTGTTAGTTCGTCTTATCTTGATTAAATGTTAGGTTTTAGCGGGAAAAATCTTAATTAATCCATACTATCTCATGCGAATTTTTGTCTTCTTCGTGTTGATACTATTTTGCCCAATTTTCATTTACTGTACCGCATGAATCCCCTGTTACAACCGAGTATCGAAGTTCGCCGGAGGCCGAAGCAGCGAACTTGTTGCGGTCTTACAGGAACCGCTTTTGATTCTGGCGGCCCCACGATAGACCGCTTTTATCTTTTGAAAATTTGAAACTTCTTCATATGCTAGCGGCCCCGCGATAGACCGCAAGGTCCTGACTTGTGGCCAGTTCCTGACCGCTACAGAACCCTAGCGGCTGCGCGACAGACCGCCATTTCCTTGCGAATTATATTAAATTGGGGTGTTATTAATTGTGTTTCCAGGTTTTATACAGCATGTGTAGGGCAGAAATACACTTAATAAATGGACTGTATGAAACATTAAACGTCTGATTTAACTGTGATCATCCGCAATCATATCATATCTTGTTCCTCTTGTTACGCATACTACGATTCAATTGGGAACTTATCACTTCAATGATAATTGATATTGTAGGAACTTACTAAGATTGTTCTGACAGTCATGCCACTCCGGTGCTGCTGGCTGACCGATTATACACCGTTTTCCGATGATTTGTTAGCCCTTAATCTTGTAATGGTTGGGACTCTCCGCCGGATACTCCTTCCGTCGGACTAGGACCTCCATTACGAGACCTCCGTAAGCCCACGCGAGCCTGGGATTCCCACTAGGACACCGGACGGGTTGTACCCCCAAAACCTGAACCTATCGACTCGATCGAATTGCGTGATTTCACAACCCGGAATCGGAACTGTCCTGTTAATTGCGGCCCTTCTGGGACCGCTACCATCAGGTTGCGGCCCAGGCATGACCGCCTTCCACCTGAAGCGGCCCCTTTGTGACCGCTTCTAACTGGCTAAGTGCCAGGTTCTGCTGGTCGAATTTCCTTGAATTCCATCGACCTAGCCTTGATTGAGTCGACCTATAGCCTCTAACTCGACCTGAGAAGTATGGGCTGGACCCTGGTTCGGTTCCACCATGTCTCAGGCGAGCTGGAAGCCCATTAAGTCGATTGCTTTAGTCTTGCTGGGCCCAAACTAGTTGCGGCTATCTCTGGACCGTTTTATCCATTAAACGGGCCTCTGAGGACCGTTTATGTGGGGGGGTGGCCCAGTGGGGACCGTTTCTTTTGTTAAGGCCCAGGAGCCTTCCTTATCTAAACGGCCCATCCAGGACCGCTTTTGTCATCTTGCGGCCCATACTGGACCGTTTCCATCCTTTGACGCTGGGCTACGTCCCTATGGCCCTGTTTGACTCTTGGCGGTCCACGACATACCGTTTCTCCTTGTTGCGGCCCTTGTATGACCGCAACTCAGCCAGACGCTTGTTTTCACGTGTTTCTTGTGTGTTCTGGTAGCAAGGCCAAGATGGGCTTAAGTTACAATTAATCTTGATTATATTCTTGTCTTTTGCAAGCCATAATCTTATGGCCTCCCACTCTATTATTGAATTTCACTTGATTCTAGAAATAATTACATGGCTTGACCTTGAAATTCCTGACCGATTCCGATGAATGTCTAGATATTACTTGGGATCTTGCATCCACCAAATCAATGCCAACGCATCATAAGGGCCCGGTCTGGTCCTGGGAGGAGCGCCCGAAAAATACTAGTGCCCCGGGGAGTTGTAATGACATGGTGAGGCATTGCACCGAGTGCATGACTAGTGTGTTGTCTATGACATTCATTCATTATTCATGTACATCTCTACAAGTTATTCAATTCCTACATAGAATTTATCTCCACATGAGTGCTTGCTTGCGTGCTTGATCGGCCAATTCCTGGAAATTGATAAATCTCTGTTCAATTCATTCTTTTTTTTTTCATTCCATCAATTCTTGTGTTAGATTGTTTTATCGTTCTTTTGTTCGCATGACATTTAATTAAATTGGTTAATTACTTAAACTTTGTCTGCTATTACCTACTGAGTGTTCGCTCACCCAATTTTCCCCCCATTTCAGGTAGCTCTGATGAGGAAACGCAAACGGACGGGGATGGACAAGAGTGAAGACTCGGAGTGGACCCGTTAGATGTGATTATGGCAACTGTCTTAGTAGAGTTATGGAATTGTCTCATAGTGGTCTTGACGAGTCGTTGTTAGTAATGTCTTTAAGAGTTGTTGTCAAGAGATGTAATCTTTTCTTTATTTTCCTATCCTTCGAGTCGTGATGTAAGACTTTTTATTCTCTCATTTATGAGTAATTGGTATCTTTGGAGTAATTCTCTCTCTTTACAATTATGCTCTTTTATTTTTGTTCTACTCTGTTTATCATGAAAGTATATAACTGTTGCGTTCCGATATTCCGCGTCGGGGCGTGACAGATAGAATCAAAGGAAGAGTCATAAAAGAGCAAGTCATTGGTGCCGGAAATTTTAAACCAACATTTGGAAAGAAGAGGCCAAACGAAGGAAGAACTCCTGAACAAGACAAAAGGCCTCGAGAAGGAATTAAGCAAGCCATCCTTGCTGCATCTTCATCATCTAAAGATATCTGCAAGTATTGTGACAAGGCTGGCCACAAGACTGAAGAGTGCTGGAGAAAGAAGGGAGCACACTTGCGTTGTGGAAGTAGGGATCATCGGATTTCCGATTGCCCCCTTATGAAGGAATCTCCGTCGGAGAAAAGTCAAGGACCACTAAGGCGTCAAGGAAGACTCTAAGCTCTGATGGAACTTGCACCTACTGAAGAAGGAGTGGTGGTGGAAGGTACTCCCACCATCAATTCTAGAACTGCTTTCGTTCTATTTGATACTGGCGCTACCCACTCATTCATATCCCAGAATTTTGCTGCCACCTTACATGAAAAACATGTTCCTTTGAAAATTGAACTTGTCATTTCCACACCTTTAAGAGCAAGCACTGAGTTTAATCATTATTTCCCCTCTAGTGAAGTATTGATTGGTGGCCGTAACTTAGCCGCTAATTTGATATACATGAACATGGAGGGTTATGATGTAATCTTAAATGTTGATTGGTTGGCCAAATATAATGTTAAGGTGGATTGCAGACGAGGAAGAGTAACCTTTAGTGAACCGAAATACCCTGAACTCTCTTTCTCTAGAAATAGTCATCCTAGACACCCTCTTCTCATCTCTACCCTTCAAACTCGAAAAATGATGAAGAAAGGATGTGTTGCATTCTTGACTTCTGTCCTTATAACCAAACCCAAGAAACCTATTCTGGAAGAAATCTGTGTTGTTGGGAATATCTTGATGTATTTCCGAGGAGTTACCTGCCATACCACCCGAGAGAGAAGTTTCATTCTCAATCGATTTGATACTAGGAGCAACCCCTGTATCTAAAACTCCTTATAGAATGTCACCTGCGGAGTTGAAGGAACTAAAAGAGCAATTGATGGAATTGTTAGAGAAGGGATTCATCAAACCTAGTACATCACCTTAAGGAGCACATGTTCTCTTTGTAAAGAAGAAAGATAGATCTATGAGGTTGTGTATTGATTATAGGCAGTTGAACCAATTGACTATCAAGAATAAGTACCTTCTGCCAAGAATTGATGAATTGTTTGATCAAATCTCTAGAGCTCATTATTTCTCCAAGATTGACCTCAGGTCGGGTTATCATCAACTGAGAATCAAGGAAGAAGATACTTATAAGACAGCATTCAGAAGTAGAAATGAGCACTATGAATTTGTTGTGATGTCTTTTAGGCTGACTAATGCACCTACAGCCTTCATGCAACTTATGAATAGTGTGTTCCGACCCTATTTAGATCAATTTGTGATGATATTTATTGATGATATATTAATATACTCCAAAACCAAGGAAGAACAAAAAGCCCATTTGAGGATTGCCTTACAGATATTAAAAGAGAATCAATTATATGCTAAATTGAGCAAATGTGAGTTCTGGTTGGAGGAAGTTTCATTTCTCGGTTATGTGATATCTAAGGAATATATTTCTGTTGATCCTTCTAAGGTAGAAGCTATCAATAATTGAGAAAGGCCTACAAATGTGACCGAAATCCAAAATTTTCTAAGATTGGCCGGTTACTACAGGAGATTCATTAAAGACTTCTCTAAAATTGCCATGCCATTGACTAAATTAACAAGGAAGAAAAATTCTTATGTGTGGCTAAAGAATGTGAGAAGAGTTTTTAAACTCTGAAGGAGCGCTTGACAACTGCACCTGTTCTTACTCTGCCTATTACGGGAGGAGGATCCAAGGTATATGTTGATGCTTCGGGAATTGACCTAGGTTGGGTATTAATGCAACAAGGCAAGGTGATAGTCTATGCATCTAGGCAATTGAAGACCTACGAAGTTAATTACCCTGTGCATGATCTAGAATTGGCGACAGTAGTCTTTGCTCTCAAGATATAGAGGTATTATCTATATGGTGAGAAGTTCATTATCTATTCTGACCATAAGAGTCTAAAATATCTATTTTTCCATAAGGAGCTCAACATGAGACAAAGAAGATGGTTAGAATATTTGAAAGATTTTGACTTTTCTATTCAATGCCATCCTGGAAAAGACAATGATGTGGCTGATGCTCTTAGTAGAAAGCTGAGGGGTCTATTATCAAGTTTGATGATTAGTGAATGGCGATTGCTAGAGCAATTTACAAGATTAAATTTAAATGTAGAACCAAAGGAGGAACGAGTCTTGATTGCCAGTATAAGGGTACAACCTGATATGTTCTCTGAAATAAAGGACCAACAAGGTAAAAATCCTTTATTGGTTGAAATTACGGGGAATTTGAACCAAAGACCTGATTTTCAACTGGTTAATGATGAGAGATTATTATTTCAAGGAAGAACTTGTGTGCCTAATAGTGACAAAATCAAGAAGAAGATAATGAAAGAAGCACACTAATCTAGGTATACCATTTATCCAGGAGCCACTAAAATGTACCAAGATTTGAAAAGAAACTTTTGGTGGCCAAATATGAAAAGAGAAGTGGCTGAGTTTGTGAGCCGTTGCATGACATGTCAACAGGTAAAGGTAGAACATCTCAGACCTACTGGTAAATTGAAACCTCTGGAGACACCGGAATGGAAGTGGGAAAGTATTGGTATGGATTTCATTATGGGATTGCCCAAAACTAGAGGAGGACTTGATGCAATCTGGGTAATAGTGGACCGATTAACCAAGTATGCTCACTTCCTACCCATCAAAAGTAAGTGGACGGTGGATATACTGGCAGCACTATACATCAAGGAAGTGGTAAGATTGCATGGCATTCCTTTATCTATAATTTCTGATAAAGATCATAGATTTACTTCTCACTTTTGGAAGGGATTGTAATCTTCTCTGGGGACGAGATTAAATTTTAATACAACTTTTCACCCTCAGACAGATGGTCAGACAGAGAGAACCAATCAGATCAACGAGGATATGCTTAGAGCTTGCATGATAGATTTCGGTGACACTTGACATGAACATTTACCATTGATTGAATTCGCCTACAATAATAGCGACCAATCAAGTATTCAAATGGCACCTTTTGAACTTTTGTATGGTAGAAGTTGTAAATCACCCATATGTTGGGATGAGATTGAGGAGAAGCAGTTAGTAGGTCTTGATATGATTCAAGATACTACTCGGAATATCCAGATGATTAGGGACCGACTGAAAGTTGCTCAATCCCGACAGAAGAGTTATACTGACAATAGAGAAAGAGATCTGAAATTTCGAATCGGTGACTATGTCTTCTTGAAGGTATCACCTACCCGAGGAATCCAAAGATTCGGAGTCAAAGGAAAGTTAAGTCCGAGATATATTGGTCCTTTTAAGATCCTTGATAGAGTTGGAGAAGTAGCATACAGGCTGGCATTACCCCCGAAGTTGGTAGGAATGCATGATATTTTCCATGTGCCAATGGTAAGGAGGTATGTCTATGATCCTTTGCATGTGATCCAACATGATGATCTGGTACTGCAAAAGGATTTGACTTATGAAGAGAAACCCGACAAGATACTAGACCGGAAATTGCACCAACGAAGGAATAGAGCAATACCAATGGTTAAAATCCAATGGAGCCGTCGTGGACAAGAAGAAGCCACTTGGGAATTGGAGGATGCGATTTAGAAGAATTATTGGGAATTATTTTTAGGTTAGTATTGTCGGTACTCTTATTTTGTAATGGATCATGTGAATTTGGAGGACCAAATTCTTTTTAAGTGGGGGAGGATGTAGCAACTCGGAATTTCATATACATATATATGTGAAAAGAAGTGATGAAAGATGAAAATAAAATAAAATATTTTCTTTAGGCCTATAAAATATAGAATACATTAACACAAACGCTAATCCCACGTGATAACGTGAACGGTGAGGTTTGCGGCTCCATTCGGAGAGGCGGAAGTCGCCGGTACTATAGCGGTACTGTAGCATCCGAATTAAGATAAGATTATTAGCTCTAATTTAATCCTAATTAGTGAATGAGGTCATTGCTTACAACATTAAATAGATGAGGTCATTGGTTATGTCATGGAAGAGGGATTTATTTCAACATTCACATGTTGGAAATTATTTTCAACATAAGTTGGTATAATAGTAACATGGGTTTGTGAAATAGAAAAATTAGATGAAAATTGACTTAGAATTAAATGGTTGATAGTTTAATGGGAGGCTTGAACCTATAAATAGGGCTAGGATCTGCCCTACTCGGAGCACACAAACTCTAGGGAAATCGCTAGTCGTAGAGAGGAGAAAAGCTCGAAGTTTGGAGGAGTGTTCGAAGTGTTCTTCGTTCTTAAACTTCTTCCTCTTTGATCTTCAGCTAAGTAGGTTTTCTCTCAGGTAAAACTTAATTTCGAGATTCATATATGTTCATTTGCATGTCTACTTTGATTCTATGCAAGTTTTGTGTATTAGAACCTTGTGTTTGAATCCCAGTTTGAATTTTAAAGTCGAGGTAGCAAGTTTTCGGTTCTGTTTACGAATGTCTCCCTAACAGAGACCACGTTCAGAACGTGGCACCCCGACCGACCGTGATCTAACTCAGACACACCAGGAGCAGCTTGGCTCACTGGGCTTGAACGTGATTATCCCCTAGACTGCGACCTGGAGGCGGTCTCTAGCCTGACCACGACCCGTCCAACCCCACCCTGCCTCGTTTTTCGTACGAAAGATTGACTAGAAGGAGACCCTGAACGCGATCCCCTAGGAGACTGCGATCAGAAGGCGGTCACCTCCATGATCGCGACCTCAGTTGGCCTGTCTTGGCCCTGCTCGACCCCTGTAAAGGCCACGTTTTATGTCTCAAGCTCTGTTCCATCCTGTTTCACTTGTTAATTGTCTGAATGACCTTGTTTCACGCACAGTATTTTGAAAATCTAAATTTTGATTTCAAAATCATGTTCTTGCTTTAAATTACCATCGAGAAGGAAATGACTAGGCAAATGAATCCAAAAAGCTATCTTTAATTATACAAAAGACTAATTTCCGTAAAACTTCTTGTACACGATTGACCCTGCTTATTTGATTTAAGCTCTATATGAAAGCTTGACATCTTCTTTCAATGTATTTCCTTCATTGAATTCTTTCACACATGAACATGTTAGAATATGTAAGAATGGTTTCTGTTCGATTTACGTAATTACGTGTTTCCAACAAATCGTGTAGCTAGCAAGTTTACCAAGAAAGATCGGTGTCTAAGGCTAGAGGTCCACAAGCAAACGCTTTAAATGGATAAGTGGTTATTTAATTAAAACCTTACGAATGAGAGGAGAACATCCCACTGTCCCACATCTTACCAGGCCGAGATCTCTTTTGATATAAAATAAGAATGTGATCTAGAAGTGGGGGAATAAATAGATCACTCCCAACTTGTACCGACAATGGAATTTAATCGATGAAGATGGAACCATAGCAAGCAAATCATCTCTCAACTAACCACAGCTAATACAAACCAACAAATATAGCTCGAGAAATCAAACTTAGATGGAACAGTGATCGAACAGTTAACATGCCAGCAGGAAGACTGAAGATAGGACGCTGTACAATTCGAATAGAGAGAGGTGAGCAGAGTGATAAACCAAATGAGATATCAGATAGTTGCCAGCGATACGAGGCGAAGGTTGGACCCTAGAGTCTCCTCACGCAAGAAGGCAACCCTCCAGATAGGCCTGACCTATCGTTTGAGCTGTCCTTTAATATACCTCCTGGACACAACGAATCCACACATGCAATCCTTGAAACAATGAAACAAACCACACGAAATGGCACAGAGGATTTTTAGGAGGTTCGATTGCTGCCCGCAATCTACGTCCACCCCTCGCTCACACCGAGCGAGGATACCTTGCACTAGGCAATACCGTCAAGCAGACTCAATCTACGACAAGATGCTGACTCACAGTTTGAAATCAGAGGGAGACAAATCCCTCAACCCAAGTTCTGCTACCCACAGAAACTTAGCACCTGGGCTTGCTACCCACAAGTCCAGAACGGGAGCACGACTTCCCTTCCTCTGAATCCTCAGAGGGAACCCGTGAGAGACACCCCGTCACTCACAACCGGAGACCTCAATCTCCATTCCTCCAAGGACACTTGGAGGGATCACAACGATAAACCAAAACGAGAAGAAAATGGAAAAATTGAAAACTAAAAATAGAAACAATATGTAGCTTCGTAGAAGCAGTTTGAATCGAAATGGCTGGCTGCTCTCAAATTTCCTTTTCTCACTCTCTCTCTTCTTTCTGGCGCTACTCTCTTTTCGAATGGGATCTTCACACAGCAGGAACTCTCGCAGCTTTCTGCAACTTTTTTTCGCTTCTTCTTCGAAGGACGAGGGAGTCTTTAAATAGAACAGGGGCTCCGAAAAGGTAAGGCAGATAACCTAGTGAAGTCCCATTGGCCCATCTGGCAATAGAATATTCTTCATCTGGAAACCTCTAAAAAAGTGTGCCATCTTTTCTTGGATCACGTGCCATCTTATCGTTGGATTTGGTTTTCCAATCGGGTCTGATTTTAAGTTCCGAATCTGGGATTCGGTTCTTCAGACCTGTTAGCGCCCGAATGTCTGCATCGACCTGATTACTGGGTTTGAGCTGTGGCATCGACCTTTCTTCTGGAATTGCTTAAGATGCACCGACCTTACTAACTGATATAGAGAAAACTGCTTCGACCTTGTTGCCATAAGTTGATCAGTTGCACCGACCTTGTTGGCATAATTTATTTATCTGCACCGACCTGTCTCCTGAGCTGACTGAGGTGCATCGACCTTAAGTTGCAGTCCTGACTTGCAAGCTCCGACCACCTTTGATATGCATAGACCTTTACATGTGCAGTGAACAAGATGCACCGACCTGAAGGATAGTACCCAACACATGTGCATCGACCTTAAGACTCAATGACATATATGCATCGACCTTATGGCACACACTTATGCAAATGTGCATCGACCTATATTCGTATGTGCATCGACCTTCTAGACTTAATGATATATATGCATCGACCATGTGGCACACACTTATGCAAACGTGCATCGACCTATATGCAAATGTGCATCGACCTTCTAATGCAAAGTGCATATGTGCACCGACCTTATAGTGTGCATGTGCATCGACCTTAGGAACTTTGATTATTCATGTGCATCGACCTATATGCAAATGTACATCGACCTTCTAATGCAAAATGCATATGTGCACCGACCTACATTCAAATGTGCATCGACCTTAGGTGCATAACAGTGTCATGTGCATCGACCTGTCTTAGCACAACATTTATCTGCCTCGACCTGAATCTTTAAATCGCAGCCTCTACATCGACCTTTCATTTTCTTCAAAGGCTTCACTGTTTCTTGGATTGAGCAAGTGTTGACTTTTCTGCTTGAGATCATTATTGCTTTTGACTCGAATCTGAGTGCGTTGATGCACTTCTTCATCAATCCTGCAATTTGATTAGACAGTCTTTTGGTCAATTTGAACCACACCACTTTGACACATATAATTAGAGTTTATTGATTTAACGAAATAACCATAATGTTTTGACATCATCAAAACACAGAATACATCATCTTTGGTTTTATGCTAGGCACCCGACTGTGAAAAACTTGATCTAAACTTGTTTTACAAGATTTTTCGCAATAGCTGATCGTGCCTTGATTGGCAATTCATTCTCTTTATTATCTTAATGTCGTTGAGCATGATGCCTTAAATCATCCTTGAACTTCTCTTATAAACTTTATTTATCCTTCATACTACATATCTTTGGAAATGGAAATTTTGCTGAATCTGTACTTTAGCCATAAACTTCCATTTGAGAGTGTAGAAGTTAAGTGCCATGCGGGACAAAGTGCTACGTTATGGGAGCCACCTCTTGAGTCTGTAGGGGCCACCTCTAGAGTCCTCCATAACTAAATGTCTAATTGTGTGTTATACTACGCTTCATAAGCTTTTCTTGAAACTCGGATTGGCCATATTTTAAATGATTTGTTCTGAAAATTACATGGGACTCTTGGTCCACCTGACACTCAATGCCTGGCAAACATGGGGGCCCTGATCTGATCTTAGGCGAGCAAAGCCTGAAAATACTTGTACCCGAGGGAGTTGAATGATCAGGTGTAACATTGCACCAACTGACATGCAAGATTGAACCAGACAATTCACTTGTTACATGCTTCACTCGTTACATGCTTGACTTACTGTACATGACATTTTTGACCGGATGTGTTAATATTCTTGTTACATGGCCAAATTACAATTCTCTACATGTTATTGATCTTCGTGCTTACACTTGAGTTCTATAATATCTATTCTTGAATTATTGACTTCCTGATCTTGTTCCCTACTATACTTGTCACTTGTTTTATTACCCGTTTTATTTCGAGAGCATATAGATGGTCCAAAACGCTAATTACTTAAAGTGACCTGGTAAAGAGATATAAGTCCTACTGAGCTCTCTACCTCACCCTATATATTGTTGTCAATTTTCAAGAAATCCTGAAGATGACGGGAATGGGCTGGAGTGACGAGAGTGCTGATAGTTTTTATTAGATTTTTTCCCAGTCTGTCTACCTAGAAAAAGAATGTACTGGATTCGAATAGTATCGAGTCTTTGAAAGATATTTGTTAAAAATGTCAGATTATGAATGAAATAAAGATATGATTTTATCTATTTGTTGTTCATATTCATCATCTGAATCTCCTGATCGACCCACCCGTATAACTATTCACGCCTTGATATTTCCGCCTTGTTCGGGGCGTGACAGTAGACCCAAGTCACCCAACATAAATGACTAGTTGACCCAGTTGCTTTAGCAGCCGTTCAGCCGAGCTCGAGCTCCAAGACCAGAACCTGAGCTATCAACCAGAGCGGCCCTACCTGAAGAGCTAGCTGACCATGCATTCCATGTTGCCGCCAGCTGCCCCACCTGCTGAAAGTATCTAAGTAGTCAGAAGCGGAAGCGGAAACAGAAGCAGCAAGTGTAGGACTTTCCGAAATATTTACCTAGCAATTCATGTCCCCCTCTGAGGTAATACCTATAAGACATTTCTAATCAATTCCTCTCTTTTAGTACCATGGATGCAAGGATGGCAGTATCGGTTTCGGTACCGGTTTCGGCCGGTACCGAAACCGATACGTACCGGTTTCAGTATCGATTTCGGTTTCGGCCGAAACCGGTTGAAACCATTCAAAAAATTAAAAAAAAAAAGTAATTCTCTCTGGTTTCGGCCGAAATTGGACGGTTTCGGACCGAAATAGGTCAGTTTCGGCCGAAACCTTTAATGGTTTCGTCCGAAACCATTAAAAAAAATTATTTAATAGGTTTCGGACCTGCTACAGTGTTAGGGTCCAATTTCGGATCGGTACCAGCCGAAACCGATACGTTTCGGCCGATACTGCCAACAGTGCATGGATGTCCATGGAATACCCACAATTTGCTGACCCCCATTGTAGTCTAAATTTACTGAAGAGATAAGCTTCAAGTCTAGAACTCTCCTACACCTTTTAACTTCCAACGGCAGACACCTCTCCTATGTGCAATGCACTCCACCACCATGCGCACACATGAAATATAATAAATTGATGCAATTCTTTAAGAAATTTCCCAATGAGCGACTAAGTGTCTGAAATATATACTTCTATCATTACTACTCTCCTGTGATTTCTAGTTTCTTCTTAGGCTCCACTTTACCTCCCTCAACCTCAACATTCTTCTATTTTCATCTTGCACCCAGCTTTCCTCTAAAGCCATCCAGTTCCCTACCACTAAACTGCCAGTATCTTCACCCCACACCTACCAGGTTGACAGGAAAGGCTCCTAGAATGCCCATTCACTGGGAGAGAAGAAGATACATTAGAACAATTAAAAATGAGTTTACCTGTACATCTGATTGCAATAGTATGTTCACTCAGATATACATGTAGAATCATAAGAAATATTTAGATTATTCGAGACTCAAGAAAATCCTTGAAGTGATAGGCGTCAGTTTGGTAGTCTTCATCAACCTAACAAAGGACATCATTTGTGAACATGCATAGGCTCACATCTCTTGAAAAGTCCATTGACTTGTCTTCTGTCTTCCTATAATTTATGTGGCACATGATTTGGAGGGAGTCAATAAAGTTTGTAGCAACTTGGATTAGCAATAAAAGAGAATGAAATGATATGCTAGTGTATTCCCCAACCCACATTCTTCCATAACTTAGGGTGGCCATATACTCACAAATATGGACAATAGGCAAATAGCTAACTATTGGGGAAGCCACTGCAAGTTATGTGGGACAAAACGTAAGTCATTAGATATTCTCATCCAAGCATTTAAAAAAATTTTGTAGGGATGCAAGGGGAAAGCACAAAATGTTGGGAAATAACAAACATCATGCTTTAAATTCAAGAGAAACTGTGATTAAAAATGAACTAAATTGCTATACCTCCTTCAGGCTAAGGCTAACTAGTTCAACTTGTTTTTCCAATGTGTCTTCAGCCATCTGACGAAACTTTAGTCCCATATCAACAAATATTGCACATTCTTTGACACCTTGTGGAAAATTGGCTCGGTACTGGAAAACACACATAATATCATCTTGCAAAGTTAATCAAATGCCACAGGGTATGCTAAATATATATCGAAAGCGGTAGGCCAAAAAAGAGAACTTTAGAGTCAAGTAAGCAAATGCATACAATTAAAAAGTTATTAAATAGCTATCAGTATTATGGGGTAACCAAAGTATTTTGTGGAGACAGGTAATACTCATAAATGATTAACTACTGAGTTAACGCGTGAGATGTTATCCGATCTATGCCACATATGCCTAATATGAGCTGCTTAAGAACAAGTAGGCATCTAAATCAGCTCATCATGGTTTTAGTTCCCCACTTGCATAAAATAGACATCATTCTTGATGGAATTTGTACTAAGAATCAATTTATGAACAATTTCCTTACAAACCTTTTTAATATTAATGCATCCTTGTCTTGCTCATCTCAACCATGTATAGGAAAAAGAAAACAAAAGTACCAAATCCACTTTCCAAGATCCAAACAGGAGCAAAAATGATTTGAAAGATGTAGACCAAATGGCTGGCAATCTTCCATCTTGTAAAGTGGCTACATATCTTAGAAAGGACATTTTATTCATTTCACTAGCTAAGCTAGAGGGTGAATAATAGAGAGTTTTATGATCCCTTTTCTGTTACTTAGGTTAACCTTCCAAGAAGAACTCAAATTAGACTAATGAACAACACCTGCCTAGTATTCATTCCCCATACTGTACCATATGCTTGAACCTAACTGATGTCACAAGCTTGATCAGGTTCTTGGTGAAACCAATAACCAGAAGAAAAGTAATGTTAATACAAAACACTTACAGAGTTAAGTAGTTTTCTCAAAACAAATAGAGTAAGTCACCTTCAAATAGACAAACAATTAGAGACTTGAAATGAGAGGAAAAGAACCACTGAGACTTACCTCAAAAGCCAGTCCGCCCACTTCTTGTGACATATAGAGACAGTCATTATGCATGATAATTGCTTCTTGACTGATAGTACCCAGCTGCTTCTCTAGCTTCAAGTATTAAGAAAGAAAAAGGATCAAGTCTCTGGTTTACACTGTGTACATATGCAAGGATTCAAAATAAAGCCCTCAACTGAAAAGGAAATTATACAGCAGCCTGATTGTACTAGCAAAGAAGTACGTTGAGAAAATGAGAAAGCATGCTCATATTACCAGAGAAAGTGCTATATTTAGCTTCAGTATTGAAAAATAGAGACCCATACTGAGAATAGAATAACAACTATGGAAAATACAAAAAGAAGCAAAACAAATAAAATAACAGAAAACATAGAACCTAAAATGATACGAAAATAGATGTCATGTGTCTAAGAAGGAACTGCCTTAAAGTGCTGAGGTGTACACCTCAAGGCAAAGCACTAATACAATGCCTAGAGGCTTATGAGTCAGACCTTTGACTGAGGAGGACAGTTTTTTTGGCGGCAAGGCCCTCTGAGATTGTGAGCTGGAGAGTTGTGTAAGAGGTGCATGCATCCTTAAAACCTGTATCTAAGGGTCCATGATTCATAATTATAGACAATCAAGAAGGTCAAAGCTCTAAATGGAAAGGTTGGACTGAGTTAGCTAGTTTTTTTAAAAAGCTCTTCTTTAACACTACAAAGAAATCTAAGAAACAGATGAGGAGTCAGTGGGAATCACATTGTTTTATATGATTTTTGTCCCACAGTTTATGAGGGGTTTGTGTAATTCCACTTTTCATCTATTGTCAGGGTCCCTGGTTCAGAAGATCGGTATGTTGAGTGCTCCGCTGTCATCTTATGGATTGGAGATTGTTTATTACATTCAGGTTATTTTCTGTGAAGGAAAGGTGTATCGAGAAGTACTTTGCATCTGTTTTAAAAAATGTTACGGGCTATTTCATTCTGTATGATGTATGGTAATTCAGGGATATGTTTAGTGATGCGGCTTCAGTGGTAAAATTCTTTCTTCCAAGGAGTATGGAGATTTATATATTTTTTTTAAACAATAATCTAGGGTAAGGTCTAGGAGAGCGCACACCCCCTCAGAGAGGGGCTCCACCAGATACTTACACAGAATCAATTTTATTAATAAAATAATGAATAAGTACAAAGCAAAATTATGGGCTAGGGGTGAATGGAAGGACAACCAGATTTATCTAATCTGACCAGTCCCCTAACATCAATAGGGAGCTCAGCCCAGGAAAACCAAAAACAAGGGGAGGAGAAAAAACAACCCAGATTTGCAAGTTTATTAGCCACATTGTTCCCTTCTCTAAAGATATGCTGGAAAGAGAGATTCATGGAGTTCAATAGCAGAAAGATTTGGTCGATAATCAGTGCCAGCATCCATGGAACATGAGCTCTGACAGTAAGGATATTAACAAGCACGGCCGAATCAGATTCCACCTGAACAGCAGTAAAACCACGCCTCAGACAAACCCGAAGCCCGTCAAATACCGCCATGGCCTCCACAATCAAGCTATTATGCATACTATAATTCCGAGCAAAAGCAAAAACAAGACTGCCAGAATGGTCCCTCAGGATGCCATCTCCTCCCGCCGCACCAATGGACCTCTTAAAGGCCCCATCGGTGTTCAGCTTGAAAAAGGATGCAGGGGGGTTTATCCAACGAATAAGCCTGGGTGTCCGGGGAGGCAAGAGAGGGACAGAAATCACCCACGAAGAAAACAGAGAAAGAAGCCCGTTTGGCAGGGCTGTTGGACCCCGAAAAGTTTACTATTAATTTCTGATATTTTCAAAATTTTCTAGAAGGAAAGAAAGAACAAAACCGAATGTATCATGAATGGCTCTGAAACAACAAGTTCGTCGCCGTCATGAACCCCCATAAGAGTTCCGTTAAAATAGGAACTATCTGTAATTTTATGTGTGCTTTTATGCATGAGAAATTTTATTAAGCAGTTCGTGTGTGGCGGGGGGTGTAAATCCACTCACCCAAGCGAGAAATCCGCTACAAGAAGTATTTGTCTTCCGGGTCGTCCCGGTAGTCAACGGCATAGTAGCTAAGCGTCCAGGCGCGGTTGAATTGGCGAGGCGTCGGCCCGCCTTAAAACGGGGTGAAAAGGCGAACAGGGCAGTCGCCTAGGCGGGCTGGGCGCCAAGGCGGCCGCCCGGTCGCCTCAACCAAACCGCGGCCGGATCCGTTAACCGCCCCCCACGATCCGATTTATGTTTAACCCCCCACTCGATGGTCAACAGCCGTTTGACCGCCCGCCCATCCCCTTCCTTCGTCTCCTCCCCCAATCGTCCATCGTCGTAGGCTCCCAGCCCTAGGTGTCGGGCCCCCGGGAGTGCCGCCGTGTCTCCCTCCGTCGTCCGAAGCCATCCCGGTGACGCCGCCGCATCGTCCGCCGCTTCGTCCGATGCCATCCTGCCGGAGAAGCTTTCATCTCTGCCTCCTCCCCCCCTACGGCCTCCCTCCTCTCTCTCCCACCCCCACGGCGCCTCCCCCCTCTCTCTTTCTCCTCTCTCCCCCCCACGGCCTCCCTCCTCTCTCCCCCCACGGCCCTGTCACCCCACCGCCCCTCCTCTCTCTCCCCCCCCCACGGCCCTGTCACCCCACCGCCCCTCCTCTCTCTCCCCCCCCACGGCCCCTCTCTGTCTCCATCCCCCCACGGCCCCTGTCACCCCACCGCCCCTCTCAGCCCTCTGCAGTCCCCGATCCCCACTCTCTCTTTCTCTCGGTCAGTCTATCTGAGCCCACAGTCCTCGGTCTACCAAATGATTTATTTTTAAGATTAATTTTTTTAAATTGAAATTATATTATTTTTCATTATTAGTTATTGTCTTGCGTGTAGATCATGACAGATAATAGTTCCACGGCTGAGACTGAGCTAAAACAAAAGGCAAAGTCAAAAGACCCGGGATGGAAGTATGCATATTGGCCTGACGTAATGATAAGAACAAGGTCAAGTGTGATCTTTGTGGCTTGATTACTAATGGGGGGCATCAAAAAATAAAAGGAACATTTGATTGATGGTTTTGGGGATGTGAAAAAATGTCCAAATACTAATAGACAAATTGCTGAAGAGATGCTCAAGTGGATGAACAAAAACAAAAAAAGAAAGCCAAATGAGAGTATTGCGATTGAAGGAGATTCTGATGATGAACGTGAAGTGGAAGGACATGAGGAAAAGTCCCGGTAAGGTTTTTCAACATTGGACTCTTCTGCAAAAAGTTCGGGGACGAGCAAACCACCTACAGCTAAATCCAAAGGGCCAATTGATGCCTTTGCAAGAATGAGTATAGAAGACTTTGTTGATGCTAGAAAAAGTGGGAAGAAAATTCAATCCACGTTAAAAAATAGATGGAACAAAGATAACAAAAGGATAGTTGATGAGTATGTTGCCACTTTGTTCTATGAAGGTGGCATTCCATTCAATGTAGCCCATCTAAAATACTTTGAACATGCAGTGGAGGCTATAAGACGGTTTGGACAAGGATATAAGCCCCCAAGCTATCACACGTTGAGAGTGTCCCTTCTGAAGGACATGGTGGAGAAGACAAAATTGATGTATGAGGAATATCAAAAGCATTGGAAGACATATGATTGTACAATAATGTGTGATGGTTGGACCGATAAAAGACAGAGAAAGTTAATCAACTTTCTAGTCAATTATTCGCAGGGGACTTTTTTTGTTGAGTCAGTTAATGCTTCTGATAAGAAGGAAGACGCAGGGTTGTTAGGAGTTGCTTGATAAAATGGTAGAAAGAATTGGAGAAGAAAATGTGGTGCAAATTGTAACTGATAATGCATCATATAATGTAGCAGCTGGTCGCTTGTTGATGGATAAAAGAAAAATATTATTCTGGACACCTTGTGCTGCACATTGTTTGGATCTCATGTTAAAAGATATTGGTAAGTTAAAGGGTTACAAAAGTGAAATTACAAAAGCTAAGAAGTTGATAACTTATATTTACACTCACACTCGCCTTCTTGAACACATGAGAAAGGAAACCAAGGGTTGAGAATTGGTGAGATATGGTGTGACTAGATTTGCCACATCATTTCTTACATTGGAGAGGTTGAATGATGATGTAATAAAAAGGGCTCTTCGAAAACTATTTAGTTCTGAAGCTTGGTATAAGAGTATATGGTGATCAACAAATGCAGGGAAGAATGCCTCAAATATTGTCTTTCAGGTGAGATTTTGGCATGGTGTTGAAGATGTTTTAAGAGCCTCTCAACCAATTTCGCAAGTGTTAAGATTGGTTGATGGAGATGAAAAACCTGCAATGCCTTATATATACGCTGCCATGGAATATGCAAAAAAACAAATTGTTCAAAATTTTGACTCCAAGGTAAATTTACTGTGCTTTAATTTGCATGATTCATATACGTTTATACATAAATTAAAATTTTACCTTTCTTTAAACTCCATCATTCATATGCAGGAAGTAAAATTTCAACCAATTCTAAAGATAGTTGATAAAATATAGCAATATCAAATGCACCGTCCTTTACATTTGGCGGGATTTTTCTTAAATCCCAGCTTATATTTCAAGGCTGGAGAGAAAGATATTGGTTCATGTGGGAAGTTTGAGAGTGGATTTTTTACATGTCTTGAAAGAATGGTGCCGGATTTGGACCTTCAAGATAAGAAAGGTGATCAAGTTACAATGTATTTGAATGAAAGAGGGATGTTCGGAAGAGAACTAGCCATAAGAGCTCGCGATAGGAGAATGCCAAGTAAGTGTATCTTTTTAATAATTTTTAAATTTTACTTGGTATTTTTCCAAATAACAATATTTTGACATGTTATTTTTTTTTATAGTTGAATGGTGGGTAACATATGGTGGGGAAACTTCGAATTGAAGAATATTGCGATAAGGATTTTGGGACTTTGTTATAGTGCTTCAGGGTGTGAACGCAATTGGAGTACATTTGAGTTTGTAAGTTCACAAACTCATCTAATTCCATTTTTTTCTTTTACATTGATTAATATTATCCTTATTTTACATTATCCACTTGTATTCTTTGCATGTAGATTCACACCAAGAAGAGGAACCGCTTGGAACATAAAAGATTGAATGATCTTGTATATGTTAAATATAATCGTCGTCTTCAAGAGAGATTCAAAGAGAGAAAAAATCATCCACAAAAATATGATCCCATTTGTCTACCAGATTTAAATTGGGCGAGTGAGTGGATGACTCAAAAGTCAAAGAATTTAGTTCATGATGATGAAGATCTTACTTGGGCAGATGTTAAGCTTGCTATGGAAGCATCATATGAAAGATCAACAAGAAGTAGAGCGCAACCAAGAGATTATGATGATCCATCGGATGATGGAGAATTGCTAGAAGAAGATTCTGAAGAGGATGATGATGATGCTCCATGGGAGTCTAGTGAAAAGGTCAAGCTCACCAAGAAGATGATGAGAATGACAATCATGATGAGGCCATTCCAGCAGAAGTGCCATTTGGTTTTAGGATTTAGTCTTTCATGTAATGTTAAGACACTTAAACATGAAAAATAATTTGGATGATGTATTAACTAGTGACTAGTATTATGGTTGTGTGAACATTTCTTAGTAGTTATCTTATAACATACTTGCTAAGTACCACTATTTGATTCTTTTTTAATGATGTGATTTGCTATTTGTTAATAACTTATTATGTTTGGTAGAAGTTATTTTTCATATTATGTCTAATATCTTTCAGGATGGAGCTAATAAAAAGATGAAGCTAAAAAAATGTAGCCCACAGGTTAGTGTGTTTAACCATTTGGCCTTTATTTTTTGTAATTTTCTTGATGTTATTATGTTCTTTTGTAATTTTATGAATTATTTTCAGAATTTTCTGTATTTTTTATGCAATTTAATTTTCTATAATTGTCATGCAATTTAATTGCTACAATTTCTTCATGCTTCTGAATTTTCTGTATTTTTTCTATAATATTTTCATATATTTTATTCTTATTTTATATATTATGAGATATATATTTTAGATTTTTTAATCAGTGGCCAAAGTGTTGCCTAGGCGACACCTAAACGGACGCCTTATCGCCTAAGCGCTTAGAGACCCCGTGAACGCCTTGGTTCGCCTTGTCGCCTTGACAACTATGGTCAACAGGAATACTCCCCGAACAAAGCGGCCAAAAGCAGACAAAGGAGGGGTTCTCCACGTGCTACAGCCCGAGTTCCAGCAATAAAAAATACTTGAAAAAGATGGGAGGCCCCTTTTTATAGCTAAGCAAGCCAAGGAGCAAGCCCCCCCCCCTTCGCCCCTCTCTCTTCTCTCCCTGGCAACGCGAAGGCCAGAGGGGGGCTCCCCTCCGGTGGACTGAGCACCGGAGGGACCCCTCTGGTGGTGTTTTGACCGGAGGGGGACCCCCTCAAGTGGCCTGTACACTAGAGGGACCCCCCTCCGGTGCCTTTAGACCGGAGGGGAGACCCCTTCCGATGGCCTACGCACCGGAGGACCCCCCCCCCCCCAAACAGGAGGGGCAAAGATGGCAGTACCGGTTTCGGTACCGATTTCGGCCAGGACCGAAATCGAAACGTACCGATTTCGATTTCAATTTCACTTTCGGCCGAAACCGGTTCAAAACATTCAAAAAAGGCCAAAAAATGTATTGAGCAAGTCCGGTTTCGGATCAAAACGGGTGAGTTTCGGGCGAAACTGATACGGCTTCGTCTGAAACCATTAAAGTTTATTTTTTTTTAAAGTTTCGGACCTGCTACAGTGAGCATGTTCGGTTTCGTTTCGGTATCGGTCGGCCGGTATCGGTTTCGGCCGATACTGTCAACCATGGGAGGGGGAACTCATTCCCAAAAGTTTCGGGGTGAGGCAATTCTCACTGCAGCTTATGCACATCAATCGCATGCCATCTAGGGTGATTGGATCCAAGGCTCCCACTTCCCTATTATATCCTGGTCATCTTTTGTTCTCTCTACCTCCCAAAGTCTTCGGGTATTTATGCTTCACTCATGGTCTTCGACCAAGATCAACCAAGCTTGACCCTTGTGCAATAAAGGGTGTCTTCTTAGATTATTCTCCAACTAAAAAAGAGGTACAAGTGTTTTGACCCCAAGACTAGACAGACGTTATCAAGGATGTCAATTTTAGTCAATTTTAGTCACTCAAGAGTCTTATTTCTCCCCCAAGTTCCTTCTCAGGGGGAGCATTGTTCCATTCCACATACCTCTAAGTTGTCTTTTCCTACTCCTCTTCATTTGTGTTGGAGTTGTCTACTCCACGTGGTGCCATAGGAGAATCATCATTTGAAGTCGGGGATCGTCCTACTACCAGTGAGCCAACCAAGGAGCTGATCACCTACGCCATACGACTGAAAAGAGTGGAGGACCCACCTATGAAATGTTCTTCTCATGAAGTGGCTGAATCTATAGGCCACCAATCCATTGAGCCTCAAGACCTTGATCTACCTATTTCTCTTTGCAAAGGTGCTAGAGGGTGCACCAAACATCCTATTTTGAAGTTTGTTACTCTCAATTATCTACTGTCTCCGCACCCAAGTCCTTTACCAAAGCTGTAAGGGATCTTAAATGGCTGAGTGCAATGGATGAGGAGATGAAAGCACAACCAAAAAAATAAATAAATAAATATAGAAACTTGTTGATCTCCCAAAGGGAAAGAAGTTGGTTGGCTCCAAGTGGGTGTTCATCATTCAGTGCAAGCCAAATGGATCTATAGATTTACATAAAGCACGGTTCGTTGCAAAAGGATTCACTCAGACTTATGGTACGGTTGGTTGCAAAATGATTCACTCAGACTTACAGTGTGAATTATGACAAGACTTTTGCTCCTGTAGCCAAACTAAAATATATCTTGTTTATTATTTCTCTTGTTGTCTAGTATTCCTAGAAATTCTTCCAACCAGATGTGAAGAATGTCTTCATCAATGGCGATCTCTAAGAAGTATGCATGCAACCCCATCCTGGCTATCCTACAAGTGGCAAAGTGTATAGATTAAATAAGGCATTATATGGCCTCAAACAGTCTCCTCGAGTTTGGTTTAACAAATTTTGACTTGCTATGGTCCGTTTTAGTTATGTCCAAAAAGTACAGACCACACTTTGTTTATCAAGTGGGAAGCTAGCAAGGTGGCTGTTCTCCTAGCTTATGTTGATGATATAGTCGTTACCAGAGATCATGAGGAGAAGGTACATCGGTTGGAAGTGGCTCTAGCCAAAGAATTTGAAATTAAGGACTTGGGAATGCTCTGATACTTTCTTGGACTTGAAGTAGCTTGCTCCAATGATGGCATTTATGTATGTCAGAGAAAATATGCCCTTGATCTGTTAATATAGATTGGTAAACTGGGTTGTAGACCTACAACCCCTATTAAGACAAATCATTGTCTATATGGGTAAATGTGCGACCTCTCTAAAGTTGACAAAGGGAGATATCAACAGCTTCTTGGCCGACTTTTGTACTTGAGACTCACGTGTCCTGATATCACATACGCTGCAAGTGTCGTTAGTCAGTTCATGCATGCACCAAGAACATCTCACCTGCAAGTAGTGGATTGCATTCTTCACTATGTAAAAACATGTCCACAAAAGGGATTCAGTTTACTAAGCCTGATGGTCTTCAAGTTGAAGGGCATGAAAATGCTGATTGGACAAGTTCTCATGATGATAGACGTTCCACTACAAGATATTATGTCTTCCTGGAAAAAATTTGGTTGCTTGGTAGAGTATGAAGTAGTCAGTGTGTGCTCGTTCTAGTGTTAGGGTAGAACATCGTGCCATGGCGCATGGTTTGGCCAAGTTGTTGTGGCTGAAACATTTGCTACAAGATCTTGGCTTGCCTATCATACTTCCTCTGAAACTCTATTGTGATAATAAGGCTACAATCAATATTGCCAACAATCATGTGCAACATGACAGAACCAAGTACATCAAAATTGATCAACACTTCTGAAGAGTCGAGATCTCGTACCAAGCCGTGTACCGTCGAATCTGAGATGATCGTGAGGGGTAGCCACCTCAAGAGAGTATTCTACAAACAATGGGAAAAAGCGATCAGGGGGCCCGGGGTTGAGATCTCGGGGAAAACCCTCTGATGCTTAAGTCAACAATGGTAAGAGCCAAGAGTGAGAAGGAGGCAAAAGGGTGATGGGCACGAGACTACTCCTCACCAGTGAAGTGGTTAAAGTTGGCTTACCTTTCCGGAGAATTTTCCTAGATTTATATAGCGGCTCGTTTCCTTTCTGGGGCAGGGGAAGAGGGAGAGCCTAGGGGGGGTTACCTCCTGAGTGTGGGCTCTTCACCGTTCGAGGACTCTTATCCTTCTCTTATCCCCTGAACTTCCTGCGGCCGGTTACGCTCGGTCGCCCTTTGGGCTTTCCCCGCATGTAAGAGGTACCGTTATTCGGACTCCCGAGCCAGGAAACCACATAGGCCGTGTTGGTCCGAATGAGTTGGGCCTCCTAATGAGTGGACCCAATAGGGGGTTGTCACTCGTTCGGCTATGCAGGTCTTGTTGGGCCGTATTGGTAGCATATATTTTGGGCTGCAAATCTACCCCTCTCCACTCCCCCCCCCCCTACTCCCGAGCCAGGAGACGGGCTCGGAGAGTAGAGCATATACAGACTGGGGTTGTGGCTCGGATGAGGATTGGCCGTTACGAGCTATCCCTGCTTCGATTTTTAGGGGCCATTAATGCGACTACCCTAGCATATGGGGGCTCGAGCGTAATGATGTATTATGCGTCGGTTCGAGGGCGCCCTCCTTGGAGTTTGAAGCGTCGCGGTGGTTCTTCTCAGGGCCGTATAGGGCTTATAAATACCCCTCGTGCTTGCGCTCCACGCCTCCTCCGTTAGGGCTTTTCCTCCCTTTTCCGCTTCTGTGGGCTCATAGTGGGATTTATGCGCCGAGCGGATGATCAGAGAGAGCAAGGGATAGCCAAAGCTTTCGCAGAGCTAGTAGAGATCACTGCGGAGGCGATTCATCAACTTCCTCTTCCTGTCAGCTCATCAGGTTCTAGCGCCTCTTCTTCTTCTCTTCAATCTTCCATGGCGGAGCACAACGAAGAAGTAGGAGGCCAGGAAATTGAGCAAGGGGCAGGAAGCTCGGATCCGGCGCCCAGCCAACATCTCCGCAGTGAGCTGACTGAACCAGAGGTGAAGGAACTTGAGATCTGCTTCCAACTCCCATGGCGGTATTACTTCTCTCCAGCTAAACCTCATGAGTCTAGTCTAGATACCCACTCGGGCCATTTCTGTAGCTACCTTCTGGCCTGGAAGTGTGACTTTCGTCTTCCTCTCCACCCCTTCGTCGCCAAGCTGTTAGAGTTTTACCAACTGGCTCCCGTCCAGCTGGTCTCCAACACTTACACTTTCATCTTCTCTTTCATTGTCCTCTGCCGCATATGCGGCCTCGCCGCATCCCTTGACCTCTTTCATGCCTTCTATGAGCTGAAGGAGCATACCCATGCCGAGAAGGGCTTCTTTTACCTCCCGGCCAGGAGAGGGATGAGTTGTGTTACCCTCTCCCCTCGGGATTCCTCGCATAAGGGGTGGAAGACCGAATATTTTAGGGTAGGGTCCAACAAAGATTCCAATTGGAATTTCCCCATCCTACCAAATTATCACCCCGTATTCCCTGCGAAGCATTCGACGGTCTCCTCAGAGATCGAGGAGGAGATTAAGATCCTTCAGAGCCATCGGCGGTCGACCGCGGAGCTGATGTCTCTGGCCAATTTCCAGCGCTACGGTCTCCTCACGCTGCTTCCCGGGGGTAAGGTTTCTGGACGCTTAATTACATGTATCATTTCGCCAAGCCTTCTCCTGATAGTTTGCCTTTGGTCGACAGAGCCTTTCCGCGGTGCTGACGGGGATCGTCAAATGCCTACGGAACTTGAAGTCAATGAACAAGCGGGGGCGGTTCCCCAAGACGCCCCTCTGGTCGCCGAAGGCCCCTCCTCTGCCCGAGATAAGGGCAAGTGAGTCCTTCTCGAGGGGGAGCCAGAGCGACGGGGGTTCAAGCGCAAAGACCCCGAGGAATGGCTGATGTTGGCCTCGATGAAGGCCATGACCGCCGAGCAGAGCAGGCGGAAGAAGGCAAAGGTTCCTCGCACGACTGAGAAGCCTTCAACCGAGGGCGCTCATCGCTCGGCATCACCGATCCCTCCGCCGGAGGTGCCGACTTCGACTGAGGAGACCCTTGCCGAGCCCAATGAGGCGTGTAGAGAGGAAGAGGTCGATCCAGGGATCCCGATCGAGCCAAGCGTCGCAGCCCCGAGTTTGGGAACCTCCGAGGGGGACGTTCCGGCACCGACTCGTCTATGGAGGAGTCTCGTCCCTCAGCAGGGGCGATTTGCCCTCCAAGCCTCCATCTATGAACGTTGTCGAGCGTTGGCGACTCCGTCCGTTCGGGAAGAATGTCGGCGTTGTTCCCCCCAGATGCTTCTCGAAAGGGTCATGGAGGGAGGACTGTTCGTGGCTCAGCTAGGAGCCGAGATCATAGATCGTCTGGCGCAGGCGGAAAACAACAAGGCGTCCCAGGCCAGGGCTCACGCCGAGTCCGACCGGAGGGTCGGACAACTGTCCTCCGAGCTTGGGGTCCTTCGGCAGGAAGCGGCATTGCTCCGATCGCACGATCGGGCGAATCAGGAAGAGATATGGTCGATGTCCGAGCAGCTGTCCCAGGCACAGTACACGGCCGAGCTGAAGAGCAAACTCCTAGAGGAGGAGCGCCAGGCCTACGCGGCGAGCTCGAGGCAGTGGGGGGCCGAGCGGGAAGAGTTCGGGAGCCGCCTCTTGGAAGCAGAGCGGGCAAGGACGGATGCCGAGGCGAAACTGGCGGAGACCGAGCCAATGCTAGTCGGACTCGCGGCGAAGGAGGCGGAGGCCGAGGCAAAGGCGATCGAACGATACTTGGTCTCGGAAGAACACCATGAAGCCCTAAAGAAAACCGCCTTCACCTACTACGAGCCGGACTACAAGCGTGGACTGCAGAAAGGCTTCGCGCAGGGCTTCAAGCGGGTGGCAAGTCTGGCGCAAGAGCAAGTTCTTGATGAGCTCGTCTTCAACCCCGGGCAGTGCTATGACTCGGACGAAGAGGGCTCGACCTCTCCTTCCTCGTCAGAGTCTAATGGCGAAGAGGGAAGCGAGGACATTCCTCTCTTGTGGAGGAAGAGTCGCTAGCTCCGACCGCTTCAGGAGAGCGCTTGACTGAGACAGTTTCCACATCAGTGGGGTCGGTGCCCGAGCTAACGCCTCTCGAGGGGGTCGAGCATGTGCCGCCACCAATCATAAATGTAGTCCCGGACGCCGAGGATCCTTCGGTTCATGAGCCCTCCGAGAGGCAGTCGGCTCTCCTATCCTCATCTCCGATCTCAATAGACTGAGATCGGCTTGTACTTGTTTTCTGACTTTTCCTTTTTTGTCGTTTTGTTGTTATTTTTTGTACGTTCTTTCCTCTATGGTATAAAAGAAAATGAAAATTTTTAAAAAGGCAACAAATGATTTGCAAGATCCTTAACTAATCGTTACCCTCCGTATCCGCGCACGTCAGTAGATAATCCCTGCCCACGATCTCCCAAACGAAAAATCTGGGTCGTCCCGTCGGCGCGTATCTCCAGGCGTGGTGCTTGGGGAGCCTATCTTTCGCGTATTCCCCACGCCGGGCCTGCGGAACTACGCCTGGGAGAATCTACACGCGTATTTTCGAAGATCGCTCACGACACTTCGGGAGTGGGAGTAATTATGGCAAGAGTGTTGGCGCGAGAGGGGGTACCGCCTCAGCTTCTGCCTAAAAAAGGCGTCGAAGCGCGCACCCATCTGGCATCGTGCTCACTAGCCTTCCTTGTTTCTCCTCCCCTTTCTTCTCTCATCTTCCTCCGTCCCAGTGGAGCCATGGAGTATGCAGATGAAAACGAAGATCCCCAAGTTCGCTGGAGCAGATGGACTAACACGGCATAATAGAATGGGGGTCAACTAGGTGGACGGCATAATAGAAGGGGGGACACGCAAACGTGTTCGTCTCAATGCACCTTCTGCCGTCCAGAAGGGAGGGGTCCCGAAAGCGTGCCATTTGTTGCATCCTCTCTTCCAGGAGGCGTGAGGGGGTCTCCCCTTCCCATCCCTTCTTTCTCCCTCTTTTGCTCTTCAACTTTTCTTTTTGTGCTCCTCCTTGTTCCCAGCATCTTTGCTGATGGTAAGGATGGACATGACTCTTCTTTTTTCTTTTCTATTTGCTTTCAGACATTAGTGACAAGTTCGGGCATGATCAGGGCTAGCGGTCCCATCATCCGAGCCAGTTTCCACACTCGGTGGAGTCAGTGGCTCGGGGTGAAGCCGCTTACTCCTTTGTATGCCCAGCTATCACTCTATTATTGTAAGGGCTATCGCCCACTCGGTGTACTATTGAATGTAGAAATGCAATGAAAAAAGAAAAATTTATCTTTCTTTCGACTATGCTCAATGGTGCACAACTCAGAAATAGAATCTTCGTAATGCCGTAGCATTCCACGTTCGCGAGATCAGGTCTCCTTCCATGGTCGCCAACTTGTAAGCTCCTTTCCCGAGAGCCTCGACCACTCAGTAGGGGCCTTCCCAGTTAGAGGCCAGCTTCCCCGCCGCTTCTAGTGGTCGAGAGGCCTCGGCCTTCCTCAGGACTAGATCTCCCAGGAGGAACTGTCGATCCCGAACCTGGGCGTTGTAGTAGCGGACCATGCGACGCTAATACGCAGTTTCGCGCATCTCTTCAGTCAGCTCAAGATTCTCCAACAGCTTCTGGTTGTTAGGCTCGGGCTGGAAGTTGGCCACTCGGAGAGACAGGCAGCCGATCTCCAATGGAATGACGACTTCAGTGCCATAAACCAAGTGAAAAGGGGTTTCCCCGGTTGAGGCCCTTGGAGTGGTGCAGTACGCCCATAGTACGCTAGGCAGTTCCTCCAGCCAATTACCCTTGGCCTTGCCGAGTCTGGTCTTTATGCCTTTAAGGATAGTCTTATTAGCATTTTCGACCAAACCGTTAGCCTGTGGGTGGGCTACCGAAGTGAAGTGATTGTGAATATGTAGATCGGCACACTTATTCCGAAAATAAGCATTGTTAAACTGTCGACCGTTATCGCTTACTATCACTCGGGGGATGCCAAAACGACATATGATAGACCGCCACACAAAACTCCATACTACGCCTTCCGTTATCTTCGCGGATGCCTCGGCCTCGACCCATTTGGAGAAATAGTCAATGGTGACGATGATAAACTTCTTTTGGGCTTGGGCGACCGGAAATGGACCCAGGATATCAATTCCCCACCTGGCGAAGGGGTATGGCTCAGTGAGCGATACAAGTGTTGAGGCCGGTTGGTGAATCAAATGATCGAACAGCTGGCAACGCTCACACCCCTAAACGTAGGTCGCGCAATCACGCTGCAAGGTTGGCCACCAGTAGTCTTGCCGCAGTAAAATTCTTGCAACCGACCTTCCTCCTTGGTGGACACCGTAGATCCCTTCGTGAACCTCCTCAATTGCTTGCCGAGTTTCTGGAGAGACGAGGCACTTAAGGAGGGGTCCGGCAGAAGATCGCCGGTAAAGCAGTCCGTCGAGTAGAACAAATCGACGTGCTTGATATTTGAGTCACCGGGCTTCTCGTGGGTCGGGGGGCTCCTGTCCCTCGGTCAGCTAGGAGATATAGGGCGTCCTCCAATCGTCGGGTGATGCATTAATAACGGCCACGAGCTCGGGATCCACGCTGGGGCGTTCAAGCTCTTCGAGGAAGATCAATTGGGTCCCAGACGAGCTGGTGAAGGAGGCAAGGCGAGAGAGTGCATCCGCTCGGGAGTTGTCCTCCCGAGCTATTTGGATCACCTGAAAACTCTCAAATGACCGAGCAATCTCCTTTACCAGTTGAAGGTACTTAACCATTAACGGCTCTCGAGCTTCATACTCCCCGCTGATCTGATTGGCCACCAGTTGTAAGTCGATATAGATCTTGACCCGCTCGGCTCCCAGGTGCTTCGCCATCCGAGCCCCTGAAATTAGGGCCTCATACTCGGAGGCATTGTTGAACGACGAAAACTGAAACTTCAAGGCGTACTACAATTCTATCCCCTCTGGGGAGCTAAGGAGTACTCCCACCCCGCTGCCGGCCGAGCTTGAGGACCCGTCAACGAATAGCTCCCAGACCGGGCCAGCCGCAGGTGGGGGGATTTCATCAATAGGGGCAATGTTTTCCACGATGAAGTCCGCGAGTGCTTGTCCTTTGATGGCGGTGCGAGGGCGAAAGAAAATATCGTACGCCCCGAGCATGACCGCCCATTTGACGAGGCGCCCCGATGCCTCAGGGTGAGCTAAAATCATCTTCAAGGGCTCGCTGGTGAGCACCACAATGCTATGCCCTTGAAAATAAGGCCGAAGGCGCCTTGCCGAGGTTACCAGCGCTAGCACGAGTTTCTCGGTTGCGGGGTACCTTTTCTAGGCGTCGAGGTGCACCTTGCTGACGTAATATATCAGCCTCTGGGTCGCTCGGTCATCTCGGACCAACACCAAACTAATGGTAGAGGGAGTTGTTGAAAGATATAAATACAAGGTTTCGCCTGGAATGGGCTTCGAGAGTATTGGCAGAGTAGTCAGAAATTGTTTTAGCTTCACGAAGGCCTTCTCACATTCCTCGTCCCAAGTGAAGCTTGGGGCGGCTGTCTTCGGCCTTTTCAACAATTTGAAGAAAGGCAGACAGCGTTCCGTAGCACGGGACAGGAAGCGGTTCAACGCGGCGAGCCTCCCTGTCAGACGTTGGACCTCCTTAATGCTTGTCGGCGGTCGCATGTCCAGGATGGCCTGGATCTTCTCAGGATTTGCCTCGATCCCACGCTGGGTTACTAAAAACCCCAAGAACTTTCCAGACTAGACTCCGAAGGCGCACTTTGATGGGTTAAGTTTCATGTTGTACCTTCGGAGGGTCTGAAAGGTCTCAGTTAGGTTGGAGAAATGGTCTTCGACTTTTGGTGACTTGACAAGCATGTCGTCAACATAAGCCTCGATATTTCGGCCGAGTTGACTCTCGAAGAATTGGTTGACTAGCCTCTGATAAGTTGCTCCGGCGTTCTTCAACCCGAAAGGCATCCGGGTATAGTAATATATGCCAGAATCGGTGATGAACGTCGTTTTCTCAGCATCTTCAGGGTGCACCCTGATTTGGTGGTAGCCGGAATAAGCGTCGAGGAAGCTGAGAAGTTCATTGCCCGAAGTGGAGTCGATGAGCTGGTCGATACTCGGTAGGGGATAACAATCCTTCGGGGTGGCTTTATTGAGGTCGGTGAAGCCAACACACATTCGCCATTTGCCCGAAGTTTTAGGTATCAGGACGACATTGGCCAGCCAAGTCGGGTAAAGGACCGGACGGAATAGCCCGATTTTCTTTCCCCTATTGACCTGCTCTTTTATGATCTCCTACTTTGCAGGGCCGTGTTTCCTCTTACGCTGTTGAATGGGCGCCATAGCTGGATCGAGGTTGAGACGATGCATCACAATTTTCTCGGGGATTTCCGGGAGATCATCGTCTGACCAGGCAAAGATATCAATGTACTCCGAAAGGAATTTCTTATATTGAGCTTGAGCTTCAGGTGACAAATCTGCCCCAATCTTGACCTCGAGGGACAGATCATCTTTGAGGAAGATCGGTAGCAACTCCCCTCCGGGTTTGCCTACCCCCTTCTTTTCCTCGATGATACCGGAGCCCTGGCTCGGGTCTTCAGGGGGTTTATTATCCACCGAGATCATATAGCACCTTCTAGCTATTGCCTGACTACCTCGAACCTCAACCACGCCGAATTTAGTGGGGAATTTCATCTTTTGGTGGTGAGATGACAGCACAGCCTTTATACGATCGATGATTCCTCGGCCAAATATAGCATTGTAGGCCGTTATCCCTTTAACCACTATGAAGTTCGCCACGAAAGTCACGGCTTTAGGGGGTCCCGAGAGTGACAGGCAGGCTTAGGGCTCTCTCGGGGTAGGATGCTTGACCATTGAACCCGCAAAAGGGGGGTTCGGACCAGACGCAACTTAAGTGGGTTTTCACCCATCTTTAAGAAACATTCATAAGACAAAACATCCGGCACACTGCCATTATCAGCCAGTTTCCTATCTACGTTACAATGGTTGATGGTTGCCGAGATAACCAGGGCGTCGTCATGAGGGGTGACCACCCCTTCCAAATCTTGATCAGAGAAAACCAGGGCCTCTTGTCCATGTGTTGAGGCTGCGGGTCGAGTGGCTTCGACAGCTCGGCTGGCTCGCTCGGCATGACGTTTCCTCCCTCGATTGTTGTCTCCCCCGGAGGCCGAGCCACCCGAGATAACATTGATGTGTATTCCTCGGGGGCGATTGTCAATGTCCTCCGCAGGAACCGGTGGGGTGTCCCGTCGCTCGACCACGTACTGGGCCAGGTGCCCCCGACAAATGAGACTTTCAATCTCATCCTTCAGTTGTTGGTAGTCGCCAGTATGGTGGCCGTGGTCATCATGGAACTGGCAGTGCTTGCGTCGATTACGTCGGCGGGGGTCGGCCCTCATGGGCTCGGGCCGATGTAGGAGACCAGAGTCTCTAATCTCCCGATAGATCTCATAAACGGGAGCACTTAGCGGGGTATACTGCTCGAACCTCCTTGGAGGCTCCTTGCGGCCGCCCTCGCGGTTCCCCCTCTTCCCTTGGTTGGAGGCTTGCTCGACCGACCTCTTTTTCTCTCCCTCCTTCCGCTGGCTGGAGGGGTCGCGGCAGGCAGTGAGGACCTCTTCGCATTCCGCATGGCGCAATGCTAAGGTCATTAGGTCGGCAAGGGTGGCGGGAGGATGGAGCACCAGTTCTCGCCGGAATCCTTCATCGTGAGTCCCCCCAGTTAGCGCGGTGATGGCGGACGCCGCGCTGATGGCAGACGCCACGTCAAGGCGGGGGATGCGCAGGGCCTCCGCTTTAAAGTGGTTTATGTAGACTCGCAGCTTTTCCCCCGGGTCTTGCCTCAGCGCCAGCAGTCCCACTATTGACCTTAGGGGGGCGTTTCCGGCGAAGCTTTCCTTAAAGAGTCGTCTGAGCTGCCGGAAGCTGGTGATAATTCCGGGGGTGAGAGCTCAGAACCATGCCTGAGCACCTTGTACCAACGTGGTGACAAAGGCTCGACACTTAATGGCGTCAGATGCCCCCTTGAGAGTCATGAGGGCATCGAAGCTGTCAAAGTGGTCGGTCGGATCGCCCTGACCGTCATAAGATTTGAAGGCCGGCAAGGACATCCGTGGGGATAGTCCGGCCTCCAAGATGTCGGAGGAGAACGGGGATCGCTCCTCCTCCTCCTTAGTGGCAAAGTTCTGCTGTAGGGCTCGCTCTTGCTCGGCGAACCGTCGCTCGAACTCCCGGAGTTGGGAGGGAGAGCTCCAAATGAGCGCGAGGAGGTCCCGAGAGCGCGAGGAGGTCCCGAGATGTTCCCGATGTGCTCGCGATCGCCTTCGTGCCGGCGCGGACCAAGGCCGACCGCCTGTACCGACGGAGTGGGTGGGTGTGTTTCACCTCCCCTCCTACGAGGGTTGGAGAAAGCTTCTTGCTCGGCGGCTTGAGGCAGGAAATGGGAAGGTTCGCCCGCCGTGCTGCGGATGATGCGACCTTCCTGGAGAATAAAGCAGCCTCCGGCCGTCCGCCGGGAAGCCTCAAGACGGGGGGGGCTCGACCGTGAATGTTGTGAGCATTCTTCCCTGGCTACCTGGGCCCGCATCAGGTCGACGAGGGTATCTAGCTTGGCGTTGAGGGCCTGGAAAGCCACGAGATCCATTACGGGAAGCGGGGCCCCCATAGGCGAAGGGGGTGGGGCGTTGGCTTGGTTGGGAGGAGGGGGGCCAGTCATAGAATTGGATGGCGCACGCCCCTCAGTCGTTGCCACTGGCGCGGCGGCGCCTTCCCCCTGTCGCCGGTTACCCTCCTACTGCTACTCCTTCGCACCATACTGACTTTTAGCTCGTTTCCCACAGACGGCGCCAGATGAAGAGGCGAGATCTCGTACCAAGCCGTGTACCGTCGGATCTGAGATGATCGTGGGGGGTAGCCACCTCAAGGGAGTATTATGCAAACAATGGGGAAAAAGTGATCAGGGGGCCCGGGGTTGAGATCCCGGGAAAAATCCTCTGATGCTTAAGTCAACAATGGTAAGAGCCAAGAGTGAGAAGGAGGCAAGAGGGTGATGGGCACGAGACTGCTCCTCACCAGTGAAGTGGCTAGAGTTGGCTTACCTTTCCGGAGAATTTTCCTGAATTTATATAGCGGCTCGTTTCCTTTCTGGGGTAGGGGAAGAGGGAGAGCCTAGGGGGCGTTACCTCCTGGGTGTGGGCTCTTAACCGTCCGAGGACTCTTACCCTTCTCTTATCCCCTGAACTTCTTGCGGCCGGTTATGCTCAGTCGCCCTTCGGGTTTTCCCCGCGTGTAAGAGGTACCGTTATTCGGACTCCCGAGCCAAGAAACCACATGGGTCGTGTTGGTCCGAATGAGTTGGGCCTCCTGATGAGTGGGCCCAATAGGGGGCTGTCACTCGTTGGGCTATGCAGGTCTTGTTGGGCCGTATTGGGCCGCATATCTTTTGGGCTGCGAATCTACCCCTCTCCAACTTCATTTGTGAAAAACTTGACTCTAGAGAGCTTTGTTTACCCTCAATTTGGTGATCAAATTGTTGATGTGTTTACTAAAGGCATTATATGGGAGGCACTCAATTCTGTTCTAGGAAACTGTGCATGAAGGACATCTATGATCGGCTTGAGGGGGAGTGTAGGAGATAAACCTATGGTCAGGCCAATCTTGGCATGACTAGGTATGTTCGAGTCCTTTGAGCCTAAAGTTCATTATCAAACTCACTAAGGGGGATCCATTTCGATTAAAACCTTTTTTGTTCTTTACTATTAATACCATTGACTAGTGCTATTGTAACAGGGGTATTTTGGTCTTGTTTTGATTAGGTTAATTAAAAATAATCTCTTGAGAGGTGTGTGGCCTGAAAACACAGCCGCCACCTCTCCCATTTGACCCATCTCTCCTCCTCTTTCTTCTTCTTCTTCTTCTTCTTCTTCTTCTTCTTCTCTCTCTCTCTCTCTCTCTCTCTCTCTCTCTCTCTCTCGCATCAACATGTAATCTAGAAAATCCACATAAGAGAAACAATTGAAAAATGCTCAAGAAGGAAGTGGTGGAAGAGATCATTGACCAAAGTCAACCTAGAGATCCAGAGATTAGGGCACCAGGTAGTGATTTAGCTGGTCGAGATGATGATGACAGTGATGATGATGATGAGGAGGAATTTAGAGCTCATGAGAGCATGAGTCAAATACATGAAGATGAGATGCGCAAATTTGAGCTTGGCACTACTTCAACACCAGCTATTGAATTGCAAGATTCTAGAAGTCAAATAGGAGGAATAAGACCACCTTGCCATGAACAAATACCATGTCTACTGCTCAATTTTCTCTTTACCTTGTTTTGGAGGAGATTTAACATCTGTTGCAGATACATCCATTGGACCAACATATCATTTTGTGTTTAGTTCCTTAGGAAAGATAATGCTACTCACAGAAGCATCAAGACTGTTTTGAAGGGATGGAAACAAATGAAGAAAGTTGCATCACAATAACGGAAGCATATATCTAAATGGTCCTTTTATGCAAATGTTCCAGCTAATGTAGTTGCTCCTTATTTCTAGACAATGTTTACTCCATTGCAAGAGGTGACTTAGATATACCAGGAACTTGAGCAAAAAAATAACATTTATGGCCCTACGCTTAATAAAGTTCATGAGCTACAAGAATGGATAGACTCATTTAAGAGAGTATGAGATGAGAGAGGGTGTACCTTGATGTGTAATAGATGGACAGGGACTACTAAAAAGTAAATGATAAACTTTCTAGTTTATAGTCCACATGGTACAATTTTCTTGAACTTCTTTAATGTATCTGAAAATATAAAAAGTGTCGAATTTTGTGCAACTTAATGGATCAGATGGTTGAACAAGTAGAAAGATCAAATGTAAAGTGGAGTCACACAACTCCTCTCTTTACCTTCTGTTGGGGGGGTAGCAAGGGCCACACCACCTTAGTGTGGAATTTTTGTACAAGGATCTTTTGAGAGCTATTGCACCTCCTTATTTTCTTGAAATAATCGAGGACCAAAGACGGGAATCATCCTTGTACAACCCACAACATGGCATCATGCCAACATCGCTCCGAACCTACGTACGGGGCACCCCCGCCGCTGCACACGGCGCAAAAAGACGAGGTCGTGACAAGCGGACGAGTCATCCACACTTACATGGCGTTCTAACAAGGAGGGAAACAAATCCACCAAGGTCTGAGTCCGTGCCGACAGCAACCGAAGCAGGCGGAGTACACACAAAACCGAGAAGTCTTCCACGAAGTCGGAGAGCGTCGAAACTACGAAAAAACCAGACCGGAGGACCCTTTTATGGGTTTTAGTGCCCCCCTCTCTGCCCAGGGCCACCCTGGACCGGGTGCAACCCCTAAGGACTCCACCTGGTCCGGGTGGGGCTGCGAAGGGCCACCCGGTCCAGGTGGGGCCCTCTAGGGAGCCACCCGGACCGGGTGGGTCCCCTAGGAGAGCCACCCAGACCACGTGCCTCCGTGGAAGGTGCCACCCGGTTCGGGTCCTCCCCTAGGCGCGCCCACCGGTCCAAGTCCCCCCTGGGAAGCCCCAGTCAGTCCAGGTCCCTCCCTTGGACCCCCAACCGGTCCAAGTAGCCCCCTTGGGGCCTCCAGCCGATCTAGGTACCCCAGAGCTTTAACCGGTCCAAGTGCCTCCCCTGAGGCATTGAACCGGTCTAGGTGCCTCCTGGGCTAACTTTGGGCCTATAAATCCCCCCTGGGAGCCCAAAGGTCAGACACATGCGGCTATCTACGAAGCAAGCAACAAGCAACCCACAAGCGGACTTCGGCGGCGGACATACGGGCATTCGAGCTCTCCGACGAAGGAGTCTTTGTTGGCTTTGTGCTTGACAAACACATGCCGAGGGTATGTTGCAATGGCACCCCTCTAACGGCGCTTAACCAAGTCACGAGTTCTACGATGGACATCATGTAAAGATGAAAGAAATACTTGTGTGGTTATGCAAAGACTTGGGAATCGAAAAATTGCGGAAATGTCCTGCGGCTTTCGCAAGACTTGTGATCTGGCCTTCAACGCCCCACGAAGCCTTTCACGGCGATTATTAATGAAATCCCTCGGGAAGTTGATGATCGTCTCAAGTCGGCTGCCAATCCCGACGTTGTCCGTCCCTCACTCGTTCTACACCTGTCCAACGAAATGGATAACCACACTCGAGCCAATACGTAGCCGCTCACATTCGAGCCAGTGCCCAACTGCTCCACACCCGAGCCGGCATCCAGCCGCTTCATCCTTGAGCCAGTGCCTAACTGTCTCCACACCCCACTCACAAACCCGAAGTCCGTATCCTCTCCAGTGCTGAACTGTGATCAGTCTCCAAACCTTACCACCAATACATATTGTTGTTGTTGCTTCGTCGTTGTAGCCCGAGTCAATCCCCTCCCAACGTCGGGGCCCCCTGGGTCACTGACTCTTCTTCTCGGTAGTTAAACAAGGGTATTCGGATTACGTCCGATGTAAATTAACATCGATTGCGGTCGGTGGGAATAAGTCCTGCACCCCCTCAATCGTCTGATACATCTACACCCGTGGCATTACACCTTGCGCACGCTACCCAATAGTCGTAAGCGTGCATACACCCCCCACAAACCTACATCCACATGTCGTGTCGATCCCGCGTGTTTTCCGCAACCTGACTAGCACGTTTCCCCGCAGGGACACATACACACCCACACACGGGTTTTTCTTTTCTTTATTCCACGCGACTGTCGCACAGACTGGCACGCCCGCACCCCATAAATTCCGCGTGTGCACCAAGAGCACATTGACTAAGCGTGTAAACCCCGTTCTTTTAATATTCAATACAACTATGGTACCACCCACATTCAAAAAAAGAAAAGATAGAGTGGTCCTAGTAATTACTGATAATCCAGCCAATTACATAAGGATCTCATTTGTATTCCACATGCAACACAACCTAAATCTTATGCTAGACGATATTGGAGTTCAACAAAAGGTTGAGAATGTCATCCATGATGCACAGGTTATCAGAAGTTAAATTTATGCTCATCATCACATACTTGTTATTTTTAGGCAAAAGACAAGTGTTTACAACATTACTAGACCGGACCCACAAGGTTTGCCACTCAATTTCTTTCTTTGAAGAGCTTATATAAGCATAAAGTGGTAATCAAAAATCATGTTAGGGTTAAAGAGTATTTGAAGCATTTCAAAACCCCTACCCCTAATGTAAAGAAGGTAAGAAAATTTGTTCATACATTTGTAGAGGAGGAGAGTTTCTAGGAAAATATCTAAGCATATCTCAAGTTGCTTGAGCCAATTGTTCAAGTATTAAGAATGGTTGACGGTGATGATAAAAATAACAGGACGCTAATATGAAGCCATGGCATAAGACGTTTGTTGTACGCAACTATTTTTCCCAAAAAAAAACCCATATTTAAAGGTGTGGGACCGCTCCCGAACACCTTACGGGCGCCATTTGTTTAGCATCCTTATAGCAATCCGGACTCGGTTCCGAACCAGAATCAACTTGTCGTGACCCACGGCAACCTCAACACAGGGTGGGGACCACCCCCGACCACCCAGTAGGCGGCATTGGCCCGCCAACACTTAGTCGCTCGGGCTGACCCGGGGACTCGCAGCAGCACGCCGTGTCATGCGGCATTCAACAACAAGGCCGGGAATCACACCCCCAAGACAACGCCTCCCAACAAGCCAACACTAATAGACTCCGCCGCCTAACCAAATTCGGGCTCCGGGGACTGTTAACCAATCTATACGGCCCCTAATCAAGGGTGGGGAATTATCTCGAACACCTTTAGGACGTCAATTTTTCCAGTCGTTCTACAACAACCCGGGGCCAACCCACGGCTCGAGGTCATTTGCCGCATCGTGCGATGACTCTACAAGAGACGAGGACCGCCCCCGACTCCATGACACGCGGCGAGGAGCCGCCTACTCTATAGTCACCGGGCCAACCCGACGCTACACACTAGCTCACCGTGTAGCATGGCGCACCGCACTAAGCCCGGGCTTTCACGCCCAAAACGCCTCTCTCCAACGGCCAAGTGCTACCAGCCCCGACTACAGTGCCATGTACAAGCAACGGGGTCCATTAGTCGCGCCGTTCTACAGCCCATTGGGTGTGGAGACCACCCCCGAACACCTAGCGAGCGACACCAACACCACCCAGCTTTAGGGCACCCTAGGTCCAAGCCCGTGCCCCGAGGAGCTTGGTCATGTCACATGGCATCCCAGAAAAATGAGGGTCGACCCCCAGGTCACTCCCCACAGTAGCAGTTCGGCCCCAGGCGTGCCCACGCCAGATGCGAGCCCGCACCCCCAGGGCGCGCTCCCCAATGCCATTCTCACATGGCCCCAGACCCCGTCCCAGAATTTGCCTCGTCCTCGATACAGAGAGGAGCCAACTCACCAGTCCAAAGGGCGCATGGGATCCACAAAGGTGACATTCAAAGATGGAGCAAGCGACACCGCACGAGGGACAGCACCAAGGCTTCGTTCAATATGCCAATCAGTCAATCTTGTATCCTCTACGTGACCAATCTGAACTCAGTCAAAGTGGGGCCCAAAGGGAGAATTATGGGGGTTTTATAGCTTTTTCCCCTTCTTTCTCAAGGATCACCAAGGTGGTCCGTGTAAACCCCAAGGGGGGTTTACGTGGTCCAGGCTGACCCCCATCAACCTAGTCCGCATAAACCCATGAAAAAAAAATCTCTAGCCCCTCAACCCAGTCCGCGTAAACCCCCAAGGGGGGGGGGGGGTTACGCGGACTAGGCTGACCCCCATCAGCCTGGTCCGCGTAAACCCATAAAAAAAATAAAAAAAAAAACTTTTTCCTAGCCTTCAACCTAGTCCGCGTAAACCCCAAGGGGGGAGGGTTTACGGGACCAGGCTGACCCCCATCGACCTGGTCCACATAAACCCATTCAAAAACAAAAACAAAAGTTTTTTCCCCAACCCTCAATCCAATCTGCGTAAGCCCCCCCTGGGGGGGCTTTACGTAGACCAGGCTGACCCCAGGTAGCCTAGTCTGCATAAACCCCAAGGGGAGGGGTTACACGGACCAGGCTGACCCCCATCACCCTAGTCTACGTAAACTCCCTTCCATGTATTACCCTGACCCTTCCCCTCCAGCATCCTCTATAAATTCCCCCCTTAGGGAATGCCAAGGGGCAAATGCATAGACAGGCAGACACAGCAGACAACAACAGACGCACAGGCAAGCATAAGCTCGAGTTCGTGTAAGACGCGGCGAAGGCTTTGTTTGTTGGCTTATTCGGCTAAACACAAGCCGAGGGTATATCACATCAACACCCCTCACATGACGTCTAACAGATTCACACAAGGCCCCCTGCTGCATATGGAGCGTCATGGTAGCGGTGGAGACACCCGCATATTAAGTCCACCTACGTATGATGCGTCATGGTAACGGCATCGACCTCCTCATGTCGGAAATATCAACGTCCCGGGGCCGGCCACTGACAGCTCTTCCTGAGCCGGTGACTAACTGTCCCGCCCGCTGGTCGGAGTTAGCCTAGCGAGCCCTCCGAAGACTATACCTGCATGACGCATCCCTTATAAGTAGGTGCTCTGAACATGCCGACACCTGACCCCGAACCAATGCCCGATTGCTCATTCTGAGCCACGCTCGGCCTGCATCTCCGCCAGTCGGTGTCAGTACCTCTGTGTCCGAGCCAGCCCCCTGACTGCTCCCCAATGCTTGTAGTCCCATAAGGGACGCTCTGTGAAATAGCAGAAAACCCGCTTTATCATGCAATGACTCGGGGGCCGACACCTATGACGAAATTGTCTTGTGGCTTGCATCTATTGTATTCGGGCTTTTAGTGCCCCTCTGTAATGCCCTTTCACGGCACCCTCTAATGAAGTGTACTCAAAAATCTAGTTCCTTGCTTTTCCCGACTCATTTTCAAACTTTGCCTGCCAGCCCCTGTCCTGCCCAGTTCTTGAGCCAATACCTGCCAACTCCTTGTCAAGCCAGTGTCAGCCACTCATCCTTTCAGGTCAGCACCTGCCAGCTCCTTGTTGAGCCAGTGTCCGCAGCCTTCCCACCGAGCTCATGTCTCGCCCAGCCTAACTCGGAAACTAGTCTCTCTATTCCCTGTCTGCTTGGCTAAACGGTGGTATTACGACGGCGGTGTGAATTAAGCCCTCCCGACGTCACGACTTCTAGGGTATCCAGTCCTCTTTCAGTAGAAGAAACAAAGGTGTTTAGATTCTGTCCGATGTAAAATAAAGACCGATCGCTTGCGGTTGGTGGGGAAGACGTCCAATACACGATCCCCCACATCGCATGTTTCACTTGTACTTGCAGAACCTCATTCAATCCACGTGTCACCCTTCATTCCGTGCTCACGTGTCGTGTCCTGGAGGCACATCCCCTATTGAAACTTGGTTCCGTAGGTGATTGTCGAGTTTTCGACTGGCACGCCCGCATCGCACCTAGCTCCCCTGAACCAGTAACTCCATATCACCATCACCCCACCGGTCCATTCCGCAAGTGTCGTGTGTCCCTAGAACAATAGCCTATACGTGTTTCATTTATATGTTATTCTCTCATTCTTTTACATTGCTCCCGTTGATACCCCCATGCGATGTGCCAATCGTGCCTCGACCATCATGGCGAGTGCCCAGTGACATAAACAACGTTACAAAAGAACTCAGCATCTTAGAAGAGCTCTATGGTGATTCCGATACAATGCAAAGAGTAGAGACAAGCATAATGCCTGCTCTATTAGGTGAGGGCAACAGCCCAACATATATAAGAATCATTAGGGATCCACTAATACGGTGTGAGTCACCATGACCAAACAATATATATGTAAAGTTGGTTCACCTGATATACTATACATATAAAATACACACTCTAACAAGTGCTAACAGAGTCCAATTGCTACCATGTTCTCTTAATTTGAATGAATCGTACTAAAATGCGGTAAAATGCTCCTCAAATGGATCCATATCATTTCCAGACCAATAATCAAGGATTGTGGAATTGAATTGAGACCAAGGATCAGTCAAGCATGATCTGATGCAGATTGGCATCAAGATCAGAGTCAGCTTGGGATTAGCCGATTTCAGACTAATTCCAGCTGATCCAAGCCAAATAGTTTTCTCATGTATTATTTTCACAATAAAGTCAAATTTCCTGTTTGAAATGAATTGACATTGGCTGATCCCAATATGAATCAGCTCCAGTCAGGATTGAGACAGGCAGGTCGAAAGAATGCAATATTGGATCGGGCACTTGGATTAGGTATGCCCGATCCCAATCCAGATTGGATCAGATCAGACAAATCGGTCAATCCAAAGGAACCGATCCAATACCCAAAAAATAAAGTATTTACATAATTAAAATATTTTTAAATAAATAAAAACTATATTTATAAACAAAAAGGTATCTACACAATACAAATAATGTAAAGACATTTTAATCTCTTTTAACCAAACCCTAATAGGTTAGGATCAGTAGATACATAAAAGATTCAGCTGATTTTGGACTCATTCGGACAGAGTCAAACATTCAAAAAAAGTCAAATCGGGAAAGTGTTAGAGGCCAGAATTGGATCGACCCCTGCCGATTCCAATCCAAATAGGCCGATCCCGATCCGGATCTGCAGATTCTGCATTCCATCCCACAAGCCATGTTGATAATCACTTTGTATCAAAGCAAGTAGGATACACAATGAAAAATAGTCCTATTCATATACTTAGTTACTGGACCATCAATATCATGTGGTAATCTACTCCCTCAAATAGCTGCAAATATAGCAGCACCAGTATTATGTATATTGTATACCCTCCATCCCAAAAGGGTTATCCTGCCTTCAAAAAGACACATCCTTGGGGTGCTTCACCTATTATATGCACCCTTTGTCAAGAACTGTTATTATGGTGTAGTTTGAATCTAAAGCCAACAGCAGATTCTACATTCATTCATGAAAATGAAGGCATGAAACATATTTGTCCCCAATCAGGTGAATAGCATTGAAACTGTAGACGAGTATAACATTTAATATACATCATCTAGAATCTATCTACAAGTGTTACTAATGAAAGTGCTAAGCGAATGCATTTATAAGATCACTTTTTGACAAAGTTTGTTCAAGCACAAACCTTAACTGGAACAATAGCTTCGTAAAGCAGTAGAACATCTCTTGCTGCATGGTAGAACTCCATTGCCACCCTAGCAGATGACAAGCAAACATCCTGCACTGATTTTCACAAACAAATTAGGACAATTATGTACATTGATATGGTCAATTCAAAGTTGAGTTTCGAGTGACGAGGCTGCGGGTTGAATATAAAACATTCAAAATCATCTTAGATAAAAATGAATCCAGGCATAAAGAAGTAACAGTGCATAAATAGATACCAATATTAGCCAATGCCAAGCAAGCGCCAGTGAATGAGACGATCATCACCAACGGAAATATGTTTCACAATTTGTTGTGTGCAGGTACCACAAATTATAAAAAACTAAATGGGTTAAAAACTAAATGGAACATGGTTGACAGAATCGGCCGAAACGGATATGTTTCGATACCACAAATTACAAAAAATTAAATGGGTTAAAAACTAAATGGAACATGGTTGGCAGTATCGGCCGAAACATATCGGTTTCGGACCGAACCGGTACGAAACGTATCGGTTTCGGACCGAACCTGCTCAATGCAGTAGGTCCGGAACTTTAAAAAAAGAAAATATGGTTTCGGGCGAAACCAAAATCGGTTTCGCCCAGTTTCGGGCATTTCGGACCGATACCGCCCGAAACCGGGCGATACCGGACGCGAACTCCCCTTAAGAGGGGAGTTAAGTTCTGCCCCACCCCTCAGATCTCAGATCTGAGGGGTGTTGCTGCTAGGGGAGGTGGAGGAGCTTAGGGGGGGAGCTTGGGAGGGGCTTTTGCTGTCGGGAGGACTCCGCTGCAGCCGCCGTCGTTTCTTGCTATTTAGAGTGCATAGCTGCCACCGCTACCATCGTTTGAAACTTCCATGCAAAAGATTTCTCAAGGAGAATTTAAGTTTTTGTATTTTTTATTTCATTGATAGTTTTCTTGTTGTAGGTAAGGTTATTTTAGATTCTATTAGTTTTTATACGTAAATTACGATAAATCCCCAAATTAGAGTATAATTAGTGATTTAAATTTGGGGCTTTTATCTAATTAGGTAAGTTTAGCGTCAATTGAAACTTAATTAAGCTTCATTTAATGTTTTAGGGTGGGAGTATGCTGTTAATTGTATTATAGGCCGAATAATTATGGTAAATCACCCAATTAGGGTGTAATTAGTGATTTAAATTTGAGGTTTTTGTCTAATTAGATAAATTTAGCGTCAATTGAAGTTTAATTAAGCTTCATTGAATACTTTAGGGCAGGAGCATACTGTTAAATTGTATTGCACGCCAGCTACTTATGGTAAATCCCCAAATTAAGATGTAATTAGTGATTTAAATTTGGGCTTTTTGTCTAATTAGGTAATTTTAGCATCAATTGAAGCTTAATTAAACTTCATTGAATACTTTAGGGCAGGAGCATGCTGTTAATTGTATTACACACCAGGTAATTAGGGTAAATCTCCAAATTATAGTGTAATTAGTGATTTAAATTTAGGACTTTTGTCTAATTAGGTAAGTTTAGCGTCAATTGAAGCTTAATTAAGCTTCATTGAATACTTTAGAGCGGAAACATACTGTTAATTGTATTTAATGAAGGGTAATTAGGCAAAATTCCCAAATGTGACCCTAATTAGCGGTTAAAAATTGGGGCTTTCATCTAATTACCTCAATTCAGCGTAATTTGACTTCATTGTATTTTTTCATTGTACTTACAACCATTTGTCTTTGACTGTCTTAATGCAACATCATGGCTAGACGTGAACAAAGTCAAGACATCAAGAGCAGGACGATCCGGGGTGGGCCCACCTCACGTAACTTGATGTTGGAAGAAGAAAAGTCAAATGTAATTATTGTGGTAAGGAGATACAGGACGGGATTACTAGAGAAAATCAACATTTGACAAGGATAAAAGGAGAGGTCAAGAAATGCGACAAATGTTCCTGACAGGTGGCAGAGGAAATGCGCTAGTGCCTTTTGGGCAAAAAAGACAGCATGCAACGAAGGACTGAAGATCGGGCTGAAATTGTTGAAGAGATTTCAGGCAGAGTAAGCAGAAGGGGAAGGAGAGATGATGATGAGGAGGAAGGCACTGAGGATTCAGATCCAGAGCTGACTGAAGCAGTAAAGCGTGAACAAGCAGCTCGAAGAAAGGGAAAAACACTGATAGGTTCAGGGACCTACTCCAGTATAGCTGGTGTAGCACAACGCCCTGACACTGGTGCAGCCCCGCAGAGAGTAAGCCCCATGGACAGCAATCTGCACAGAAGGCAAAGTACTACACAACCAAAAATCAAGCAAGCATTGGGAGAGGTCAAAAAATCAGCTGAAATTGCAGGGCATGCATTTAAAAATATTTGCAAATGATTTTTCCATGCAGGTGTGCCTGCACATATAGCTGAATCAGAATATTTCCAGCCTATGCTTTATGCCATAGCAGATGTTGGCCCTGGCTTGAAGGCCCCGTCACGTCGAGACATATATGGGCGTGGCCTTGAGGGAGAGGTTGAGAAGCTCCATCAGTGGGTTAAAAGTTTCAAGTATATTTAAATAGAGAGAGGACCACGAAGAAGTCTATGATCAACTTTCTGATTTATTGCATCGAAGGTACAGTATTTGTTAAATCAATAGATGCATCAAATTATGAAAAGAATGCAAATTATTTGTTTCATTTGATGAATGACATGGTAGAACAAATTGGAAAGGAACATGTTGTCCAAGTAGTCACTGATAATGAAGCCAGTTATAAGGCTACAGGGAAGAAGTTGATGCAGAAGCGTAGGTATTTATATTGGCTCTCATGTGCAGCACATTGTCTAGATTTGATACTTGAAGACATTGGAAAGGAAAATAATGTGAAGACAATTGAGAGGGCACAAAAAATCACTCAGTACATTTATGGTCATCCTAAGATCTTGAACATGTTCAGAGAGCATGCAAGTGGGGGCCGAGATATCATCCGTGTAGGGCCAACAAGATTTGCATCGAATTTCATTTCTTTGAAGTCCTTACACAGGTATAAGAATGAGCTCAAGTCTTTCATATACCACAATTTCAGGCGGGATTATATAAACAAATCCAATGTTGATGCTCAGATGGATTATTTAGAAATGTGCCGCATCATGGAAGACAGCAAATTTTGAAACAGGATCTCACGTTACATGAAAGTTGTCACACCTCTCATGAAGATCTTAAGAATAGTGGATAGCGATGAGAAGAATGACATGGGATATCTATACGAGGCCATGGACCGTGCCAAATTAGAGTTGCAGAAATCCCTTCCCAAAGAGTATGCAAAGAGGTAGAAAATTGTTGACAATAGATGGGACAACATGGGACAACACATTACACCATGAATTACATGCAGCTGGTGAATGATTAATTGTACTGATATAAAGTTAATTATTTTTTAGATTAATTTACATCTTATATTTAGTTAATTATACACAAATGCATGTTATTTCTTCAACCCTCGATTTATGTACAATGCCAATGCAAACGTTGATGTCGAGGTGCTTCAAGACACCATAAAAATCATTGGTCGTTTATCGAGGACACCAGAAAACAGGCTTCAGGCTGAGCTAAGGTTGGCCTTTATTGATTTTATCAATAAGAGGAAAAAAATACTTAATTACTTATGTTAATTGTTACTTTATCCATATAGATGAATAGTTATAGATTGAGGATTGAGACTTATTCTGACTCACAATTGCAATACGTTGTGGGAAGAGTGAGCCCAGGTATACTAAATGTTTGTGCTTAAATTGAGTCAATATGTATTAGTACATCATGAAGAATTGATCTTCATTTATTTGTTTATGGTTGGTAGAACAGCTGACTAGTGGATGATGATGAACAATAGGGATTTGGGCAGTAATGCATTGACTTAGATTGCAATTAAGGTGCTGAGTCAAACAACATCAACAAGTCAGTGTGAAAAGAATTGGAGCATGTTCAACCTTATGCACTCAAAGATTCGCAATCGGCTAAAGGTTGAACGGCTAGAAAAATTAGTTTACTGCCACTATAGCACGAGGTTGAGAATAAAGAACATGAAGTTGAGAAAATAGTTGAGGGACAAACGCGTCGCAGAGGATACCTATGTACTCAGAGGCGGCCTAGGTGCTCGCCTAGGCGTTTGAGGCAGTGAGATAGTCCTAAACCGCCTCGCTTTCGCCTCAAACGCCTCTCTCTCAGTCTTCTTCTTCTTTTGATCCAGTCTTGGTTTAAACCTCCTTTATTCAAATCTTATCTTATTTGTATGTATGTACTTTTGCCTCAAATCTTAACTATTGTTAATTTTATTGAAAATCTTAATCGTATGTATGTATTTTCTTTTATATTTATTTATATTTTAAATTGTTATTTTTTTAATAAAACGCCTCAAATGCCTAGGCCATCGCCTAGGCATTTGAGGCATGAGGCGACCCCTTGGTCGTCTCACGCCTCGGACTACATAGGAGGATACAACTCCAGAAATTGATGTGGACACATTATTTGATGATGACAATCCCCTATAGCCTTGGGTTGAGGTACGAGCGTAGGCTGATGAGCCCATTTTTTATGTTGACGACAGAACATGGGCAGAGGGCATATTGGATTTTTTAATCAGTGGCCAAAATGTCGCCTAGGCAACGCCTAAGCGGACGTCTTGTCGCCTAAGCGCTTAGAGACCCTGTGAGCACCTTGGTTCGCCTTGTCGCCTTGACAACTATGAAAACATGGTCAATTGATAGTGTTTATTTGATGTGTTGGAGAAAATGGGTTTTGGGGAGAGATGGACTGGATGGATATGTGCCCGCATTTCGCCCGCCAGCTTTGTTGTCCTAGTCAATGGGAAGCCTACGTCATCTTCCAATAGTGGTCGAGGGCACCGACTTGGAAACACCATGTCCCCCCTCCTATTTGTGCTAGTAGCTCATATAATGAGTTGGACGTGGCTTAGAGCGAAAGCTACAGGATTGATCAGAGATTTCCAGGCCGAGAGAGGTAGTGGTAGTATTACTCATTTGTAGTATGTGAACGACACAATTTTGTTCTTAGCAGAGGATAAGCCTCAGCTTTATATGGATAGGCTAATGCTCGGGTTGTTGGAAGAAGCCAGTGGTCTCAAGGTCAATTTTAACAAGTCGCTTGGTGGGTGTGAACATGGATGATAGGGCACTTGAGAGGGTGGCTTTCATACTGGGCTATCAAATAAGAGCCTTTCCTCTTTCCTACTTGGGCCTCCCACTGCCCCCAGGGGTGCTACATTGTAATGAATGGTAGCGTATGACATGGTTTGCCATATCGGATCTCGGTTTCGTCTCGGGGGGGTTGGAGCGGAGAGATCTCGAAAAAATCTCGGGAGATCGGGTTCGGGGATTTCAGAGCATTTTTTCATATATATAGCCTATTTCTAAAAAATTCCTAATTCTTTTATACTAACCACTCAATTTCACAAACATGTTTTTTGTAATTGACAACTCACTTTTACCAAATAAAGAGAAATGATAACAATAAGAAATCCATCCACATGGACTAATATCAATATGCATCAAAAGTTACACAAATCTAATATTATACCTTATAAAATTTAAATAATTCTTCAAGAATTCACTATTTTCCCAAGACCGGAGATTGACGCAATCAGCGGGAAGAGAGAGGCACCTAGCGTGGCTCCGGCGACCTCGTGCGACTATGCGAGAGTGTGTGTGAGAGTGTCGGGGAGAGAGAGTGTGTCGAGCGGTTGGGGTGAGGCGTGACTCGTGAGGACTCGACAGGGGTCGGGGGATGGGGGTTTAAGGCTTTTAGGGTCGACCGGTTCGCCTAACGGGACCGGTTCACCCCGTTCGTGCCCGCCGGTCCCGCCCGCACACGATATCTCTGAGATGCGCCGACTCGGGACGTTTTCGTGCCTCACGGACGTGCCGAGATCTCGCGAGATTGCATACCATGGCGTATGATACAGAGGTATGAGTCCAGACTAGTAGGATGGAAGGCAAAGCTACTCTCCTAACGGAGAAGATTGATACTATGCAAGTCAATGCTCGATAGCCAACCTATCTACTTGTTGTCCATCTATCGGATTCCTAAGATGGTGGCAAAGAAGATTGAATCTATTCATGCGAGATTCTTCTGACACGACAGTGGAGAGAAGTGTACGGGTTGGCATGATATCTCTTGGGGCAGAATTGCCAGAAGTAAGGAAATGGGAAAAGTATCCATCAAAAATATTACATGGTTCAATATGACTCTCTTTTGTAAGTGGTTGTGGAAGCTAAGGGCGAGAAAGGATGGACTGTGGACACAAGTCATTAGGCAGAGACACTATGGCAAAGTGAGGGACTAAGATATGTCGCTAGCATCACAGCACAACATTTCACCCATTTGACAAGGTATTTTGACTTGCATGGACATCGTTACCTCCAGTGTCCAGGTCCGACTGGGAAGATGGGAGAAGTGTCTCTTTTGAAAGAATAGATGGTATGGTGACTTTACCCTGGAGGCATCCTTCCCAAAGCTCTTTGCAGTTTCAGCAACACCAATGGCATCAGTCTCTCAGACCTTTGATATTCAGTTGTCAGGAGGTACTTAGATACTGACTTTTAAGAGGAACCTCAGGCCAGAGGAGATGGAGCAACTAGAGGGCCTCCTATGCTTCCCTTTTGATTTTGCTTCGCAACTAGACAAAGAGGACAAGTGGTGGTGGAGGTAGGAGAAGGAGGGTACCTTATCACTTAGGTCAGTCTGCATATTCATTTCTGACGAAGAGGTGCGCCACCGCCTTGCCTTATAAATTTGGGCTCCTAAAAGTCTGTTAAAGGTGAAGCTCATTATGGAGGATCTCCTACGGGAGGCTACCGACTTGCTCCTTTTCTACAGAATATATACCCACTACATGCTACTTGTGTGGAGATGAGGATGAGACCTTGGATCGCTTATTTGTAGAATGCTCCTACTCACATGACGTCTAGGGTGAGCTCACTAGGACATATAGTGCTATCGGCCTGCAAAGAAATGTGCATCATTTGATCAAGAAATGGGGCAAAAGATGGAACTTAAAAGGGGTTCGACTCACTTGGTGGACTATTCTTCATGTTACATTGTGGGCAATATGGGGAGAAAGGAACAACAAAACTATCAGAGGAGAAGCTAGAGTGGTGGAAAGTCTGACTTCTTTTATTTGTGAAAGAGTGAGAGAGTGGATGGAATGTCTTTTTAATGTGAATTCTCACAACTCTTCCATTTTTGTTTTGTTGGGGGGCTAATGTGGGTCACACCGTCTTGGTGTGGATCGTTTTTGTTGTATAGAGATTTTTTGGGGACACATTGACTACACTTGTACATCCTTCTTTCACTTTTAATACAATAGTGATACCACCCACTTTCAAAAAAAAAAAAGCATCAATTTGAGATGGACCTTGGGCCTCTATGTTATTTGCTTGCATGGAGGTTACTCTTCCTGTGCTATTGTCTCTTTAATAGAAATACACTAGTAACATTCCTCTGTCTCTCTAACTCTGGAACAATTGACACACTCAAGGAGCTTTACTTTTGAAGCTTCCCCCTTTAGATGGTGACCTCACCATTGCCAGCTCACTGGGGCTCTAGTTTATTTGACTATCTCTTGCACTGATATTGACCATGTAGTTCGTGTTGTGAGGTAGTTTGATTCCTACTTCTATCCACTACATGACTCTACCCCGAATCTTGCACTAACTTTACAACACCGCTCTCTCTTCATGTTTGCCACCCCTTCTCTATGTTTTCTTAAATGATTCCCCATCTCTTGATGTGATTTTCAAAAAGTGGTAAATTGAAATACCAATTTTATTAAGTACAAATAGAGGTAGTACAATTGAAGGGGTAGGAGAGATTCCCCACTAATGGCAAACTACAAAAGGAAAACTCCAAAAAACTTCTTGATAACCTTAAATACAATATCATCTCTTGCCATGGTGAGAAGCAAGCTGTGGTCTCTCACTCTACTACCCAGGCTTAGTATCATGTTATGGTTAATGCATGTTCAGAGATTATCTAGTTGTAACACCTTCAACTTGATCTTGGTGTCACCTCTTCTTCTACTCATCTCTACTATGACAACTGGAGTGCTTTGCAGATCACCAGTGATCCGATCTTTCATAAATGGATAAGCATATTGAGTTCAATCATCATTTCGTCCATGACCATTATCTGCCTGGATCCCAACTCTTCCTTATATCTCATTTGTTTGAACAAGTTGCTGATCACTTCACTAACTTTTAGATGGCTCTGCACTTTAATGCACATGGTCAGCAGACTCACAATGCATGATCCCTGTGAATTTGAGGGGTGTTAGAGATGTATTTATTCTCTCAGTCTCACTAACTGCCTCTATACGTGGATTATGCACGAATTCCGCAACTGCCACCCACCACTCATGCTCTCTACAAGGAAAGCTGGATTTGTCCTGAATTTCTGTCCTATTACATCATTCATCTATCCAAGACCCCAATTGCAGCTGGAGGCGGTTGAAGGATAATTTTTTGCCTGCTCATGAGTTTCTTTTTGCTGCCAAGAGAAGTCATAGGCCTTATCTTTTATGCAAAGTCAACTTCAACAAGGCCTATGATAAGATGCACTAGAAATGTTTATGGCACATCATGAGGACTCATCTTTTCCTTGAACATTTTATTCAGGCTATTCAGAATTATCTTACGTCTGCTACTTTTTCCATTATACTAAATGGGACAGTCTCTGGTTATTTCCCAAGCTCCAGGGGTTCCGGCAAGGCGATCCTTTATCTCCATTGCTCTATGTTCTAGTGGGTAATGTATTAAGCAGGATGATGCGCATGCCAGAAACATTGGGCTGGATTGATAGTATTGGTTGCTCTAGAGATTCGAGGATCATCACGCATCTACAGTATGCTGACGATGCACTAATTTTTTTGGAGGGCAATGCACAGCAGTTGAATCCCTTGGTGTTCATTTTAAAGAGCTTCGAAGCTTCTTCAAGTCTTAAAATCAATTTTGATAAATCCTCCTTGGTGGACATTAATCTGGAAAAGTACATGCTAATTTTCTTAGATGCTCATAAGGGAAGTCAAACCCAATCCCTCCCAATCCTGTATCTGGGCCTTCCACTCCATTACAGAAATCTGAAGGTAGTTGAATGGAACTCTTTCATCCTCGGAATTCAGAAAAGGTTGGCTTCTTGGAAGGTTCGCCATTTATCACCAGGGGGGGAAATTACTCTAATTAATTTTGTCAAATCAGCTATGCCTCTCCATTTCCTGTCTGTTTTTATTATGCTGGCCAAGATTAGAAAGATGATTGATATCATTATGAAAAAGTTTTATGGGAGGTTGTAAAGACAATGCCGCAGGTATTCCTTGAATGAAATGGAGTTTAGTTTGCCAATCTAAGAACCATAGTGGTCTTGGTGTTAAAAACTTGCAGCATATGAACCTTGCACCTTTAGGCAAGTGGTTGTAGGAGATGTTGAATAGTGAACACTTTGTGGACATCCATTATCCTGCTCCTGCAGAAGCATTATCCGGTCCATTACAAGTTTTATATCCCTATGGCAAATAGATCATATACTTCACCACTGTCGAAAGGAATTCTCAGGGCAGGTCCCCCTGGAGCCATCAATAAGAATCAAGCTAGGAAATGGGCAGAAAACTCTCTTCTGGTTGGACACATTGTCCGGAGCTCATTCTCTCAGACTTACCCTAGAATTTATCAACTGGCTAGAAATAAATGCAGCTCTGTATCTCAGAATTATCAGTTTTCAGCAGATAGCCTACAGTGGACTATTAGTTTGAGAAAGGTATGCCAGGGAGAATCAAGCTTCTGACTTTGCTGAGCTTATGGCCATCTTGCAGACTGTATATCCTACTTCTCTGACTGAGGATACTCTTTATTGGGATGGTCAATCTAAGATCACCTCTGTCTGAAGTTTTTACCAAATCTTGGAGGGCCACCAGCAGAGACATGATCTTTTTTTCACAAGTTTGGAAGGTGAAATCCCTGCTCAAGATCCAAGTTTTTATGTGGTTATCATCTGCAAGGAAGATCATTACTAAGACTTACAGAAGAAAGTGGGTTCCAGACTGTGATGTGACTTGTTCTTTTTGCGGACTGCACCGTGAAGATGTGGATCATCTCATAGTAGCATGTCGTATTAGTCAATAAGTCCACGTTGCCATTAGTCTAATCTTCAACTTTACTACCCACTTCAGTTCTGTGCAGCAAATGTGGCAGCATTTTAAGGCATTAAAGGGAGCTTCAACCAATCGGTCAAGAAGGCTTCTACTTGGTCTGATTCCTCATGCCATCTCCTGGAGCATTTGGAGCAAGGTTTGCAAAACCGGTACTGGTTTCAGTATTGGTCAGCACCAGTACCGGTAACAGCACCGGTACTGGCACCGGTACGCACTGGGTACCAGCAGGTCCAGCACCAATATGAATCGGTACTGGCCAGTACGGTCCAGGTCCCACCCACCCACCCCTCTATAAGTATATATTACATATACCTCCAGGCTGCACAAGATGTCATCTTTGGCATCGCAGATTATAAGGCCACCTGTCTCACCCACTGATGCTGCCCCCAGCTGCTGCTCTAGCCACCGCAGACGCCACCTGCATCGTTGTTGCCAACTGCCACTTCTCCGAGTGTCACTGTCACAGCTGTCGATTGCCGTCACCGTCTGCAACTAGGGCCACCACCAACCCCCTGCGGCTAAGGGCACCAATGCCCTCCCTTTCAAGTGGGGAAGAAAAGTCAGATGGGGTTCATTCTAGGCCCAATCGCTCAACTCAGTTACCTCAAGTTTTTTTGAAAAGTGGATGGTACCACTAAAGTATATTTAAAAAAAGGCTATACAAGAAGGTACAAAGCTCTCACAAAAGCTCCCATCACAGAGCATCTGCCCAAAAGAAAGAACCTCTCTAACTCCCCAACAACAAAAGAAGAGAGGAGTTAAGAATCCCCACGTTACAAAGATGTGTAGCCCAAAAAGACACAATCTCACAAACAAAAGAAAAACCCTATCCTCGGTACGAGCTTCGCTCTTGAAGATTCTGTTGTTCCGCTCAGTTCATAGTGCCCAAAGAGTGGCATGAAGGATAAGCCACCAGATGATCGTGTCCCCCTTCATATTCCATCTTTTGTGCCACTTGGAGAAGATTTGAAGAACACCCGCAAAATGACCAAGGGGCCGCTGAAATCTACGACCGATCCTCTCCCAAATCCCCCTAGCAAAGGTGCAACCAGCAAACAAATGATCTAGGTCCTCATCAACATCGCCGCACAAACAACACAAGGTAGGAATATACTGGAGGAAAGGCGCCAACCTGTCACAGGTGGAGAGGCGCCCGTAAGAGATCCTCCAAATCAGCAGCTTCACCTTGAGAGGACTCTTAGGAGCCCAAATCTGCGATGCACAGGGATGTCGAACTCCCCCCTCCGAAATGGCATGGTAAGCAGACTTAACAGAGAAGCCTCCCTCCCTCTGCCATCTCCACCGCCAAGTGTCCTCCCTTGTCATGACCAAAGAGAAGCCCATAAGGAAAGTCAAAAGATGCCCTAGTTGGTCCAACTCCTGCTGATGAAGATTCCGCCTAAAAGTAGGGGCCCAGATACCACAGGCTAAGTCTGCATCAAAAGACTGTGCAACAGTGGCTGAAGGAGCTCCTGCAATAGCAAAAAGCGAAGGAAAATTCTCCGCCACCGAGAAGTCTCTGCACCACTTTTCCTACCAAAAAGAGCTTCTCTCACCATTTCCCGTGATGCGGGACGGATGACGCGACCGGGCTAAGACCTACGACAGACTCAAAGTGCGGCCAGCACTAGCACGCTAAGGCAAGCCGAGCGGCTGACTACCGTGGCGTTCTCCGGGTGAAGACGTCTCTCAACAAGAAACTCTATTAGCCCGACGATCGTCCTTGCGAGGGAAACGCGGGATCGCAGCGATTAAGAAACCACTGTCGCCTAGGGTGTTCAATTCAAGCTCGGTGCTCGACTGGTTATGGGACGGGTTCTCAAACTCACAAGCGCGATGATTTGCAAATTGGCTACGACCCTAATCTCACAAACGCAGCATGATAGAAAATATACTAAATAAGCAATGTGAGCGTAGGAACGTTGTGCGTACCTCCACGACTAGCGCGTGGGGAAGAAATCCCGGCCAATTCCGACAAACCCCGATACATACAAATATTAACCGTACAATTTCATAACATGATCCCCACTCCACGCAGGGAGATAAAGGGATACAAGCACACTTTCGGGGCTGCTGGAACTCGGGTTGACGGGCAGAAGTCGACGGCGGTGTGGAGGCGAAGGGACGACGCTCGGATCCCGATCTTTCAATTCTGCCCACGCAGTCCAGCCAGCACAGTCGACTTGCAGGAGGTGGTACAGCTAGATCCGGGGTTGGATCGAGGTGCCGTTTGTTGGGATGCGTAGAGGACTGGGTGTCGTTGGACCCGTCCAAGCGGCACGTCCAGATCTGCTACGGATCGGACGTGACGGCTTCTGCAATCCGGGCCTGGTTCTGCTCGAGCAGATCTGCACAGGGAGCAAAGAAATTATGGAACAATTTGTGGCGGCGTTGGATCAAGGCGCCGCTTGTTGGAGATCGTCGGTGACGTCTGGAGGAAGAATCTGACCAAGGGGTTTGGTCAGATCTGCAAAGAGGAAGGCGGGGCAGCTTCTGCAAGTCGCCTCTAGTTCTGGATCGGATCTGCACATGATGGCTTGCGCAGTCTCACCAAAAACGACACCACGCCCAACACGGATCTCAGAATGATGCGTGCTCGGCGGCGGTGCGAAGAAGACAGGAAGATCTACGACCAATGAAAATCTCAGAATTTTAGGATCTGAGAGTAGATCCGTAAAATTCTCGAATCAGAGAATTTGAGATCTAGTCAGATCTGGACAGCAAGCTCGGACAGATTTACGCGGCTTCACCGTCGGAATTGTTGCCGGAGATCCCGAACTTCGATTGCGACGAAACCAGCGCTGGATCGTTCCTGATTCGCAGAAGCTTCACTGGTAAAATTTCTAAATCCAGATACGAGCAGGAAGGGGACGATAAGGGGGGCGAGTCACACGAAATCCTGTCACAGGATTTTCGGGTCTAGGGCATCACACCCAAGAAAGGAAAAGAGAATCACTCTCTTACAAAATTTCCCTCAAAAATAATCCTTCATTTCATTATTTCATTAGCTTTGCAAATGACACTATACATATGCTTATATAGAGAATGGTATGGGGAGAGGGGGTGGGAAATGACATGGGGAGAGGGGGGTATCCAAGTATGAGAGGGGGGGCTGGTCTTGGTAGACCAAGGTGGAGTGGGAGAGGAGGATTCCCCCTCTTTGGTCAAGGAAGGGGGCAAGCCACCTCCTTGGACCAAGAATGGGGCACCCCTTCCACATGTGTAAAAGAAAAAAACCCATCCTTTCACACTAGATCCCCATTCACACCTAGCCATGACCCTTTCACACTACCCATTCACACTTGTTCACACTAGATCACTCTTGACCCATTCAATGCCCAATAACCCACCTAATAACCCAATAACTCTAGCCCAGTAACCCATAAACAACTACTATTGTCCACACAGGGACTACATTGGGCCCAACAAGAACTAAAAGCATAAAAAAAGATAAGTAGCTTGATCAACGCGTCCACGTCCTCCTCGAGCCGAAGAGACTCCGGCGTGTCCTCATTCCCGGCGTATACTGTGGCGTGTGTCCGCACCATCCCGACTGATCAGAATGCTAGCTCTGATAAAGTCGACACACGACAAGATACCTCTCCATAAAGGGGAGATATTATATGTGGTCAACATCCTCAAGTCCCACACTTTGGAGGAGGAATAATATATGTGTCTAATCACCTGCACCCAAAGGCCTCTGTCCTCTGTCCCGAGCCTCCAAATCCATTTGCATAGTAGAGCCAAATTGAAATATCTTAGGTTTCTGATCCCCACACCTCCAGCTTCCTTGCTCTTACAAACTCTGCCCCAAAAGATGTCGTGCCAGCCTCTGACTCTATTAGCACTCCCATGCCAAAAAAATCTAGCTTGGATGGATTCCAACTTTTTCCATACTATCTTGGGAAGTCTGAAGACAGAGAGGAAATAGGTCGGCAAACTATCCAGCACAGATCTGCATAAAACTAGACGTCCTCCATAAGAGAAGAGTCTAGCCTTCCACCTTGCTAGTCTGGACTCATATCTTTGTACTACCACCTGCCAATCTTTGCAATGAAGATGCCCTGGGAAAAGGAGAAGGCCCAAATAAGAGAACTGAAATTCCCCAATCTTGCATCCGAAAATATCCGCTGTCCGATTGAGCGATGAAGCCTTCAAGTTAATTCCTACTAACAGGCTCTTGAAAAAATTAACCTTCAGGCCACTGATATCCTACAACATCTGGAGCATCAGCCTGGCATCAGACATCTGCTACTCGTCATCACTGAGGAAGAGAATGATATCATCTGCATACTAAAGATGAGTGATACTGGGAATAGACTGTCCCAGTTGGAAGCCACTGATAACTCCTACTGCCTTAGCTCTCAACCACAGCCTGCTCAAGATGTGTGCAACCAGCACAAAGAGAAGGGGAGACAGAGGATCACCCTGCGAAGTCCTCTCCCACTAGAAAAATATGGGGAGGGCCGCCCATTAATAAGCAAAGAAAAGGAGGCCGATGAGATGCCCTTCGAAATCCACCAAATCCAAGTCTGGTGGAACCCCATATTGCGGAGTACCATTAGTAAACAGCTCCAATTCCTATCATAAGCTTTCTCAAAGTCCAGCTTGAGCACCACTCCCCTCTTCCTTTGCTATTTCATAGCAAAAATGCATTCATGAGCAAGGAGAAAATTCTCCTGAATATGTCATCCTCTGATAAAAGCCCCCGGGCAGTCGCTGATCAGCCCCCAATGACCCCATGCAGCCTCTTAGCAAGCACCTTGACGATAATTTTATAAGTGTTGTTCAACAAACTAATAAGTCTAAAATCCGACAAGTCCTACGCACCCATCTTCTTAGGAATCAGCACATGGAGGGTTTTGTTGATGCCCCTCAAATGAGCCTCCCCTCTCTAGAACTCTCGAGGAGCAGCAATAAGATCTTATTTGATAATGTCCCAACAATGATGAAAAAATACCATAGGAAAGCCATCTGGCCCAGGGGCCTGGTCCGCTGCTAGGGAGAAGACTGTCGTTCTGATCTCTTCCTCTAAGAAGGGGCTCGCCAAAGCCTCACTCTCAGTGGGGGAGAGGCGAGGAAGCAGCTCCTCTGAAAGCTGTGGCCCACTGTGTTCCTCCTCAGTGAAGAGAGTAGAGTAGAAGTCCATGGCGTAGCGCCTGATGTCATCCTTCCTGTGAAACTCCTGGCCTCCAGCCTGAACATGAGTAATATGGTTCGTCCTCCTTCTGCTCGAAGCCAACCTGTGAAAATACGTTGTGTTCTTGTCCCCTTCCTTCACCCATTTCTCTCTAGATCTCTACTTCCAGTAAATCTCCTCCCGGATAAGAATCTCATCATATTCGTTGCGAAGATGCTCCCTACTCTCCCTGTCCGCTTCCTCCATCATTCCCCCCTCCTCCAACTACTCTAGAGTCTCAAGCTGATGAAGAATTCCTTCCTTCTCCTACCTGCTAGAAAGTTTCCTACTGCTTCCCCAGTTAGAGAGAGCCAGGGCCAAATGCTTGAGCTTCCTAATCAGAGTAGCCATGGGTGAAGGAAGGGGCCTAAAGCCCTCCCACACCCTTCTCACAAAAGGCAATAAATCCGCCTCTCTGAGCCAAAACCTCTCGAATCTAAAAGCCTGGCTCCTCCACAGACCCCGACTGGTCTTCAGGAGGATAGGCTTGTGGCCAGAAGCCGACCTTGGCAAACAGGAAGCCTGCACCAAGGGGAAGTGTTCCTCCTAGTCTGAGGACACCAAGAACCTGTCAAGTCTGGAGCATGGAGGAGTCGCCCTCATGTTGGACCAGGTGAACCGGCCATTCACTAAACAAATATCAATGAGGCCCGCCTGCTAGATGAAGTCGCAAAAATCCTCAGTCTCCCCCGCATGAGAATGAACTCCAGTCCTCTCAGCAGGTGAAGAGGCGGCATTGAAGTCACCACCCACGCACCAGGGTCTCCCAGAAGAAAGATGGAAATCAAGAAGCTCCTGCCAAAGCAATTGCTTTCCTTCCCTAGATTGAGGGCCGTAAACTTCGGAAAAGACCCATACGAAGTCACCCCTGAGACAACGACAATAGAGAGAGAGAGCCCAACGCCCAACCTGCCTCCCCTCCTCTATTTTCTCCACCTCGAAGGGATTCCACAGCACCATAATCCCACCAGCCCTCCCCAGCGCAAGAGAGACCACTCCCTTCGAGAGTCTAGTACCCCCAATCTCCCTCAACAAACCTTCACCATCCCCTTCGCATTTGGTCTCCTGCAAGCAAAAAACATCCACCTTGCACCTCCTCACCATCTCCCTCACCATTCTCCTCTTCACACCTCCCCCTTGCCCCCTCACATTCCATGAGAGGATCCTCATGATAACTAAAATAAGCTTCCCTCTCCTCCCTCCTGCTCCTCCCCCTCCACCTCAACTACTTCGCCATCCCTTTCAACTTTCAACAAGGACTTACCTTTCTTGGCTACCCTAGCACGAGCTGCTAACCACCTCTTCTGGACCAGGAGAAGAGACCCCATGATCCCCTTCTCCACCCCCTTATACGAGACACCCAACTTCCCGGCCAACTCCTTGAAGTGGTCCTCCATCACCCACTCCACCTCACCCATCAATTCTTTGCCCTCTTCCTTCCCAAGAAAGCCTACCTCCTCCTGCTCCCCGACTCTCTCCTCCGCTGGGAGCCCTGCCCCCGAGGGAGTGGCAAGGATCACGTCATCAAAAGTCCACTGTAGAAGGCCGGTCGCTTCAACCGAGTAAGAGCAGTGTAGGTCCGCGGACCCAACAACGACACTTGCTTGATCCAGAGCCTATAAAATCGGGGTTGTGTCCTCCACGACGGCTCGCAGATCCAAGGCGATGGGGGCCGGAGCCAGCATAAGGGGGAGCCCGCGCTCCTGCAGTGAGGCAAACTCCCCACAGGCGCCTCCAGAGGTCATCCGCGACGATGGAAGACCAGTCAAAGACCCCTCCTTCCCGACACTGTCGAAAAGAGGACGATGCTCTGCCATAGCGCCAGGGGGTAGAGGAGAAATCTGTAGCCCCGCCTGCAAACGGTTGTTGACAACATTAGGCGCCCCTCCAGAGAGCAGCCTAGCCGGGGAAGGAGCACTCCTCCCGACTTGGCCGAGGGAGGACGGCGGCCGACGGGGAGACACCGGAAGCGAACGAGCAGCCAACTTCAGACGAACGGAGAAGAGCCCGCGTAGAATAGTCAACCAGAGGAATCGGGCAGGGAAGACGACTCAAGGCGGGTCGCGGCGACCCGATATGCAACGCCTTATCAGGTAAGTCGTACCTAATGGGAGACCCGGCCACCCGGACCGCTCCACCATTTGTGTCTAAGTCGCTCGTTGAAGAAGAACCGGCCTCGAACCAGACCGGCTAAGGCGAAGCGGTGGGCGGTCGATTCAAAATTGAATCGACCGCCACAGCCCTCTTTTGAATCGACCGCCACAGCCCTCTTTCGACCATCGTCCCTAACCTCCCACCCTGCCCCCTGCAGCCCTAGCAGCGATGTCGACACCGACGCTTCCAACTCCAACGGCCACAGGCGGATGACCACTGACACCCCGCCGATGACGACCGTAAGGCTCGCAGGGATACTCGACGGGCAGGCCACCTAAACCACAGCCGGGATCGCCGTACGAGATCCTATGGGGTGGAAATGCACCGTGCCAGCCTCCACTCGACCAAAACTCCTAGCCATGAAACTCAATCCCCCGACGTCGCACAAGAACAAAGGAACCCCTTCAAAAACAACGCGACATCTACTAACCGGCAGGCTAGGGAAGGTCCCTCGTGCTTCCGACCACCAGAGAAGTCGAACCAATGCGGATCCCACCGCCATACAACCCACTTCGACCATCCTGGACACCACGGCCTCGTCAGCCCCCACCGCCAGGAAGAAGGACAAGGTAATCCTCAGCACCTCCCACCTGTCGGCCGCCACTTCCTGTAGGCGTCTCAAGACGTCCCCTGCCTCCGCCTGACCCTCGAGCATGGAGACACATAAGCATCTCCTCAACCACTCTCGTCTGGGCTGCAAGTCTTCCGTCGAGAGCTCCCCTGCTTCCAACCACCGCCGGCTAGCCTGTCTGACAACAGGAGATCCAAACCTGACCACTTCAGCGTAGGAGCCTCGACTCCTACCTCCACCATCAATCCCTGCGGCCTTCCCCCTACAAGGACAGACACGTCGGAGATGAACCTGGCAGCCACAAAGAAAGCACGTCGGGGAGAGCCCCAAAGGCTAGGCCCTAGGGCCACGCCAACCCCATCCAAAGCGAAGTGCCGGCGAGGGACGGCGGAGCATGGCTCCGGCAAGAGGAAGCGAGAGACTTCGCTCCGCCCGACTTTTCAGTTACCTCAAGTTAACCTGATATATCCCACTTACCCTGATCCGTTTAACCTAAGTACAATGGGTACCCGGTTCATTGTGTAGGATCCCTTCTCTCTCCTCCATTGTGTCTTGTTAGGTGACCGAACCGGGATCAAATGGCCCGAACCGTTCCTACCAAGGCCAGTACCGAAATGTACAAGCCCGGTACGGTATGTACCAGGCAGTACTGCAAACCATGATTTGGAGAGAGTGCAATGATGACATATTCAGAGGAAGTGTCTTCTATGTTGAGAACATTTCCCTTAGGTCTCTCTCTCTCTCTCATTTACTAGTGGTGTCGCTACTTATTGCATGTCTCTTGATGATTGAAGAAGGGTTGCTCATCATGCTTAGTGTAATGTCCTCCTAGATAGTCTCTCACTTTTTTATTTTTTCAGGTTGAGGAACCTTTCCTCACCTTCTTCATTTGTACTACCTATAGATAACAATAAGATTGGTGGTACAACCCACAATTTTCCTCAAAAAAAAAACACCCCAATTGTAGCTAGTTGAGGTTCTGTCAGTTGAGATCAGAAATTGGGGAGCCTGCAAGCATGTGGAGGCTTGAAAAGTTACGCTACATTCGATAGTTCAAGTTTCAAACTGTCCAATTACAGATTGGTGACAAATGCTGTGCAAACACAGATATTACTATTTTGCACCACAAACATCAAGGGGATTGTTTTTCCCCATTTTTGTGGTGTTCAGACATACCTTAAGTGTTTGATGAACCAGCTCCATGAGATGAAATGCAGCACTAGATACAAAACATGTATCAGGTTGGAAGAGTAACTCAACAGTGTACTCATTCTTGGCAACACCAGAAGCCTGCATAGAACTCTAAATTATTATCCTGCACATTGGTCGCCATACTGCTCCTGGAATTCATATATTTGAATTAAAGAAAGTAGCATTACCAAAAAATACTCACCAGAGAGAAAGAAAAGTCACAGTGCAAGATCAAACTTCTGGCCCTTGCCAAAATTTCATTTTTCTTTCGAGATGCAAAATGAACTTCAACATTGTTAGCAAAAAGAGTTAATTTTCCTCCCTCGCTATCAGTCGCTGATATAAAATTAATTTCCCTAAGAGATGACTCAAATTCAGTAGTATATTTCATGATATCTTGAAATTTTGCAATCTTTGAAGCATCATCAGGGACAACCTGAAATATGCAGTTTCACAAGTCAATGGCTAACTAGTTCTCTAGTTAGTTCACAACATGGGCATGAACAACAATCATGGAAAGCCCCACCCGAAAAAACATCCAGTCAGCTATATGCCCAGTCAAAGAAATCAGTCAAAATAAACAAGGATCGTATGTATCTAATATCTATTGTGTTTCCCAAGAAACTTAAAGTGTCTTGCTGACAGTAAGTATATTTCATGATATCTTGAAATTTTGCAATCTTTGAAGCATCATCAGGGACAACCTGAAATATGCAGTTTCACAAGTCAATGGCTAACTAGTTCTCTAGTTAGTTCACAACATGGGCATGAACAACAATCATGGAAAGCCCCACCCGAAAAAACATCCAGTCAGCTATATGCCCAGTCAAAGAAATCAGTCAAAATAAACAAGGATCGTATGTATCTAATATCTATTGTGTTTCCCAAGAAACTTAAAGTGTCTTGCTGACAGTAAGAAGTCTAAAGTTTTTGATATTCCATCTGTTACAAAATATTTACAACAGGATGAGGAATAAAACAAACTGCATACTTGAAATTCCTAAGGCAAATTATGTCATTTTTAAAAATAAAAGGATCTATGACCTATGACAACTTAGCCAAAGCACAAGGACTAGTGTAACAAACTCCTGAAGGCTAAGTTAAAAAACCCCCACACATCATCTTCAGGCTTGTGATTGGGTGAGGGAGATGAAAAAAAACTGTCATTGCCACCGGCACAGCAGTTGCTAATGCCCACAGCAGGAGCTGATAGTTGTCTCAGGCTCACAGCAGTACCAAAAGACTAGCATATGGCCACTACTGCTAATGCCATCAGAGCAAAGAAGCAGAAGCTGGCACTTGTCTGCCACCCTCACACTGTCGACTGCCATCTTATCTAAGTGAACGTTTATAGAATTCCTATTTTCTTCCTTCTCCACATATCCTCTCCACATCCATCTCTCTTTTTTCTTTTCTCTCTGTTTCAAAATTTTCTCCTCTTCTCTTCCATATCATCAGAATTGAGTGGAAGTGACCAATCCCCAACTGGATCATGGTCTTCATCATCATTGACCCTCGCTTATCTACATTAGGGCTCCAATTTGCATCCCATGTACCCCACCAACACAAGCTCGATCTTCCAAGATACACGAATGCATTGTCTATTCATAATCTACTTTGCTGCAGAATCAAATTTCTTGGAGCATACCTTGGATAGGAAAAATGTGATAACAAGCTCAGAAATCCTTGACCAAGTCAATCGGCCAAAAGAGAGCATCCATTTGGCATTTTGGTACACAATGTACTTGTCTATAAACTTTATCACCTGAAGAAGCCTTGAATAAATAGATTGGCCATCAAAGGATTCCTGCAAATATGCCATCAAAGATTAACAGATATCAGTGCTCATAGGATGGTATAAACGTAATTTCATAATGACAGGTTCTTCTCTAATGTCTATCATTGCAGTCCGAAAGGAAAGAACAGACTAAAATCAATAATAACTATAAACGCTTGACAAGTATTATTATACAAAATATGCATAAAAGAAGCACTCATTTCTCTTCAGAAGTAAGACTACAGTTGTAAAAGGAAGACTATTAAAGAAAAGGCAACTCAGGTGTCCAACATTTACGATGAATTTAAATGCCTTCTTAAATCATTATTAGGTTGTTACAGTCATTTTGGTGATGATGATAATGAAAATAGATGAATGTTCCTTTCTAGCAAATTTAATATTACAGATTTACTCCGGTCAAGTTGACAACTGCAATACTACAACAGGGAGGGTTAGAATGTTTCATGAATATCACAAGCTAAGACCTTCCGAACAAATTTAATATTACTGGTCTCAAGTCAAGTTAGAATTGTAATCACTAGAACATGACGGGATTATTGTGTATAATTACCAAAAGCAGTTTTCTGACAGCTGCAGGACACAGCAAATCAAATGATTCACCAACTGAAAAGGTAATATAACTTTGAAGAGAGACATTGATATAGGATAGCAAAAAGTATAAAAGCTACTAGACTTCAAAGTTGCTTCGATTACATCAATTTAGACCAGTCATGATGGAATCCTAGAATTGCTAGCATCGTCTAAAGACCCTGGCAAATAACTTCTGCCAGCAGCCAATGTCCGCCTCGTCTATAGGCAATAATTGCTTCATCAATGGCATCCAATTCACACATTGGTCCCATCTCATTAGTATGCTACACTACAGACCCACTACCGTATATGCAAGAGAAACTAAAGTATATCATAATGTAGAAAACAAAATATGCTTTATATGGCCATAAAAGTCAGCTTCGAGATCCATGACAAATGAATGATCTTCGTTAGGCTTTCATTTCTTGAATTTTAGAATTGAAGTTCAAAATTATCTTTGACCAGGTAAGACATGTCTATTCAAGTAAAACCGGTGGTAAATAACCAATAAGTTGCAAAAGACATTGTTTGGTTCCCAAGACAAAGCATACTAGATGAAAATAACTTACTACATTTTAAATAGTTCACCAGTATCATGTGAAGATTTAGCAGTTAGAGAAATTACTTTTCATTAGTGCACTAGCAACGACTTGCAATGACCAAGATCACAACACCCACTTCCATGGTACCAACAAGCCAACATGTTTAAATACTGCAAGGCAAGGATGCCAAAAAATAGATCAAACTTATGAAGGATTTGTTTCCTATCTTATCTAGAATAAAAATGTGCATAACATATACAAGAAAATACATACAAACATACATTCGCACAAGCATATGTGCAAGTGCATCAAAGACACACACACACAGTGAGGTGGTGCAACCAAAAGAAGAGAGGATCCAAAATAAAAGTCCATCCCTCACTGCTAAATCCAAAAGGTGCAGCAAAGTAGGAAATTTAATATTACATTTGAAAAACATGCATTCCCTAAATGTCTAGCACATCTCAAAAGTAGGAATTTATTCTAGAGATCCTCCCTGACACGCACTTTTGCAAGATAATGTGGGAATGTGATGCATTTCTTTTTCTAATAAATGCTATGCATTGGTTGCCTCAAAGGGTGATCTGTGTGAGTTTAGGAATTCACAGTAAAACTCCTTTCAGTGATCAGGTTTCCGTGGATTCATGCATTGGACCCCTCTTGACGAGGGACGAAAATGGCGGCTGCAATTCCGGCAATGCACCGCACTGGCAACAGTTGGAGGTGGCTCGCGACCGGTTGCAACAGCAGCTGCTGCTTGCGGGAGGGTGTCTCCGGATGACACTGGGCCACGAGCTGGGGACTGTGGGCCGGCAGTTGTGGCGTCCCACAAGGGCCGCAGAGTCGCGACTGCTGCTGTAATAGGGCCATGAGGTATGGCTGTTGCAGTTCTGGGGCCCCGATGCATAGCTGTGGCCGTGGCAGGCAGAGGGACAGCGTGGCGAGTGATGGAGAGAACGTTACAGAAAAGAGACGAGAGAGAGAGAGACAAGAATCGCAAGAGGGGGAGAGAGAGAGAGAGAGAACCAAGATGTGAGGGGTGGTGGCTCAGAGCTAGCAGGTGGGGGAGGGGCTGCGGGTCCCTGTGGACAGAGAGAGAAGGAAGGAAAATGAAGAGAGAAGAAGGGGGATCTCGGGGTGAGAAGGGGAAAGAAGAAGAGCGTGCAGGAGAGAGAGAAAGGGGGGGAGAGGGAGTGGCGACCGGCGGTGGTGGCGGCGGTCAATGTTGGGGTGGGACGGCCGCAAAGCAGCGATGGTGCGGTGGCATCGCGAAGGTGGAGACAGAGAGATCTGCAGGCGGCGGGGTGGATGGTACAGCACAGCTACCAGGGCCAGTCCGGAGATGGGATAGCAATCCCGGGGTCGTGGCACCGGGTGAGGGTGGGCCGGTCGACAGCGGTGGGTAGGGCATCTGATGGGGCTGCGGCAGGGCTGCAGGGCGGGTGGCGACAGGTACCGGTCGGGCGGCAGTTGGGTGGGGGAGGTCGGCCCTGCTCTGTCGCAACGGGGAGAGAAGTGGACAGGGGATTAAACAAGAGGGGGAGGGGAGAAAGAAGAAGTAGGGGAAGAAGGGAAGGTCGATCACGGACATGGTTGGCAGTTTCGGCCGAAACCGATACGTTTCGGCCGAAACGTATCGGTTTCGGCCGGTACCGATCCGAAACCGGACCAAAACACTGTAGCAGGTCCGAAACAATTAAAAAAATATTATTTAAATAGTTTCGGACGAAACTGGTCAGTTTCGGTCCGAAACTGGTCAGTTTCGGTCCGAAATTGGTCAGGATTATTAATTTTTTAAATTTTTTAACTGGTTTCATCCGGTTTCGGCCGAAACCGAAACCGATACCGAAACCGAGTCGTATCGATTTTGGACCCGGCCGAAACCGAGTCCGAAACCGACACTGCCATCCTTGATCACGGAGGGCTGGATGCAGGGGGAGGGGATACGAGAGGGAATAGGGGAGCAGTGGGGTCAGAGGGGATGGACGGGAGATGGTTGCAGCGGCGGATGGTGGTAAGGGCCTCACGCCCCGTAGACGGTAAGGGCCTCACACCCGCCCCTCTCTTAGAGAGTTTGGGGTCTCTCTCTCTCAGAGAATAGTAGTGGCAACCAATTAGGTTTTTTTTTTCCATTTCATTCTTCATTGTTCAATACAAGAGTAGGGGGCCCCTTTTATAGGGAAGGATACATATAACCTGGACAATTTTACCCTTGTAACCCTAACAAATGACTGCTACCCGAAATAAAAAGAGGCCCACACAAGTGAGGCCCATTAAACTACAAACTAAACAAAAAAGCCCAAAATAAATATAATCGACTCTTTTTTACCTCTAGAATCAAGCCTAAATAAAATTTATATAATAAAATAAAATGACTCAAGTAGCTCGCTGATCGTTCCATGCCGTCGTCGTGAAGTCCGTTGGTAAATCTGAACAAACCTGGGCCGTCCATTTAAAATGGCTCTGCATCATTCACCCCCACTCTAAAAATTTGATTCTAGAGGTAAATCTTTTTTACCTCTAGAATCAAGCCTAAATAAAATTTATATAATAAAATAAAATGACTCAAGTAGCTCGCTGATCGTTCCATGCCGTCATCGTGAAGTCCGTTGGTAAATCTGAACAAACCTGGGCCGTCCATTTAAAATGGCTCTGCATCATTCACCCCCACTTCGAAAAAATTTGTCCTTGAATTTTGAAATGTTGAAGTACGATGAAGACAATCACACAAGGATAGACTAAGAGCCCGAGGCGGCAATCATATGAAGAATCTAGGGTTGCCGCTTCTCATGTGCCTCGCAAAAATCTTGTCACACAACATCAACATGGGACGGCTCCAGAAATAACATAACGTCAAACGAAACAACCTCAGACATCGTGTCATCAATCAAATCTAATCCAGAAGCAATAAACAAATCATGATCCCAAGCATCAGTAAAGATGACGGGCTGAATAGCTTCAGGTGGTGACTTCTTCTCAACTAGACAAGCTTGTACTGCCTTCTCAAATGTGCAGAGTGTATGATAATGGGAATTCCAAAAGCAAAATGACTTGTTGCATCCCTATGGTTTTGATGATGTCTCACACTATAAATCAATCTTCTATCTCTAGATTTATGCTGGTTCATCATGTAAGTGAGTACAGTTCATATGATGTTTCATTATTACATCTATCTACACTGTTTGGTTAGTATGGACAGTAGTGGCTCGACCCACCCTTGCTGATGCGTCGACCCATCAGAACATTGATTGTCTGGGTACCAAAGTCTATACACCAGCTTGATCGATTAAGTCTGTACATTGGCATCTCATCTCCAAGTATGTACATCGCTACTTTATCAAAGCCTGTACAGTCGATCTTCAAGTGTTTGGCCAACTCTGTACATCCGTTTTGCCTGTCATTGTTGAAGCAGAGTCTGTACATTGGCTCAGACTTTCCAAAGTCTACACAACGCCCTTCATTGAAAGTCTATACATTTTGGCCTATTCCTACGCTCGAAGCTTTAGCTACACTCTAAGTCTATACACTGCTAAAGTCTGAACATCGCAGTGTTCAAGTCTTTCAATGTCTGTGCATTGGCTTCGCTTTTGCAAGTCTGTACATTGGAGTCTTATCTTCAAGTCTGTACATCGGGCAACTTCTAATTGAAGTCTGTACAGCCAATGCACTTAACTGAAGTCTATACACTGGATTGTCAAGCTTCATGTCTATACACTGGATTGTCTACCTTCAACTCTATACACTGCTACAGGAACCAAGTCCATACACTCTCCCGTTCAAATCCTTCTAAGTCTGTACATCGGTTTCGCTTCTCCAAGTTTATACATCGCTAAGCATGTACATTGCATACTGCTCAAACGATCAAAGCTCAAAGTCTGTACAGCGTGAAGTCTAAACATTAACTCAGGGGCTCCAAGTCTATACATCGCTAAGCCTGTACATTGCATACTGCTCAAACGATCAAAGCTCAAAGTCTGTACAGCGTGAAGTCTAAACATTAGCTCAGGGGCTTCAAGTCTACACATTGAACTATTCTTCAAAGTCTGTACAGTGGCTTCGAATCGGCAAGTCTGTACATCATCGGCTTCATTCACTCAAGTCCATACATCCACAGTGCATCATCAAGTCCATACATCCACAGTGGTACTTCCATGTCTGTACAACGCTGAAGCCTTCACAAGTCTGTACACTGCTTGAGCCTCACCAAGTCTGTACATCGCTTCAAGCGATTCAAGTCTATACAGCCTGCCTTCACATTCAGAGTCTGTACATCGGTCCTTCAGCGTCTCATGCATCGTCTCACTCTCGCAAAGTCCATACACTGGCTCAAGCTTATCGAAGTCTAGACATCGCCGTTGGGCATCAAAGTCTGAACATTGGCCTCATACTTCAAGTCTATACATTGGGTTGTCCGACCACAACTCTATACATTCGGTTGTTATAACTTGAGTCTTCAGTGCTCACAGCACACTCGTTCCAAGTCTGTACACTGATTAGGCTTCGTGAAGTCTATACAGTGGCTGAGCAATGTAAAGTCTACACATTGGTAGGGCTAGTTCATGCATTGTTCATCACATGTCTATACACTGCCATTCATGCGCTTATTCATTAAGTCTGTACACTGCCATTCATGCGCTTATTCATTAAGTCTATACACTCTCTCACGTTGTACACACTTACTCAGTTGCTGTTTCTGAAGTATATACACTCGTGTTAATAGCCTGAACTAACTAAGTATATACATTCCTTCTGTCTCTGTCTGCAGGCGATTCAGGCTGATGATTGGGCACGTGATCCGAGGTTGGCACCTGGCACGTGATCCAAGAAACCAGGAACATGACACGTGGATGGCAACCCAGTCAGGATGCTGCCATGTGGTCGAAATTCAAATGATCTGGCAAAAAGTTCTTGGGCGGGAACCTGGAAGCCACACGCCTAATATCTGCTATAAATATGAAGCTTCGTCCTTCAGAAGAAGCAAGATCGTGAAAAGAAAAAGCAGAAGCCATTTGTGTGAGACTGCACGATCCAGAAAGGAAAAAGAGCAGAGAGTTCCATAGTGTCCAGATCCGAGAGGAGTATGTTCGAGAGAGAGAGAGAGCAGTGTCTGTGGTTTGATGAATTGCTTCCTTTGAAGCTACATTTGTATTGGTTTCAGAACCGACTGCTTCTTCGTTGGTCCTTGTTTCTATTTTGTTTTCTTTTTATTTTGTTCATTCTTCTGATTCGAATTGGTTCCCCTCCGGGGTGTGGAGGAAGGGAGTGTTACTCCGGTTTCCCTCTGGGTTGCAGAGGAAGAGAGATCGGTGATCTCTGGTGTTGCTAGTGACAGGTTGTCATTAGCAGGTTCCCTCCGGTGTGTGGAGGAAGGGAGAGGTGTCTCCGGTTCTGTTCTAGCTGGTAGCTGGAACAGGTTTCAAGCTCTGTGGGTAGCAGAGCTTGGTTGAAAGATTTGTTTCCCTTAGTTGTTCAAGCTGTGTGGCAGCATGTTGTTCGCAAACTGAGTCTGCAGTGTTCTAGCATTGTCTAGTGGAATCCTCATTCCAGTTGGAGTGAGGGGTGGATGTAGATTGCGGACTGCAATCGAACCACCTAAAAACCGAGTGCCTCCTCTGTGGTTTGCTGTTACTATCTGCGCTGTCCATCTGCTTGTCTCTTTGCTTCCATGTGATCAGTTCTTCATTCTCATTTACTTATACTGTCTTGTTTGGTGATTGTGTTTGCATTTCTTTGTGTGCGGGTTCAGGAAGGGCGTAAGCAGTAGAATTAATTTTCCGCCTAAGTTTTTACAAATTGGGAGTGATCTATTCATCCCCCCCCTTCTATATCACTCTTGCTGCGCTAACATGACTTACCATCTTTCCGCAGAATACAGTCCTTTCCCGCAGGATCCATCACAACTTGATGCTCTTCCATCCACTCTCTGCCCATACTGATGTGCGAACGAAGGAGTCGAATCGTGCACCATGCTCCATTGTAATATGTGACGGCCTTGGATATGGTGTTGCCTATAGTTGGTCGATAAAACTCCACAAAAACCTGCTCTCCGCAAATGATAATTTCTCCTATTTTTGAAAGAGAATCCACAATAGACTGATAGATATAATTCCCGGATTGACTTCCATCGAGAAACACCATAGTAGGCTCACGGTTTTGTAGAAGTACTTTACCGCTGAAGAACATCACAGATAGAATTTACCTCGGATCCCAATTTGATAGAACAAATCGGTTCCCTAAGCTCTGATACCAAACTGATACGGGACAAAAATGGTGGGTTCGATTCCAGCAAGGCACCACATGGGCGACGGCTAGAGGTGGCTCGCGACCCACTGCAACAGCGGCAACTGCTCGCAGGAGGGTCTCCTGTTGAGACTGAGCCACAAGCTAGGGACTGTGGGCCAGCAATTATGGCGTCCAGTTAGGGCCACAGAGTCGCGACCGCTGCTGCAATAGGGCCGTAAGGTACGTCTGTTGCAGTTCTGGGGCCCAGATGCACATCTATGGCCGTGGCAGGCAGAGGGACAGCAAGGCGAGTCATGGAGAGAACATTAGAGAAAAGAGACAGGAGAGAGAGAGAGAGAGAGAAAGATAGAACAGAGAGAGAGAACCGAGACGTGAGGGGTGGTAGCTCAAAGTTAGTAGGTGGGGGTGGGGCTGCAGGTCCTCGTGTACCGAGAGAAAAAGAAGGAAAATGAGGAGAGGAAGAAGGGGGATCTCGGGGTGAGGAAGGGAAAGAAGAAGAGCAGGCAAGAGAGAGAAAAAGGGGGAGCGGGAGTGACGGTTGGCGTTGGGGCGAGACGGCCGCAGACGCAGCAGGGGTGGCGCAGTGGCATCATGGTGGTGCAGACGGCAGGCTCTGCTGGTGGCGGGGTGGGCGGTATGGCGCGGCTATCGGGCCTGTCTGGAGATGGGACGGCGATCCAGACATTGAGGCACCGGGTGAGTGTGGTTGCGGTCGATGGCGGTGGGTGGGGCGTCTGATGGGGCTATAATAGGGCTACAGGGCGGGCGGCGGCTGGGTGGGGGGAGGTCGGCCCTGCTCTGTTGCGGTGGAGAGAGAAGTGGGCAGGGGATTAAACAGGAGGGGGGAGGAAGAAGTAGGGGAAGAAGAAAAGGTCGATAGCGGAGGGCTGGATAAGGGGATATGGGAGGAAACAGGGGAGTAGTGAGGTTAGAGGGATGGACGGGAGATGGTTGCAGCAGCGGATGGTGGTAAGGGCCTTGCACCCGCCCCTCTCTCAGGGGGTTCGGAGTCTCTCTCTCAGAGAATAGTGGTGGCGGCCAGTTAGGTTTTTTCCCATTTCATTCCTCATTGTTCAATACAAGAGTAGGGGGGCCTTTTTATAGGGGAGGGTACATACACCTGGACCATTTTACCCTTGTAACCCTAACAAAAGACTGCAACCCTGCATAAAGAAAAGGCCCACAAATGTGAGGCCCATTAAACTACAAACTTAACAAAAAAACAGAAAATAAAGATAATCGACTCTTTTCTTTTGACTCTAGAATCAAGCTTAAATACAAATTACATAATAAAATAAAATGACTCAAGTAGCTCGCTGATCGTTCCACGTCGTTGTCGTGAAGTCCGTTGGTAAATCTGAGCAAACCTGGGCCGTCCACTTAACATCGCTCTGCATCACCTCCCCATCAATCTCAGTTGGTGATAATCACATCAGCTGATTGACCGAACACTCGATTAACCGCTGTTCATGATACCCTCGAAAGATGACTGCAAAATAATGCAACGACTAGGAAAACCCTCATCAAGCCTGACCATGGTTCAATCATTTAAAATTTAAAAGTGTTTTAAAAGGGTTTAAAGTGAATTTACAGCCTATTAGCAAGTTTCAGAGTTTTAAATCATTTGCAAATGATTTTTATCACCCAGTTCCAGTTTCAAGGGCTTTTGTGCTGACTTTGCATCTTTCTAATTAATGAGTTTAAGAGTATCGAGTCATGTCTTACTTCCGGATTTGAATTTCAAATGGATCATTTTTATGACATTTGGGCCTTTACTGCATCACCTTCTTTCACTTTTCTGCTACTTGATTCAGTGTCACATGTCCTTTGAAGTCTCAATCAGATTGCATAATCTTCTTCTGTAGCACCTCAGTTTTTCTGCTGGCAAGAATCCCTTTATATTCCAAGCAGTTGCATACTTGCATATCTTGAAAACAACTGCACTTCGACAATCCTCCTCCTTGTTCTCCCTACCCCTGGACTCATCAGTTTGACAATTTTATTCCAACTGTCCAGATGATGGTTTCCTCATGAGAGCCTCCGATCTTGTATTGTTTAAATGCGAATCAGAAGACCAAATAAACGGTTTTTAAATTCTTGGCATATGTACAACCAAAAGACATGTTCACTTTAAGAGGGTTTACTAAAAAATGTACTAGGTTTTTAGCCTAGTTTGCTGTGGGTTTGGCTCTGTCTGCTCAAATTTATTTGGGCCTAACAGGCAATTATATTGGACCTTAGTGGACCCACTTATTGGACCTTTAATGGATGATAATGGGATCACTAAGAGCACAGACACAGACAGAGAGAAGTGAGAGAAGGAGGAGAAAAAGAAGTTACAGGGGTGAGGAAGTAACAGGGAGGAGAACAGTAAGAAATGAAACTCTCAATATAAACTCTACTTCCCCTAAAAATGTAGCCATTGTGCTCCAACATATGGCACAAGGAATGCAGCAAGGATTTTGATCCACCTGCTATGCTGTGAACTGTATCTAAGAGACTTCAAATAAAGCCACATTTCATCTGTGGAGAAAAAAGTCACGTGAAAATCAAATATGCTGCTGAAGATCTCCTCACCTCCCCAGTGACAGGGCATGTAATGGAAAGATGATCCACATCTTCATCAAAACTACCACAGAAGAAGCATATGGTGTCACCATCTGTCTGTCATTCTTTATATAAACTTTGGGGACAATTCGCTTTTGAAAGGCCAACCACATGAAAGCTTTGACTTTCAATGGATTTGACTCTCCAGATGTCCTTATAAGGCAGGAAGTATGGAGGTAAGTTGTAAACTGATTTGACCGAAAATATGTCTTCGTTTCTGCTCCAAACAAACTTATCCTGCACAGAAGTCTGAAGTTGACAATCTGAGAGCATATGTTGAAGTGACGAAATGTCTGCAAGCTCATCATCTTTAAGTCTTCGGCAGAGAAGATGCTAGTGGAATCTACCAACAACAAACTGTGCACAATCTCTCACAATACACCACGTATGCAGAGCCAGATTAAATAGCTGGACAAATCCATCCTTGAGTGGGATATCTCATAACCACCGATCATACCAGAATAAAGTAAACACCCCATTGCCAACTTGCTTGCGGATAAATTAAGCAATCCACAAACCAGATGCAGTAATGCCCTCCCAAACAGGAGACATCATAGAAGTATTTTCTGGGTGCAGATGGAATCGACCGCATGAACCATAGTGTTTAAACATTATAATCCTTTTCCGTAAAGCATCATTGACAGTAAGTAGCACCCATAACCATTGATGCAACAAGGCCACATTAAAATGTTGTAAATTCTTCACCCCCAGCCCACCACTTTTACGGAGCCTGGATAAGAAGCTCCATTTTACTAATGAGAGACCTTTGGAGTTGTTATCGACTCCTCCCCATAAAAATGTTCTACGGATCTTGTTCATTTTATTCCTAACAGCTGCAGGCATGAGAAAAACATTCAGATAATACATATGAATAATGGTCAGAACAGAGTTAAGCAGAGTGATCTGTCCCCCCAAAGCTCAAGAGTACCAACCCTGCACCCCCTTGCTCTTTGCTTTTACAAATCTCTGATGATATGAGAAAATGAAGGCTTTTCTTCTCTCTATTTCTACCTGCCCAAAAGAAGCAGCTTCTTATGTTTTCAATACGCTTGATTACCGTCTTTGGAGCCCTGAATAGAGAGAATTGATAGTTTGCCAATGTGGATTGTGGACAGCACTGAGATAAAATTTACCCACTTCCTGGTGGGGACACCAAAGCGCACCATCCCAGTTTCACTCTGACTTAGAGAAGAATTCTATTTATGGTTCTTTTGTTATTTCTACTTTGTGGGAGTCTTATTCCTTACTTTAGGAGTCCAATTGGGATTCTTGTTTCTTGTAGTATTTTTACGTTGTTTTAGAGTTGCTTTAGGAGTCTACTAAGTCTTAATACATGCTTTTGGGTCTTCTATGCATATGGACATAATCTTCTTTCATTGGATACAATAAGAGAGTGAAAGAATTTTTTTCTACTGATGTGAGTCCCCGCGAGATTCCAAATTACTCCAACAAGGAGAATCATGAGAAAGGGAGGATGAGAGGTCCAAGTTATCCTGCAACAACTCCGCTACTCTCTTCTTTCTTCTTCCTGCGCCAACAGACCACCATAAACCCCATCACCAACCTCAACACAGCCTCCACCACCTTGTTTTATCTCTTTCTTTGTTCCTCTTTTCTTTGTCTTTTCCCCCCTCTCGTCTTTTCCTAACTGTCCTTTCCTCTCCCCTTTGACCCCAACCCACCCCCCAAGTAGCCACGAGAAGCCCCAGCACAACACCCTCATGGCAGTGTGACCACGCACCCACCCCTCCTCACTGTGCCTCTGTGCCCTACACCCGCCAGCCAACACACCATGCTGCAGTGCTGTACAACAGCTGCACCGTGCCCTCGGCTTCCCCTTCAATGTGCTTGAACAGAGTGCCAGAACGACACACCCCTTCCCCATTCTCGGCAGTCGTCCAGTAGTCCTTTGACGAGTTCGCATCCGAGCAAGCATTATCAACTTCTTTTCCCTAGTCAGCGTGATCGTGGCTCAACGGAACCAAGGTAACAAAATGTCCTCAGTTTATCCCTTTTATTAGAATTATCTCATTGGTCCTGTTTGCTTCCAATTGCAAATGCACTTAGATGGGTGAGAGACGTCCCAAATTAATTATTAATTGTTGTTGACTGTGAGAGAGTGAAAAAAAATTCCTATCTTCTTTATTTGTAAGTCGGGTCAAATCATTGATTGTTGAACACATCCTAATCAATGGGTAGTTTCTCAATTAACATCAATCCTCTAACTTATATTTTGGGGAGATGACACTGTGGGTTTGCAAATTTATTTTGGATCGGAATTTATTACTCTTGGATTAATCAAATTGTCATAATTTTCTGTTGAGCATTTACAAGATATTGCTTTAATTTGAATCATTTGATGCACCAATTGTCGTCATTTGGGATGAGTCTGTCATCCCACATCACCTCCCACTAACAATCTGGCTTTCCAATCCTCTAATTTGTTCTCAACCTTCTTAATAACATCATCCCAATCTTTGACTAGGATGACACCATCTGTTAATGGAAGTCCTAGGCATTTAGTGGGAAATGAAGACCTTCTGCAACCTAGCATATCCTTCAACCTGTTGGGGCCAAAACCTATTCATACAGCCTCAGATTTCTCAAAGTTATTTTTCAACCCTAAAACGCTCTCCACTAGAATAAATAACTAATGCATATTCTTCACCTTCCCTATCTGACCAGAACTGACGAGAAGAGTATCATCTGCAAGTTGAAGATGCATCAACTGAATATTGTCTACCTATGAGTACACCATCAACCAGACATGCTTCTGTTGCACTATGCCACAATGTATTGAGAGTCTGACCAACAAGTGAGGGCGATTCAGTAAGAGGGCTGACCTTCTGTAGGAATTATACTGTAGAAAAGTTCTACCACATCTTTTTGGTCCATGTTTCTTTGCAGCTTCAGAAAGAGAATGACCAATCTTTTCTATGGAAGTCCATTTCTAGCAACACGCAAGGGAATGGTTGACCTTCTATTAGGGAAAATATAGCTTGACTGCAAAGCTAAAACCATTGATATTGATCTTGCCTATTTATATGCAGACTTGTCAATCAAGTGACGCAAGATGTCCCTAAACACATGATGTTACACACCACAAGGACAGAAACTCACAGGTACTGTTTTTTCCGTGTTCTTTGAATACCAAGAGTAAACTCACCCCCCCCCCCCCAGGATCAAGCCCAAATCACCGGTAAGCCGAGCCATTGGCAGGCCAAACATCTCTTGGACAGTGCCCCACTATCTCCTCATCCCCAGCCCAGTGAAGTCCATAAGGTGAGAACCCACATGAACCCCGAGTTAGTACCCTCCCTGTATTTGGGGTTGTTTACAAGCGAAAAATGGGAACACGCTGAAGATGAATTAAAATTTTGGCGAGGTTTCGGGTATCATCAACATGCTTATTTGCATTTATTTATTTCGCATTTTAGGTTTATCAGACGATTTAGGGTTCGTGTACTGAACTTTTTCCCACCGACTAGAATCGGTGTTAATTTATATCGGAACAAGTCCGAACACCTTTGATTAACTGTCAAAGAATGCCTTTTGCCTCTAAATGTTGTGACATAAATGATCTTGATGATCCCCCATTACAGGTACATACTCTTGCAAAGAAATTTGGAGACTTCATTTCTTTGAACATATGTAATTTGAATTATAATCGATCCTTCAAGACCTACATATGGCCCCGATCATGTAATCAGGTCTTCGAGATTATATCTGGTTGCAACCAGAACCTTTAAATTTACTTCAGTCGGCATTTGGGCATTTGAATTTGTTTTCGTCCTAATTGGATCATTGAATTTGCTTCTACCCCTTGATCAGACAGTTGAACTTGAATTCCGCCATGATCGGACCGTTGGATCGCCAACATGATCATTGTTGGTCAGTCGGAATTGCTTCATGGTCATAATCACTCTTTTGTTGTAATCGGACTCTTAAGTTGATTTGATGTCCATCAAGAACATTCCCACGCAAGGTGGGAGTATATTTGTAATTTTCCCTCCATCAGAGTATTTATGCAGTTTTTTCAAACATTGGGATATTTTTACAGTTTCAGAAGAACTTTGGACATTTCTAACTTTTCTGACCCCCTTTTGCATATTTTTGTAGTCTTCTGGCTCTTCTAGACTTATCTGTCATTTCTTGACTTTTCAAGACATTTCTGTAATTTGTTGATTTCTTGGACGTCGTTGTCATTTCTTGAATGTCCGAGATGTTTCTATCATTTGTTAATCTTCCGAAGTAGCCCGGTCATCTCTTGACTTTTTAGGGCATTTCTGTCATTTCTTGACTTCTCGAAGATACCCCGTCACTTCTTGACTCCTAAGCATTCCTGTTTTTCTTGACTTTTCGGATATAGCCCCGTCACTTCTTGACTTCCTGGGCATTCCAATTTTTCTTGACTTTTTTGGAATAACCCCGTCACTTCTTGACTTCCTGAGCATTCCTGTCATTCTTTGACTTTTTGAGGTTATTTGTAACTTCACCCTTCTCTGGATTTTTCGGGCATGATAAGTCTTGGCCATGAAAAGGGTACATGGACTTGGATAACTAGCCATAAGTAGAGCTAAGGAGAGCGCACACCGCTTCAGGGATCCACCGACTCATGCAAGTGGCATAAACTAGAAGAAGGGCATTTTGGTAATTTTGAGACAAGCCAGGAACTTTGTGCAGTTTCTAAATTGAACAATGACTTTCATGTAACTTTCCCACAAATGGGGGTATTTGTGAGATTTTCTGATATTTCAAGATTTTTCCAAGGTTTACCGTCTCGACCGACCCGCCCGTCCCGGTCACGAGCTGGGACGGGTCGGTCCCGACTCGGTCCGTCTCGATCCATCTCGTTCCATGTTAAAATAAAAAAAGGCTTTATATATATATAATATATATATATAATAAAATAAAATAGAAAAGGACATTTTATATATATATAATATAATATTAAATTAATGGGGCGACCCAGTGATGACCCACGACCCAGGCGTCCCGCCCACAGCCTGGGTCGGGTCGGGTCGGGTCGTGCGGGTCGGGGCGACCCGCATCGGGTCGGCAAACTCTGGATTTTTCTACAATTTCCCCACCATCGGGGATATTTCTGCAATTTTTCCACTATCGGGGATATTTCTTCAATTTTCCACCATCAGAGGTGTTTCTATAATTTTTCACCATCGGGGGTGTTTCTACAATTTTTCCACAAGCGGGGATATTTCTGCAATTTTTTCACCATCGGGAGTGCTTCTGCAATTTTTCCACAAGTGGGGGTATTTCTGCAATTTTCTGAGCAGCAAAGGTTTTTCTGCCATTTCTCACCTTTCAAGGGTTTTTTCTGCAATGTCTGCACCTTTCAAGGGTTTATTTGTAATTTCTTGGGATTTCTGGATATTTTTGCAATGTTCAGATTTTCTGACAGCCCCTGTGATGAGAGTATGTCTGTGACATTATTTTTTTCAGAAAATACCCCATGACAGGGGTATGTACTTTCTGAGAATGAAAACATTTTTCCTTCTCACAAAATTGCACATAAGCAGTAAATACACATTTATCTTCTCACAATATTGCACGAGGGCAACGTGTACAGAATTCCCTTTTGGGGCTGAGATGGCAGTGGGTGTTTTCTTCTCAAGCTCCATCGGCCAAGGATGCCAGGGCATTTATTCCCCTTTTAAATAGGTCAGGGTGGCAGTGGGATTTATTCCCTCAGAATTATTCCATCGGACAGAGGCAGAGAAAAGAGAGGAGCGGGGCAACCACCACCTCCATCTCCATCAATTAAGGCTTGTAGAGCCTGACTAGGCATTTACCTCCCCTTTTAATTCCATAAGGGCATTTAATTCCCTCTTAAACCCATCGATTAAGTTGAGTTAACCGTGGGATTTATTCCCCTTCTCCAATCCCATTAGTTAAGAGCATTTATTACCCTTTAAAGCCATGGTTAAGAGGCCAAGGGGGAGAATGGGTGTGCAGGCTCTCTTCTTCCCAAAAATCATTGGCCAAATGCTTTAACCCCCCCCCCCTTCTTGGGTTTCATGCTCATTTACTCTTGCGCGGGGGCAGGTTAATAATAGCAGCTTCCCAGAAAATATCTCATGCAATTATAGAGCCATTCACATAGTTTTTTTATCTTCAAAGTACACCCAACATGGGGGCATATACATAATTACAGTCCTAATGATGATAGGGGTTCCTATGTAATATCTTTTCTTTTCTGATTTCCTTTATGCATGTAGAGAAGGCTGAGGGTAGTTTTGTCTTTCTCATATTGCTTCTGTTTTATTGTTTTAGTTGTTATTGCTGGTTATTGGGTGTGCGGCCCTTGTAATCCTTAGATAGGGGTATTTTTGTCACACCTTGTAAAGAGGGCTGTTGCCCTGTCCTATAAATATAACCTATTGGGCTGTGGTTGTTGACATACCAAAGGTTGACAGCCGCCACCTATTTTTGGCTCTCTCGGTGGGTTCCTCTCTCCTTTCCCCTTGTTCTCCTGATTTCTGGTTACAACATGGTATCAGAGCTGAAGGAGATCTGAAACAAGGGTAGGGAACCGCACCGGTAGCCTCCTTGCTGTCTCCTCTACCAGGAGAAATCCTCTGCGGCCTTTCTTCCTCCTCGTAAGGTAGGGTTTCTGGCCCAGGGATTGTCTGCGGCCCTCTTCCTTCTTGCAAGGAAAGGTTTGCTCTGCCTCCTTTCTTCCTCCCGCGGAGCTCTGCTTGTGAGGTTGTAGCCGCGGCCTGTTGCCTAGGGTTCTAGGCTGTTTCTTGTCCATCTGGGAGTAGCGGGATCTTTGCCATGGCCAACCAGCAGTCTTCATCAACCTCCAGGTCTACATCTACAAGTGCTGAAGGGGCTTATGTAGGAAGAAGGGTATCGGTGTCTGGCACTGTGTCAGGCCATGAACACCATGCCCTGCAGATTACTCCTGTCAAGCTTAACAAAACCAACTATGTTGAATGGTCAGCAGCAGCAAAAATGTACCTTGGAGCAAAGAGGAAGTCTGGCTACATCAATGGTAAAGTTGAGAAACCTGCTGAGGATGGTGTTGAGCTTGAAGATTGGGTTGAACAGAACAGCATTGTGATGACCTGGTTAGTCAATTCTATTGAGGATGCTCAGAGAAAACTGATTATGCGAAAGGAGACAGCTAGAGACATGTGGGTGTTCTTAGAAAAAATGTATGGTGAGAAGAAGAATGCTGTTAGGGTATACCAACTGGAGAATGCCCTATATGGAGCAAGACAAGGTACACTTTCTGTTACAGACTATTTTACTACTCTTCAAACTATGTGGGATGAGCTTGATTATTATGCTGTTGATGACTGGGATACCCCAGTTGATCATAGAAGACACTTGAAGTTCATTCAGAAGGGGAGAGTTCTGAAATTTCTGGGTGGTTTAAACCCGGAGTGGGAATCCCTCCGGGGGCAGATTCTCAATGACACTAGTGCCCTATCCCTTGATGAGGTATATCAAAGGGTGCTGGTTGAAGAGAATAGGAGGGAAGCTATGTCGGTAGATACTCAAACAGCAAGTGGGGTTTCACTGCACGATCATTCTGCTCTGGCCAGCAATGCCTCCAAGTTTAAGAAGGGCAATAGTAACAGTCAAGAGGATGAGGGGAAGGTAGTCAGGAAGTGTAGTCACTGTGGCAGACCTAATCACTTTGTGGATGACTGTTGGGAGCTTTATCCTGGCAAGAAGCCTCTCAAGTTTCGTGACAAGAAGGGCAACAAACAGGCCAGGGGAAATGCAACAACTATCTTGGTCCCTCACCAGGAGAATGGATCTTCAGGTGTTCAAGTAAATAACACCAAGAGTCTATCTCCAACTGATATTACTACACTCCAAAGGATTCTCTCACAACTGGACACATTTGCTTTTGCTTCCACCTCCCTGGGTAAGTCCAATGTTGAGGGGACTGCACTTAGTGCTACTCTTCAACCAACAGACACATCATGAATCATTGACTCCGGAGCTACTGATCACATGACTGGTAACCCTAGTTTTTTTTCTACCTATTCTCTTTCTTCCGGTCAAGAAAATGTGATGGTAGCTGATGGGACTCAAGCCACAATTGCAGGCAAAGGAACTATTACAATGGATGATCATTTTTCCTTGTCATCCACCTTGCATGTTCCTTCTCTGCCAATAAACTTACTGTCCGTTAGTAGCCTCACCAAATCCCTCAATTGTTCCATAACCTTCCTTCCAACTCATTGTGTTTTTCAGGATTTGAAGACCAAGCAAACGATTGGGAGTGGTCTTGAGGACAGGGGCCTGTACAGGCTGAACATAAAAGGGAAGACAGCTTTTCAGTCCAAGAAGGCTAGTGATAATTTCAATCAACTTCAGCAACTCAAGCTATGGCATTGTCGTCTGGGACATCTCTCCTTCAAGTCTTTAAAACTTTTATTTCCTACATTGTTTAAGTCTATTAAACCAGAGTCATTCCAGTGTCCTGTTTGTCAATTGGCAAAACATTGTAGATCTCAGTTTTCAGCTTCTATAACAAAGAGCATCGCTCCTTTTGACTTGGTCCACTCTGATGTTTGGGGTCCTTCCCCTGTGCGGTCTGTGAATGGCTATCGTTATTTCATCACTTTTATTGATGATTTTTCCCTGTGCACTTGGGTGTATCTGTTGAAGTCAAGAGAAGAAGTGCCTCGGGCAGGCCAGGTTTTCTCCAATATGGTGCTGACTCAATTTGATAAGAAAATTAAGACCCTTCGGTCTGATAATGCAAAAGAATACTTTACAAGAAGTCTGAATATGTTTATGCAAGATGAAGGAATGGTTCATGAATCCTTTTGCCCGTATACTCCACAACAAAATGGAGTGGCAGAAAGGAAAAATATGCATCTTATGGCAACTGCTCGAGCCTTCATGTTTCAGCACAAGATTCCCAAACAGTACTGGGCAGATGTTGTCCTCACTGCAGCATATGTCATTAATAGAATGCCATCCAGATCCCTAGGGTTTCGTATTCCTGTGACACTCCTACAACCTGATAATCCTATCTTCCCCTTGACTCCTCGGGTATTTGGGTGCTTGTGTTTTATCCATGTCTTGGGTCCTGCCCAATCCAAACTTGACCCTAAATCTGTGAGGGGAGTTTTTCTTGGTTATTCTCCTACACAAAAGGGGTATAAATGTGCTGATCCTGTCACAGGGAAAGTCTATTATCAAAGAGATGTTACTTTTTTTGAGTCACAGTCATACTTCTCCTCGAATCTGCCTGAGGGGGAGATTACTGTGGACTCATACCTTATTCCCTGTCGTAGCTCTGTTGATGCTCTGGGTTCTTCCTCATTCTCTCCTATTCGGGATGATGTCCAAGATGCCAATGCCGAAGAGGAATTCAACACTGGTGAAGGAACCAATCCTAGGGAGAAGACAAGGTTTGGACAGGTCTACTCCAGAAGATCAAGAGGAGAGGCTGAACAGCTTGAAGAAAAGGCCCCTACCGATGACCACTCTCATGAGAATGTTGGGTTCTCATCTCCTGCTGTCCCTGAGGTTACTTCCGAAACTGACAATCAAGTGACTCTTATTGACCTTGATAAGCCTATTGCCTGCAGGAAAGGTGTGAGAGAGTGTACCAAGCATCCTATTTCCAATTACCTGTGCTACTCAAAAATTTCTCCATTGTACCAGACCTACCTCTCATCTATTTCCAAAACCTTTGTACCTTCCTCTTTTTCGGAAGCTATGAAAAACCCAAGGTGGGTCAAGGCTATGGCAGAGGAGATGGAGGCCCTGAGGAAGAATGGCACTTGGGACTTGGTTGATTTGCCTTCCGGAAAGAAGCCTGTGGGATCAAAATGGGTATACACCATCAAATTTAAATCTGATGGATCTGTGGAAAGATACAAAGCAAGGTTGGTTGCTCAAGGATTTACGCAGACCTATGGCATTGACTACCAAGAAACGTTTGCTCCAGTGGCCAAGTTATCTTCTGTCCGGGTTCTAATGTCTCTTGCTGTCCACCATGACTGGGAATTGCATCAGCTAGATGTTAAAAATGCATTCCTTAATGGGGAATTGGCTGAAGAAGTGTACATGCAACCCCCTCCTAGCTCAACTACAGATGGGAAAGTCTGTAAGCTAAAAAGGGCATTATATGGTCTAAAACAATCCCCTAGAGCTTGGTTTGAAAAGCTGAGAAAATTTATGCTGCGGATGGGGTTTAAACAAGGTAATGGTGACCACACTCTATTTGTGAAAAGGAAGGGTGGACAGGTTGTTATCCTCCTTGTATATGTGAACGAAATGGTGGTCACAGGTGATGATTCTGTTGGCATCATGCAGCTGAAAGACAGTCTCGCAAAGGAATTTGAGATCAAAGATTTGGGCCTCCTGAAGTATTTCCTTGGGATTGAAGTTGCTAGATCCCATGGCAGCATTTTTATCTCCCAAAGAAAGTATGCCCTTGATTTACTAAGAGAGACAGGGAAGATGGGCAGTAGGCCGGCTGATACCCCACTTGAACTGAATCACAAGCTGAGTAGTCTTGATGGAGAAATTCTCTCAGAGGTTGAAAAAGACAGGTATCAAAAGATAGTGGGAAAACTCCTCTACTTATCCTTGACCAGACCAGATATTACATATGCAACCAATGTGGTCAGTCAGTTTATGCATGCCCCCAGGAGCAAGCACATGCAGGCTGTTGATAGGATCTTGAGGTACATCAAAACATCTCCGAGAAGAGGTTTGTTATTTAGGAAGAAAGGTCATCTGAGTTTGGAGGGGTTCTCTGATGCTGACTGGGTTGGATCACAAGATGATCGAAGGTCAACATCTGGGTACTGTATTTACCTGGGTGGAAACCTCGTTACCTGGAGGAGCAAAAAACAATCTGTCTGTGCAAGATCAAGTGCAGAAGCTGAATATAGAGCTATGGCACAAGCTGTAGCAGAACTACTGTGGGTAAATATTCTGTTAACCGACATTGGGATTAGGGTTGTGCTTCCCATGAAGCTCTACTGTGACAACAAGGTAGCAATCAGTATTGCCAACAACCCTGTCCAACATGATAAGACAAAGCACATCGAGCTAGATAGACACTTTATCCGGGAGAGGCTGGACACTGGAGAGCTGTGTTTGCCCTATATCCGGTCTACTGATCAAGCTGCAGATGTGCTTACCAAAAGTTTGTCAAAGGATGATTTCAAACTAATGTTAAGCAAGCTAAGCATGTTAGACATCTATGCTCAGCTTGAGGGGGAGTGTAGAGAAGGCTGAGGGTAGTTTTGTCTTTCTCATATTGCTTATGTTTTATTGTTTTAGTTGTTATTGCTGGTTATTGGGTGTGCGGCCCTTGTAATCCTTAGATAAGGGTATTTTTGTCACACCTTGTAAAGAGGGCTGTTGCCCTGTCCTATAAATATAACATATTGGGCTGTGGCTGTTGACATACCAGAGGTTGACAGCCGCCACCTATTTTTGGCTCTCTCGGTGGGTTTCTCTCTCCTTTCCCCTTGTTCTCCTAATTTCTGGTTACAACAATGCATACACAGGCAGAAGAACCCTTGAGCGAACCCTCCTTGGGATTCATGCTTCAAGCTTCATGTCTCATGTTTTTGAAAGAAAACACGAGTATTCAGCACCTTTGCTCCCTGCGCAGGCCTTCTTGTGCCTTCCTCATCTTGCTCCTTGATGGATGCTTGAATTGAGAGAGCTCTGGACCTCCTTGTGCAAAGGGGATGCTCCAAGCCTTGCTTCTCCAAGATATCTCCAAGAGTTGAAAGTTCCCCCGGTTGTTCAAGGTCTTCAAATCTTCAAGAAATTTCAAGATTTCAAAAGCTCCTTGCGCAGTCTTCCTCCTTGTGCTTCTTGCCTTCCTTTTTTTTCAAGGTGTGTGTTCCCCCCTATTTATAGGAGATGGAGGAGGGAATACGGAGGCGAAACCTCCTGGTTTTTCTTGTCCTTTCGTCTTTCCCCTTCTTTTCTTTTTTTTGCTCTAGGGAGAGAAAGTGCAGCAAGAAGGCGGAGGGGGTTTCACCGGGTTGGGGCCTCCCTCCTGGCTGTTGTTGTTCTTCTTCTCTTTTTTTTAGTAGTGGACAGCAGAGGAGAGAGGGAGAGAGAGACCCAGGGGTGGTCCCTCGACTCCCTCCCTGGGCTCCACAGCCAGGGTGGTCCCCCCGGGTCTGCAGAACCCGGGGGTGCCACCTCCGGGCTTGCAGAACGAGGAGGGGCCACCTCCGGGTCTGCAAGACCCGAGGGTGCCTCCTCCGGGTCTGCCCGGAGGTACCACCTCTGGGTTTCCTTCGCACCGCCCAAGAGAGAAAAAGGGGGAGGCAGTCCCTCCTGGTTTCTCAATCCAAAATAGTATAAAAACCCATGGATTTGACCTTCGCCATAATGCATTTTATTTTCTGAAAATATCAAAAAGATATTGTGGATTTTGTGGGGTTCAACAGGGGTCCATGGTGGAAGTTGATACTGTGACCTCCCAGTTGTGTATCGAACTCTCCCACAACGAGGGACAAAACTCACAGGTAATTAAATTAGTATAAAATTTGTTTCTATAGATATTCACTCACACTCTCTCATATTTACTAGGTAGATTAATTCCCCAAAAGATTTTTTTTTTGGGCTATGTTCCACCCACATATAAGTGAACACAGCAACGAGATCAAGCTTACAAGGAGCGCCATGTCAATCTCAGCAAGCAATTATGTGTAGGATGACTAAAAGATCATGAAGACTATGCAAAAGGGCTATGTAAATGGACTGTTCTTCAAAGTAGTTATGTGATGTTGCTAGTCAAAATACAGGGGGTTTGTATGTGCATGAGTATGACAACAGTAAAAAGCCACATGATGAAAGGCACGTGGTCTATAGGATGGGTGGATGTATGGCTCGACCAAAGACACAACAAGAAGAAGTTTACAAAAAGGGCTATGTAAATGGACGCTAGTCAAAATACAGGGGGTTTGTATGTGCATGAGTATGACAACAGTAAAAAGCCACATGATGAAAGGCACATGGTCTATAAGATGGGTGGATGTATGGCTCGACCAAAGACACAACAGGAAGAAGTTCAAGGTTTCTGCATTTAACATGAAGAAAGCAAAGAGGACAGGCCAGCAGGTGCAGTTGGTTCTATGGTGAGGGTGAAAGGATTCAAATGTGGAGCGGACCGGATGCTGTTGGACCCTAAATGTTTAGGGTTTCAAAAAATTCAGACTGCAAGTTAGTTATAACAGGGTACATAAGTCTACTATACAGTCTATACGTGCCTACATGCGAGCATGACTAAGAAGATTAGCATGAGCAAGATGCTACTAAATGTTATGGCCTGCTAAGGCATCATGTCAAGCAGCGCATTGTCACCTTAACAATGAAGAAAAGGGGAAGACCATAAGGAGAAAGTTTATCCAGAGGGTAAGGCTGCGCCCTCCCTCCTCAAGGTCTTCTGGCCTTTGTCTTTTTTAGGTCCATTGGACCACATAGACCATGTGGTCCCCAAGTCCATCGATCTTATACTTAATGACCTTGATTAATCAATTAATAAGTCATATTTGGCATGATTTTAATTCTTGGGTCATGTATTTCATGATGTTAGTTAATTAATGGACTATATCCTTCATGATCAGAATCAATTAATAAGCCACATGTTTCATAGAATTAATCAATGAACCATGCAGTTCATGGACTTTCAGTAGACCATGTATCACGTGGGATAAATAGACCATGTATTTCATGGACTTCATTAATAGACAATGTCAAACAATCATGCTAATGGATCATGGTCCACAGCTCGGCCACTTGATCTAATGAATGGACCATGGCCCACACGATTCGAACAATTGGCCCAATCAACATACCGTGGCACGTGTGGCTCGGTCAATTGACCCGAATTGATGGACTGCAGCTCACATAGCTCGGTCAATTAATCAAATCGATGGACCATGGCCTACATGGCTCAAGCAATTAACCCAATTGGTGGATCATGGCCCATGCAGCTTGGTCAATTAACCCAATTGATGGACCATAGCCTACATGGCTTGGTCACATAACTCAATTGATGAACCATGGCCTACACAGCTCGATCAATTAACCCAATATGGGTTGGCCTGCACAGCTTGGTCAATTAACCCAATTGATGGATCGTGGCCTACATGGCTCAGTCAATTAACCCAATTGATGCATCGTGGCCCATGCGGCTCGAAGAATTGATCTAATTCATAAACCGTGGCCTACAAAGTTTGGTCAATCAACCCAATTGATAGATCGTGGCCAATGCAGCTCGATCAATGATCTAATTCATGGACCATGGCCGACATGGCTTGGTCAATTTACCACACTAAGGGACCGTAGCCCATTGGAGCTCAAGCAATTGATCAATTCATAGACTGTGGCCTATACGGCTTGGTCACTCAACTCAATTAATGGACCAAAACCCATGCAGCTCAATCAACTATCATAATTGATGGTCCATGGCCAACAAGGCTCAGTCAGTAGACTTGATTAGTGGACCATGGTCCACGCAGCTCGGTCAATTTATATAAATGATGGACTAATTGATCCAAAATCATGTAATTTCACTCGTATTATCAAATCAATACAACTATATTATTGTTGAACCCCAAAACGTTCATAATTTTTGGTAATTACAGAAAAATTCAGAAATTAAAATGTCTTAGACTATGACATGGAGCGATGCTCGGCCGTCACCGTCATACGAATGCTCATGGGCATTTCATCAAACACCTTGTGGGCGGCACAAAGTCATGCATACCCGCTCTACAACATCAAGTGTTCAAGCACCTGAAGTTCATTAAGACATTTGACCAAGCGCCCGATGGGCGGCATAAGGCCACCAAGTACTCAACAAAGCCCCACGCTAAGTCGAACTTTTAGTTCTTTATGTCAAGTGGGCATTTTTCTAAGCATCACGTGGGCGGCGTCAAATTATACACCCACACGGACAAATTTTATATAAAAATTAAGTTTTTAGTGCCGTTATGTATCCCCATGGCATTAAAATAAATCTCATGTTACCCCATAGTCAAACGGGCAGCAAGGCGATGCTTAGAGACGGCCAACAAACAAACAAAAAATCTCTAGGCGTCGTTTTGTTTGAAGAAGTCAAAAAAATAATAGAAAAAAATCCAGAAAAGGGGGCTTTTATAGCCTCGACAAAAGCCACACAAAAAGGGGGGAGGGGGAGCCGCCCTCTCCCTCTTCCTTCTCCTCTCTCCTGCATGCACTCGGGGGACCCCCCCCCCCACCGGGGCCTGCTCCCACCGAGGGGAAACCCCCCGCCTACCTCCACCGGGGGGAGCCCCCTCGGGGCTTGTTCCCACGGGGGGAGCCCCCCCGGTCTCCCTGCACCGGGGGAGCCCCCCCCTAGGGCCCACTTGCACCTGGGGGAGCCCCCCCCCCCCCCCAGTCTCCCTCTATCGGAGGGGAGCCCTCCCCCCTCTCTGCCTGCGCGCACACCCAGGGGAAGCCCCCTGGGTCTCCTCCCACCGAGAGGGAGGGCTTCCCCCCTCTTCTTTCTACTGCACCACTGGGGGTGGCCTAGGATGGGGAGAGGAAGAGACGGGGACCGAAACGATGAAGGCTTACCTCCACCAAGTTCCACCGAGAGAGGTCTCCTCTTTGGCCTCCTCCACCACCTATAAAAAGCGAAGACCTCCTCTTGAAGGGGACTTGGATGCTCGTGAAAGCTTGAAGCTCGGGAAGAAGAAGACCACCCCAAGAAGCCCAGCTGCAACCTGCGCAAGAGGTGAGAGAGGGGGCCCTCCTCCATATACAAGTTTGTTAAAGTTTAAAACAAGCCCTCGGGCCTATTTGTAAAAATACCTTCGTGTCTGGAAAAGTTGTCTATTCACCATGGATGATGAAGACAAGACATGAACTTAAGTTCTGGGATCTTTTTTATGTGTTATGATCAGGGTTTGCAATCCCGGATCGGGACGGCCCGACCCACACGACCCGACCCAGGCGGTGGGCGGGACGCCCGGACCGTGGGTCGTGACCGGGACGCTCCATATATTTAATATTTTATTTTAAATATAAAACATTTTATAGGTAAGATGGTTAAGTGTCTTCATCAGTTCAGGGGTGGTTTGGGTTCGAAACTCACCAATTACATGTGTTATTTTGATTTCTTTTTAAGATTTTCATATAAAAAACTCAAAATCCCAAGGACATTCAACAGATTCGAACCCAAGACGTCTTAAACAAAACGCATAAATCACTTAACCAACTGGGCTAAGAATGTTGTATTATTTTATATATATTATATATATAAATAGTCTTTTTTTATTTTGACATTTGACGAGATGGACTGAGACGGAGCGAGACGGTACCGTCCCGTCCCGGGCCGGGCCGTGACCGGGACAGCAAACCTTGGTTATGATGAAGAAAGGCATAAAAGAACAGAAATTACAATTATATCTCGAAAGATTGCGAAATTATGTAAATATCCAAGAAAGTCCGAGAAATTTTGAATTTCAAGAATTTCAAGGAAAGGGGGTTCAAATCTGCAAAAATGTTCTTCAAAGTGCATAAAAGTCCCCGTTTTATTCCAAAGTTCAAATAACTGCAATTTTACCCCGAAATTATGAGAAATTACATGAAAGTCCAAGAAAATATGATAAAATACAATAAAATTCAGAAAAAAATACACAAAGATGCTTCAATCAAGAAAAATTACAAAAATACCCCCGGAGGTCAAAAATTACTGAAATACCTCCGGATGTCAGAAAATTACAGAAATATCTCCAAAGGCCATAAAATTATAGAAATACCCTGAAGGTCAGAAAATTACAGAAATACCCCCCAGAGGTCAGAAAATTACAGAAATATCCCCCAATGGTGGAAAAATTACAGAAACACCCCCGATGGTCGGAAAATTATGGAAACACCTCCGAAGGTCAAGGACATTATAGAAATGCCCTCAAAAAAGGAAAAACTGCAAAGACACCCCTCTCAAAAAAAATTGCGAATAAACCCTTACTATAGGGAAAATTGTAAATATACCCCTGCCTTAAGGCACGGGAGTCTTCCCGAGGGCGGACCCTTAACATTATGGCTGACATCGCAAGGGTAAAAGAGATCTTTTGTAATTAATCAAAAGTGTTCGGACTTGTTCCGATGTAAATTAACATCGACTCCGGTCGATGAGGAAAGATCTTGTACACGAACCCTAAATCGTCTAATAAACCCAAAAACGCGGAATTAACAAATATGCTAACATATACGCATATTTATCCAACGAAAATGGATGTCCGAAAATTTCACGTGTAAAACATACTGGTACGCCCAATGGGACCTTTCCTGTCTTTCAACTTTTTTTCAAAGACTTTGTAACTCTACGAAGGCCCTGATTTCCCTTCTTTGCCCTTTCAGGAGGGAGCAAGGAGGGGACTTGAATTCCGAAGCCAAGTTTTCTTCAATAAATCTTCGACCAACTCAATGGCGGTGGTTACATACGGACCTCTCGTCATCGCATACCATGCCAGATGCGGCTATTTGGCGACCCCGATAGTGTTCGGGGATTTCCTGACTGTGGTTGGATCCCCTTTCTTTCTGGGGGTGGTCCCTGCCACCCAAAAGACACCTGACACCTGTGGCACCAACTGTGCCTGTAACTGTTGGGGGCGTTAAGCCCCGCTCCTTACAAGGCCGAGTCTTCTTGGTCAATACTGTTTCATCTAGCGTCGTTCCCGCAAAATGGGGGCAACACCGAAGCAGCCAAAGCAGGAAGCCCACGACAACAATCTCCAGGTCCGACAAGATTGTTCTTGTCGGCAGCCTTCGTGTCCGGCTCGATGGCGACGAGCCGATATTACCACAGGACAATCATGTCCCAATAATACCGACGTCCAACCACTTCGCGCTTCTTCGCCAAGTGTGGGAGGACAAGTCAGACTTTAAAGAGAAGTCCAAATCCAAGAATGGGGGCAGCAAAATTGAAAAACGCTCCCGAAAAATGAAGCAGGTTTGGGTCAGCCCATGAAATTAAACGAGCCAGGGCACGCAAGCCAGATCAAGCTCAGCATCAGCACCAAACTTATGTTCAGACATCTTAAGATGTCGAGCCTTTGTGCCCGTAGGGGAAAAAGAGAAAGGGGGTTTATCGTAAACCCAATTTTGTTTCTCGGAACTCGGACCCAGTCCGAGTTGAACCAGCCACCCGCGCCCTTGCGTCGCCAACCTGGGTCTCAGTCTTTGGTAGATTGGCAAAGTCCCCATTAGCGCGGCCGTCGGTCTTTGATAGATTGGGGGCATCCCCCCGCAAAAGACTACAGCCGCCAAAGAAGCGAAGGGTGGTTCTAGCCTCGGAAACTGGGGATAGCATGAAGGTCTATACCTGCTATGCCTCCGGCAAAGAACCAATGGAGCCCATTGGCAATCCCGCCAATCTAAATGAACCTACCAGGTCAGGTGACCCAAATCCGACAATGGATGCGATATACCTTAATATCAGGACTACTGTTAGAATAAACCTTCAAGCCCAAGCGGAGACTTCCAACCAGGGTCATCACCAGAAACAGAACGTGGAGCAGGCCCGGAACCAAGATGTTAACTTCACCCAAGAAGAAAATGACCTCGATGAAGTTAAAAGCATCCATGGAGATGGAGGAGCTCAACCCATCGATGGTTACGCCAACCCGGTGTTCGAGCCGCCTATAAGGGCGGCATTTCAAGCCATGTCCGACGATGCCAAGTTTGAAACCATGCAGCGTTAGCACATAGAGATGACCAATTTCATGCTTGAAATGAAGCGGCAGATGAACGTGAATGCCCAAAGGCCCCCAACGCCGGTCCACGATCAAAATCTCCGGCGAGAGCAGCGGTTGGGAAACCACGCCATTGTTAACCGACAAACAGCTGCACCCTACCATGTGGCTGTCGAAGCAAGGACCGAGCCGCTTCATGCTCCACCCAATGTCTAGTCTTCTTAAACTCCGACGGCTGAAGATGTCATCGCCCAGCGGCATATGATAGAAAAGATTGTTGAAGATAAGTTCGCCCAGCGCGGCGAGGTTATGGCCACTGTTGACTTATACAGTGTACCTTACCCACTTCATCACCAATTCAAGAAGCTCCCGCTAGATTGCCCAAAAGCCCCGAAACTGTATAAGTTCAACAGGCTGGGGTCCCCACTTGAACATTTGGCCTACTACATAACGGCCATGGGTGATCTTGCGCTTGAGGAGTCATATCTCCTTCGTTACTTTGCAACCTCTCTCACGGTCAGCGCCTTCCAATGGTACTCAAGGCTGAAGCCCAATTCTATGGCTGACTGGACCGATCGACAGAAGAAGTTCATTGATCGTTTCCAAGCAACCAAGAGAAAGGTCTCCCTTGCAAAGCTATGCTCACTCAAGCAGAAGAGGGGGGAAACCGCACTCGACTTTATCAAGCACTGGAGGGACTTCAGCATGAGATGTGACAACCCTCCTTCCCAAGAGGATGCAATAACAATATGCGGAAGGGGCTTGTCAGTAGAAGTCAGTGAGAAGTTGTTGGGGGCAAACATCAAAGGTTTCGACCAATTGAATTCGGTCGTTGCGGAACTAGAAATATTTTTCGTCGACAACCAAACATTCACTCCCTCGAAGGGTAAGCCTCCTAAGGAGTGGAATGCTGCCGGGAAGGAGGCCAACGCCGTTGATTTCTCCCCCACAAACAAGTCCGATGAAATGACGACCCCGAGCAACTCTGGCAAGAAGGCCGAAGGGAAGGCGTCGGCAAGATTGTCTGAGCATATGAAGACTCCTTATTCCTTCAAGAAGGAGCATACCAAAAGACTCTTCAATCTTTGTCTCAAGAACAAGCTGATATCCCTGCCGGATCCAAAGAAGCCGGAGGATGTCAATAAGTCCGATGACCCCAATTATTGCGTATATCATCGCATATTGGGTCATACCATTGAAACTGTTATGTTTTCAAGGATGAGGCGGAGAAGATGATCTGAAACCGACTCATCACAATGAAAATCAATTTGGTGGATCCCCCACAACCCCATGCTTGGGATCGACCGACTCGTTCGGCTAATGTGATCCACCATTCAATCAATGAGAGCCGTACAGCGGCAGCCTTCACACTCCCCGAGCCAGAAACAGTGGAAGCTAGCTCCAGCCGGACCAAACCTACTGTGTGGTATCCAAGATGGAAGCCTTCCCATCAGTGCTCCTTTCCGAAGGAGAATACCAAGGAGATATTTGACCGCCTACTTAAGAAAGGTCGGATCATGGCGCATGACCCGCCGCCAAATTATACGAAGGTTAAGAAAAGGCATCCTCGGTATTGTGAATGCCACGCCACCATATCTCACCCTACCAGGAAATGTAAGCAGGTGCAAGATTGTATCGAAATCCTCATTCAGAAGGGGGAGATCGATATTCAAGGAGACAGCATGACAAGGAAAAGTCTCAGAGAAGCTGCCTAGCAAATTTTAAATCAAGGCCATAACACGAGAAGCCCGCTTCGGCCTCACATGCGGGAAGGATTAAACTTCTCGGTAAATGTTATTCATAAAGTCCGAGGAAAGAGCCGGGAGAGGTTCGTGGCTAATGAGCTCCAGTCGACCCTCTCTATTAGGCCACAAGAAGCCTCGCAAAGGGGCACATCTCTCTTAATGTCTAAATGCCTAGCCATTCGGAAAACTACTCGGAAAATTAAAAGGGAGGTCAGACAGTTACAGTGCAACCAACAGAGTCTGCTACGGCTTGTGGAACGTATTGATGACCGGTTGTCAACACTGTCCCCAGCACCTTCAACGGGACAATCTGTCCCAGCCTCTACCCGCAACTCAGAGAACACGGTAGAATTTTGAAGGTTGCCAAGATCTAGAGGGTGGTTGTCCGAGGATCCAGCGGGCTCATCCGCCGATGAGGCCCCACGACAGTTATACTCTTTCCCTCGGTATAAAATTTTGGAGATATTTCATATCTGCCACAGAAAGGGATTGATACAGTTCCCCGCATCAGACAATGATCCAGGCACTAGTATAAGGCATCAACATGGCTATTGCTTGTATCATCGCGTCATGGGTCACGTCATTTATGACTGCCCTGCTTTCAAAGACATTGCGGAGGATTTAATTACCCGGCAAGTAATAAATATAGATGGTTCCCTCTAGGGACCTCCAAGGTCTCCCCATCAGGGCCAATCAATCTTCTCAGTAAAAGTCATACATGCATCAACTTCCCACACACCCTCCAAGCTGAAAGCACGAGAGGTTGGTCCCAGTTCGGGTCGATCTACAACGGAGTGTCTTGAATGGCGACCGTGGCAGGACTTAAAGTCCTTGCCCTTTCACAAGGAGGAAACCTAGAGGCTGCTAGAGATTCTCCTAGGCGGAAAAGAAATTCTTGTGCGTGATCCTCCCTAACGTCGCCCTGGAGCAAATTCCAAGGGTGGGAAGCAAGGCCCGCCGGCCCCGCTCGTCAACAAGGATGGTAGGGCGACCCCAAAAGAAGCCCAAGACTCTCCTCAACAACGAGAAAAGAGTCCTCGCCCGAGTCAGAAAGGTAATTCTCAACAAGGAAAGTTGAAGATGAATGATGAGCTGACCTCAGAAGGCAAACACCGACAAGGGGACCTCAAGACCAGTACCCGACAAAGCCAAAAAAGCCTGACCCAGCATGGGGATCTCAAGCTAACTCCCAGGCATACCCAAGGGGGCCAAAGCCAGGAAGAAAGCCTCGGGTTACAGGCAAAACAAGCCCAAAAGAGCAATCTGCAACTAAACAACCATATTTTATCCTCTGTTTCAAGCCAGAAGGATAGAGTTAAGTCTGACCTCCCCAAACAAGGCCTCACACCAAGGCAAAAGTTGGCAAGTGTAAAGCCCCATGTAGCATCATCATCGCAAAACTTTGGCCTTTATATGACCGAATTCCAAGAGTTGCCACCCGAAATAGTCAGTCAAGCAATCAATGTCACATTCCGGGTGCATGAAGAAGAGGGCGGCTGGGTCGATGTGACCCCAAATAAAAGTGATCACCCTAAACCCCCGAAAAGGAAGGGCAGGTTCAATAGCTCTAATGCCGGAGGCACCTCCCAACCTTCTGCAAAAATGGATGTCCTTTCTCCTGCCAAATTAGCGCGAGCTAAAAAGCAAGAGAAGAATAGAAAGAAGAATTTAAAAAAAAAAGTAAAGCAACAAGCCGAGCAGGCCGCTGTCATGGAGGCCCTTAAGGAGCTAGCTCCTTTACAAAAGCTGCAAAAATTAATCGATGAGCTCGAGGAGTACGTTCCCTCCACACCCACTAAAGCCGTTCCTCTAGATAAATATATTCCATGGAAAGAATTGGAACGAAAGACTCGACTCAAGAACTGGCTCTGACAAATGTACTAGCGAGCACAGGAGGGCGAGAAACTTCCTATCCCATAGGAACTTTTTATCTTCTACAAAGATGAGGAACTCACCATAGAGAAGTTAGAAGAAATGCTGAAGAACTTCTCATGTAATATGGTGTCCATACCACCGCCAGAAAGTCTACAAGCACCAAGCGGAGACAATGTCACTGCCTCTGCAACTGGGGATAGGATCACTATGGCCACCTACCGCCGTCGTAATGCAGAGCTCCGAAATCGCAGTCGCGGTAGAGGTCGTGGCCGTGGGCGAGCAAGGCATCCAACGTCCTCTAATGGCGAGAATGCTAATTCAACATACCCTCAAAAGGTCATCGTTTTTCGAGGCGAAGACCCGGGTCCTATTCCTGAAGTTCAAATTCGGGTTGATACCTTCTTCTTTGACCCGTCAGATGAGGAGGATGAGCTAATAAAACCAACCCTACAAAAACCTGCCAACTCATCTCAGATTCAAGGCAGGGCCGCCACCTTCTCCTTTGATCTGTCAGATAAAGAAGACGAACCAGTAAAGCCGGCCCCACAAGAAAAGCTGGTTGATCCAACTCAAGTAGGACCCCTCCGGCAAAGACAATGACGAGCCGCCTCCCCCAGAAGAACATTCCCTGGCTCCATTATTCCAAGAAGAGACAAACAATCAAGTGAAGGTTGAGCCAAATAAAAAGTCCAATCATCAACTTAGGCCTCTGTCTGAAATCATCCCTCCGCTGGATCAAGCTCGTGCGCAGGCCGATCGTAAGATCATCCAACACATGAAGCGGATGCCAACCTCTGTCACCATATGGGAGGCCATTGCTTGGAGCAAAGAGCTCAGGGAAGCCCTGGTAACAGTACTCCAAGAGCCAAAGGTTTATGAAGCTCACATAGCTGAACTCCAGGCTCAAGCATATGAAGCCCTTGCAACAACTGTCACTTTTATAGATAAAGACATGATGTTGTCTTCCCCTTGCCACAATCGTCCTCCATACATGCAAGGGAAGATAAATGGCCACGAATTGAACCCGATTCTGGTAGATCCTAGGGCGTCTGTCAACATAATGCCGCTTAAGGCCTTCAAGTCTTTATTTCTCGTGCCCTACCTGCAAAGGGTCAATGACGTCAAAATCTCGGATTTCAACTAGGATTCAGAAGACGCATTGGGCAAGATAGAAGTGGAAGTAACCATGGACAATTTTGTCAATAAAGCCACATTCTACATTATCAATGCGAATACGCCATACAAAGCCCAGTTTGGGAGGCCCAGGTTGCATGAAAATTGGGTCATCCCTTCAACTCTTCACCAATGCATCAAGTACGCAAAGGATGGAGAGCAACACACAGTCTTTGCCGATCGGGCTCCGTTCCGTCTAAATGAATGCAATTTAACAGATGTTCAATTGTATTTTGGGGAACCTACCATTAACCCTCCTGCGGGAGTTAAAGACAAAGGGAAACAAAAGGTGGCTGCAGAAGAAGAAGATGAAGAAGAGCTCTTCGCAGTAAACAAAGATCTCGCCAAGTTACACCGACTGCATATACAAGCTAACGCTGCCAATGCTAAGCCAACTCGGCTAGAGAGGCGAGAGGTTAATTTTGAAGCCAACCTCATCAATCGAACAATCGACAACAGTATCTCCTTGCCTTAGACATGCATGCAGCTCCCCTTTTTGAGGGAAGAACACAAAGTTGAACAATTAAAGACGTTCATCGTCACATATCAAAGGAAAGGGAAAAAGAAGAGCAGTAAGGCCGCCAAGCCCATCATTTTTTATAAGGGAGACTTAGTACCCGAAGGCCCTCCTGAGGATGACTTTGGTTGGGATGAGGTGCCCAAGAACGCCCCCAAATTCGTCCAGGAAATGGACGACATGCCCGAACACATTAAAGAAATGTACCGGAAGCAAAACATCCCGCAAATTCAAGAAGCTTCTCGACAGGACTATTTTCAGCAACTGTGGTATCCCTCACAAGTTAGAGGACAGTCTCCCTTCTCCAAGAAAGATGACTTCAAGATTTACTACGTTGTCAACACTATAGGGTTGTCACCCTCTGCCAGCGACTCCAGCCCCAACTAGAAGGCTGGCGCCTGTGCAACTAAGCATCAAGGAGAACTGGCACCTGAAAATCATAATGAACAGCTTCAGTTGCCTGATATCAACATCGTGGATACCCGCGCTATCGGTCCTAACGATGAAGAGGAGTTTATCATACTACGACCCGTCCTGCGAAAACTGGAAGATGCTGGGCAAGCGGCTCTACGCCAATTGGCTGGTCTTGACCTTGAGGACCCCGCACCAATCATTGCAAATGTCCCCCCCAAATAGGCAGCAAGAAGAACTAACCACCGTGTTAGAAGGTTTGAAGCAAGAAAATCAAGCATTGAAATCCCTTGTGTAAGAATTATTCCGAGAACGAGATGTCCTGCTTAGGCATCTCGCCTCTTCATCAAGTTACCAAACCAACTTCGGGGCTCAAGCAAGTGCCAATCCTCCAACAATTTCGACCGAACCACCAGGCGGTCAAGTTAGACCCATTAAGGCCCATCATACCATCAAGAAGAGGGCAAGTAACGTGGGGTTCTTCCCTATGGATGTTCATCCTCAAGGAAGAACTGGCACAAGCAGGCCTCATGAAGATGCTAGGGAAAGGTCTCCTGTTCTAACGCTAGCACAGCGAATGGAAACACCATACTCCTTCATTAAGGCACATACCGAGCCATTGTTTAAATTTTGCATGGCTCGGAACCTCATAACACTGCCAGAGCCTCGGAGGCCGGCCAAGAAAAGCAAAGTTCAAGCAACTAGCTTCTGCCGGTATCATCGAATGCCGGGACATGCTACAGAGGATTACTACATCCTTAAAGATAAGGTTGAAAGCCTAATACAGGCGAGAGTCATTCAAATTAAAAATCATCAGGTGTATCCCCCACAACCTCACCAATGGGATCGATCCAAGCCGTCGGCTAAACAAATTTTCGCCTTAGCCGCTCCTGCACTACCTAAATTTGAGGCAAAGGAACCATTCCTGGGGCAGTTTCCTGTCTCCGGAAGAGATGTGACGGGCCTCCCCCGTACCCAGGAAGGGAGTTTCAAAGTCTACTACTCTGTAAATACCATAGGATCGTCATCCTCCCCCAGTAGCTCAGACTTTGGCGAGGAGCCCAGCAATCCTACAAATGAACAACAAAGAGAAGTGGCGCCCGAAGACTAGGATGAGCAACTTCAGTCGTCCATCGTCAACAACCTGGACTATTACGATGTCCACATCACCAAGTTGGACGGCGGCGAGGATTTCATCGATCTACAGCCAGCTCCGCGAGAGCTTGAAGATGGCGGCCAAGCGACTGTAGATGAGTTAGTTGAGCTCAACCTCGGGGATGCTGACGATCTCCGGCCAATTTTCATCAGTTCCCTTCTCAATGAGGAAGAAAGGCAGGCATACAAACAACTCATATTGGAATACAAAGGCTGCTTTGCCTGGACCTACAAAGAAATGCCCGGGATGGAGCCCTCCGTGGTCGAGCACGAATTGGCAATACTCCCCACGGCCAAACCTCTCAAACAAGCCCAAAGGCGTATGCGTCATGAGCCCGAAGTCAAGGTGAATGCTGAAGTTGACAAGCTCCTAGAGGTAGATTTTATAGAGCCCTACATTTATCTAATCTGGCTTGCCAATATAGTCCCCGTTAAAATAAAGAATGGCCAAGTCCGTATTTGCATCGACTATAGAGACCTAAATAAAGCCTGTCCGAAGGATGACTTTCCCGTCCCGATCACTGAAACTATGGTCGATATGACCACAGGACATGAAACTTTATCTTTTATGGACAGATCTTCGGATTACAATCAAATCCGAACGGCCATCAAGGACAAGGACCACACGGCCTCCCCCAAAGGGGTCTTCAACTACAAATGGATGCCTTTCGGCTTGAAGAATGCTGGCGCCACATATCAAAGGGTCATGACCAAGATCTTTGATGAAATACTACACGACCTGGTCGAGTGTTATGTTGATAACCTCGTCGTCAAAACTCGAAGGCGGGAAGATCACTTGGCTGATTTGCGTCGGGTTTTGAAAGACTTCGTCAATTTCAACTCAAGATGAACCCGATGAAGTGCGCTTTTGGCGTTTCAAGTGGCAAGTTCCTCGGCTTCATTGTCAGATATCGGGGGATAGATATAGACCCCGATAAAATCAAGGCAATTCGGGAGTTGCCGCCGCCCAGAAACATAACTGAAATGAGGTCGCTCCAGGGAAGACTGACCTACATTAGGCGTTTTATAACCTTTCAGGGAGAAGCGCACCTTTTGAGAAACTAATGAAAAAGGGCGCTCCATTTGTATGGGATCAAGAGTGCCAGGAAGCGTTCGAGCAGATTAAGGAGTATCTCCTCACTCCCCCAATGTTGGGAGCACCAATCAAAGGGAAGCCACTGGTACTCTACATTGCTGTCATGGACGCTTCTCTGGGAGCCTTACTGGCACAAATAAATGAAGAAGGCAAAGAGCAGTCGCTATACTACCTTAGTAAGAAGTTGGTTGGCCCTGAGCACCGCTATTCTCCAATGGAGAAAGTATGTCTGGCGCTGGTATTCGCCGTAAAGAAGTTGAGGCATCATCTCTTATCCCACCGGGTAGAGTTAATTTCAAAGTACGACCCTCTCAAGTTTCTTCTCAAATAGCCTGTGCTATCAATAAGACTTGAAAAATGGGCCCTACTCCTCATGGAGTTTGACATAACCTTTGTCCCGCAAAAGATAATTAAAGGACAAGGAATGGCGGAGTTTCTAACAGCACACCTAGTCCCGGCAGGCTCTCCTTTCAACATTTGACTCCCAGATGAAGAGATACTCCTGCCCCAAGCAAGAGCACAGGGCCAGCTTCAGGTGGCCCCATCACAAAAAGATGCCCTCGCAATTGATATCCCATGTTGGGAGCACTACTTTGATGGTGCCTCCCAGACACTCAAAGAATCTGATGGCACTACAAGTCTCGCGCCGGGAGCGGGTATTGTCTTCGTGAGTCCTCAAGGAGGAATCCTGCATAATTCTTGCACGTTTATGAAGTCCTTAACAAACAATGAAGCGAAATATGAAGCATTAATTATCGGGCTCCAGTTAGCCTTAGAAATGGATATCAAGTGTATTAAAGTTTATGGGGATTCGCAGCTCGTCATACGGCAAGTCGTAAGCGACTATGATGTCAGAAAGCAAGAACTGATTCCTTACCATACCACCGTGATGTGGCTCAAGGAGAAATTTTACCTGTTTGAAATAGATCACGTCCCCAGGAGCAAAAATTCTCAAGCCAATGCCCTGGCCAAGTTGGCCTCTGTCATAAAACTTCCGCCTGAACAAGGATGGTAGTCACGGTTTCGGTTTCGGTCTCGGAGGGGTCCGAAACCGAAACCGGTTTCGGTTTCGGTTTCGATTTCGGACCGAAACCAATTAAATAACTATTTTTTCTTAATAGCCTACATTTGGTTTCGGCCGAAACTGGGGCTTCGGTATCGTTTCGGTCCGAAACCGAAACGTTTCGGCCGAAACGTTTTAGTTTCGGCCGAAACTGCCATCTATGCGCCTGAAGGGGAATTGAATATAACCGTCAAACACAGGAGGCATGCCAAGTGTTTTGGACGAAGATGTTAACTCCAAAACTTCTGAGGTCAATATAACTGAAGAAACCGTCCTGTCGAGGAAGAGGGACAAGATTGGCATCAACCAATTATTGATATAAAGAAGGGTTGTCTCCCTCTAGATCGGGCTCAAAGGGTTCAACTGCTGCGGAGGGCAACATCATATCAGCTGATGGGAGATCAATTGTACAAGCGTGACCATGAAAAAGACAAGTCCGTTCTCCTGCGCTGCCTCTCGCCAAAAGAAGCCAAGATAATTATACGCGAGGTCCACTCAGGGCTCTGCGGCGCCCATCAGGTAGGGGACAAGATGAAGAACAACATAAAACTCAAGGGCTTTTACTAGCCCACCATGTATGTGGATTGCAATCGGTACGCCCGCGCATGTCATCAGTGCAAAGCCTTTGGCCCAGTGCCGAGAAGACCCCCAAGCTTCTTGCATCTTACGGCACCTACATGGCCCTTTGCAGAATGGGGAATGGACATTGTAGGACCCTTCCCACCGTCCTCTAAAGGCCACAAGTTCATACTAGCTGCAACAGACTACTTCTCTAGGTGGGCCGAAGCCATCCCTCTGCGGGAGGTCACGGGAGAGGCGGTTGCCCAATTTGTCACACATTATATTATCTATAGATTTGGCACCCCTAACCGAATTATGTCGGACAATGGTACGCCATTCAAACATAGAACAATACATGCATTAGCCGCCAAATTCCACATAGATTGAAGAATTTCAACAATTTATAATCCCCAAGCTAATGGGTTGGCTGAAGCATTCAACAAGACTCTTTGCAAGCTCCTCGCCAAAATCGTCGACAGTCGCAAAAGAGACTGGGGTGAGAAGATACATGAAGCTCTTTGGGCATACTGAACGGTCTATAAGACTCCTACTGGGTGTTCTTCTTTCTCTCTGGTATATGGGGTAGAAGCCGTAGTGCCAATCGGAATTGAAATGTCTTCCTACCGGGTAACTGTACATACCGGTTTGCAAACTCAGGAACAAGATGAAATAGAAAGAAGGTTGAAAGAACTATCCAACCTAAAAGGCAAAAGGCTCGAAGCCTATAGACATCTTCAGGCATATCAAGCCCGAATGATGAGAGCCTATGATAAGCTTGTGAAACAAAGGGCATTTAAAAAATGGGACCTCGTTATGGTTAAAGAAAGAGAGATCATAGCTGGTAAGTCCGGTGGCAAATTGCAACCCAATTGGCGTAGGCCCTATGTTGTTTCCAAAGTCCATGAAGAAGGTGCCTATAGGGTCGTTGACCACAAGAGATAGAACTCTTTTCCTCCATTAAACGGTAAACATTTAAAGTTGTATCATGCCCCTGAGCACGAATTTTTACAGCAATCGGTGTTAGATGTTTCCTCTCCTGACGGAGATTATAAAAAAGAGAGAGAGAAAAAAAAGGAGAAGAGGGAAAAAAGAGAGAAAAAAAGAAGAGAGAAGAAGAAAAAAAAGAGAAGGAGAAAGAAAGATGAAAAAAAAGAGGAAGGAAAAGAAACAAAAGAACTTGATGAGACCACGTTTAACATTCTTTGTTCATGTCCCACCGCCCCAAAATCCCAAAACCTAAATCTAAAGTCCGGCTTCTAAACCACTCAGCTGGTCAGCCCCAAATCCCCAAAACCTAAATCTAAAATCCGGCTTCTAAACCACTCAGCTGGTCAGCCCCAAATCCCTAAAACCTAAATCTAAAGTCCGGCTTCTAAAACCACTCAGCTCGTCAGCCCCAAATCCCTAAAACCTAAAATCTAAAGTCTGGCTTCTAAAAACATTCAACTAGTCAGCCCAAATCCCTAAAACCTAAATCTAAAGTTCGGCCTCTAAACCACTCAGTTGGTCAGCCTCAAATCCCAAATCCTAAATCTTAAGTTTGGCTCTCACACCACTCGATGTTCAGCCTTAAAGCCTAAATCCCAAGTTTGACTCTTAAACCGTCTGGGGTTAGCTAGGGGATGAGTCTAAAGTAATGCGCTGCAAAGAAATAACCCTTAGCTTCAAACTCTTAAGGGGATTACTTCCCACATCTCTTCAAAAAAAAAGAGTGGCTTAAAATAAAGGTGCCCCGACAGACTTGGGTATCCGATTTACCGGTCGCTTAAGGGCAAAAAGGTCATTTCCCGACTAAGGTGAAAAGCCGAAAGGGCATCTCAGGCAAAAATTGGCAACCCCTTAGCATGAAAGCCCGAAAGGGCATGTTGGAAAAAACTAAAGGGGGCTAGTATTGGTAAAAACCCAAAAGGGCACCAAAACTAGTAAAGTGAAAATAAAAGGAAAAAAAAGGTAGAGAAAGGAACACAGAAGAAGAAAGAAAGGAAGACAGTTGACACTTGAAGAATTATGATGAAAAATAATGCTCAAACAGGACAAAGAATTTTCTCTCTACCATCAATTTATTGTTTCTATCATTCATCCACAAAATTGGTGCCCGAGACAAGCCCTCGGGATAACCATGAAATGATGAATGTTGAAGAAGGAAAAGCAAAGAAGGAATGACAATGTACAAAAAAGTAATAAGCTCAAGCTCATCGATGGTGGGGCTTTCTCTTCATCAAATCCTCAACTCGGCTCCGTCGGGCCGCCATACTATTTTGCACCTCCAAACATCATGCAACAAGGGAATTCTCTTCAGCCCGAGCTAGCTGAGCTTCTTTGGCATTCGACTCAGCCAAGGATTGCAATTCTTCAATTTTCTTGGAGCAGTGCGGCTTGGTTCCTATTCTCGCCCTCAGCCACCTCAAAGGAGCCCCGATGTCCTCGAATCCCTTCAACCTTGGACTGTAGTTCCTTGGCTTCGCTAGATAAAGCATCCATTTCTGTTTCAAGTTGTTGAATCTCCAAGCGATAGGCCTCCCAGGCCAAAGACTCATGTATATGCCGAAGTTCCTCCAAAAGTTTCCCCACTGCCACCATCCAAGGATCCCGGGGCAGCCGTAGCGCACAATAACCCCGTGTCCCAGTCCGAAGCTAGCTGAGCTTCTTTGGCATTCGACTCAGCCGAGGTTTGCAATTCTTCAATTTTCTTGGAGCAGTGCGGCTTGGTTCCTATTCTCGACCTCAGCCACCTCAAAGGAGCCCCGACGTCCTCGAATCTCTTCAACCTTGGACTATAGTTCCTTGGCTTCGCTAGATAAAGCATCCATTTCTGTTTCAAGTTGCTGAATCTCCGAGCGATAGGCCTCCCAAGCCGAAGACTCATGTATATGCCGAAGTTCCTCCAAAAGTTTCCCCACTGCCACCATCCAAGGATCCCGGGGCGGCCCTAGCGCATGGTAACCTCGTGTCCCAGTCTGAAGGGCATCCTGCACAGTCTCTATTGAGGGAGGGGTCTCTCGCTGGAACATGGCTCGGGCACCACTAATAAGAGTGTCAACCATTAGCTCGGCCCCCACGAAAGGCATAGACTGTGGAGAGTCTGGCCATTCAATACCATGATCTGGGAACTCAGCAAAAGGTGCTGGTACGTGATCTGAGCCCCCTCTTCTCGAAGCGAGGATGTCCTCGGGGCCTGGAAAAAAAAAAGATCAGGGGGAAGGAGGATTTAGAGGGACACATAATTATTCTGATAGATATGTCAAAAAAAGGGGAATCGAAGATATCAAGCTCGTCGACAAGGGTGGACATATCATAGGGAGGCACCATCGTAACAAAAGGCTCCTGCTCAAGGCCCGACTCGAGATTGCCAACCGTCACACTTTGTGAATCATCCCCTCCTGAAAAGGGAAAGATGATAACATTGTTATGTTGGTCAAGACATAAAAAAGGGGAGAAAAAACAAAGAAAGGAAGAATCGAATTACCTGCGTGCTCAATGAGGGTCTCCGTTGTTGGTATGGACAGTGGACGAATGGAGGTGTCATCCGGCATGCAAAAGAAAGTGACAATTTCTAAAGAGGGTGGGGCTCCTCTCTCTGTAGCCTGGGACACCTCGCCAGCTCCTTCGTTCAGGCATCCTGAGACTTATAAAGATACAACCTTCAAAAGATGCAGTCTTAATGAGGAGATAAATAGAAAAAGGGGAGAGTAGTTCACCTTCATCACTCCCATTGAAATCCTCAGACTGATCCGTTGTTGAACTCTCTTGGTGCCTTTTCTTATAAATCATATCAGCCCTCACCTCAGGCAGCTCAGCCCTAGGGTCCTGCCCTGTTGATTGAGTCGCCTCTTGCAATGGAGGAGCAGAGGACCCTATAACAGCAGAGATGGTCACTGCATAAGAGGAGCAAAGAAATAGGCCAAATGAATAAAGAAAATTCAATTGATGAAAAAAAAAAGTTATGCTCACTAGCGGAATGAGAAGCCGGCTATGTGACTAAATTGCTAGAGATTGGCAGCCGACCACTCTCAAGAGCAAAATGGCTGGCCATGGCCCCCCAAAAGTCGAGGCGACCCCATGAGTACAAAGCTCGGCTAATAACGCTGCCTCATAACTAGATACAGTGCTCCCCCCTACCGTGGGAGTATCAGAATACGCCGGGACCTCGTTATGCAATGTGGCACTCAGCAGTGTAGCATATGCTCCTATTGGTGCCATCGCATCCTCCAAACTCTCTGCTAGAAGGCAACAACTGAATTAGCAACTCACATCCCGTGAAAGGGAGAAATAGAGCAAGGCAAGGTAGAAAAAACGAATGGGGGACAACAAGTCTACCATGTCCACAAGAAGCCACATCTGGAGAACTCTCACAAAAAGAGGAAGGTGAGGCATCTGACACTGGATTATAATCATAGTTCAACATGCCCAGTCGTTCAAGCCCCTCATCTTCCCGTCATTCTGCCCAGTCTCCAATGGACACCGGTGTCCATGGGAGGAAGATTCCTTGCAATATTGCCAGTAACGTCGGAGCAACTAATGAAGGCAAAGGAGTAAAGAGAAAAGTTATCCAATATATATGTAATGAAGCCTTGGCAATCAAGATTAAATGAAGAAATAACAAGTTACCATCCTGCCCTTGGGCGATGCCTCCCCTTTGGACCGACGACGATATGTTTTCGTGGCTGGGCCATCATCGCCTCCTGCCCTCCGCCGTTTGGGATGATGGGAACCCTCTTCTTCTTAAAAGTCTCAGCAGGGACAAAGCTTACTTGAAAAAGGACAGAAAGAATAAGAATTCAATTAGTATGCATAATAGTCCTTTTTAATAGAACTAAATATGACTCCATGAAAGGTCACAAGTTATGGATATATTCCATCCGGTGCAAGAGAAAAAGATAGTTGCAACACCACGTGCTTGGGAGAAAGACCTATGGCTTTCCCTGCCCGACAAACAACATCCCAACTATCTCGAAGAGTGGCCCCATTTTCAATCCATGAAATGCATTCAAGGGCGCCTACCCGTGCAATAGCACTTATCAAGTGCCTCTCCTATTTAAGCCAAAGATCATTATTGAATCCATCAGGAAGAAGAGGGCTGGATAGAGGGGCACCTAGGGGATGACCACAGTCTGAAAGCAAATGCCCTCACCATGAATAAACCTTATGGCTTGCCGAGGCCTTTCCCTTTTTTGAAGATGGTCCCTCCGGACGCTTTAAAGGCTTCATGGCCCCTACATAAGTATCCATGTCCACAGGAATAGGCCCATTTGCTGCCTCCCATCTCGAGCGAAGCTCTCGGACTGAGCGGGCAAGATGAGGAAACTGAGAATAAAGAAAATAATGATCAATAATAAGTGACGGCGCATCAATTCTTTTTAAGCAGGTCTCCTCTGCCTCTTTTAATTTATGAACAGTTGCCTGAAAATGTTGCTATGTTGAACCACCAACGGACATAATATATATCAACATGCCCAATCCTCTGCCCGTAGGAAGAGAACAGCCCGACTCCGGCCCTCGTCTGATAAAGCAATGCGACCAGCTGGCTGCTACTAAATGTTTATCCTGCCCTCTGTACAGACGCACCTCCAGTGAGAAATCTACATTCGGGGGTACTCCCTGATTATATCCAAAATTCCGCGCAAAGTAGTGTTGATAGTAAGGCTCCAGGAAGGTAGTAGTGCCCTTGCGAAAGATGAGGACACTTGGGCGTGTACAACAAAGCCAATCATCATGAAAGGAGCTGTTGGGACTAGAATGGTGGGGAAGGTGATAAACCAAGCCATCAGGCCCCTCAGTAGCAAAAGGGCGATAATCATGCGAGCCACAAGCGAAATCTCGACCCTGGCTGCCTCTAGTGGGCAAATAGGATAGCAGCTTCTGGCACCTGTCAACTGCTCTAAAGGGCTTTGGTCCGAGCGATTCGAAATTGAAAATCAATGGAGCTACGGAGTTGTCCACACCGACACTCTGACATAATCTCGGATAATAGAAAGCCCGCCCATGCACTCAAATAATGAGTGGCCAGCTGTACACTGCGGTCTCGAGGAGAGCTGCAAGCTCTCAAATTGCCCAGTCCATGATATATGTTTGCCAGGGCAGCAGGGACAAGAGCAAGCTTTCGGACCATCAGCGAGAAGACATGCCGGGCTAAATCAACTCAGGGCGTACGACGGCCCTCCTCTCCATATGGCACCACAAATGTCGCTAGCCAATATACAAGATACGCTGTCAAGTAAGTCTTGTCTGGTAGCTTTCGGGGGTTCCACCCCTCATTCGGCAGCGCACACAAATACACTTATTTTCAGGCGGGTTCAGAAGCAGCTGATAATATTGACCAAGATGTATTTCATCTTCTGCAAAGCTCTCTTGAAAACAGAATGGTCCATTATAAAAATAACAGATCCATGCATTGAGGCTGACCCTCACTGTACTAGTAGAAGCAGAGGAGTTTTTCCCCTTTCCAACACGGGCAAGGTCTCACCAGATTTTCATCCGATATCGAAAACCAAAAGGCAAACCATATGAGCCAGTGTCAGTGGAGTATTCCTGTGTAGGTCATCCAAGCTAGCTTCTTCATACATGCTTCCGGAGATGGGAAGGCTTGAAATGCGATGAAAGCTCTATAAATCAAGAGATGTTTCTCCTTCGGCAGTAGTAAACATGTTGAAGCGCCGGTTGAATCGCTCTACGAAACCCTGAAGAAGCTCGGTGTAACAAGGGTACCGGTAGAGGGCAGCAGTAACAGCATGACGGATCCCTACATGATCCAAAATCTCACGGTAGTGGTGAATAACACCCATCAGCCACTCCGACGCACCCAAATGAAATCGGTGTGAGGCAACTACCGACCATGTCCCATACCAGCTGGGTGCAGAACCACTCACAATTCGGTCAAAGAAGCACAATTTGTCATAATTCTCTCCAGAAAATTGTGTCAGATGGCATCAAGAACAGCCCAGAAGAAGGTGATCATGTCTTATGCTGGCCAAATAGCTCCCATATAACTGGAATCACCGTGCATGACTTGGTATGGCAGGAATCTTCTGCCCCGAAGAAGCCAAGCTGGGCAACCATCAGAAACTGAGCCTGGAAAGAGTAACCCAGTGGGAAGCTGAGATGAGAAAGAGTACAAGTCCCCATCATGCTATCTCATCCCATCAAAATAGCCCTTTTAAGCAACACTCGTTCAGCTGGCAACATAGGATCCTCCTCATCCATATTCTCTGGCATGGTTGGCAGTATCGGCCGAAACCGATACGTTTCGGCCTTAACCGATCCGAAAACGGACCTGCTCACTGTAGCAGGTCCAAAACTTAAAAAAAAAAAGAGTTTCGGGCGAAATCGGTATTGGTTTCACCCGAAACTTACATGTTTCAGTCCGAAATCGTCCGATTTCGGCCGAAAGCCACGTGAACTCCCCTTTAAGGGGAGTTCACTTCGTTTCTCCCTCAGATCTGAGGGAGAAAACCGTGCCCTGCTGCTTTTGCTGCTCCTGCTGCTGCTGTTGCTCCTGCCGGCCCAACTGTCACCCTGCTACTGTGCGGCTGCTGCTACGAAGTAGGTGTAGAGGTATTTGGTTATTTTGTTGAGGTTAATTTAGGATTTTGTGTAATTCGGTTTGCTTAGGCTCAATTGAAGCTCAATTAAGCTTCATTGAAGATTTTGGGGTGGGAGCATGCGGGTAATTTAATTTTTTCAAAGGTGATTAAGGGTTAATTACTAAATGAGCCCTAATTAGTCCATAAAAATTGAGACTTTTGTCTAATTCGGTTTGCTTACGCTCAATTGAAGCTCAATTAAGCTTCATTGAGGATTTTGGGGTGGGAATATGCGGATAATTAAATTTTTCCAAGGGTGATTAAGGATTATTTGCTAATTAAGCCCTAATTAGTCCATAAAAATTGAGACTTTTGTCTAATTCGATTTGCTTACGCTCAATTGAAGCTCAATTAAGCTTCATTAAAGATTTTGGGGTGGGAAAGAGCGGGTAATTAAATTTTTCCAAGGGTGATTGAGGGTTAATTTTTAATTAAACCCTAATATTCCCATTGGACTTACAACTATTTCTCTTTGACTGTCTTTATGCAGCATCATGTCTAGACGTGAACAAAGTCGGGAGCAGCAAGGGCAGGAGAATCCGGGGTGGGCCCACCTCTCCTTAGTTGATGCTAAGAGAAGAAAAGTTAAATGCAATTATTGTGGTAAGGAGTTACGTGGCGGAATTACTAGAGGAAAATAACATTTGGCAGGGGTAAGAGGAGAGGTGAAACAATGTGACAGATGTCCCCGAGAGGTCCGAGAAGAAATGCGCCAGTGCCTTCTGGGTAAAAAGGAGAGGATGCAATAAAGGGCTGAAGATGAGGCTGAAATTGCTGAGGAGATTTCAGGCATAAGGGTTAGGAGGGATGATGATGAGGAAGGCACTGAAGATTCAGATCCAGAGCTGACTGAAGCAAGGGAGCGTGAACAAGCCGCTCGAAGGAAAGGGAAGGCACCCATGGGTTCAGGGACCTACGAAAGTATAGCTGCACGACGTCCTGACATTGGTGCTGCCCCACAGACGCAGAGAACAGGCCCCATGGACAGCTATCTCCACGGAAGGCCCCATGCTACACAACATAAAATCAAGTCTGCATTGAGAGGGGTAAAAAAATCAGCAGAAGTTACAGGGCATGCATTTAAAAGTATCTGCAAATGATTTTTTAATGCAAGTGTCCCTGCACATGCAGCTGAAAGCGAATATTTCCGACCTATGTTAGATGCCATAGCAGATGTTGGCCCTGACTTGAAGGTCCCATCACGTCAAGACATATACAGGCGTGGCCTTGAGAGAGAGGTTGAGGAGCTCCATGACTGGGTTGAAAACTTCAAGCATATATGGATGGAGAGAGGATGCACTATTATGTGTGATGGCTGGACTGGTATCACGAAGAAGTCCATGATTAATTTTTTGGTTTATTGCATCGAAGGTACAGTATTTGTAAAATCTGTAGATGGATCAAACTATGAAAAAAATGCCAATTATTTGTTTCATTTGATGGATAACATGGTAGACCAAATTGGAGAGGACAATGTTGTCCAAGTAGTGACTGATAATGAAACTAGTTATAAGACTGTAGGGAAGAAATTGATGCAGAAGCGCAGTCACTTATACTGGCTCCCATGTGCTGCACATTGTCTAGATTTGATTCTGGAAGACATTGGGAAGGACAATCATGTGAAGAAGACAGTTGAAAGGGCACAAAGGATTACCCAATATATTTATGGCCATCCTAGGACATTGAACATGTTCAGGGAGCATGCAAGTGGGGGGCGAGATATGATCCGTGCAGGGCCAACCAGATTTGCTTCAAATTTCATTTCTTTGGAGTCTTTGCACAGGTATAAGATTGAACTCAATTCTTACTTCTTTATCCTTATAGTTATGATCCGTATTTGATTCAAATTTCATTTCTTTACACAGGTATAAGAATGAGCTGAAAGCTTTCATGTACAACAATGCCCTGCGGGAATACATCGACAAGTCTAATGTTGATGCTCAGATGGAATATTTGGATGTCTCCCACATCGTGGACAACAACAAATTCTGGGGCAGTCTCACGATACATGAAAGTAGTCACCCCCCTCGTGAAGGTCCTAAAAATGATAGATGGCGATGAGAAGAATGATATGGGATATCTGTATGAGGCCATGGACCGTGCCAAAATGGAGTTACAGGAGTCCCTTCCCAAAGAATATGTAAAGTGGTGAAAAATTATTGATCATAGATGGGACACCACATTACACCACGACTTGCATGCAGCTGGTGAGTGATTATTTGTATTGATACATTATTGTTTAAGTTATTTTATATATAACATTTAGAAAATTATACACAAATGCAGGTTATTTCCTCAACCCTCAATTTATGTACGATGCCAATGCACATGTTGATGGCGAGGTGCTCCAAGGGACTTTAAAAGTCATTGGTCGTTTATCGAGGACACCAGAAAAGAGACTTCAGGTGGAAGTAGAGGTTGGCCTTTTTGATTTCATGAATAAGAGGTATAGAATTTACTTAAGTAGTTATGCTAATCTATTACTTTATTTTTGTAGATGAACTACTATAGAATGAGAACTGGGACGTATTCTGACTCCCAATTGCAATACGCAGTGGGAAGAGTGAGCCCAGGTATGAGGTTATCTTTGTACTTTCTTTGCAATTACATCACGGAGAAATGATTTTTATTTACAACTTTTATTTATTTATTTATGGTTGGTGGAATAGCTGACTGGTGGGTAATGGTGAATAATAGAGATTTGGGCAGTTCTGCATTGGCTTTCATTGCAATCAGGGTGTTGAGTCAAACCACATCATCAAGCCAATGTGAAAGAAATTGGAGTACGTTCAGCCTTATACACTCAAAGGTTCGCAATCGGCTAAAGGTTGCACGGTTAGACAAATTAGTTTACTGCCACTACAATATGAGGTTGAGAATAAAAAATATGAAGTTGAGACAACAACTGCGGGACAAACGCGTCGCTGAAGGTGTCACTGCAGAAATTGACGTGGATGCCTTATTTGATGATGATAATCCCTTGCAGTTTTTGGTGGAGACACGAGTGCAGGTTGATGAGCCCGTTTTTGGTATTGATGATACAACATGGGCAGAGGGCATACTAGATGAAGATGAGGCAAGAGATCCCGAATTCAGAAAAAAAATAAAGAGGGCCAGAGATACTCATGCGCACCAGAGAAAAGACCCACCTGGGGTTGTTGATGACACTGAGGAGTAGCCTGATTTTCAGCCAGCTAGACACTCAGACTCAGATAGCAGGCCAGCCACTCCTAGAATGGGCAAGCCACATGCATCTTTAAGAAGAAGTACATCAGTGCATGAGCTAACTGAGAGGACAAGTGCTGATGCTCGAGAGGACCCGGCAATTGAGCAGTTGAAGCAGATTTATGTGAGACACACGCCAAGGGCAGAAGGATTCATGTCAAGGGTGGCTAAAGAAATCACACCAAACCAGAAAAAAAACATCCCCAAAGGCCAAAAGGCGACTGGTTTCTGATGGTAATGATGATGCTGGTGATGATGATGATGATCCCAGTACAGCTGCAGGTGCTACTACTGGCGGTGCTGGTGGTCCTTCCTCCTTCCACGCAGACACAGGCAAAGGATACAGTCAAGGTGAGTGAGGACATGATTCACAGAGTCAATATGGGCATCCATCAGGTTATGGAGGTGGTCAACAGGAGGCAGCCATTTATGGGTGGGGTCATGAACCAACATTCCAGTTCCATCCACATCCGACCAGTTCCTCTTCTCTTCCTCAAGATTCTTATGCTGATACTGGATTCCAATCAAGCCAACCAAACACTCCAAGAGAAATCCAAAGAGGGATGCAGGACTTGACTACCTCATTGTTTGGTTATAGTGAATATAGACCATACATGCAACCTTCTTATGGGTATGAACATGAAAAGCCAGACGATGAGGGAGAAGGTTCTTCTAGTTATTATCCATATTAGTGCATCATCATTTAGGTAAGAATCACGTTTATTGTATAGTTTAAACCTATTTCATGTTTAATATGTACTCAATATTTGTTTAATAACTTCAATGCTTGAACCCATTAGTCTTCATGTGTAATGCAGTTAATCCAATTTCTTTACAATGCGTGTGTAATGAAATTTCTATTTGTTTATGTGATTATTTATATTTTCTGAATTTTTTCTATTTTTTTACATATTTTTTGATTTTTTTATAACCTTTTCACTGGGTTTCGGCTGGTTTCGGACTCGGCCGAAACCTCGGCCGAAACCGATACTGACAACCTTGTTCTCTGGCACAAAGTTTTGGATGAATTGAAATAGACACTCATCCAAGGGAAAACGTCTTGGATAATGCCCAGTCCGTTGGTATCTGTAAAAACCCCCTTCCTGAATGATGAGTGAGGGGTCAACTTCTCCATCCTCCACTAGGCCTTTTGAAAGTGGGCCTCTAGCAATAGTGATGAAGCCGCGATCAAGCAACAACATAATGTCCCTTGTGACTCGGGGCGGGCCAAAGGGAGGCATTAATCGGTTGGACAAACGGGGAGATTTATCTCTTTCCCCATCCCGGCCAGCACCTCTCCTGGAACGCATCTCCCTCACGCGAGACATTCTCAATTCCTGTGGAGCAAAATAAAAGGAAGGAGAAAAGATTAGCCAAGCATGAAAGTGAAATATTATATAAAGGACAGCAAGTTGATTCAAGACACTAAGCAGTTAAAGTCAAACAAAGTCAAGGGGCAGGGGCCGCCCGCCGTTGCCTTCGGCTCCGACGGAACCCCCGTGGAGGGCATTTGTTGAACCCCAAAAAGTTCATAATTTCTGATAATTACAGAAAAATTCAGAAATTAAAATGTCTTAGACTATGACATGGAGCGATGCTTGGCCATCGCCATTATACGGATGCTCATGGACATTTCATCAAACACCTTGTGGGCGGCACAAAGTCATGTGCGCCCGCTCTACAACATCAAGTGTTCAAGCTCATGAAGTTCATTAAGACATTTGGCCAAGCGCCCGGTGGGCGGCATAAAGCCACCAAGTACTCAACAAAGCCCCACCCTAAGTCAAGCTTTTAGCTCTTTATGACAAGTGGGCATTTTTTCAAGCATCACATGGGCGGCGTCAAATTATACACCCACGCGAACAAAACTTATATAAAAAATAAGTTTTTAGTGCCGTTATGTATCCCCGTGGCATTAAAATAAATCTCCTGTTACCCCATAGTCAAACGGGCAGTAAGGCAGCGCTCAGAGACGGCCAACAAACAAACAAAAAATCTTCACGCGTCGTTCTGCTTGAAGAAGTCAAAGAAAGAATAGAAAAAATTCTAAAAAGGGGGGCTTTTATAGCCTTGACAAAAGCCACACAAAAAGGGGGGAGGGGGAGCCGCCCTCTCCCTCTTCCCTCTCCTCTCTCTTGGGTGCACTCGGGGGACCCCCCCCCCCCCACCGGGGCCTGCTCCCAACGAGGGGAAACCCCCCGCCTACCTCCACCGGGGGAGCCCCCCGGTCTGCCTACATCGGGGGAGCCCCACTCGTGGTTCGCCTGTGGGGGAGCCCCCCCCCCCATCTCCCTGCACCGAGGGAGCCCCCCCCCCCCCCCGAGGTATGCCTGCACCAGGGGGACCGCCCCCCGATCTCCCTCTACCGAGGGGAGCCCTCCCCCTCTCCGCCTACGTGTGCACCCGAGGAAAGCCCCCCGGGTCTCCTCCCACCGGGAGGGAGGGCTTCCCTCCTCTTCTTTCTACTGCACCACAGGGGATGGCCTAGGATGTGGAGAAGAAGAGACGGGGAGATGAAGCAATGAAGGCTTACCTCCACCAAGTTCCACCGGGGGAGGTCTCCTCCTTTGGCCTCCTCCACCACCTATAAAAAACGAAGACCTCCTTCTCTTGAGGGGGACTTGGATGCTCGTGGAAGCTTGAAGCTTGAAGCTCGAGAAGAAGAAGACCCCAAGAAGCCCTGCTGTAACCTGCGCAAGAGGTGAGAGGGGGGCGCCCTCCTCCATATACCAGTTTGTTTAAAGTTTAAAACAAGCCCTCACATTAAAGCATATTTGTAAAAATACCCTCGTGTGTGGAAAAGTTTAGTCTATTCACTATGGATGATGGAGACAAGCCATGAACTTAAGTTTTGGAATCTTTTTTATGTGTTATGATGAAGAAAACTGTAAAAGAATAAATTGCAATTATACCCCGAAAGATTGTAAAATTGTGTAAATATCCAAGAAAGTCCGGAAAATTTTGAATTTCAAGAATTTCAAGGAAAAGGGGTTCAAATCTACAGAAATGTTCTTCAAAATGCATAAAAGTGCCCGTTTTATTCCAAAGTTCAAAAAACTGTAGTTTACCTTGAAATTATGAGAAATTGCACGAAAGTTCGGGAAAATACGATAAAATACAGTAAAATTCAAAAAAATACACAAGGATGCTTCAATCAAGGAAAATTATAGAAATACCCCTAGAGGTCAAAAAATTACAGAAATACCCCCCGGAGGTCATAAAATTACAGAAATACCCCCCAATGGCGGAAAAATTACAAAAACACCCCCGGTGGTCGAAAAATTACCGAAACACCTCCAAAGGTCAAGGATATTATAGAAATGCCCTCAAAAGAGGAAAAGTTGCAAATATATCCCTCTCGAAGGGAAAATTGTGAATAAGCCCTTACTATGGGGAAAATTGTAAATGTACCCCTGTCTTAGGGCACGGGAGTCTTCCCGAGGGCGAACCCTTAACATCATGGCTGACATCGCAATGGTAAAAGAGATCTTTGGCAGTTAATTAAAGGTGTTCGGACTTGTTCCGATATAAATTAACATCGACTCCAGTCGGTGGGGAAAGGTCCTATACACGAACCACAAATCGTCTGATAAACCCAAAAGTGCAGAATTAACAAATATGCTAAGATATACGCATATTTATCCAACGAAAATGAATGTCCAAAAATTCCGCGTGTAAAACAATTATCAATTTTTGCAACTTGTGTCTATAAATTATGATTCGTCGGGTGAGATCTTTTCATACTATGATGTTGATTAGACTTAGGACGACATTTTTTATTAATCGGGACCAGAACGTTGGGGCCGTATCCAAGAGTCCCAACTTGACTTGGACTCTATTCTGAGTCACTCCTAAACATATTTTGGATCCTAAGTCAGGTCACCACTAGCAATCCCAGCCTAGATAGGGACCGAGCCCAAGAGTCCCAGACCAACTATACTCTTACTTGGGTCATCCCCAGGCCCATCCTAGAATCCAAACTAGATCAAAATCATGATTCCTAAGCCTAATACAACCCCAATGCAAGAGTTTCAGTCTGACTAGGACTCTAACCCAGGCTACTCTTGAGCATGTTTTGGATTCAAGACAGGTCATAACAACCCAACACCAGTCCTAGTAGCATTCAAACCATAGAGTCCCAGTCAAACTAGGACCCTAATAGGAAGTATTCCAAAGTCCATTTTAGACCTAACTGAGTAAGTGGCAAATGGCGATGCAATCGTATAATGCATAGATAAGGGCATTATGTATTGCAGTTAATCTAGGGTTTTCAGTCGTTACACCGATGTAATTAACATCAAATATATGTCGATGGGGAATGATGTCAAATCTATGAATCTGCAGCCTCCACCAAAGGCTCCGATGCACTTATATATCATATCCAAAATTTCTTTGATGCATACAGTCGCATCATCTACTTAATTTTCATTTTATACTTTCATATAATAATTAACAACGGTTCCTACAGGTAAAAACAACAGGCAAAAGGCTGGTGGGTGGATTCCTAATAAAAGGTACAGGAAATGATGATGTTGGTGGCAAAAATAGAGGACGAAATCTGTAAGTACCAAAACATGCAGATCATGAGTGGAACCATTTTGAGAACAATACTAGTTTGCAATTTCTGGATACAAATAGATATAATTCGTCAGTTAGACATATCATCACCTATAGATAAAAGCTGACCTCAGTGGCAGCCCGCATAACAACTTCAATTTCGCATTTAGCCAAGCCCTGGGGGGCCATGTCAATGCACTGAACTGACGTCACCTACATCAAGCTCCCACTAATGAGAGCCAGGGGTTAATCTCGGGGACCACCAGCAAGACCAATTAGACTGTCCTCACAACATATTGCTCAACTTTCAGAAATGTAAACCATACATATTGCCAAGGCAGCTAACCCATTAGATGACCTAATGTACACATTGGATGTGAACACTCTCAAAAGTGACCGACGCTTGGAGTGCTAAACTAAACATAGAGTTTACCTGAAATTCAGTAGGTGGAAGAAGCTTAAGAATTGCTTCAGACTTCTTGGCTTTGTCCCAATTTACATCTTCTGTGAGAACAATCATACATCCATTGCATATTACAGGACTCATGACATGTCTGATCATTAAGTCTGCTACTTTTGCCAACCCGTAATCTAGGCTATTGACCATCTGCAGACAATAAACAAAGAATAAATAGAAATGAAAAGCTTAAAAATTGAAGATTAAGAATAGATGGCAGTGCATAAAACACTTTGGAAAATAACAACCATAGGAAAAACAGAAAAACAGATTTTGACACCTCCCAAGACTCATTATTCAAAACATGAATCAGTTTAATTCACATATCCCCATTCAACAATAAACAAATGGGATTTTTAGAATTCAAGCCCTAACCTAACATACATAAGGATTAACCCTGCCAAACCCCATAGTTAGTTTTAATACCCCATAATTACACATTTATTTGATAAACACCTTTCTTTAGGCTCTTTCCCAAAACCTTGAAGGACTTACCCCTAACTTTATGGGGTGTTCACTAAATAACTTGAGATTGTAAAAATAAATATCAGGATTGGAGGGCTAAATCCATAAATATGACAGATTGTAGGGGCGATTCTGAAAAACCCAATGTGTTCTCGTACACCCCATGAGCATCTTGGGCCAAGTTTGAAGTGGGTGCTGGTTTTATTAAGCTTTTCTTTAACAGGATTAGTCACTTTTTGTCCCGAAAGACACGTGTGCATTGTGATGACAATGGCATCTTAAGTATCTATGTGCTTCGTTCACCTCTATGAATGTTTATTCTGTCACCACACTATTCTCTATTGTAACTATATTTGGTCACTATCTGTCGTTATACTACACTACATAGGTCTTCCATCCACAATGACATTGTGTATGTAACATCCCAGATTTTAAGAGAATTAAAATATGTTGAATTTTTCCTAATAATAACCAAAGTATATATAAATATATGTTTATGTATCAGATTTTCCTTCATGAACCCATTAGATGAGCCCACTTAGTTGAAATAAGCTAGTTAGATAATGTTCAGAAGTGTTGGACAATGAAAAGTATATGATAGTAGTAGAGGAAGAGACGGAAAGGAGTTAGACGAAGTAAAGTAGACAAAGTCAGTAGACGAAGCAAGATAGATGAAGCAACTTAGACGATGCACTGGCACTTAGACAGAAGATTTAGACGAAGACTTAGACGATATGGAGATTTGACGGTGCAGAAGTCAGATGATAACTTGGACGATAGAACCATGCAACAGTAGGAATTAATTGAAACCAAACCAATCCTAGCCAATTCTGACTCTAGTTCTGGTTCCAGAACCAGTTTAGGCCAAAAACTAGATCTAGGCCAATTTCTATCCAGTTCTAATCCAATTCAGCAGATTCTTAGCTCCATCATCACAAGTCCCTCAGATTCTCTGACATTTCTTCAGACTAGATGCTTACCAGCTTCCCTTTCCTAATCTAATTTTGATAAGTACTCCTGCGCTTCCCCAAAAAATCATGCTTAGAAGAAAACTCAACAAAAAGATAAAGTAAGATCACTTATGGTCATTTCATCAGCAGTCCTATTTATAATATGTGTCATACACCTCTTCCTTCTATGCATGCCCCTTCCAGAGACATACAATCTCTTTGCCGCAATGGAGACAACCCTTGCTCTCCCAATCTCTATTTTGTTGTCATAGACCTAAACAGTATTCATGTTGTTTTACTTTTGTTTGGCTATTTCCTAATCGACTACATGAACTCTTTTCCCCACAGAAATAAGCCTTATTATGTCAATGTGCAGCCTGTGCATAATGCATAGGGGTAAATGGAGAAACGGATACAGAATATTGGAAGATTGGATGACACAGCACACACCAAAGACAGCTGATATATTAGAGCAGCCAAGGCAACACAAAGAAACCTAAAATGAAGAAATGAATGTTGGCATAGTCACCATTCGATGTCATAAATAATCATTTGCATTCATGAGCCAGGAAATTGAACAGTAGATATCAAATGAGTACTCACATCCATTGCCTCCAGCAACCTTCTGAACTCGAAACCCTCCATCTGTCCAACTTTCAACCGGGAACTAACGATTACCATGCCATTGTCAAGCTCAAATCGGATAGCACTCTCCACAAGTCTCGCAAGCAGCCCTTGCAGCTAATGGGGAGGGGAAAAACAATTCTTACGTGATGCAGAAGAAACAGTGCCCAGAAGCTCATAAAGTAGAAGAGGGAAAGAAAGAAGAGGGGGGGAAGGAAAATGAAACAAGCAACCCAGCACCACCTCGTCAAGGCATACACTCCATTCCTTCCTCAGAAAGGCATAAACCACCGGCTCGTCCTCCCCGCCGACTCGCCCTCCCTCCACTGCATTCTCCGGAATCAACAGCGCTATCCTCAAATTCCGCACTGTCTCCGCCGCCCGCAGGAATCTCCCACCCCGGGCATCCTCCCTCGCCGACTCTAACCTCTCCAGCAGACCGGCGATGGTCTGCACCAGGGCCAGTGCGCTCCTCCGCTCCTCGAGCTCCCGCCTCTTGCCGGCGATGTCATTCGCGAGGTCCCGGATCTGGAGGTCGACGGCGCGGTCCTCATCGCCGTCGGAGAGGACGCGGAGCGCGGTGGAGAGGTCGTCGGACAGAACGTCGGCGCAGGAGGCGACGTCCGCGCAGCGAGCGAAGATGCTGGCGAAGTCGTCGCGGTGGGAAATGACGTAGTCGCGGACGCGGTCCTTGATGTGGAGGGAGCGCACCTGGAGGCGGTCCACAAGCAGGCGGAGGTCCGGGGCGGAGAGCGGGGTGGCGGCGGGGTCCTCGTCGTCGCCTAGTTTCTGCGCTGCAGCGGGAAGGAGGTCCCTCACGTCGATGGAGCCAAACAGCACATCCATCACTCCACCTCCTCCTCCTCCTCCTCCTCGGCCGCCTGCCTTGTCATCCACCAACGTCCGGTCTGTTTCCCTTCCGCCGGGTCCTCTTCTTTCTCCCCGCTCCTTCCCCTCCTTTTATATATGGTTTAGTAGTAACTCGTTCCCGAGTGACGACTCCGACGAGACGGAGGACGACTCGCAGCCTATCTACCCGCATATCCGTAAGAACAGCATAACATATAGATAATAAGTTAATAACTAGTTTTAAGGGACCGCTTCAGACGTATATTCTCATCTTAATTAAGATATCTATAATCTATAATCTATCTATGACATATATTATATAACCATGTTGTGAGTTTTTTTGTCATCCGTTGAATGTTTGTGTCCAGCTGGATCTTTGCACACCGGTTCCTATGGATTTGCCTAACTGATCTGTGCAACCACGTATTTTAGCTATGTTTCCGAAGGGGGGATTTTTCCTCGTTCTCAAAAAGCACAATTCAGCCCGACAAGCTAGAGACTAGCCCATTACCGGCCACCCCACTCATTTAGAGCATTTATTTGAGGGTCCAGGAAGAGCTGTCAAATTCGGGGCACGTCACATGTCAAACGAGCCCCACCGCCAGATTTCATATTAGGAGAAAAGTCTCTCAGAAAATAGTGAAAGACTCCTGAAGAGGCAAGATCTCGTGACAAGCCGTGAGCCGTCCGATCTAGGACGTTCGCAGAGCGCAGCCACTTCAGCATAGGATTCTGTAAAAAGGGAAAAGAACAACCAGGGGGGTCGTGATTGTAAACCAAGGGAAAACCCTCCTATGCCTAAGTCAGCGAGTGGTATGAGCGAGGTGCGAAAGGGGGGCAAGAGAGGCAAAGGACACGAGATAGCTCTCCACCAATTGAAGTGACTGAGAATTTGCTTACCTTTCTGGAGGGGTTCCCTGGGTTTATATAGCTGTCAGCTCCCTTCCCTGGGTAAAGGAGGCGTGAGGGCCTGGGAGATGCTACGTCCATAGGTGGGACTCTTACCGTTCAAAGACTCTCCCTCTCCTTATCCCCTTGAACTTCCTACTCTTAGGTAACAGCGTAATATCTGCTTGGATAGGCGCCCAGTAGCGAGGACTTCGCCCTAACTCATCAAGGAGTCTTGACGATGGGCTGATCCATAAAAGATAAGGGGCATCCCTTGCCTACGCGCGGGGGGCCGAGAGTGTGGACACCCATAGGGGAGCATTCCTTTGCCTTTTGATGGCTCGATACGATCGCCTGTAGGCTTTTCTCGAGTGTTGGGGGAGGCCTATCGATCGGGCGACCGAGCTAAGGCTCGATGGGGTATGCTAGCCTTGAGCGAATGAGGTCTCATAGCAAGTGGGCTCTACGGGGGCTCACTTGTTGGGCCTGGCGGGTCTTGATGGGGTGTTTGGGCCAGGTACATAGTGGGCCGCGAATCTTCCCCTCTCCACTTGCCCCCCTACTCTCGAGCCAAGGATGGGCTCGGAAAGTAGAGATTATATATCGGGGTTTTTGGCAAGGGCGAGAATTTGGCCATCATGAGGTGTCCCAACTTCGATTTTCGGGTCCATAAATGTGGCTGCCCAAGCACACGGAAGGCTCAAGCGCAATGATCACATCTTCTTGCGTCATTTCAAGTGCACCGCCTCGGGGTGTGCAAGGTGGCGAGACGTCGCGACGGTTCTCTTAGGGTTGCCTGGGGCTATAAGTGCCCCCTAGCTTCAGTCCTCCCCGCCTTCCCGTTAGGGTTTGTCTGTCTCCCCTCGCCTTCGCGAGTTCTTGGGGAGATACATATTCCAGGAGGGGAACTGGAGAGAGTGGGAGATTGCCAGAGCTTTCGAGGAGCTTGCAGAGATCACTGCGGAGGCGATCCGATAGCTTCCTCCCCCCCGCGAATTCCTCGGAATCGAGCATTTCTCCGTCGTCTCCCGCATCCTCTATGGTGGAGCACAGCGAGGATGTCGGCGGCCAAGAGGTTGATCAAGGAACGAGAAGTTCCGCCCCAACGTCATGCCGTTGCTGGGTCCCGTAGTGCAGGAACACGGATCTAGAGGGGGGGTGAATAGATCCTTCTACTAAAAACTATGTCCAATTAAAAACACAAACTAGCGCACATCGGAATTAACAAGATTGGTAAGATTGAGGAATTTAATCTAAACAGATTTAAATTTAATTCACTCAATCTCACCGAGCTCACACGATTGCATAAACAGATAAGATAGTGATGCACACAATCACAAAGATCAAACCACAAGACACGAAGATTTTTAAGGTGGTTCGGGACCACGATGGGCTCCCTACGTCCACCCCTCACCAAACTGGTGAGACTTCACTGCTGTAAAAATAGCCCGGGGATAAATCCTCACAGACACACGGAGCCAAGCTCCAACGCACACACGTAGGGCGATGCCTACATAACCACACGAGAGTAAACTCCCAACCACACACGGGGAACACACCCCAAAATACGTCCAAGCACACACGCAGATAAACTCCGCACAACTCGATGCACACACGTCAATACAAACACTCGGAGAACTCTTTCTCCGAACACCCACACAAAGTATTCTTTCAGATGTATATGAAATGAAGACAAATATATGCTATGACCCCCCAAACAAACTCTATAGATAGAAACTAGAAAGATGCATCAAAAATAAAGCTCCCCCTTCTTCAACAAAATTTGGTTCTCCTTGGCTCGTTGATGGATGTTCACGATTTCAACACCATCTTCTTCCTCTCCTCGAGCCCTTCCTCTTTTCCTTCTTCCACGAGCTCCAGATCTTCACGGATGTAGATGATATTCTCCTTGCAAGAGCTCCACCACGTTTTCCCCCCTTTTCTTCACCTACACGAAAGAACAAATGAGCATTAGGGTTCAAATCATTAAATTCGGAGCTGATGTATATATACAAGTTAGGCTGGCCAAATGACCCATAAAACTCTCCTAAAACATGTTTAAAACATCCCCATATGTCTAGGAAATTTTTGGGGGTAGTTTGGTAATATTTCGAGGCCAAACGAATGAGTTGTGGACGTTTTCGTGAAGCCCGACCGGAAAGGGTCGACCCCATGGGTCGACCCCTGAGTTTACAGAGGCCAGACAGCAAGAAAAAGTGTTCTGTAACATAGGGGTCGACTCCTGGGGTCGACCCATGCAGGGGGGTCGACCCCAGGGGTAGACCCATGCATATTTCAGCCCCCAGCTGCCCCAAACAGCAGCAGAGGCTAAGAGGGTCGACCATATGGGTCGACCCCAGCCAGTTTGGGTTTCAAAACATCATTAAACCTCCATGAATCCAAGGGAGAACATGTGATTAAATATTACTGGAGAGGGGGATTTCTGTACCCCATGTAAAGAGCGGCCGAACCAGGTCCAGCAAGACCAAACGAGGCCCAGCTCATCTAAGTGATCGCCCCGCAGGGCCCACTTAGCATAAAAGCCCAATAAGATCACTCGGGATCAAGCCCTTCCTCGGCGGCCCTTAGGCTCGGAAGGCCCAAGCGTCGGTCCGGTTGGAGGAAGACCCAAGCCTGAGTTATCCCCCTTGCCGGGATAAAGGCTAGTGCCCCGCGCCCACTTCGACCGAGCCTCATTCAAGCTATGCTGATCGCCCGGAAAGGGCTGGCACTCTTCATGCATGGGACGACCGACGATTACTTATCCACGCTACCGTCGAGAGTCCTTTATGAGCAGGAGTTCACAAAGATAAGGGACCCACGAATCCTCAAGGTTATAAAGAGCCCACGATGAGGACGTAAAGAGCCCACGTCAGGGATGTAACCCTGCTTGAAACTCCTCAGCTTACGGGACTCATGGGGCCGGCGCACTATTTAAACCTGGGACTCCCTCCAACGAGAGATAAGGACCAACACATGCCTAGCATTCCCTGAGCAGGAACCACTCCACCACCTTGGTGTAGAGGGATCTCGTGCATCTCTTTCCTCCTCCCTTCATAGCCTCCACCATTGCTCTGCTGACTTAGGCATCAGAGGATTTTTTCCCCAGGGAACCATCCCTAGGCCCCCTGATCCGTTTCCCTTCCTTGCAGTTCACTACTCGGTGATCATCTCCTCCAACTTAGGACTAGCGTGAGATCACCCCTCTTCATTTGGCGCCGTCTATGGGAAACGACCAAAGAGCCAGTATGGTGCAAAGAAGTTCAGGGAGGAGGTCCGCCGGCGACAGGGGAAAGGCCATGGTGGCGGCGGGAGAAGGCCCCTCTCAGGCCCCACAAAACCCTCTCTCCAACGCTAGCACCCCAGCCGACGGACCACCCCTCCTCCCGCGGCGGTGGAGCTACCACCCAACGGGGGCGCCGACGCTTTCCAAGCCCTTAACGTAAAACTGGACATCCTCGTGGAACTCATGAGGACACAGGCGGCCAGGGAAGGAAGGTCACGCGCCCCTCCGGAGAGCCCTCCCCGCGAGAACGCGTCCCAGCACACTGCCGGAGGTCGCTTCACCCTCCGAGGGCGGAAGCTTATTCACAACAGGTCAGGAGGACCTTCACAAGCCCCTCCGCCGGAGCAAGAGGCCTCCTCCATGCCAAAAAGGGGAAAACCTGGGGCGCGCCGTCCGAACCCAGAGACCGAAGTCCCTGGGGAACGCCAAGACAGCCCCCCCAGCCCCACGGCGCAGCGACAGCCGGAATTATCCCTTCGACTGCGAGAGTTCGAGAGACGCTTTGCAGAACAGGAGCGCGCCCTACGCGCCTTACAGAAAGTCTCTCCAGCGAAGGACGAGGAGAGATCCTCGTTCTCCGACTACATCTTGAAGGCAGAGGTATCTCCCAGAACCTCCATTCTGACCTTCAAGTCTTACGACGGCCAGGGTGACCCGGCTGACCACTTCGACAGCTTCGACGCCCTGATGACACTTCACGGGACGTCCGACGCCATCAAATGCCGAGCCTTCGCGACCACCCTGGTCCAAGGCGCCCAAGCATGGTTCCGGGCCCTCGCCCCCTGATCCATTCGAGACTTCAAGCAGTTTGGGCTAGTATTCAAGGAGAGTTTCACCGACAGTGGCCCCCCAAGGTCGGTAGCGGGGCTATTGGATCTCAAACAGGAGCAGGGAGAGAGGCTCCGGGCTTACATCAACCGATTTAAATCGGAAGCCCTAAGAATCCCCCGCCTGGATGTAGCCTCGGCCATAACCGCGCTGACCGGAGGCACCCGCGACGAGAACCTCTGCCGCAAACTTGTCCTCCACCCTCCCTCGACCCTTGCTGAACTAGTGACTCTAGCTTTGTGCCATGCTGAGTGCGAAGAAGTCCTCAGCAAATGCCGAGGCGCAACCGGCTCGGGTCGGGAGGGGGACAAGAAGAGAGCACCCGAGCCAAGCTCGGGCCCAGGAAAAAGGCGGAACCGAGACGGGGAACGCAAAGAGTCGTCCCGGAAGTACGAGCGGTACACTCCCTTAACCGCTCCGGTGTACGAGATATATGAAAACATCAAAGGCTCGGGCCTCCTCCGTCAACCCGAGCCAATGAGGTCAAAAGGTTGCAATCGCAGCAAACATTGCATGTTTCACAGTGACCACGGGCATCACACCGGCGATTGCCACCAGCTCCAGGATGAGATCGAGCGCCTCATCCACCAGGGACACCTATCCCGGTTCATGGCCGGGCATAAGGAAGACCGAGGCGCCCTAGAGGAAATCGACAACGCCCCTCGTGGGGTCCACATCAACGTCATCGTTGGAGGAACTGCATCAGGCGGAGACAGTGGTCGAGGAAGGAAGTGTCATGCTGAGCGGGCGAGCCAAGCCATCGAGCCTCCCAAGGCCACGCCAAGTGAGCCCCAGGTCACAGTCTTCTCTGACCAAGACCTGGAAGGGCTGACCACCCTGCATGACGACGCCCTAGTTATTTCGGCTACGATAAATCATTGTAACGTAGATAGGATTCTACTTGACAATGGAAGCGCCCCTAATGTATTGTCTTATGAGTGTTTCCTTAAGATGGGGGAGAATCCGTCTAAACTCCGCCCGATCCGAACCCCTCTTTGTGGGTTCAATGGCCAGGCCACTTATCTCGAGGGAGCCCTAAGCCTGCCGATTACTCTCGGCACCCCACCCAAAACCATTACGGTTGTGGTGGACTTCATAGTGATCAAGGGTATGATAGCATACAACGCAATCTTCGACCGAGGAATCCTTAGCCGAACAAAAGCGGTGCCCTCTACCTATCACCAAAAGATGAAGTTCCCCACTAAAAATGGGGTGGGGGAAGTCTGAAGCAACCAAGCGACGGCCAGAAGGTGCTATAATATCTCGGTTGAAGCCACAAGGTTGGACGGGAAGAACAAGGGCCCCCGGAGAGTTAAGGAAAAACCCGCAACCTCCGAGCCTGGAGGCGAGTTGCTAACGATTTTCCTAAACGACGACCCGACCCTAGGAGTAAAGATTAGAGCCGACCTACCATCTGAGGTTCGGCAGCAATACAAAGATTTTTTTTCCGGGTACATCCAAGTCTTTGCATGGTCTGATGATCAACTCCCCGGGATACCGGGAGAGACAATAATGCATAAACTCAACCTCGACCCGACCATGAAGCCCGTACAACAATGCAGAAGGAAGCACGCGCCAGAGAAGCAGGCGATCATCAAGGAGCAAGTCACCAAGGGGCAAAAGACTGGTCTTTTTAGATCGGTCATGTACCCGACGTGACTGGCCAACGTCGTCCTGGTGCTAAAAGCTTCGGGAAAGTGGCGAATGTGCGTGGACTTCACCGACTTGAACAAGGCCACACCAAAGGACTGCTATCCATTGCCGAGCATCGACCAACTAGTTGATTCAACCTCGGGCAACGAGATACTCAACTTCCTGGATGCCTATTCAGGTTACCACCAGATCATAATGGATCTAGAAGACATCGAGAAGACCGCCTTCATCACCGACTTGGGCGTATACTGCTACACCCGGATGCCTTTCAGGTTGAAGAACGATGGAGCCACGTACCAGAGGTTGGTCAATCATATGTTCGAGGGACAGCTTGGTCGGAACGTCGAGGCCTATATCGACGACAGGCTCGTCAAGACCCCCAAGGCCGAGGACCACTTCGCCGACCTAGCAGAGACCTTCGACACCCTCCTGAGGTACAATATGAAGCTCAACCCCACCAAGTGTGCCTTCGGAGTAAAGTCCGGGAAGTTCCTGGGCTTCTTGGTGACCCAGCGTGGGATCGAGGCCAACCCCGACAAAGTCCATGCCATCCTGGACATGTGCCCACCCACCTGCATCAAAGACGTTCAACTCCTGACCGGGCGCATTGCCGTGCTCAGCAGATTCCTGTCCCGTGCGGCCGAACGATGCCTACCCTTCTTCAAACTGTTGAGGGGTCCCAAAATGGCGTCTGCTACGTTCGCATGGGACGAGGAATGCCAAAGAGTGTTCACCGAGCTTAAGGAGTTCCTGGCTTCGCCCCCGGTGCCTTCCAAGCCTGTCCCAGGTGAAGCCTTGCATCTGTATCTCTCGGTAACTCCATCCACAGTTAGCTCGGTCCTGGTCAGAAATGACTCGGGAGTCGAGAGACCAGTCTACTACACCAGCAAGGTGCTCAACGAGGCTGAAAGAAGGTACCCCGCAACCGAGAAACTCGTGCTAGCGTTGGTTACCTCGGCCAAGCGCCTCCGACCCTATTTCCAAGGGCACTCCATCACCGTACTGACCGGCGAACCATTGAAGAGGATCCTCTCTCACCCTGAAGCCTTGGGACGTCTCGTCAAGTGGGCCATCATGCTCGGGGCCTACGATATATCATATTGACATTGCTCGGCTATCAAAGGACATGCGCTCACTGACTTCATCGTCGAGAGCACTATCCCGACCGAAGAAAAATCTCCGTCCACGCCCGGGCCAACCTGGGAATTGTTCGTTGACGGATCCTCCAACTCGGCGGGGAGCGGCGCCGGCATCCTCCTGAAGTCTCCCGAAGGAGCATAGCTATAATACGCCTTGAAGTTCAACTTCCAGGCGTCCAACAACGCCTCCGAGTACGAAGCCCTTATCTCGGGAGCCCGCATGGCCCGGCGGCTGGGGGCTGAGTGAGTCAGAATTCACACTGACTCCCAATTGGTCGCTAGCCAGGTTAATGGCGATTACGAAGCTCGAGAAGCACCGATGGTCAAATACCTCCAGCTGGTCAGAGCCGTGGCACAACAGTTCGAGAGTTTTGAGGTAGTCCGAATAGCTCGGGAAGAAAACTCCCGAGCGGACGCCCTCTCTCGGCTGGCCTCCTCTCTTGACCCCGAGGGTACTCGATCGGTCCTTCTCGAAGAGCTAGAGCGACCGAGCATTGATTTGGAGCTCCTGGCTGTTGACTCGACCTCCCCAAGCGACTGGCGTACCCCCTACATGTCGTGGCTCCAAGACTCTGAAGAGTCTCCCGACCCCCGGGAATCCCGGAGATTGAAGTACCAAGCTCGGCGATTCGTCATTCTGGACGGCACTTTATACCGAAGATCCTTCTCCGGTCCTCTCCTGAAGTGCCTCAGTACCGGTGAAGCCAACCGAGCGATTCAAGAGGTTCACAAAGGCATGTGCGGAGCGCATTTAGGAGGAAGGTCGCTCGCCAGGATCTTGCTATGGCAAGGTTACTGGTGGCCCACTCTGCAGCGCGACTGCTCGACCTACGTATAGCACTGTGACCGATGCCAACGATTTGACCACTTGGTCTATCAGCCGGCAACGGAGCTCGTCACCCTAGCCGAGCCTTATCCTTTCGCTCGCTGGGGAATCGACATCCTCGGGCCGTTCCCTACAGCTCAAGCCCAGAAGAAGTTCGTCATCGTCGCCATCGACTACTTCACCAAATGGATCGAGGCCGAAGCCACAGCTAGGATCACCGAGACAGTCGTCTGGAGTTTCGTTTGGAAGTCGATCATCTGTCGCTACGCCATCCCCCGGGTGATAGTGAGCGATAACGGTCGACAATTTGATTCTCGTTATTTCCGAGACAGATGTTCCGACCTAAACATTCGCAATCACTTCACCTCGGTCGCCCACCCTCAAGCTAACAGGCTGGTCGAAAATGCCAATAAGACTATCTTAAAAGGCATCAAGACCAGGCTCGGCAAAGCCAAGAACAGCTGGCTTGAGGAATTGCCGAACGTACTTTGGTCACACAGAACGACTCCCAGAACGGCAACCGGTGAAAGTCCCTTTCAGCTGGTGTACGGCGCCGAGGGCGTGATCCCGTTGGAGATTGCCAATCCCTCCCTCCGAGTCATATGTTTCTCACTCGAGGCAAACGACCAGAAACTGCTCGAAAACCTCGACCTAGCGGATGAACGCCAAGAGATTGCCAGCATCCGAGCAACGGAATATCAACGCCGCCTCACTCGATATTACAACGCCAAAGTCTGAGATAGACACTTTCAACCGGGAGACTTCATTCTCAGGAAGGCCGAAGCCTCTCGACCACTTGAGGCGGCGGGCAAGCTATCCCCTAATTGGGAAGGCCCCTACCGAGTGGTCGAGACGCTCGGGAAAGGAGCATACCGGCTATCTACTATGGTAGGAGAACCCATCCCTCGGACCTGGAACGCCACTACACTACGCAAGTTCTACTTCTGAACACTTCAGTCGTGTAAGCAATATGAAAATAAACAAAAGTCTCCTTTTCTCTCTTATTCAAACAATTTGTTTGTACATCAGAAAGGCCGAAGCCAATACAATACATGTCAAAAAAGTAAAAATCCATCTGGCACCGCCATACGAGCCCATCGCTTGGCTGACTCGGTTAACTTTCCTGCGTCCAACCACTGACTCTGCCTCGTGCAGAAACTGGCTCGGATAAAGGGTAAGTCGACCCCGTTGGCTCGGGTAACTCAGAACAAAGGTGACAGAGGGATTAGGAAGGAGAAGGCTACCTTCCAAGTTGACAGAGATGGAGGAAGGGGAAGAGGGGATACGAATGAAGGCCTCCTCTCTGCCAACTCTTTAGAAGGAAGAGAGTGCAAGCACCCTCCGAAGAGTGAAAGAAATGATAAGAAGGGCAGATGAGAGAGAAAGAGGCTGCGAAAGAAGAGAGGAGAAGCAGGAAGTGGAGAGGAATCTTGAAAGAGATCCCCTCCGAGGAGTGAGCGGGAAGGGACGGGCCGCAGGAATGCCTGATTCCCCTATCCGTCCGTCATCACGCGCCTCCCCGCAAGCGTCGGCCGGAGTTGATAAAAGAAGGCGACTTGCTTCCGCACGTCGAACCCTCTTTAACCCCGCCCGTCGGCCGTCGAACCCCCTTTAAACCCGAAGCAGCGAGGACCCTCTGCCCTCCGTCGTCGGCAGCCTCGTCTTCTAGAGCGTCTTCCATGCTTCAAATCCGACGGCACAACGCTTCGTGAAGAAGGAGATAGGAAAGACTGTCAGAGAAAACCCTAAGCGATGGAGAAGGAGAGACGCCCTTCAGACCTATTATAGGCGAAGGGAGGTTACTTGCCTTAAATGATTCTCCCCTCGAAAATATGCTAAAGGGACTTCTCCCTAAGAACGGTCACCTCAGACTCCTCGGTTCCCTCCCAGCGGGACACATGGAGCGGCCAAGTAGTTAAAGCATGAGAAAAAGGAATGACACCCTGTTAGACGCTCGCCCAACCATCGTGCGAGATCCACGCAGAAAGTATCGGCCCTTTCCAACTATTGTAGATACGCTGAACAAACTACGGCAATGGCGGTACAAAAAAAGTTAAGTCTTCATCATAACGCTACTGCCTTACGTTTTTCTTTCACACAACGAGAGAAGTTTCTTCAAAAAAAGAAAGATATACAAGGAGAAAAAGCAAAATAGATACATTAGGCCTTTGGCCCACCCTGAGGCTCGGAAGTGGGAGGCTCGGACGGTCTGCCCCCGGCACCCTCGGCGACGGCCGACCCTGACACTGACCCCACCGGCGTGGGAACTACCTCGGTTGCGCGCCCTCCCAAGGCATCTGGAGTTGGCGACCCCTCGGACGAAGAGCCCCCCGATCTCCTTCCTCCAACGTCGAACCAGAAGAGCCGGAGGATGACAAATCCGAGTCATAACATTGCTCGGACGAGAAATTGATTGTCTCGGACGCCTGCTCCTCTGCGTAAGAGAAGGCCCGGTCATAGCCTTTCTTGAATCCCTTGCTGATGCCCCGGCGAAGCGCTAACTCATAGTAGGGGAGGGCAGCCTCCTTAAGATCGACCCGGTAGGCCTCTGTAGTGCCCCAGAATTTATATAAACAATTTTTGGATTATAAATGGAATTTTCTGGAATTTATTAGGAAGTTATAAGTGCTAAATAGATTAATGAATGGATTATTGAACTAATAAATGGGTTATAAGGCCCAATGGTGTTAAATAATTAGCCTAGCCTATTCAATTAAGACTCAAAAGGTTTAAGGACCAAGGCCATTAAGTTTGGCCCATATTCTAGAAGGTTATTTAGCCTATTCGCGAATTTTAAAGGATAAATACTATTTTTATAGATAATTATATAGATAAAATGAATAAAAGAGATTTATTAAATTGAAACTCTGCACACGTTGAATATAACGGTCTATCGGGCGACTGCTACAGTGGTGTAACGCACCTAGACACGACCGTTACACCCTGCTGATTCCGTAAGTTGAAGAACTTGCAAAAAGATTGGATCTTTGGGATCCTATCTGTAAGAGACATAATTAGGAGAACATGTAAGGTTACTAGGGACTCTTATGGATCATGTTTTGGCCAACTAAGGACTCTAGAATCGATCTAATCCTTGAACCCTAGTCAAATCTCTATAAATAGGACCCAGTTCTGAACTGAGCGACCCTTACTTTTGGCTCATGAAGAATCAAGGCAAGGAGATAGAATTTCGGGTAAGTCCTTTGAAACTTTTTGTTTATAATACTAAGGTCTAACAACTCTCAAATATTCATGTTAGGATATCAAGTAACCAAGGAGATAATGGCTTCTAAAGTCACTGATTCTGTCATAGCAACCCATGATTCAAAGCAAAGGACCACTGAAGATCAAGGAATTAGGACGCCTAAACGAGGTAATTAGAGTTCGGTGTTTTAGAACTTTTTGTTCCCATTAGATCAATCTTCTTACCCTCCAAATTTCATCTCTTTAGGTCAAGGGATTGGAGAGTTAGGGCAACGAGAAGTTGCTGAAAAACTACAGGAAGAAGAGAACTAGGGCGTGTCTTGAAGACCCAAATTGGAAGTATAAAGCCCAGGGAAAAGGTAGGTCATCTCTTGAACAGTAAAAAGATCTCGTTAGGGATAAAAGTCCTCTGATTTGACTTGATTTCATGTATTATAGATTGTGAATTTCATGTTTTAGTAAGTTCATGCATACATGCATACCTTTAGCCTAACCAAAGATAAAAGATATCATCTTGTTTATTCACTGTGACCTATGCATATACCTGGCCTTTACTTCGTTTATCATGGCTAGACTAGCTAGTGATTATGATTCTTCTTGCATGGACATAGTTTCTTATCTGTACTGTCAGCAGAAGCTCTGACGGATGAGGGTAGGACTGTCACATGACTATAACGGCCTTACGATAAGCCGTCACACCCTCTGTTGTGTTTAAATTATTCTGATGTCTCTGACGCACCATAGCAGGAGCGTTACAATACTGTAACGCCCCCTCGACAAACCGTCACACGGACTGTAACGCGCCTATGCTAGACCGTTAGAACACTATTTTCTGTCAACTCGAGACGGAATGGAAATTCTGTCAACCTGATATCATGACTTTGAGTTTATTTATTGATTCATGATAGGAATTGCATGATTACAAGCATTTGAAGTTATTTTGAGTTATGTTAATTTCATTGACTTAACTTTATAGTTTGTATTTAATTTATGATCTCAAATGATGTATTGACGGAGTTTTATTATGGTTTCACATCGTTTCCCAGTCTTTTCTATCTATAGAGTCATTTTCTTTAAGTGCATGGCATATATTCTGGTATATGGCCATTAGTTCACACTTTACACTATAGGAACATTATCTTGAACATGAGGACCTTTCTATTGGATATTCCCTCCAATGGACTAGGAAATCTTATTTCAAGGCCTCTGTAATTCTCCGCGAGCCTAGGATTCCCACTAGGACGCCGAGTTGGTTGTACCATAAAAGCCCAATCATTAGAAAACAATATCGATGATTTTTGGTTTTTGGAGATGTAACGGATCAATGTTGGACCGTCAGGCTCATCTAACGGCCCAATAAACGACCGTCACATTTACTGAGTCCGTTTTATTTATTTCTTGATTCAACCCATTATAACTGATCAAGACTAGACCGTCACAGTTCTTGAGTGTTTTAACCCGAGGTTTGACCCAAGGGTTGATATTCCAAAGTTCCTAGATAGACTATTGATAGTCTAGGACTTGTCATATTACTCAAAATACTTAATTTAATTTATGGAAAATAAGGAATGTACCGTTATGCTGCCGAATTATTTCCATAAGCATAACCTTGTTTTAAGTCATTCTTGACTCGCATTTCTTAATTGAAGCGTTCATTCATTGAACTATTGTTATCATGAGCTTATTGAAATTATTACATTCTTGGCCATACTTTATTGTTACATGCGTGGAAATAGCTTGGTTTATACTTGAAGATGCGATCGAGCACTGATTGTGTTCAAGGGTTCTATGCTAATCCCCTCGGCTGATTGCCGGAAACATACTAGTATAAACCATGTGTTATGATGCTACTGGCGTCGCATTGCGCTGGGAGTACTTTCTTTATAAATAAGTGAAAATCCACGGCATCATGAAAATACTTGTACATGACTATTACTTGATATTCCACAGAAATTCACGAAGTACTTGCTCATAAGCAAAAGATGCTGGAGTGATGATTATGTGACTTGCTAGTACATTCTCAAGACGTTCTTGCTCATGAAAGGCCATATCATGTTCTTGTGACATTCGTGCTAATTCATACTTGCTCATTATATTATCTTTGTTACTTTGGTTATTCGCATGATTGATCGCATTCGCATGATTTTACCTAAATTCTTTAGAGCTAAAATGCTAATTACTTAAACATTGCTAATCATGTTGATGCGAAGATACCTACTGGGCAAGTGTGCTCATTACCTATTTCCAATCTTTTTCAGGAGATAGAAGTGATACGAATTCGGATTCGAGTTATACAAGTAGCGGGTCCGAGAGCGAATGAAAGTCATATCAAATTGAGAGTAAAGACTTTGGAAGTCTACAATGTTTAGATTGAGTTTATGTAATTTCTTGTTTCTTGAGTCTAGTGAAATGGAAAAATGATGAAAATGTTATTGTACTTGAATACTTGATTATTAATGAAATAAAGTTGGAGTTTGAGTAATTATAGTGCGATTGCATTCTTATGTGTGATTACCTTGCGCTCTGATCGTTCTTGCTTGCAAGAGGCTTACCATGCCGACTGTTCGCGTTCCTCGAGCGAGTCTTCCGCTGTAATAAAGGGTCGGGGCATGACACCGAGCGTCTGTATTGCTCGAGTGCTTCCGCCCCGGCCGATTCTAACCTACCGACGAGTTCGACCTTCTCCCGCTCCACCTCGGATAACCTCCACTCGGCCTCGACCATCTGCTTCTCCGCCTCGGCCCGATCAACCTCGGCTTTCATTCGAAGACGCACGGCTTCCTCCGCCCGGTCCACCAGCTTAGCACGCTCAGCCTCCCACCGGCCGTCTAGCTCAACGCGAGCCATGCGCTCCTTCTCAAGAAGCCTGCTCTTCCTCTCGAGCGATTCGCGGGCCCTAGCTAGTCGCTCGGTCAGTGCCCGGTGTTGACACCCGTTTTATACCCAATAAGTCGGGTCATCTCCTTATTTCATTCTATATGATGCTCCGAGTTGTTCACTCTTCATTGAGTCTCTTGATCAGTTGAGGCCTTGATGCGGGACGGGACCGAAACGGACTAGGATCTACGATTGCAATGAAGCGCGGCCAGCACTCGCACGCCAAAGGCAAGCCGGGCGGCTGACCTCCGTAGCGTTCCTCCGGGTGGAGGCGTCTCTCAACAAGAAATTCAAGTCCAACGACCGTCCCTATGAGGGAAGCGCGGGGATCTCAGCGGCTAAGGAACCGCCGTGCGCCTATGGGAATCTAGTCCGAGCTCGGCGCTCGACTAGGGCCACGGAATGGGTGCTCAACTCTCAATCACGCGGTGAATAACAAGCTAGCTAGGAACCTACACACACTCACGCGGCATGCTAGAAAGTATACTAGTAAAGCAAATACCAACAAAGGGAGCGTCGCACGTACCTCCACGCCTAGGCGTGGGGAAGAAACCCCGGCCGAGATCGACAACCCCGATACACAAGGTGAACCATAATACAACTCCAACCCAAAAATGCCCACTCCTCGCAGGGAGATAACATGCTACAATATATGGATTCGGGGCTGTCAATGCACGGGCTGACGGGCGGCACTCGATGAAGGGTTGGCCGCGAGGAGGGTCCGGACGGTGATCGGCAGGTTCGCAGCAATGCGCGACTCGGCGGTGAAAGCTCCCACGCGGTGTCCGATTGAGGCGCCGTCAGCGAGGGCGCGTAGCTAGGTCATGGGAGGAAGCCTCGGCCAAAGGGGGCGCGCAGATTCCGTTCGTGGAAGCCGGGGGCGCACCTGCAAGCTGCGACTGGATTCTGCTCCCAGAACCGCGCGCTCGAGCGGGAAAAATGAGAAGAAGTGGCTCCGAAGGTCGAACGGAGCTCCGCTTGTTGGAGGATGAAGAGGACGCAGAGCAGCAGGTCCCGACCGAAGGAATCGGTCAGATCTGGTCGTGGATGAGAGCAGCAAGCTCTGGAATCCGCAGGTGGTCCTGGCGCCGGGTGGACAGGGCAGACCTGCGCGACCTCACGGGAATGGATGCCACGAGCAGGTCGGACGTCGGAACGAGGCGAGATCAGCGGCGTTGGACAGAGGACGAAGAGAGGTACGACCGGTGAAGATCCCACGTCCAAACTCGTAGACGTCCATCCCGTGGGATTTTTGCAAGGGGGCGAACAGAACCAGGCTCGCAGGGAGAGGGGGTCCTGCGCGCGCTCACGAAGAAAATCGCCACGGAGGATGCCGAACTCCGAATGAGGCGAGACCACCTCGCACGCATCGGCGACTCGTAGAAGAATCACCCAAAAATGGGCTGGTCACCCAAAGTCGCCAAGAACAAAGGAGGTCGTCGTAGCTCTTGGAGACAAGATCTGGTTGCACTGAACTTGAATCTGTGAAGAGATAGAAGAGAGGGGGAACCTCGGCGTCGCACCGAGGGGATGGGGAGTCACACCCCAGGCTTGCTCCCGTCGCAGGAGCAAGGAGGAACAGATGGGGGCGCAGCCACCTTCAGAGCAATAGCAAAATTCTTTTCAATTCATTCAATAATCTTTCAAAGAAAATACATGAGATGTTTTATATGGGGAGGGGGAATGCTAGGGTTGAAACCCTAGCCAAGAGGGAAAGGAGAGGGGTGCGCACATGGCATGGAAAGGGGGGGGGTGCGCAAGGCTTCCTAGAATCTAGGAGGGAATTGGGGAAGGGGGGCGGCCAAAGGAGGGAGGGTGGTCAGATGGGGAAGGGGGAAAAGGGGGGGCGTGCCCATCTTCCTATAATCAAGGAGGGGGCCGCACACTCCACTCCTAGAAAGTAGGAGTGGGGCGGCTGCCACCTCCTCCTCTTGGAGGAGATGAGAGGGGCGCCCAAACCCTAGCCCATAAGGGGGGGGCGCAAATCCCAATGGGCCACTCATGTGGGATGGTGGTCAGCCCAAATGGGCCAAGAAGGGTGGACCACAAGGTGGCCCACTAACCTTTTTGCCTAACTAATAAGCCTAACATCGCCCAATGGAAGCCTAATTGGCCCCAATTGACCTACAAAGGTCCACAATAATAATAAAAGTGTCCACGCAGGGACTACACCAAGGCCCAGCATGGCCTAAAGCATAAAATAACTAAAGATAATTCCGCTAGTCCGCCAAGTGATCGCTGAGCCAAAGGGATGCTGGCGTGCTCCGTGTGCTCCGTCGAGTAATGCGCCGCGTGTCCTCACCAATTCTCCCCGGGTGAGAAGAACTCGACCCCGTCGAGTAAGGGTCACGGTCGCTCAAGTAACGCTCCAACAGGTCCGGGTCGATCCTCTCTAGCTCTCCACGTGTGATCCAGGTGTCGTCTATCGCAGGGCGCCCTCCCCAACGCACTAGGAAGCGTTGGTAGGCTCCGCTCCTGGTAGTGGTCACCTGCTCATTCAGTATGCAATCTATATGCTCACGTTTCTGTAATGGGGCTGGAAGAGGTGGACGCTCAGAAGGTGTAACACTCTCAACAGGAGGGGAGGGCTCAAGAGGCTCACTGGGAATCACCGCGGGGTCCCGATATGCCACCAGATCTGAGACATTGAACATCGAACAGATCCCATAGTCGTCTGACAGCTCAATCTCATACGCATTCGACCCAATTCGCTTCAAGACTCGAAAGGGTCCAGCACCGCGGGCCTGGAGTTTCTTCACGGCCCCCGAAGGAAACCGTTCAGGTCTGACCCTGATCATGACGTACTCTCCCTCTCGGAACTCACGGGTGCGTCGATGCGCATCAGCTAACTCCTTATAACGTGCGTTGCTGGCCTCGAGGTGGTGATGATGCAGACTCCGAACTAGCTGTGTTGACTCATACCTATGTGAATGCAGTGGTGGTCCTGGACATCCAAACACAGACCTAGCATGCCTATGACTCCTACATGATTGGACAACACGGGGAGGACCTGGACAACCAAAGTTGTATCTATCATGCATGGGTGTCCTACTGAATGTGGTAGACTCACGGGGACTAGATTGCCCAAACTCACTCATGACATTACCCCTATATGATGAGGGACATGGAGAAACATGAGAGAGAGACATGTGTTCCTGGCCTCCTAAACTCTGGCGTCTGGAAGTATGCAAGGTGAGGTGTTGGCTAGCAGGTTTGGATAGGGTGTGATGATATACCTCCTCGACTAGGCGGGGAGGAGAATATGAGTCGAGAGGCTCACTAGGGAGGGATCGAATGGATCAAAGAAATGATGACCCCTCCCGACAGGTCCCTTCACTATACTTGCCCATGTGCGACATTCGCCCAGGTGCAGAGGATCACCTTCAGGCGCTCTAATAAATGGGGCAAGGGACTCACAAGGGAGGCAAGGAAAGCTAGGTTCCTCCCTCGGGACCGTGACACCATAAGAGGGGACAAAATCAACCTCCACGGGTATGGGAAAGAATAAAAGGATCTCGGAGGTGATATGTCCTATGGTGTAGACCGAGGTAATAGACCCCAAAGCAGGGAGCGTGAAGCTATGACTATAGGGTTGGTCAGACCCTAAGGTCAACATATAAGTCAACTCCCATTGATAATCTAAACTCCTAAGGAAGTCCTTCACATTTTCAAGAAAGCAGAAGGACCAAAAAGTGGTGTGAAAGGAGTTAAGGGGTACTACCGGTAGAGCTGGTTCCATGGGTGGGTAACAAGGAATCGAAGCATCTAGAGTGGGACCCTTCCTTAACCAGCTAGCTAGAGGCTCTCCCATGACAAGTTTGCCCTCAGGAGACAAGAAAGGCCCTAGATGAGGGTCGAAGGGCGAAGAATCTCCCTCAGGTGGGGAAAGGGAATCCTCTATGAAGTAGATGGGACCTTGACTCTCGATCATGGGTGTTGGGCTAAGAGTGTCGACCCTAACCCCTGTAGGTTCTGGCACGACTTCGTCCTGGCTCGAGGGTGGGCCAGGGGAAGTCGGTGATCCCATAGGAGTGCCCATCCTTTCAAGTTTCTCCCTAAAGAGTTGCAGGAGTTCTGCGAGGGGGAGATCTCTCAAGTTAAGGGCATTCGGGGAGACTTGCTGGTAATCATGAGATTTAGTCTCGGGCCTAGACTCACACACAGGTGGCACCTTGCTCCTCCAACTATGATGTGCTCGGTTGGGGGTAAGAGGTGATGGGCGTTGCAGAGGTTGAGCCCTTATAGTGGCCTTAGACTGGCCGAGAGAGAAAGGAGGAGTGGTAGTGCTCCTCGAGCTATGGGTCTCCGAGTAGGAGGGGGTGCGTTGGGGACTGTAGATCTTCCTAAGTTCTACCTTCATCTGCTCCCATGAGTGTATGGGCTCTTGCCTCCAACCTGCCCTAAGACGCACTATGTGATTCCACGCTTCCATGGCTTGAGGTGAAAGTTGTCCCTCGGCAATGTTGACTCTCGCGGAACCATATATCCAATTCTTCTCAAAGTACTTTCCCATGCTAGCCTCCCACCTTAGATAGGCTCTAGGGCTCGATCCATCAAAGTGAAGGTCCGCATCTAGAATGATGTCCAGGAATAGAGGGTTGGTCGGACCCTTGTGGAGGGCCGAGTTGTATGGAGTTGACCAAGTAGGGATAGGCATAAAGATACACCTGAGGACTCTAAATACACATGCACGCCCTAGGACTATGGAAGGGACATGTAGGACAACTAAGGGATGGGACTAGACACGACTCAAAATGGAGATGGAAGAAAAAAAAAGGGAAGAATGAGGACTCAAATGCATCTAAAACAAACCTAATGACTCACACGCAACTTAGACAAATCTAATGCCTCAATTGCACCCTAGACAACCTAAAGACTCAAATGACCTAAGACCCCAATTTGTTAGAACAAACTGGTTCCCTAAGCTCTGATACCAATTTGATGCGGGACGGGACCGAAACGGACTAGGACCTACGATTGCAATGAAGCGCGGCCAGCACTCGCACGCCAAAGGCAAGCCGGGCGGCTGACCTCCGTAGCGTTCCTCCGGGTGGAGGCGTCTCTCAACAAGAAATCTAAGCCCAACGACCGTCCCTATGAGGGAAGCGCGGGGATCTCAACGGCTAAGGAACCGCCGTGCGCCTATGGGAATCTAGTCCGAGCTCGGCGCTCGACTAGGGCCACGGAATGGGTGCTCAACTCTCAATCACGCGGTGAATAACAAGCTAGCTAGGAACCTACACACACTCACGCGGCATGCTAGAAAGTATACTAGTAAAGCAAATACCAACAAAGGGAGCGTCGCACGTACCTCCACGCCTAGGCGTGGGGAAGAAACCCCGGCCGAGATCGACAACCCCGATACACAAGATGAACCATAATACAACTCCAACCCAAAAATGCCCACTCCTCGCAGGGAGATAACATGCTACAACATATGGATTCGGGGCTGTCAATGCACGGGCTGACGGGCGGCACTCGATGAAGGGTTGGCCGCGAGGAGGGTCCGGACGGTGATCGGCAGGTTCGCAGCAATGCGCGACTCGGCGGTGAAAGCTCCCACGACCCGATCCGATGTCCGATTGAGGCGCCGTCAGTGAGGGCGCGTAGCTAGGTCACGGGAGGAAGCCTCGGCCAAAGGGGACACGTAGATTCCGTCCGTGGAAGCCGGGGGCGCACCTGCAAGCTGCGATTGGATTCTGCTCCCAGAACCGCGCGCTCGAGCGGGAAAAATGAGAAGAAGTGGCTCCGAAGGTAGAACGGAGCTCCGCTTGTTGGAGGACGAAGAGTACGCAGAGCAGAAGGTCCCGACCAAAGGAATCGGTCAGATCTGGTCGTGGCTGAGAGCAGCAAGCTCTGGAATCCGCAGGTGGTCCTGGCGCCGGGTGGACAGGGCAGACCTGCGCGACCTCACGGGAATGGACGCCACGAGCAGGTCGGACGTCGGAACGAGGCGAGATCAGCGGCGTTGGACAGAGGACGAAGAGAGGTACGACCGGTGAAGATCCCACGTCCAAACTCGCAGACGTCCGTCCCGTGGGATTTTTGCAAGGGGGCGAACAGAACCAGGCTCGCAGGGAGAGGGGGTCCTGCGCGCGCTCACGAAGAAAATCGCCACGGAGGATGCCAAACTCCGAATGAGGCGAGACCACCTCGCACGCGTCGGCGACTCGTAGAAGAATCACCAAAAAATGGGCTGGTCGCCCAAAGTCGCCAAAAACAAAGGAGGTCGTCGCAGCTCTTGGAGACAAGATCTGGTTGCACTGAACTTGAATCTGTGAAGAGATAGAAGAGAGGGGGAACCTCGGCGTCGCACCGAGGGGATGGGGAGTCACACCCCAGGCTTGCTCCCGTCGCAGGAGCAAGGAGGAACAGAGGGGGGCGCAGCCACCTTCAGAGCAATAGCAAAATTCTTTTCAATTCATTCAATAATCTTTCAAAGAAAATACATGAGATGTTTTATATGGGGAGGGGGAATGCTAGGGTTGAAACCCTAGCCAAGAGGGAAAGGAGAGGGGTGCGCACATGGCATGGAAAGGGGGGAGGGTGCGCAAGGCTTCCTAGAATCTAGGAGGGAATTGGGGAAGGGGGGCGGCCAAAGGAGGGAGGGTGGTCGGATGGGGAAGGGGGAAAAGGGGGGGGGGGGCGTGCCCATCTTCCTATAATCAAGGAGGGGGCCGCACACTCCACTCCTAGAAAGTAGGAGTGGGGCGGCTGCCACCTCCTCCTCTTGGAGGAGATGAGAGGGGCGCCCAAACCCTAGCCCATAAGGGGGGGGGGCGCAAATCCCAATGGGCCACTCATGTGGGATGGTGGTCAGCCCAAATGGGCCAAGAAGGGTGGACCACAAGGTGGCCCACTAACCTTTTTGCCTAACTAATAAGCCTAACATCGCCCAATGGAAGCCTAATTGGCCCCAATTGACCTACAAAGGTCCACAATAATAATAAAAGTGTCCACGCAGGGACTACACCAAGGCCCAGCATGGCCTAAAGCATAAAATAACTAAAGATAATTCCGCTAGTCCGCCAAGTGATCGCTGAGCCAAAGGGATGCTGGCGTGCTCCGTGTGCTCCGTCGAGTAATGCGCCGCATGTCCTCACCAGGCATGTTTCTTGGGTCTTAATTCCTGGATTAAGAATTGGCTTCCGGTAGCGTTTCGTTGGCAACAGCTTAGCAACCCTTTATTGCTATTCTTGAAACTCAATGGTAATAACGGTCCGAACCAGGCGCGTTTTTTCATTATAACGCATGGGGCCTGGACCGTTACTCTTTGAAGAGTTCTAAGGCTTAAGGCCTCGTTGAAAAACTTATCCTTTTGATTCCACGTTGATAATAACGGTCTGTCGTGCATCCGTTGTTTCATTCTGACGCCCTATGCCTTGGCCGTTGCTTCCTTGAAGAGTCCAACTTGTTGGGTCTTCTTCCCGTCGATCTTATCTTTTAGGGATAAGGTTGATAGTAACGGACGGTTCTTGATGCGTTACTTCCAAGTGGCGGTCTGTCGTGCAGTCGTTACTTCTTTCAGAGAGTCCTGGCAGTTCAGGCCTTTTCTCTGCTACTCCGTGGTCGAGATAAGGGTTTTGGATTGACGATATCTCTTTCAAATCTGATCCTCAGGACCTTCCGTTCGATTCTATGGACTCTTGGTGATATTATCTTCGAGGATTTGCTAAGAGTTATCTCTTTATCTTGCTGAATTATCCTCTGCTCGACCTGAGAGTTTGAGGGTCTATAAATAGAGCCCTTGACTTCATGGCCCGGGGGAAGATTTGGAATTCACGACGAAGTGCTGTCGAACTCAGGAGCCATCTTCATCCAAGAGGAACTGCTTCCCACGTCCATCCATCTCATGATCAAGGGAGTACTTTGGTTTTTGGTCTTTCAAGTTCATCATTGCATGCTTGAGTTCTTCCCTGGTTTTTCCTCAATCAAAGCATTATCCCTCCTCTTTCTCCACGTTTTTCACTGTCCTCTAAGCATATAAACATCTTCCCAAACTTTTAAAACACCCAGAGGGGTTAAAAAACCAAAAACTCCCCGGTAATCCACTCTCCTTTTGACGATGTTAAGTCCTTTGAGAATTGATGCTATGCTTGTGAAAAGGACTAATTGAGGTTATTGTGTTTGGTCTTTCTACATCTTTGGCAGGTTTACAGGTTCATTGACACGAGGCCCAGGTCTTCTAGCCGGCTGGAAGAGTTGGAGTTAAAAGAATTCAAGCTTTGTTACTGCAGGTTATCTGACGGCCTTGTGCAGGCACGTCACTCTCTTCCGGCGGTCTATCGTGTGGCCGTCACTTCCAAGCGACGCACGGGGTTCTGGCCGTTACTTCTAAGTTAATCTGCAGGCTTTCTCTGGTTTTCTCTCCCGTGGGCGGGTGTTTCATCCACCTATTTCCAAGGTATATTCAGGTTTTATTGACTTGTTTTTACTTTGGTGGCGATCACATCTTTTCTTGGTATTGGGCATTAGCTGTCTTCTTCATCATATCTTTCTATTTTTCCTTGCTTGTTCCACCTTCACGGTGTGTTTTTATTTATTCCTTGCTCCACGCCCCGGCGTGTGTTTTCCTTTTCCTTAGCGTAGTTTGATTGAGATAGCATGCCCATGCTAGAGCTAGCTATGATTGCCTAGGTTCATGATCACATGTTCATAGGTTTGAGTAGATCTTTGATTGTTTGTTTGTTATCTTACCATACCACTCCCAAAACCTCAAAAGAAAGATAGAAGATAGACAAATAAATATCAACACCCGGGCCTCCGCTTGACTCGCCCGTGCCAGCTCTCTAACTGAGGAGAGCTCCTGCCGAAGCCCGTCACGCTCCTCGGTGAGCCGAGCTACCTTTCTCTCCTATCCACCAAGGGTCCAGGCAAGGGTCGACCGCTCCAACTCCAACCGAGCGTAAGCTTCAGCCATAGTGGCCCCCATCTGGGCTAAGACCAAGCCGCCCTCCATAACCATCTCGAGGGCCGCGTGCGGGGAGTGCTGCCTGTCTCCCCCCTTCACATTCGCGGCTATACCGCGGCATACCTGATATAGAGGGCCCTGGATGCCTAGCCTCTCCAGAGCCGCCGAAATAAGGGCCCCACCTCCGAGTGGCGTCTCCTCGGAAGCTCCACCAGCCGGCCCGGATCGAGCCGCTACTTCATCCGCCCCTCTTGCATTGGTCGATTGGGGCTGAGTCGCCGCTCCTCGCGACCCCCCGGCCTCGATCGGCTCGGCACCTGCACCACCACCCGGAGCGTCGCCCTCCTCGATCGACGCCCCAGTCCCGACCGCGGTCCCAGAGTCGCCCGCTTCGACTCCGGCCCCCTCGGTTCCTGCTGAGGGGAGAGCCGACCCAGCGCCACCGCCACCAGCAGAAGCGGCATAGGCCCCCTCAGCTCCTGCTGCGGGGAGAGCCGATCCAACGTCGCTGCCACCTTAAGCGGCCCTGGCCTCCTCGGCCCCCTCTCGCTCAGTAGATGGGGGAGCCGGCCCAACAAGGTCGGCCCTATCTCGCTCGGAAGAGGGAAGAGCCGCCGAGCCAGATTCACCTTCGATAGCGGGGGCGGACTCGGCCTTCTTGGCTTGCTTCTTGGCCTTCACGGCGTCCCGTATCATACCCTCCATGGGATCCTTGCGTTTGGTCCCCTCGCGGCCTGGAAGACCCCTCCTGGGTCATCCCCTTGCCCTTATCTCAGGCTCGGGTGTGCCCCTCGGGAGATCGTGACTCGTCGGTGACCGAATCATCGCCGAGATCGATCACCGCCCGCTCGGCCGCAGGCTCCTCCTCCACAGCCGGCCGCCTAGCGTCTACGCAGAAGAAACTATGGTCAGGAAAAGGAGAAGCTGGGAAACTGACTCGTGACGCCCGTACCTGTCAGCCGTAGCCGTGTGAGAAGACACCGCTCGATGTTCTTCGGAGTAACCAGCTCCTCCGTGGACTGACGACGCTTCAGCAAAATGGTCGCATACTCCTCAATGTCCGGAGAAAACTCGTCCTGCCTCGGAGGGATGTTCGGATGGAAATTGGGGATTACGGGACACCTCCAAGTCTCCTCCACCGAAGAAATCCCCACCCATAAGAATTGACTTTTCCATCCCTTGTGCGAAGAATCCTTCGCAGCCAAGGAGACACAGCTCCTATTCCGCCTCGCCTAGATGAAATAGATGCCCTTCCCAGCCGAGGGATGTGCCTTCAACTCGAAAAAATAATGAAAGAGGTCCAAGGAAGGAGGAACCCTGCATTGGCGACAGAGGATGCGAAAGGCGGAAAGAAGAAGATAAGAGTTGCCTACCAACTGTACAGGCGCCAACCGAAAGAAATCGAGAAGCTTAAGAACAAAGGGCTCGAAGTGAAGGCGGAACCCACCCTTCCACAATAGAAGGAAGGTGCAGATATGGCCCGTACGGGAATCCAAGCTCGTCTCGTGCGGGGCAGGTGTAGTGAAATAAAACTTATAGGGCAGGCGAAACTGGTGCTCCAACAGTTTCACCTCCGCCTCCCCCAGCTCGCTGCAGTTTGGAGCCGACGGTATCACCGTGGCCCTCGCCGCAGACTCGCCCTCCCACTCTTCGACCTGCAGACGCTGATCCGCCATAGAATCTGGAGAGGAACTTGAAGAGAAATGCTCCCGAGATTCCAAAGACTCTGGAGGAAGAGGAAGCTGTCGGACTGCCTCCGTAGTTATCTCCGCCAACTCTGCGAACGCCGCTGCAAGCCTCTGCTCTTCCGTCGTGTCCTCACGACGCATCAAAGAGCCCAACAGTAAGCACGAAGGCGAGCAAAAACCCTAAAACGGAGGGAGTCTGGAATGACAATAAGCGCACAATGCCTATATTCCTACGTGGAAGGCGGCGCGTCGTTCCGACCTCCGAGAAAAGGGGGCCCCTTCATTTCAAATACGTCAGGATTATCATTATTACGGGCCCAGGTGACTACGACACGTGGCTTCTTAACACCGCTTTAAATTGCAAATATGGATAATATGGACACGTAAAATACAAGTAAGATGATCCAGTATGAGTGATATCCAAGCACATAGATATATATACATGCAACATAGCTCCCCCATTTTATTTAAAGTGAAGGGATAGGTGTACGAAAAGTGCAGGTGAGCCATTAAGATCAGAGTGCTCATGATTACACCTAGAGGAGTATGCAGATAGATAGGAGAAGACGTACAGCAGGTCATGCAGTTAATCAAATTTTCAGAATACATATCAAATCAAATTACTGTGTATAAGTGAGTAACATGAGAATAAATTTTATCCATATGGATAACCAGATTTTCAAGTAAACATAATAGTAATTGCACAAACTGCATTTCAATCTAGAGAACAGCGTATTGGAGGCTTCGCTCTGTCTCAATGAAATTTATCATCAGAATTTTTCACACTGACAATCTGAATTTTTCTAAGAATGATCAGGTTCAAATAATTCCTTTTTACGCGAGGAGACACATGGAGCTCATGCCAGAATCTCCGGTTACTCAGAATACTGAACCATTTCACCCTATTTTGAACAGAGGTACTATAGTCAACACTTTTCAGAAATGAACCACATCACGTCTCAAGTGACATGTGCCCAATTTACTCAGTGAGACTAAGCATTGCTCTGCCTTTTATTTCATCCATAATTTTTGTATGCGGAGGCAGACAACTTTTTCCTTAACTATCTCTTTATCATTCATGCAGCAAGTTGAATTACTTTAGAGTGTTGAAATGAAATTCCTATATCCTTATGAATAACACTCAATTTCACATTAAAGTGCATGAAGTGTGTGAATTTGATTTAACATGTATGGAGAAAATTTAACTCAAAACAAGATAGTAAGCATTGCTCTGCCTTTTATCTCATCCATAATTTTTGTATGCGGAGGCAGTCAACTTTTTCCTAAACTGTCTCTTTATCATTCATGCAGTAAGTTGAATTACTTTAGAGTGTTGAAATGAAATTCATATATCCTTATGAATAACACTCAATTTCACATTAAAGTGCATGAAGTCAGTGAATTTGATTTAACATGTATGGAGAAAATTTAACTCAAAATAAGATAGTGCAGCTCCCCCTATGTAAATGCAATAAGCATAAAATGCTCCCCCTGAGAGTTTGACATAAAGTACACTTGTTAAGACTCAGATGTAACATTATTTAGCAATGGAGTGTTCGGTCTTAGAAGTTTCAAGGAAGGGGTTTTAGCATATATTAACATGCAAGTATACAATGGGAGTATATGCAATATGCAATGCAAAATGAAAAGATATGTAATTTCAATTCTTGAAATGTTGGCCCCAAAGATATGATACCATTATTGGAAGTATTCATTTTGGCATTTATGCAACATGAAATGTTCAAAATGATGCATTTCAAAATATGCACTATATGCATGCTGAAAATGCCAACTATGCAACAAGACACACGATGAGCTTCATCTTCCAAACGTACTATGTGAATGATATGCAGAAAATGATATGCAAATATGCAATGTGATGCAAGAATTTAGATTTCACATGACAACTCTATATGCATCTAATGCAACTAATGCATGACATGCAGTTTTTTTTAAATGTGAGAACACAATTTTAATTTGAAAAGAGAATTCAGAAAATTCATTCAAGACATCAAAATCATCACATGTGAACTTTTCCTTGAAAATATTTTTACTTTTATCCAAAAAGATGAGTAACACATTGGTAAAGACCATAGAACATTGATCAAATTCAGTTCTCAAAATGTTCAGCCACAGAATAACATCATCATGCTGTGAGAATGGAAAAACATCAATATCAAATTTTCAGCTTGCAAGACTCCCCCTTAATCAATGCATGATTTCAGAAAACTCATTTAAGTTTTATGTCATATGCATAGATGATTCATGATACCGGGCGGAGGCACATTCTCACGCATGGTGATAGCTTTCAGACAGGCTTGACCTGCCCTTCCACATGTCACCATTTTATATACCATGTAGTCATGTATTGATGATCATAAAAATACAATGCATTCCCATATGAGATCAGGGGTTTAGCTAACACATGAGCATTGAGTGACAGTTTAAAGTTCATCTGGAACAAAACATTCAATTTTTCGAATTCTGGTACGAGACAGAGATTTTGGTCCAAAGGCCCAGCTCTCGCAAAGTGATGCCTTTCTGATAGGCCTAATCTACCATTCTGGCAACACATTTTGATATACCAAAAATTTTAGATGGTTTCACACATACACAAGTAATTCCACTTGAAAAAGGCATTCAATGGCTATACTCTCATATATACTTCTCAGATTTTTTAATTCTTTTCAACCAAGTATTTATTTTCCATATAGTCAGAAGCAACCAAAGGATATTCAAAATTTCAAATCACTATCTGTCAAGAGATGGCACTGGCATTAAGACCAAGGAACTTCAACCAAACACTTTATTTTCTCACCTTTGATCCGCTTGCCTTGTGTTACCTTTATTGACATCTTCAAATTCTTTGCTTTATTCCGCTTGCTGTCTTCTTCATCAACAAGCTCCAAATCTCAATGGAAGTAGATCAAATCTGGCGTTGAAGTCCTCTTGAGCTCATTTCTTTCTTTCATGCAAGAAATAGAACGATATAAGCCAAAGGAGTTCTTGAAATACCAAATTTGCATCTTATAAATAGCAGCATATAAGGATATGAAAAGATCAAGAAACCCATGCCAAAACCCTTCCAAAACTCCTCTAGGATATGAAGAGAAACCCTAAGGGTAATAGGGTAAAAGCTCAACCCAATTGGACCACAAAATGGGCATTTCGAAACCCAATACACGGACCCGTTCCGGACATGCTAGACCCGGTGTCGACACCTGGTGTCGACACCAACTTTGAAGAGTTTTGTCCCTTTGAAAGAAAATGGACCCATGAGCTAGGTGTCGACACCAGCAGAGGAAACATGCAAAACTGCCTAAGATAGTTAATCTAAGCCCAGAAATGCTATACATGAATTAAACCCAATCTAGACACATGGAGATACATTCAAACATTGAATTCTTACCATGATTTCAAGGGTTGATGGTCATAATCAAACCTGCACTTTAAAGAGCTCAATTCATGTCAATATAAAGGCAATGCATATGAAGAAACTAACTTCAATACTTTTCATCACATAAGACTCTCTCTCTCAACCTGCAATATCAGAAACTCAATTTCATATCAATCTCAATTCAATTTAGAACCTAAGCATGGTATTAAAAACAATGATGCAATGGGTAATCTAGTTATGATCCCAGAACTCCCTTCAAACCAAAGTGCTAGTAGTGAGATATTTACTGAAACTCAGCAAGACCATCAGGGTCAGAAAAAGTCAACCAATGGGGACAGACCTTTGATGAGGAAGCAAAACCAAGGAGTAGTTTCAACTATCTCGGGCAAGCAAAAACCTGCCTCACATATGTCTGTTGCAAGTGGTGAGCCAAATCCTGTGGATGCTGTTAAAGTGGAAATCTTTTCTGAGTCAACAGAAATCTCTGGAATTATCTCTAAGGAGTACAGGGGGGCAGGCCCTTTAGTAATGAAGCAAGGGAATGATACACGTAGTGTGCATGGAGGTATTCAATCTAGTTTGCCAGAAGTGCAGAAAAATCTTTCTTCTTTCATCAGTGGTCTTGGAGACTTGTCAGTGGCAGACCAATCGAAGGCTGACAACTTTCTCATGCAGGATATTATTTTAGCACCGGAGCAAGAAATTGTTAAGTGTCTTGTAGGGGGAGATATTATTGAGAACTGTAACATACAGCAACCCCTTACGAGGGCCAAAGCCAAAGCTAAAGCCAGATCTCTAGCTGGTGGACCTTCTCACCATCACACACTTTCCCAATGATTGGACCAAGTCTTATATGGAATATCCGTGGAATTGGCAATGCTAAGGCTATTAGAAGCATTAAAAATCACATTAGGAAAAATAAAGTTAAGTTGATCTGCATCATTGAACCTAAGATATCTGCTGACAGATTGGAAGAGATTAGACTAAAGCTTCATTTTGACTTTGCTTGTACTAATCAGGAGGAAACTTCAAAAATTTGGCTGCTCTGGCAATCTTCTATCTCTGTTTCGGTGATTCAAAGGCACGTGCAATTTATCACTATTCAGGTTCAGAATGGAGACAATGTAGACTGCTTTGCCACCTATGTATATGCCTCTTGTGATGCAACTGAAAGAAGAAGTTTGTATGATGAGCTTACTCAATTTGGTGCTTCTATTGATAAACCATGGATGCTGGGAGGAGACTTTAATGCTATCCTTTCCCCGGAGGAAAAAATAGGGGGAACCATGGGTTTCATTAATTCAATGTTTGGCTTTCAGGGCTTTGTGGCTGTGGCAGGTTTGCTTGATGCAGGTTATATTGGTAACCCCTTTACATGGACCAATAATCAGTCTGGGATGGGGAACATTAGAGCCAGGCTGGATAGAGTTCTTTTTAATGACAGATGGGCTGAGCAGGAACTATCGGCTACTGTTAAACACTTGATGAGAGAGCCATCAGATCATTCCCCTTTGCTGCTGTCTTTTCCTCAATTAAACGCTGGTCCGTCCAGATTTGTGTTTCAACATATGCAGTTAGATGATGAAACTTTCAAACCTATGGTGCAGAACACATGGAACTCTGAACAATCAATTTACTGCAATGCATTTTCCAACTTACAGCAAAAGCTCAAAACTCTGAAAGAGGTGATTAAACAATGGAACAAGGAGGATTATGGGAATATCTTTGAGAAGAAAAACAAGGCAGAGGAGGAGGTACTATTGGCTGAAAGTGCTTTTGATGAAGACCCATCTGAGGAAAATAGAATGTCCCTACAGGTTGCCCAAGCTGACCTTAGGAGGTGTCTCCATAGAGAGGAAACTTTCTGGAGTCAAAAAGCTAGAGCGGACTGGTTACAATTGGGGGATCAAAACACTAAATTCTACCATCTTCAAGTTAAACAGAAAAGAGCCAGAATGACCATTCATAGAATTAAATTAGAGAATGGCGATTGGTGTGAAGATGAGACAGTTATAAAAGAGAAGGCTGTGGAATTTTTCAAGAACCAGTTCACTTCCTCGGCTCACCAAATCAATAATGAAGTATTAGATAGTATTCCATCCCTCATTTCGGAAGAGGAAAACTGTGCTCTTACAGCTATCCCGGATGCTAAGGAGATAAAACTTGCAACTCATGCTTTGTCTCCTGATAGCTCCCCAGGTCCAGATGGTTATACTGGGAAGTTCTTTACCTCTTGTTGGGATATCATAGCAGATGATGTCATTAAAGCTGTTCAGGGTTTTTTCCAAGGTATGCCCCTTGATGAGGACATCAAGAGCTTATGGGTTGTATTGTATGTATTGGCTTGTATAGGTGTGTAGTATGGGTTGTATTGGCTTGAAAGTGTGTAATTTTTGATTTCTTTCATTTGGGCTCTCTTTGTAAGGCTTAATTAAGTCATTGGGCCACATTTCTAGGAAGAGTCCATTACTAGGTATCATGGTTTAGGTCCACTTAAGGGTGCTACTTCATATTGGGTCATTTGGTTTTAAATGGGTCATTAAGGCACTTAAGGCCCAAATTGGGTTCCACTCTCCCATGGGCCATCTAAGTGGGAATGGCCCATGACTAGCATGATATATTGGGTGGCTCTTGGCCCATGAATGGCCCTTGGCCCATGAAGGGGGGCGCCCTCTCTTTTGGCCTTATTAGGCTAGTTAGGTGTGATTTAGGTGAAGTTGGAATGGAATTAGTCTAAGGTTGAATGGAGATGGTCAAGTTAGATTAAAACATTGTATTTGGTGTGTTATTCACACTTCATCTCAGCCATTCAATCCCCAACCCTTGATCCAAGGGTCCACATTAGATTTGAATGGAGTCATATATAATGTTGTATTTTCATGAGAAATTCAATGAAAAATCAAAAAATTTGTGAGTCTCTTGGAGCTTGGTGCGCCCCCTTCCTCTCTCCCCCTGGTTTCCTCTTCCCCAACCCCAGATCTAGAGTGTATTCCCCTTCTATCATCCCCTCTCAACCTCCGGTGATCGTTTGTGCCGCCGTCGCCGCCGTTCGTGCCGCCTTCGAGCCGCCACGGGATCGTCTTTGGTTTTCTGTCCTGCTGGACAGAGGTGCAGTTCGTGAATTCCTGAAGCCAGTCACAAGCTCAGATCGATTTGAAATTTTGAGGGTTGGTTCCTATCTTCTAGCCCATTCTCCACAAAAAAATCCAGGTTCAAAAGCCACCGTTTCATATCTTTACCATTTCGTTCAACTCTCAATCTCAGATCTGTTCTGTCACTGTCTACAGTGACAGTAGCCCTGAGTTCTCCACCTTCGACCACCCTTTTGATTTTTTTAGACCTCCCAATTTAACTGGGTGTTCTGTCCATCGTTCCCTACAACCACAAATTTTCTTAAATTTTTATCGTCCTTCTACCTATTTTTAAAAAGTCATGTTCTACCGGAGCTACAGTACTTTCAGTCAGATCCCAGATCCAACCTTCATCCAGTAAACAAATCAAAGAAAATCATAGACACATCCAAACGTGTCCAAAACAATTTTTCTGTCTTCCCAACTCAATTTCCCACAACTGTTCTGAAGAACACAACCCCAGATTCGAACGTCTACCTCGCGGTCAAAGGCAATCTATAGTCAAGTTCTCTGCAGGTCTGAGTCTTCGGTTACTATACAACAGGAGATTGAAAATTCCATAAGTCAAGATCCAAGCAGATCCAGGCCAGATCTTTGGGCCTAGGTTGAAGAAATTCAAGCTAGCTTTCCAACAGCGCCAGTCTCGTGTCGATCCGACATTGGGGCTGATCGCAGCGCCCATTCTCGCCGGAGCGCGCGCCGAAATACAGAACCGGCAGATTTTCGATCGGGTTTTCCGACCGGTGCCGAACGGAGCCGCCGGGCCTCCGACCGGCGAACCAGCGTGCCGCCATCCCAAGGAGCGACCCTCCGGGCATCCACCACTACAGCGATGCCACCGGGTCCCACACGGCCCCTCCGGACAGCACGTGGGCCTCACCGTCACGTGTTCAGGTGTTGCCGAATCAACGCGAGAAGCCGCCCGTCAACCCGAATTCGGTCCTCCCGGACCCCATTGTGTAGCCCTTTACCTCCCTGCGTGGAGTGGGCAGCGAGTTGCATTTCTGTAATATCCGTATATAATTGTTCCGGGAGTACGACTTCGGCCGGGTCCGTCATCCCCACGCCGAGCGCGTGGAGGTATCGTCTTCGCTCCTACACTTGGCATTTCGCTTATTTCATATATGCTTATTTATGCCACTACTAGAGAGCATGATAGGCTAATTAGCTCGCTTTCTATTTATATCACCGCTGCTGCGAGAGAGAGCGTTACCGTCCCGTGACCTGATCCGGGCACAAGTGAGAGCCGACCACCCTAGCTTACAGCCGGTTTCTCAACCGCGCACATCCGACGCTTCCCTCGTTAAGGGGCAGTCACGAGCTTGTCGTGTCCGTGGTCTCGTCCCGCATCAATTTGGTATCAGAGCGAGTTTGAGTCTAGGGTGTCAAAAAAAAAAAGAGTGTCATTTACATCGAGTCATTAGTCGGTTTAAGTCGAGTCTAGGATCATCATTGTTTTAAAACACAAAAAAAGTATCTTTTGCATCGCATCCCAATAACCCGGTATATCAAAATGTGTTGTCCGAACGTTAGGCTACGCCTATCAGGAAGGCCGCACACTTGTGCGAGTGACCTTCGGGTCGATTATCTCCGCCGCGTACCGCGTTTTGGTTAAGTCTAAGCGCATCATTTTGTATTAGTGTGTTTTTGCTTTAGTCGGCGTCTTCTAGTCGGTGTGTTTGCATGCCCACTCGTCGGGGTACTCAGTACTCACCCCCGCCACCACCTATGGCCAACCCACGGGATACCTCGGGAGACTTCCACTCCCTACAAGAGGCGATGATGGCCATTATGACTAGGTTGGACCAATCCGATGCTAACTTTCAGACTTTCTCCGATAATATGGATGGTCGCCTTAGAGCCATGGAGGAGCGCTTGGAGACCTCTGACAGGTCGGTCCAAGACCTCGTTGGGCGGTTAGATAGGATGTCACACGGGGACCCTCCAGGGGCAGCCCAAGGCCCACCCGCACCTCCTCCCGCGGTGGCCCAAGTCCAACCCGCTCCCATGGCCCAAGTCCAGGCCGCTCCCGCGGCCCAAAACCAGCCACCACAGGCTCCTCCACCCGCCCTTCCTCGGGTTCCCCAACTACCGCACCGTGACCTTGGTCTCGAGGACTATGGTTCCGACAATGCCTATGAGGGATATGGTCAACGCCGTCGTGGTTTTCAGCCACAACGAGATGAGGATGATGACCGGGTCCTTAAGACCGTGCGAGCGGACCCTCCCACTTTTTACGGGTCTTTAGATCTGAAAGTCTACCTAGATTGGGAGTTCGGCATGGACCGTTACTTTGAGTGGTATGATATGTCGGAGCGTCGAAGGGTCCGATTCGCCACCATGAAACTCATGGGGCAGGCACAAACCTATTGGAAGAATGTGGAGAGCCTGCTACTTCAGCGGTTAGAACCCCCGATCGACACATGGGCCGAGATGAAGAATAAGCTTCGACAAAAGTACCTTCCTCCCACCTACCGCCAGGGACTCATCGATAGATGGCAAAGTCTTAGCCAGGGAGACCGGTCCGTCTCCGAATACATCACGGAGTTTGATGAGTACTTTCTACGATGTGGTGTCACGGAGGAGAGTACCATGCCCGTGTCCCGCTTTCGACGTGGGGCCACACTACCAGTATGAGCTTTTCCGCCACAATGCCAAGACGTTGGAAGAGGCATACGAGGTTGCTCTCGAGATGGAGCAATTTGAGGGAGAGTTCGAGTCTAGCCATCGGTTGGGCCCCACCCCTCTCCGTAGTGCCGAGCCCCGTCACTCCATAGGCCCACATCAGCGGGCTCCCATGGCTCGACCTCAGGAGTCCACCCGTCAGGAGCACTTCGCTCCACGGCCTCGTCCTCCTCCACCCCGGGATCTATTTCCACCCCAACCACCGGCACCCGTTCCCCGACTCCTATAGCCCGTCCTCTGGCACCGGCACCCCCTCCACTATTGCCCAAAGCACCTACATCTCCCCCATTACTGCCTACACCCCCTACCCGACGGGATGATAAGGGTAAGGCCCCTTTTATAGGAGAGAGTAGTCGGTCGAGAGTGCAGTGTTTCCACTGTCATGGGTTTGGCCACATTGCCAGCGAGTGTCCCGCTCGCACCACCCTAGCCTTAGGTGTTGGAGGATCCGTACCTCCCGAGCCTGAGTGTGTTGATTACGAGGCCGATGAGGCACTAGCCGAGGAGTACTATGCCTTGGGAGGGGAAGAGCAGGACGACTCTCCTGCCGCCCAGGATACGGCCACCTAGTGGGCTTGATGCTACCACCTTCGTCTAGAGTCATGCATAAGTCGGTGTGTTTTCCTTGTGTGGTTTATTTTGAGTGGTGTGTTTTGAGTCGATTGTTTGTGTGGTTTGCATACGTGTGTTAGTGCATGGTGAGTCTGCATGTATCTTGTGCAAGCTCGTTGTCGTTCTCTTATGAGTAAAAGGTGATTGGACTCACTTGATGAGTATGGGATCGGTTCTACTTCTATACCCGGATCAGTCACCTATAGGGACTCAGCGGTGATTCCTAGTGAGTCTTCGAGCTGTTTTCTTCCCTTTTGAGAGTGCCCCTTCGGAGTGACCACCTTTAGCCCATAGCAGTTCGCATATCGAGTATATATGGAATGAGCAGGTGACGATCACTTGGAGCGGAGCATACCCGCGCTACTTGGCACGGTGACGGATCCGCCGGAGTACTCGAGCATCCCTACCCCTACTCGACGGGGTCGAGTTCCTCCCACCCGGGGAGAATTGATGAGGACATCAAGAGCTTATGGGTTGTATTGTATGTATTGACTTGTATAGGTGTGTAGTATGGGTTGTATTGGCTTGAAAGTGTGTAATTTTTGATTTCTTTCATTTGGGCTCTCTTTGTAAGGCTTAATTAAGCCATTGGGCCCCATTTCTAGGAAGAGTCCATTACTAGGTATCATGGTTTAGGTCCACTTAAGGGTGCTACTTCATATTGGGTCATTTGGTTTTAAATGGGTCATTAAGGCACTTAAGGCCCAAATTGGGTTCCACTCTCCCATGGGCCATCTAAGTGGGAATGGCCCATGACTAGCATGATATATTGGGTGGCTCTTGGCCCATGAATGGCCCTTGGCCCATGAAGGGGGGCGCCCTCTCTTTTGGCCTTATTAGGCTAGTTAGGTGTGATTTAGGTGAAGTTGGAATGGAATTAGTCTAAGGTTGAATGGAGATGGTCAAGTTAGATTAAAAAATTATATTTGGTGTGTTATTCACACTTCATCTCAGCCATTCAATCCCCAACCCTTGATCCAAGGGTCCACATTAGATTTGAATGGAGTCATATATAATGTTGTATTTTCATGAGAAATTCAATGAAAAATCAGAAAATTTGTGAGTCTCTTGGAGCTTGGTGCGCCCCCTTCCTCTCTCCCCCTGGTTTCCTCTTCCCCAACCCCAGATCTAGAGTGTATTCCCCTTCTATCATCCCCTCTCAACCTCCGGTGATCGTTTGTGCCGCCGCCGCCGCCGTTCGTGCCGCCTTCGAGCCGCCACGGGATCGTCTTTGGTTTTCTGTCCTGCTGGACAGAGGTGCAGTTCGTGAATTCCTGAAGCCAGTCACAAGCTCAGATCGATTTGAAATTTTTAGGGTTGGTTCCTATCTTCTAGCCCATTCTCCACAAAAAAATCCAGGTTCAAAAGCCACCGTTTCATATCTTTACCATTTCGTTCAACTCTCAATCTCAGATCTGTTCTGTCACTGTCTACAGTGACAGTAGCCCTGAGTTCTCCACCTTCGACCACCCTTTTGATTTTTTTAGACCTCCCAATTTAACTGAGTGTTCTGTCCATCGTCCCCTACAACCACAAATTTTCTTAAATTTTTATCGTCCTTCTACCTATTTTTAAAAAGTCATGTTCTACCGGAGCTACAGTACTTTCAGTCAGATCCCAGATCCGACCTTCATCCAGTAAACAAATCACAGAAAATCAGAGACACATCCAAACGTGTCCAAACCAATTTTTATGTCTTCCCAACTCAATTTCCCACAACTTTGCTGAAGAACATAACCCCATATTCTAACGTCTACCTTGTGGTCAAAGGCAATCCACAGTCAAGTTCTCTGCAGGTCTGAGTCTTCGGTTACTGTATAACAGGAGATTGAAAATTCCATAAGTCAAGATCCGAGCAGATCCAGGCCAGATCTTTGGGCCTAGGTTAAATAACTTCAAGCTAGCTTTCCAACGGCGCCAGTCTCCTGTCGATCCGACATCGGGGCTGATCGCAGCGCCCATTCTCGCCGGAGCGCGCCCCGAAATACAGAACCGACAGATTTCCGATCGGGTTTTCCGACCGGTGCCGAACGGAGCCGCCGGGCCTCCGGCCGGCGAACCAGCGTGCCGCCATCCCAAGGAGCGACCCTCCGGGCATCCACCACTACAGCGGTGCCACCGGGTCCCACACGGCCCCTCCGGACAGCACGTGGGCCCCACCGTCACGTGTTCGGGTGTTGCCGAATCAACGCGAGAAGCCGCCTGTCAACCCGAATTCGGTCCTCCCGGACCCCATTGTGTAGCCCTTTACCTCCCTGCGTGGAGTGGGCAGTGAGTTGCATTTCTGTAATATCCGTGTATAATTGTTCCGGGAGTACGACTTCGGCCGGGTCCGTCGTCCCCACGCCGAGCGCGTGGAGGTATCGTCTTCGCTCCTACACTTGGCATTTCGCTTATTTCATATATGCTTGTTTATGCCACTGCTAGAGAGCATGATAGGGTAATTAGCTCGCTTTCTATTTATATCACCGCTGCTGCGAGAGAGAGTGTTACCGTCCCGTGACCCGATCCGGGCACAAGTGAGAGCCGACCACCCTAGCTCACAGCCGGTTTCTCAACCGCGCACATCCGACGCTTCCCTCGTTAAGGGGCAGTCACGAGCTTGTCAAGTCCGTGGTCTCATCCCGCATCACCCCTGCCTCAAGGTATCACTTCTTCACTGATTGCCCTAATTCCTAAGGTAGTCTCCCCTTGTTCTTTCGCAGAAATGAGGCCAATAAGCTTATGCAATTTTACATACAAGATAGTATCCAGAATAATAAGCCACAGGATGGTTTCCATCCTCCCTCATATTATATCTGAAAACCAAGGGGCTTTTGTTCAAGACAGAAACATAGCTGACTCTATATCCCTTGCTTCAGAATTGATGAAAGAAATTGGTAGGAAAGTGAGAGGCAATAATATAATCCTCAAACTGGACATGGCTAAAGCCTATGATAGGCTAGAATGGGATTTTCTGCTAACAATTATGAAGGCTTTTGGATTTTCGAACAGGTTTTGCTCTCTCATCTCCATGATGATTAGTAACTGTTGGTTCTCTGTTGTGTTTAATGGCTCTCCTACTGGTTATTTTAAATCCACTAGAGGGGTCAGACAGGGAGACCCCCTAGCTCCTGCTCTATTCATTATTGCCGAAGAAGCTCTCAGCAGAGGGATCTCCAAGTTATTCTCCAGTGGGCAGATCCAATATTACCATGTGCCTAGAGGGTGCCAGCAGATCTCACACCTTCTCTATGCAGATGATACTCTTATTTTCATAAATTGAATGTCTAAGAACATTAAAAGGTTGCTGCCCTTCATCAGAAGTTATGAGGAATCCTCGGGTCAAAAGGTTAATCGAAACAAAAGTAGTTTCATTGTTGCACAAAAAGCTGGATTGCAGGTGATCAGAAGGCTATCTGAAGTTTCTGGCTTCCAACATAAACCTGGGCTCAATGCATACTTAGGTTTTCCACTCTTTGAAGGTAGGAAAAGTGTGTCTCATTATAAGTTTCTTCTGGATAAGATTTGCAATAAGATGGAAAGCTGGCAATCAAAGTACCTCTCTCAGGCGGGGAGAAGATGTCTCATAAATGTTGTATTACAATCTATCCCCATCTAAATTGCAATTGCAACTTGTCTGCCAGCCACAGTAATTGGTATCATAAATAAATTGTGTTCGAATTTCTTCTGGAATGGTAAATATGGTCATAGAAGACATTGGGTATCTTGGGATAAAGTAACCAAACCTTTTGAGGAAGGGGGTATCGGCCTGAGAAGTATGCATCATGTCCAAGTAGCAATGGTTGCTAAGCAAATTTGGAGAATCACTAATGGTGACTCATTATGGTCCAAGTATGCTAGATCCAAATATATTAAGGGGCATCTTAGCACCATAGAATAGCCATTTCCTACTGGGATCAGAAAGGAGATTTTCAATTCAGCAAGGCGGATTGTGTTGGATAACACACGGTGGATTCCTATGGATGGGAGTTCTATTGATTTTCTTAAGGATAACTGGTGTGGTTCTGTTTTGGCTCCTCAAGCTAATTGCCCTAAGGTTGTTCTGAGGGATGCCATCCTTAATCTCAGCCATCATGCATGGGCTTACATACCAAGCAATTTGATAAACATGTTTAGCTCTATCCAGCTGAAGGAGACCTCTGACAAGTGTGTGTGGGCTGCAAGCAATGATGGGGTTTTTTCAACGAAATCTGCATATAACTATGTCAGAACTCAAGGGGTAATAAGAACTGCTCTCAAAAAAATATGGGGTGCTAACATTCCACCACGGGCCTCTCTCTTCTGTTGGCGGTTACTGCACCTTGCAGTACCTGTGGATTGCACCATCAGAGAATATGGAATTAGCCTCCCATCAAAATGTGTTTGCTGCAAGCACAACAATCAAGAAGAAAGCATCAATAATCTTTTCCTTAAAAGTCAAATTGCTGCACCACTGTGGAGGTTTTTCATGCCATTATTTGATGCTCGGTGCAGGTTTTCAGATTCCATCACCATATTATGCTGGAATATAATTTGCTATGCAGATATATATACTCCTTATGGTTTTGCTGCTATTCTTACAATGCTTCACATTATTTGGGAAACTTGGAAAGCTCGGTGCAATCTGAAATACGATGGCAAAGGTCCCTCTATTAGAATGCTACAACAGAAGGTAATCCAGCAGGTGGATAGTGTTATGCAAATCACTCAATTCAGCAAGTTCCCTTCAGTAAATGAGAAGCTAGCCTTGGACCAACTCTATTTTACAGTGATACTCAAAGTGAAACCAACCAAAATAATTAGGTGGCTCTGCCCTAACACATGCTTTGCTCTTAATGTGGATGGGGCTGCCAAAGGCAACCCAGGCCATGCTGGAGGAGGCGGATGCATAAGGGGCAGCAAGGGTGAATTCATACATGGTTTTTCCTATTACTATGGTTTTGGGATCAGCTTGATGGCGGAGACCAGAGCTCTTTTAGATGGTTTGAGAATGGTGGAAAAAAGTGGGCTGCCTATTGCTATTATATATTCAGATTCTATGGCCATTTGCACTATGATCCAGTCCAATAAACCCCCTCCTTGGAGGATATACTATTGGTGGGATGAAATAAAAGATATCCTCGCTAGGAAAAATTGGAAAATCCAGCACATCAACAGGGAAGGGAATTCTGTTGCGGATGCTTTAGCATCTTTAGCTTGCTCCACACGCATCAATCAGGAGTTTAGAAGATGGTCCGACCTTCCTAGTAGAGCTCGAGGATGCGCCATTATAGATGCAGCCGGTCTCCTTAGCTGGCGTAGATGAATGTCTCTTTGTACTGATGATGAACTCTATTGTTGTTTTGGGTTCATTGCAGGGGAATGCCCCGTACTTTACTTGTACATGTTCTTTCTTTTTCAATATAATTAGGGCCAGGTGCTGTTGGTGAAGTTTGCACAAATTGTGCCCTTCACCAAGAGCCATCTATGGTCTCATTTAAATAAAAAAATCCCAATTCAATACAAATGAGAAAGCCAATTTCAGTGTTTTTCTTCCACAAGACAATCTCCTATGAGCTTCAAGTATGTATGATGAGTTACAGCTATCAATGCAAGTGATTCAGAACATTTTTAAAGTTCACATTCAAGTTTGATTCACTCAACCTAACATGAGTTCAAAGTTTAGTTCAAAAATTTCAAGTTTAGCCCAATAATATAAAGAGTCAAGTCTATGCATATAAAGCACAAGTCTAAACACATGAAGAATCCATGTCTGTTCTATGTGTAGCACATGTCAATGCACATGAAGGACCAAGTCTAAGCACATTTGTAGACAAGGTTGATGCACATAAAACACACAAGACTGCCTCTTCAAACAAATCAATATCAACTCATGGACTCAAGCTTTTCAACCTTGTAAAGCCACCTGCAAAACAAGATGTCAACATACCTGCATTGGCCTCAAGGCATTCCTGCATCAAAGTTCTCATTTGGTTGTTTTGGGTATCCAAGTTTTCTTTGGTCCCAAATGGTTAGTTGCACCTCTAGTGGGTGCCTTTCACAATTTTTGGGCATACATATCATCAAATACATTAAGGAGCAATCATCCATGGTATGCCCAAATTCGCCACAATAATGACAACAACCAAAAAACTTCAGATTTTTCTTGTAAGAATGAGCATGGAATTTCTGTGGGTTTGTAGAGATGTTATCATTTTTCAAACTAAAGCAATTGTTCATCCTGTGACCGAATCTTCCACAATGAAAATAGTTCAATGGAGCAAGTCTTTCAAACGGTCTTCCTGCATGAACATAAGAGTTATCAAAAGTTCTTTTTGTGTTCAAAAACTTTCTTGACTTTGTGAAGCCATTCATTTTCTTGCATGCTTTTAAATCTTCAGATTTCATCAAAAAAAATCATGCATCATATGACCAAGTTCACCACAATAAAAACATGAGATTTTCTTTGTGGATGCATGTGTGTGTGCAACATGATTTTTCTTGGCATTCATCGTGACACAAATAACATTTTTAGCCTTTTGATGCAAGTTTTGTTTCATTTTCAGATTTTCATTTGATCTCTTTGTTGTTTGAGGAGCAGATTGATTTGGAGACCTATTTGATGTGTTGGCTATGTTTGAACTATGGACAAATGATGTATAGATTTTATTTTCAAAATTCTTTTTGTTCACAGGATTATAGCCCAGCCCCTCTCTTTGAAAATTCACATTAGTCCCCAATATCTTGTTCAAATTTTCTTTCCCGTTTACAAACTTAGACAAGGATGCATTCAAGTCAACAATTTCAGATTCAAAGGATGCAATGTGTAATTCATAGCTAGCTATTTCTTGTTTACTGCAAGCAACACTTTCATTCAAAACTCTATTTGCAGTTTTATAGTTCTTAATTTCTTGTTCAAGCACATGCATTTTATCAGATTCATTAACAATCACAGATTTCCCTTTTTCAAGATTTTCAAGATTTTTCAATCTACTTTCAAGTAGGGAGATCTGAATTAGCATCGCACTATTCTCCTTTTTAAGTTCTTCATTTTCATTTATAAGTTTATCATTCATAATCAATTCATTGCAAATATCCTGATCAATAGAGTTTAATTCCATTTTGTTTCTTAGATCTTTTTCAGTTTTCTCTAATTGATCGATTTTGTTCTTGAGGGCAATAGTTTCATTTCTCAAACAAGCAATAGTTTCTTTGTGACATTCAACATCATACTCTAAAAGTTCAATGAAATTATCAAGCTCAGAACATTTATCACATGATCCATTTTCATGGAGCATGTTTTCATATTTCTTTTTCAATTTTCTTTTTTCCAACTTGACTTTCTTATATTATTTTTCCAACTCATCATAAGCATCAACAAGATCATCAAGAGTAAATTCTTCAGAGTCAAAATTTACCTCTTCTGCATTTTCGTCACTTTGTTGATCAACAACATTGGCCATGAGACATTTTTATCTTTCCTTCTCTTGAGCTTTGATCAACCGGTCCATAAGCTCCTTTGCCGTCCTACAAGAAGATACAAATAGATACTTGTTAGTACTCACGGAAGCTTTCAATAAACTAAAAACAGTAGCATTATCATGGTGCATCATTTTATCCTGATTGGACCACTTGGTCTCATCTAGAGGTAATATGTATGGACCATGATAAATCAATTTCCAAAGACTAGGATTAATAGAATTGATCACCGCACATAGTTTGCCTAGCCATGAATTAAAATCTGAACCAGTGAAGATTGGCAAACAATTCATTGAGACATGTTCAGCAGAAAAATTCATGATTGTAGAATGCACTATGATCACTCTGTAGATCACAAGGTCTAGAGACAACAGAGCCTCGCTCTGATACCAATTGTTGGGTCCCATAGTACATGAACATAGATCTAGAGGGGGGGTGAATATATCCTTCTACTAAAAACTATGTCCGATTAAAAACATAAACTAGCGCACATCAGAATTAACAAGATTGATAAGATTGAGGAATTTAATCTAAATAGATTTAAACTTAATTCACTCAATCTCACCGACCTCACACGATTGTATAAACAGATAAGATAGTGAAGCACACAATCAGAAAGATCAAACCACAAGACACGGAGATTTTTAAGGTGGTTCAGGACCACGACGGGCTACCTACGTCCACCCCTCACCAAACCGGTGGGGTTTCACTGCTGTAAAAATAGCCTGGGAATAAATCCCCCCCCACACACGGAGCCAAGCTTCAACACACACACATAGGGCGATGCCTACACAACCACACGGGAGTAAACTCCCAACCACACACGGGGAACACACCCCAAAATACGTCCAAGGACACACGCGGATAAACTCCGCACAACTCGACGCACACACGTCAACACAAACACTCGGAGAACTCTTTCTCCGAACACCCACACAAAGTATTCTTTCAGATGTATATGAAACGAAGATAAATATATGCTATGACCCCCCAAACAAACTCTATAGATAGAAACTAGAAAGATGCATCAAAAATAAAGCTCCCCCTTCTTCAACAAAATCTGGTTCTCCTTGGCTCGTTGATGGATGTTTACGATTTCAACATCATCTTCTTCCTCTCCTCGAGTCGCTCCTCTTTTCCTTCTTCCACGAGCTCCAGATCTTCACGGATGTAGATGATATCCTCCTTGCAAGAGCTCCACCACGTTTTTCCCCCTTTTCTTCACCTATACGAAAGAACAAATGAGTATTAGGGTTCAAATCATTAAATTCGGAGCTGATGTATATATACAAGTTAGGCTGACCAAATGACCCATAAAACTCTCCTAAAACATGTTAAAAACACCCTCATATGTCAAGTAAACTTTTGGGGATAGTTTGGTAATGTTTCGAGGCCAAACGAATGAGTTATGGACGTTTTCCCGAAGCCCGACCGGAAAGGATCGACCCCATGGGTCGACCCCTGAGTTTACAGAGGCCAAACAGCAAGAAAAAGTGTTCTGAAACATAGGGGTCGACCCTTGGGGTCGACCCATGCAGGGGGGTCGACCCTAGGGGCCGACCCATGCATATTTCAGCCCCCAGCTGCCCCAAACAGCAGCAGAGGCTAAGAGGGTCGACCCTATTGGTCGACCCCAGCCAGTTTGGGTTTTAAAACATCGTTAAACCTCCATGAACCCAAGGGAGAACATGTGATTAAATATTACCATAATCCTATGATGATTAACCATGAATTTTCATCCAGAAAAATACGATAAAGAGAGAGGTTAGATGAGAATCAAAATTCATGAATCAAGCATTAACAATTTCAACTTGTTCACACAAAAATGCATCAAGGAACCCATTCAAACATGTCTTGAACTTCACATTCACAACCAACAAAAACACATTTTACCAAATAACAAGGTTTTGATATGAAGAACGTGAATCTATCAACCAACCAAATATAAAGACATGGGAGCTCAAACATACAAATTGATCCTTGTGTCCATCAAAACTTCAACTCTCAAATGCTTCAATACCCAAATGTTAACAATCATGCCAAATGTAAAGTATGTAGAAAAGTATGGGAATTCATTCATTCAAATGGCATTCTTGTTGATAAAAACTAATATTCATGAAGCCTTGTTTCACGAGGAGCATTGTCATAATCATAGAACCCTCAAATCGCATGTATCACATGCATCACACACATTAGTAAATATCCAATAAAGCAAACATGTTTTATCATGAATTCTCATTGAGTACAAGGCATATGCATTCTTTTAAGCAAGTTTCCCACAAATCAATCTCTTCTAGAACATGACTCCATAGCAAGAGAGCAAGGATGATTTAAGCACTTGAAAACATGAAGAACCATTCAAGTACAAGGCCAAGCAAAAAAGTCATTTTGTAATCATCAAAATCACATACACAACAGTCGCCAACTCTGCAGTGAGCTCACGGAGGTAGACGTGAAGGAGCTCGAAGCTCGCTACCAACTGCCCTGGCGGTATTCTTTCTTCCCCTCCAAACCACATGAGTCAAGCCTGAGCACTCGCACAGGCTCCTTCTGCAGCTACCTTCTAGCCTTAAAGTGTGACTTTCGTCTCCCCCTCCACCCTTTTGTCATCTAGTTGCTGGACTCCTACCAACTGGCTCCTGATGGGGTCATCACCATCCGTCCTGGCACTCTCGGCCCTTCTCGTCACCCCGGAGGCGTACTTCATGGTCTAGCCATTTATTATGAGTCCTATGTTGTATTTCTTTATTTTTATTGAGTCATATCATTGTAATTTCCCTTTTATTAGAGTCATGTATTTAGGTCTTTGGTTTATTTCCCTAAGTTTGAGTGTCATTAGGTTGTTTAGTTTGCTATTGGGCCCAATTCATTGGGCTAGGCCCAAGGGCGCCCCCTACCCCCTTGGTTATTCGTCTTTGAGTCAAATGTCAGGGTCTTTTTGTAAAATGTGGGTTGCCTATATATAGGGCCCCATTCCCCTCATTTTGAACTAATGAATCAATGAATGAAAATTGCCATTTTATCAGTTCTAACTTCAGATTTATTGTGGAGTGAATCCATTAGTGAGATGAGAAGCCTTAGGGAGAGAATCCCACCCATCCCTCTCTTAATCTCTCTCTTCCACTCCCCTTTCTCTCTCCTCCACACCTAATTTTGAAATTTTTCTCTCTCCTCCCCTCCCAACCACCTCCACTACCCACCTACCCCATTAAAGCCTCTCCCCATTCCCCACAACCCTCTTCAATACTCCACCCCTTCCCAAGACCCCTTCACCAATCCTCATCTCACCTCCCAACCCCCAACTACCCCTCCCACTTTCCCAAGCACCCTTCCCACTACCCCAAGCACCCCTCCACCTCCCTAGGCCATTTGAATTCAAATTTCCCCTTCCCTCCATAGCTTTGGACACCCTTCTCCCCTCCCCTTTGGTTAGGGTCGCCCCCCTCTCATCCCCTCCATCTTCCCTTGTTCACCTCCATCACCCCACCCTCTACCATCTAGAGTAAGAGAACCTGCAGAAAACCTGAAGCTTGAAGCAGCAACCCCGACCTCCTCCGGACGTTCTTAGAAGCCCAAGAGCCATCTTTGGAAGCGTCTCTCCGTCCTCTTCGCAACGGCGGTGGTCCCGTCCCGTTCTGAGTTCGTGATCGCCCAGGGGAGCCATTCTTCCCCGACTGCACAAAGCCTCCCTGGCAGGAGTTCAGAGCCGAAGTGGAAGCTCGACTGCGACGATCCTGTTGGGAATCTGATCGAGAGTTCTTCTTCAAAAGTCTTCTACTCTGAGATTTCTTTCATCCTCAGAAAGCAGAGCTCAGTTAGGCGTCCGGATCTGGAAGTTATCAATTTTCTCCCCCGGGTGTGCGGTTCTGCCTCCACTCAGTCTGCACCTACCCCTCCTCAGTGTTCAGAGCCTACCGGTCCGCTCCGACAACATTTGGCATCCCCGTCAAACTCATGTCGAAGAGGACTCACATATGGTTTCGAAGACTCAGGCGGTGCCTCATTCTGAGTCCGGGAGCGCTGGTGGCAACAACTTCTTCCTGCTGTTGTGATCCTGAAGTTGTCAGAACTGAAGATCTACCTCCCTCTTCGAGGCTCTGCTCCGGCCAACAGCGACCTCCCGAAATTCCGGAAAAATTTGGACGACTTCCCCATCCTCCTACGAAGAATTTTCAGGTGGTTTCATCCCCAACAAAATTCGGGAACAGTCACAGCAACTACTTCTTCGACCTTCTGTCAGCACTCACAGAAAGCGGGCAGAGCTGACATTGGTCTCCTTATTGGTTGCGAGTTCGGTTCCACCCCTCCCCGCTTGGCCGGCTGAAGGCCCCTCCCTGTGTGGAGGTAGTTTTAGATGTAATATAAGTTAACCCCCACCCCAAGATCCCCCTCCTGCAGGAGGTGTAGTGTTGTAATTGTTTGAGCAGGTCAAGCTTCTCCGACGCGGCGTGTGGGGAACACTCGCCTCCCCGCTCGCCCTCGTCTCCGAGCAGGACCGGTTTCTTCAAACCGGTCGAGTAAGTGCTCTAAACCTTGCTCTCATCTATGCTTGTTCATTTAATATTCTCCAATTGCGCCGTCGGTTAGGGAGAGAGCGCCCGATCGTAAGGCTCCACCGTCTTTGTGCGACCACCGTGGGTGTGAGTGAGTGACCCGCGCCCATTGGCCATTGCCGACTCATTGAGTTGGATATTCGTTCCCTAAGGGGAGGTTTACCTTGGATGTTGCTGGCCCTCTACCAGCAAGGGTCTTGTCCCACTTCCTCGACTCGGCATCCCCGAGTTACCCCCGGGTTGAGTGTGTGTGCCATACGAAGGTCCGCTTACGTAGGCTTCTTAGCCTTGTGGTTGTGCTTGCATACTTAGGTCCGAGGAAGCATTGGTCTTGTGACTATCACCCCAAGGGTGTGTCACATCAAGTGGTATCTGAGCAAGTCATTGACTTGTCTCTACAAGTCAAGTTCTAGGGCATGCTTGCATTCTTGTCCGAACCGTGCATTGTCAACCCATCATTGTTAACATTGAGTCTTGGGTCACATGGCCCCTCTCCCAATCATGTCCCATGCATGCTTACCTAATGGAGAGCCCGTAGAAATTGATTTCATTGACCTAGAATCTGAAAATTGGGTGTCCCCCGATATCATTACCTCTCTTTGTAGGACCAGACAAATTGTGCACAATGGAGACCAAGTCTTTATTGAATTCCATAAATGGTTTGGGAAGACTAAGTATTTGGATGGGGTTTGGTGTCAAGAGGGAACATTGGCGGGTCCATGTATAATCCTAGGTAAGAAATGGTTAGATGAAAGGAATGCCGACATCGACCCAACACGTCGCACTTGCCTAGTGCATCCGCCACACCTTTCGGGAACCTTTAAATTCAACAACCTTGTATTCTCCCACCCGCGGGAATCCCGCCCTTGTTCATCACCCCGGGTGCACCATACTCCGGCCATCATCACCCCACCATCAAAGAACCTTCCCACTCCATTAGCTTTGGAAGAAATAGTCCACCCGCTTTGCCACATGAAGACAAATACCCCTCGGGAACCTATCCCCTCCATGGAGAGCACCCATGTCCCAATTGAAGAGGAAGCCTCGCACGAGGATCTTCACCCTACACCACCCCCTCTAGATAAGGCCGAATTCATCTTAGAAGAGTCCCTTGTTAGGTGGCTAAGGGAGAGCTTGATTAGAGAAATCATGACCCATACCTATCTACCCATGAAGCAAGACCACCATCTAGTGCCCATCCACACTCCTCACACAACAATCCAATCCTACTACGAAGTAGAGGGTTTTGATGACCTCCTTAAGGGCCTAGAATGGCTGCTAGAGTTGACTTACTTGTTGACCTTAGGGACGGCCCACCCAACAAACCTTAGTCTCATCCACCCTTGTGATGGGTCTATCACCTCGGTTTGCACCATTGGTTGCTACACTAGCGACCTTCTTTTCCTTCTCCCTATGGTGGAAGAACCCATCTCATTCCACTCCCCTACCATTGAGATCCCAAGTGCTTTGGTCGGCCAACCCACTAACGACCATGGCCCAATTATCTTGGAGGAGGATGACCCATATTTTTGGGGCTTTGAGGATGTGGAGTTCCTCTCTCTAGGTAACTATTTCCACGATCCCTTTGACCCCTTCCTATACCCATGTGGCCCAACCATCTTACCCACCACCCACCCTTTCCTACCCTCACCCACCATATTGGGCCAAACCCACCTCATCCATGACCCAGGTTACACCATGGGAGCCATGACTTTGGGCGATATACACCTAGGGATCGAGGAAGTACCCCACTTCATGATATCTACCTTCCTAGACCCCTTTGACCCATTCCAATGGAAGTCCAAAAGCCCACACATAGGAGACCTCTTTGGCACAACAATGCATAAGTCTTGGCGTACAACACAACTTGGCATGATTCATAAGTCAGGTCCACTCGTTCATATCACCCACATGTCAAGTAGGATGCATGAGTGGTCCAAATTCGGATGTAATGGTCCACCTTCACTCATCATGAGTCTTAAGCATGATAGGTGTATTCTAGGATGTCCGGGTCCCCCGGCATTTGTCACCCCCATACATGACCGGATCACCTATGGATGCCCCGGCCCTCCAACATTCGTTAGAGAGTCCATGCATGATAGGGCCACATTTTGTTGCCCCGGCCCACTAAGGCTCATCAAGGTCCATATGGCATCATGGCATGACTGGTCTACATATGGTTGTCCGAGTCCACCCATAACCACAAGAAGGTCAGCATTCACAAAATTGCATGATAACCTTGCAAGCACATCAACAAGAGCCATGAAATTTACAAAAGGCAGGCCGACTCAATGGCGTCACCAAGAAATCTAAATGGGTGATTCCGGGATGGTGAGGAATGAGAGGCTCTCACATAGAGACAACTCAGGATTGAGGTTTTGTGGGATTAGCCCCTTCCAGATTTTGAGGTGCACTAGCCCCACTACTCACAAGTTAGGCCTCCTCGAGGGATACGGAGTTAACTTCAGTTTCAATGTGGAAGGCCTTGTGCCACACAAGGGACCCACGGTGGCACCAAGTGAGGATTTCAAGCCCCCTTCCTCCCTTGAGAGAGCACCCACCCCTCCCCATGAGAGCACCGTCAGCCTAGAGAAGCCCGACGTAAGCAACTTGAGATAATATTGGATGAACAGGAAATCATCACTCAGAGCAAGGTGTACGGGCACTACCTCGCTAGGTGGAAGAATCGATTTCTTTCGGAAGACATATGAGCGGTACCACTTCTGCACCTTTCCGAAGAGGGAAGGACTCTTACTCGACGGAGTCGAGTTCTCCGCACCCCGGGAGTATGATGGGGTCATCACCATCCGTCCTGGCACTCTCGACCCTTCTCGTCACCCCGGAGACGTACTTCATGGTCTAGCCATTTATTATGAGTCCTATGTTGTATTTCTTTATTTTTATTGAGTCATATCATTGTAATTTCCCTTTTATTAGAGTCATGTATCTAGGTCTTTGGTTTATTTCCCTAAGTTTGAGTGTCATTAGGTTGTTTAGTTTGCTATTGGGCCCAATTCATTGGGCTAGGCCCAAGGGCGCCCCCTACCCCCTTGGTTATTCGTCTTTGAGTCAAATGTCAGGGTCTTTTTGTAAAATATGGGTTGCCTATATATAGGGCCCCATTCCCCTCATTTTGAACTAATGAATCAATGAATGAAAATTGCCATTTTATCAGTTCTAACTTCAGATTTATTGTGGAGTGAATCCATTAGTGAGATGAGAAGCCTTAGGGAGAGAATCCCACCCATCCCTCTCTTAATCTCTCTCTTCCACTCCCCTTTCTCTCTCCTCCACACCTAATTTTGAAATTTTTCTCTCTCCTCCCCTCCCAACCACCTCCACTCCCCACCTACCCCATTAAAGCCTCTCCCCATTCCCCACAACCCTCTTCAATACTCCTCCCCTTCCCAAGACCCCTTCACCAATCCTCATCTCACCACCCAACCCCCAACTACCCCTCCCACTTTCCCAAGCACCCTTCCCACTACCCCAAGCACCCCTCCACCTCCCTAGGCCATTTGAATTCAAATTTCCCCTTCCCTCCATAGCTTTGTACGCCCCTCTCCCCTCCCCTTTGGTTAGGGTCGCCCCCCTCTCATCCCCTCCATCTTCCCTTGTTCACCTCCATCACCCCACCCTCTACCATCTAGAGTAAGAGAACCTGCAGAAGACCTGAAGCTTGCAGCAGTGACCCAGACCTCCTCCGGACATTCCTAGAAGCCCAAGAGCCATCATTGGAAGCGTCTCTCCGTCCTCTTCGCAACGGCGATGGTCCCGTCCCGTTCTAAGTTCGTGATCGCCCAGGGGAGCCATTCTTCCCCGACTGCGCAAAGCCTCCCTGGCAGGAGTTCAGAGCCGGAGTGGAAGCTCGACTGCGACGATCCTGTTGGGAATCTGATCGAGAGTTCTTCTTAAAAAGTCTTCTACTCTGAGTTTTATTTCATCCTCAGAAAGTAGAGATCAGTTAGGCATCTGGATCTGGAAGTTATCAATTTTCTCCCCCGGGTGTGTGGTTCTGCCTCCACTCAGTCTGCACCGACCCCTCCTCAGTGTTCAGAGCCTACCGGTCCGCTCCGACAACATTTGGCATCCCCGTCAAGCTCGTGTCGAAGAGGACTCACAGACGGTTCCGACGACTCTAGCGGCACCTCATTCTAAGTCCGAGAGCGCTGGTGGAAACAACTTCTTCCTGCGGTTGTGATCCTGAAGCTGTCAGAACTGAAGATCTACCTCCATGTTCGAGGCTCTGCTCCGGCCAACAGCGACCTCCCGAAATTCTGGAAATATTTGGACGACTTCCCCATCCTCCTACGAAGAATTTCCAGGTGGTTTCGTCCCCAACAAAATTCGGGAACAGTCACAGCAACTACTTCTTCGACCTTCTGTCAGCACTCACAGAAAGCGGGCAGAGCTGACATTGGTCTCCTTATTGGTTGCGAGTTCGGTTCCACCCCTCCCCGCTTGGCCGGCTGAAGGCCCCTCCCTGTGTGGAGGTAGTTTTAGATGTAATATCAGTTAACCCCCACCCCAAGATCCCCCTCCTGCGAGAGGTGTAGTGTTGTAATCGTTTGAGCAGGTCAAGCTTCTCCGACGCGGCGTGTGGGGAACACTCGCCTCCCCGCTCGCCCTCGTCTCCGAGCGGGACCGGTTTCTCCAAACCGGTTGAGTAAGTGCTCCAAACCTTGCTCTCATTTATGCTTGTTCATTTAATATTCTCCAATTGCGCCGTCGGTTAGGGAGAGAGCGCCCGATCGTAAGGCTCCACCGTCTTTGTGCGACCACCGTGGGTGTGAGTGAGTGACCCGCGCCCATTGGCCATTGCCGACTCATTGAGTTGGATATCCGTTCCCCAAGGGGAGGTTTACCTTGGATGTTGCTGGCCCTCTACCAGCAAGGGTCTTGTCCCACTTCCTCGACTTGGCATCCCCGAGTTACCCCCGGGTTGAGTGTGTGCGCCATACGAAGGTCCGCTTACGTAGGCTTCTTAGCCTTGTGGTTATGCTTGCATACTTAGGTCCGAGGAAGCATTGGTCTTGTGACTATCACCCCAAGGGTGTGTCACATCAGCTCCCGTCCAGTTGGTCTCCAATTCGTACACCTTCATCTTCTGTTTCATTGCCCTTTGCCGTAAGTGTGCCCTCTCCGCATCCCTTGACCTCTTTCACGCTTTCTATGAGCTGAAAGAGCATCCACAGGCTGGGAAGGGCTTCTTCTTCCTTCAGGCCAGGAGAGGGATGAGCTGCGTTACCCTCCCCCTCGGGATTCCTCGCACAAGGGGTGGAAGACCCAATATTTCTGGGTAACATACTCCAAGGGCTCCTCTTGGGGTTTCTCGGTCTAGCCAAACTTCCATCTGGCTCTTCCTTCAAGGCCTTCGACGATATCCCAAGAGGTCGAGGATGGCATTAAAATTCTTCAAAGTCGTAAGTAGTCGACCGTGGAGCTTATGTCAGAGGCCAATCTATAGTGCTATACTCGCGTCCCCTTGCTTCCCGGAGGTAAGAACTTGAGAAGCTCGGCTCTGCTCACTGATCTCGTCGGCCTTCCTCTGACAAATTCTCTTTCGATTTGCAGAGGTTCCTCGCAGCGCTGGGGAATATCAGGCGACCGAGGTCGCTTCTGGAGAGGGGGCCGAGGAGGAAACGACCCCAGTCGCTCGGGACACCCCTCCGGAGGTTCGAGAGATCGAGGGCCCCTCCACTGCCCGAGACAAGGGTAAGCAGGTCCTCACCAGGGAGGAGTTAGAGCGACGGGGGTCAAAACAAAAAAGACCCCGAGCAGGGGCTAATGCTGGCCTCTATGAAGGCCATGGCCGTCGAGCAAAGCAGGAGGAAAAAGGCAAAGGTTCCTTGCTCGACGAGGGCCCCTCCACCCGAAGCACCAACACCGAGTGCTCCGGTCCTTCCCGCCCCTGTCGAGGAATCGACCGTCGAACCTCCGACAGAGCAGGCCCCCATCGAGGGGGCCATCGTCGAGCCTCACGGAGGGGATGCTGATGCGGCCACTCTGACCTAATCGGGGGCCAATGCCCCTGGCTCGAGGAGCCCTAGAGGGGTCCCTTCATCGCAGCGGCAGACAGAGGGCGGTTCTGGCCCCCAACAAAGGCGGTTCGCCATTCGGGCGTCGATCTACGACTGCTGTCGATCGTTGGCGACTCCCCTCGTGCGGGACAAGTTTCAACATTGCTCCTCTAAGGCACTCCTTGATCGAGTTATGAAGGGGGGGCTCTCCCTCGCCCAGTTGGGGGCTAAGGTCATGGACCGCCTAGCGCGTGCGGAGAAAGACGAGGCGACAGAAGCCAAGGCCTGTGCCGAGCTAGATTGGAAGCTCGACCTTCTCACTTCCGAGCATGAACCCCTTCACATGGAGGCAGTGTCACTCCGCTCTCGGGCCCGAGCGGAGCAAGAGGAAGTGCGGTCCTTGACGAAGCAGCTATCCTAGGCCCGATATTCAGCCAAGCTCAAGAGTGGGCTTTTGGAAAAAGAGCTCCAAACTCACAGGGTGAGCTCGAGACAAAGGGAGGGCGAGCGGGAAGAGCTCAGGGGCCGTCTCCTGACAGCAGAGCAGGAGAGAGGGGAGACCAAGTAGAAATTGGCAGAAGCTGAGGCGCGGATAGTGGAGATAGAGGCCAGGGGAGCGGAGGCTGAGGCGAAGGCGGTAGAGCGATATCTTTCCTTGGAAGAATACCATGAGGCTCTAAAGAAGACATCCTTCACCTTCTACGGGCCGGGCTATAAGCGCGGGCTGAGGAAGGGCTTCGCGTAGGGGTTTAAACGAGCGGTGTGCCTGGCCCAAAACTAGGATGTCGATGAGCTTATTTTCAACTTCGAGCAGTGAAACGACTCGGAAGAAGAAAGCTCGTCCCCTCCGTCCACGCCCAAGTTGGGTGCCTTGGATGAAGAGATCGAGGGTTACCTCGACCCTTCGGAGGAAAAGCCGCTAGCCCCGGTCACTTCAAAAGAACACTTGGTCGAGGCAGTTCCCACACAGGTGGGGTCAATGCCCGAGCCAGTCGCTCCAGAGGGGACCGAGCGTGCTCAGCCTTTGGTTATCGAGGTGGTGCTGGACACCGAGGACCTTCCAGCTTTCGAGCTCTCCAGAAGGCAACTGATCCCCCGATCCTCCTCTCCGATCTCATTAGACTGAGATCGATTTGTACTTGCCTTTTGGCCTTTCTCTCTTTACCATTTGTAGTCCCTTTTGTACTTTCTTTCCTCTGCTTTATATAAAAAAACCGTTCCACTAAAAAGGTGATGACTGATCCACGAAATCTTTGACCAGGTGTTGTCCATCATATCCGCAAACGTTAGTGGATAATGTCTTAGTACGATTCTCTTGTCGAAAAATCAGGGTCACACATCTAACGCCCGCTTTGTCTGCACATATTCCCAGGTGCGACGTTCGCGTCCACTCATCTCCCCAGTCATTGAAGGACCATATCTTTCGGGTATTCCCCACGGCGGGCTCACAAACTCGGGAGTAATTACGCCTCGAAGAATCTACATGCAACTTTTTGAAGTCCGCTCGCGTCTCTTCGGGGGAGGGGGTAGTTAAGGCAGGGGCACTAACGTGTGGGAGGGGCATCACCTCATCTTCTGCCTATAAAAGGCTTTGAAGAGTAGCTTGGGCCTACACATCCCTGTATCGCGCTAACCAGCCTTCTTCACTCCACCCCTTCTCCCTTCCTCGTCTTCTTCCGTTCTGGCGGAGCCATGGAGTCTACTAATGAAGACGAAGATCCCAGAGTTTACTGGAGCGGATAGGCCAACTCGGCATAGCAGAATGGAGGATGACTGGGTGGTCGGCATAGCAGAAGAGAGGACATGTGATGGGTTCTTCTCCGTAAACGTGTTTCCGCCCACCCAGGGAGAGGGAAGGGAGCTCTGGAGATGTGCCTTCTGTCGCATCCTCCCTATCGGGAGAGCGAGGCACCGGAAGGCCGCTCTAGGCCACACGAAAGAGGCTTCCCCCTCATCCGCCTCCGCTCCCTCTTCCTTCCCACGAGGGGCTCTCCCCCTCATTCTTTTTCTTCTCATTCTCTTGCTCCTTATCTTTTCTTTTTCCTATTTCTCCTTGCCCGTACCATCTTCCCAGATGGAAGCTGATGCGGGACGGACACGGGGACCGACTCTAAGTGATGCGGACCTCGGACTTTAAATGTAGACGCGACCAGCAACATACGAATAGGAGAGACACTTCAGCCCGACACTAAGAGTTCCTATGGGCTATACGTCGTTAACAGAAACGCAAGCTCACTCGTCGTCCCAAGCGAGGGGAAACGTGGATCCGCGCAGTTGAGAAACCGGCAGAGTCAAGGGTGGTCGACTCACTTCCGTGCTCGGATCGAGCCACGGGATGGGTCACTCTCTCGCTCACAGCGGTGACATGAACTCACGAGCTAGATTCCTATGCACTCACAGCAGCATACGACCATATACTAGCTAAGCAAGCGTAATGCCAAGAAGTTAAGATCGTACATCCACGCTCCCGGCGTGGGGAAGACAACCCCGGCCAAATCCGTACTCCCGGTTAACAAAGATTACATCGGTACAAATGTTTCGACCCACTCCACGTAGGGAGGTAACAGGTCACATGTGGGGCCCGGGAGTATCGGGAATTGGGTTGACGGGCAGCATCCTGATGTCGCTTCGACAGTGTCGAAACTCGCATTTTGGTGCTGTCCGGACGGTGCGATCTGCGGGTTCGTGGGGCCCACATGCTGCTCAGTCCTACGGACCTGGCGGGGTCGGTCTCGCTGCGATGGTGACACTTGGTGGTGCGCTCCCCTGGACGGCGGCCAGACTGGAACACCGGGCGGTGGTCGATCGGCTCCGATCTATAAGTGTTGGAGTTACTGCCCACGGATCTGATGCTACTGTTTTATAGTGCGCGACCCAGCGAGATCTGTTTCTGCGACCATCACCGATGTCGGATCGGCACGAAACCAACGCCGTTGGAACGCTGACTCGAAATCCTTCGACCCGCTATGGTCCCTAGAATTTCGTCGGGGCCGTAATTTTGATGGCCGATTTTACAATAGGGTTGTGCTCAGTCTCAGATCTGGTCAGGCAGACTAAGATCTAACTGAGAACAAGTATTGACCGCAATGTAGACCTCCGAATTAGATGTTGAGATCTTCATGAAACTTGTATAGGGGAGAGAGAGGAAAATGGGGATAATTTTTGTGAAAGATTTAGTGGAGATTTGGATGGGGAAAAGTATTTTCTAGCACCAGGTGGTCGGATCTGGACAACAGAGATAAATCTGAGTTTTGGATCTGACAGTAATTTTTAAAAATAGGTAGAGGACTCGAGAAATTGCACAAAAATTCGTGGGTGATAGGGGTGGTGGAAAGAACCTCCAATAAAAATATCAAGTCATTCAGATCAGAGGAAGGTGGGTTCATGAACAATCTATTTGGTTTCTGAAAAACTGGACAAACTGCAGGAAAATCTGGAAGAAGGTGGAGAACGAAAATGGAAAAATGGAAAATAAAAGCTAGAACCTCCACCAATTTTTCTGGGATGTGGGTTGAACCTCTAGAACTCACCCTGAAAGTTTGGACTCCAAAATATCTCGAGGTTGAGAGCAGAAATTCCGAGATCAGGTGGCTATCCTGGGTGGATAGAACTCCGACAACGATGGCGGTGGTGCGATGGCGGCACGATGGCGGCGGCGGCGACGACGACGATCTTCACACCAGATAGATGAGGCTTCACACCTCTGAATCACAACCTTCATAGCTGCTGAGGGGAGGAGAGGAGGGTGAGAGAGGGGCGGCCCTTGCCTTGTGGAAGAAATTCTAATTTTCTTTGCATTAATTCTACTCAAAAATGAAAATACATTGTTCTTATAGAAAATACAAAAAGACTAGTTCTATCCCTAGATCTAGGATTGGTGGGGGGTAAAAGAGGGAGTCCACAATTATTTCTCCCATGTGATATGGAACAAATAAAATAAGACTACAAATCCTATTAAACTATATTAAACATGGGGCGCCCCCTTGACTAATTTGGTTCCACTTTGGAAAATTTTATCCATTGTCCCCCCCTTGGTCCAACTCTTCTAGAAGCCCACCTAGGAGGGTTGACTGACCCCACATGGGCCCAAGAGATGAGGTGGATCAATGGGAGAAGGGATGGGGGGCCCGCGGGACCCAGGTGGTCCTAAATTACAAATAAACCCCTGTTACAATCCAAATAAAACACACATTACACACAAACAAAGTCCCATAAATACTATAAATATCGAGACTCAAGGGGGAGTCGATCTCCAAACTGTCTCCGAGCCAGATAGAAGCCGATGTAACTCGAGTGGTACTCCGCGTACGGTACCGACGGCTCGGCGGTTCGTGCTTCTCGATCGCTCTGGTGTCCGCACCAATTCTCCCAGGTTGGGAGAAGCTCGACCCTATCGAGTAAGGGTCAGCATTGCTCTGGTAGCGCTCCAGTAGGTCCGGATCTATCCGCTGCAACTCTCCATGGGTGATCCAAGTATCCTCGATGGCGGGTCACCCTCTCCAACGCACTAGGTAGCGCGGGTAGGATCCACTCTTGGTAACTGTCACCTGCTCATCCAGTATATGATCTATATGCTCTCGCTGTCGTGGAGATGTAGCTGGTGGTGGACACTCAGGTGCGGGATCACTCTCAATGGGGGGAGATGGCTCGAAAGGCTCACTAGGGATCACCGCTGGGTCCCTATATGCAACTAGATCTGACACATTGAAAGTTGAGCTTATACCATATTCCTCGGGCAGGTCCACAACATACGCATTGGATCCAACGCGTTTCAACACTCTAAATGGACCGGCTCCGCGAGCTTGCAATTTCTTTACGGTTCCAGAAGGAAACCGTTCAGGTCTTACCCTGATCATGACATATTCACCCTCTTGAAACTCACGGTGGTGTCTATGGGCATCGGCTAGATCCTTATACCGTACATTCCTGGCCTCAATGTGACGACGGATGTCGACATGCAGACTCCTAACGTGCCTAGCAAATGACTCGACAGACTCAGACACTCGTGCATGAATGGGCATGGGGACAAGATCCACTGGCTTCCTAGGCCTACGACCTATGACAATCTCGAAAGGACTCATACCGGTAGACCTGTTGACCGAATCATTATATGCAAATTCTTCCAGTGGTAAGATGAGATCCCAATCCCCTACACGGTCCCTGACAAGACACCTCAAAAGGTCACCCAGACTCCTATTGACCACCTCGGTCTGACCATATGTCTGGGGGTGATATGCAGTGGAAAATTTAAGGTGAGTACCCAACATATGCCACAATGTCTTCCAAAAATAACTTGTGAACCTAACATCACAGTCAGACACTATGGTACGAGGCAACCCGAACTTGCACACCACATGAGTAAGGAAAAGGCGGGCTACCCTTTGAAGCATCCGAAGTCTTCGAGCAGGGAATGAAAAGGGCCATCTTCGAGAATTGGTCAACCACCATATAGACCGAATCATGCTTCCTAGAGGTACGTGGCAATCCTAAAACAAAATTCATGCTAACATCATGCCGCGGAGCATCAGGCACGGGAAGAGGCGCATAGAGGCCCGAGCTTTGCTTCTTCATTTTGGCCGTAGCACATATACGACACTGGGCCACAATATGAGCAACATCACGCTTCAAGCTCGGTCAATAAAATCTATGCTCAACAGCCTCGATAGTCTTGTTCCAACCAAAGTGGTCGGCTAGACCTCCCGCATGTAGTTCCCAGACTAAGAAGTCTCGAACCGAAGTTCGGGGAACACAAAGTCTGCCTCCTCGAAATAGGTAACCCTCCTGAAGCACATAATCATCAAGGTCTCTCGAGAGTCCGGTCTGGAGAGTGGTATAAATATGACCAAAGTCAGGACAGTCAACATAGGCCTCTCTCATCTTCTTTAACCCTATGACCTCGGCACTCATGGTAGTCAGCAGACATGCACGCCGACTCAAGGCGTCAGCCACCTTGTTCTCCACTCCAGCCTTATGTTTAAGCACAAATGTGAACTGCTGGAGATACTCAGCCCATTTGCTGTGACGCGAGTTAAGCTTCTTTTGGGAATGGAGGAACCTCAAGGCTTCATGATCGGAGTACAAGACAAACTTCTGATGTAAAAGATAGTGCCTCCAATGCCTAAGAGCCTGAACAACTGCGTAGATGTCTTTATCATAAGTGGAGTATCGCAGTTTTACGTCATTTAGCTTCTCACTAAAATATGCAACCGGGTGGGTCTCCTGACTCAATACTCCTCCAATTCCTACACCCGACGCATCACAAGAAACCTCAAACACCTTCGAGAAATCTGGCAATCGAAGGATCGGTGTCTGGGTCATGCGCTCTTTGATGTCCTTGAAGGCAGCAGCAGCGGCCTTCGTCCATACAAACGTGCCCTTCTGAATACAGTCCGTGATCGGGGTAGTGACGGAGCTAAATCTACGGATGAAACGACGATAGAATGTCGCGAGGCCATGGAAGCTGCGGACATCATGGACCGTACGGGGTTCCGACCACTCAACAATGGCCCGGACCTTCTCCGGATCAGCGGAGACCCCAATACTAGACACAATAAAACCCAATAAGGTAAGCTGGGGTGTCATGAGGGCACACTTCTGTGGGTTCGCAAACAACTGCTCTCGCCTCAAAAGTAGACAGACCTGCCGTAGATGGTCCAAGTGGTCCCCTTTAGAGCGACTATATATAAGGATATCATCAAAATACACAACCACAAAGTCTCCAATGAATGGTCGAAGGACCTGAGTCATGAGTCGCATGAAGGTGCTAGGGGCATTGGTCAACCCAAAGGGCATAACCAACCACTCATATAGACCATCTTTGGTCTTAAATGCGGTCATCCACTCATCACCTGGCCTAATCCTCACCTGATGGTAACCACTCTTAAGATCGATTTTCGAGAAGATAGTGGCACCGGCCATCATGTCTAGCATATCATCTAGGCGAGAAATAGGGAACCTGTACTTCATGGTGATTTTGTTGATGGCACGACTATCAATGCACATTCTCCACGTGCCATCCTTCTTCGGGGCGAGTAATGCGGGAACATCACACGGACTCATGCTGTCCCAAACAGATCCTTTCTGCATCAACTCATCGACCTGCTGCTTTAGCTCGACATGTTCCGTGGGACTCATGCGATAGTGTGGAAGATTGGGCAATGAGGAGCCCGGAATCAGGTCGATAGCATGTTGAATATCCCGCATGGGTGGGAGTCCCTCGGGAAGCTCCTCGGGAAAAATATTAGCAAACTTCTACAGAATAGGAATGACATCGGGTGGGAGTGTTGGGACGGTGCGATGGATACAGAGGGGGGGTGAATGTATCCCTCTACAAAATTGCCCCACTTAAAAACAATAAGCCTGCTGCTAGACACAGTTGCGGAATAAAAGCTATAGAGCTCTTCAAGAAGAAATTCAAATAAACATTTGATCAATCAGTTGAACTACTAACTATACTGGGGGAACCTGATCAAGTCTAATGCCGAAGACAGAACTATGCAAACTAGACTCACTTAGCAAAATATATATGCTCAAGGTCACTTCAGATAGAAACAAGAATGCTCAGACAACCTGTGAAAGAGGTAGAAGACAAGGGGCAAACGCACAAGGCAAACCACGGCACAGTAGATTTTTTAGGTGGTTCGGTCCACAGACCTACGTCCACCCCTCACTCCAAACCGGAGTGAGGCTTCCACTAGCACAAGCTAGAACCGTAGACTCAGTCTGCAAACAAGTGCTGCCAAACAGTTTGACCAGGGGAACAACCTCCCCTCTTCCTCCAGACCGGAGGGAACCCACTAGTGACTACCCGTCACTAGCAAGCAGAGACCGAAGTATCTCTTCCTCCACCCAGGAGGGAAACCACTAGTGACTACCCGTCACTAGCAACCAGAGACCGAAGTCTCTCTTCTTCCACCTAGGAGGGAACCCACAAGCGACAGCAGCCACTTGCAACCGGAGACACCAAGTCTCCCTTCCTCTGAAACCCAGAGGGAACACCGACCTCAAACCAGAGAATCGGAAAGTATAGCGATCAGATGAAAAGAACAAAGTAAAAAGAAAACAAGAAACGAAAATACAGCAATCAGAAAGCTGGAAATGAAATCCACAAAGTGTAGCTCTCGCTGGAGCAAATCTGGTTTGGATCTGATCTAATTGCCAGATAGACAAGTGTTCTGATGAAGCTTCAGTCTCTCTTATTCCTCACGAGCTCTCTCCTTTCTCTTTCTTTCTTCCTCTTCTTTCTTCTTCTCTCTGCTTCTCTTTCTCTTTCTCTTGTTCTTTTTCTTCTTCTGCTTTCAGCCTCTCTGCTGCTCTCTCCTTTTTCTTCTTCTGCTTTTTCTGCTCTCTGCCTCTCTGCTTCGATCACTATCACTCTCAGCACTATCTCTCTTCTTCTAATGGAGGAGTCTTCCATTTATAGCGGCAGCAGCTAGGGCATGTGCAGGGCTTGTGCCCACGAGCCCCCTTTATCCAGAGAACACCTCGGATCACGTGCCAGGTGCCAACCTCGGATCACGTGCCACTCATCAGCTTGAATCATCCTGAATGAAGAGAAGAAAGGGATGCATCGAGTTAGTTCAGGATTTGAACTAAGCGTGTACAGACATGATGCATCATATAGGCAAGTATGTACATTGACGATGAGTGTTCAGGCATGCTGTCAAGCAATGTACAGACTTGATGAGAAGGATGCATGAACAAGCCACAGCGAATGTATAGACTTGATACCAAAGTATGCACGACGTAAAACGATGTACAGACTATGTGAATACATGAAGAGCATGGGTTGTACATACTTAATAGCCTGCAGCTGTGTATAGACTTGACCGATGCATAGACAGCAGAGAATGTGCAGACTTTAACGTTTACGTGCGTGAGAAAACAAAGTACAGACTTGCTGTAATGAACAATGCCCAAATGCAGTGTATGGACTTAGCGTGAATGCGAGAAGACGCTAAGTGAGACGGATGTATAGACTTTGATGTATGCAGCGATAATGATGTACAGACTTGAATGCTCCATGCACAAAGACGCTGAGTGAGACTGACCGTTGTACATACTTTGCTTGCATGCGACAACCAATGTGCAGACTTGCTATAATGAACGATGCCCAACTGCATAGTGTATGGACTTGAATGCATGAGACAGCAATGTATAGACTTGTGTTCGTGCAACACAAAGGTTGTACTGACTTTGTGTGAAAGTGCCAATGAAGGTTTACAGACTTTAAATGATGCATGAATGTATAGACTTGCTACGGCTTCAAAGTAACCATGTGCAGACTTTACCGATGTACAGACTTCACGCGATGTATAGACTTAGTGTTCTGAACGTAGGTAAAGATAAGGAATGTATAGACTTTAAGTGTGGATGACCAGACAATGTATAGACTTGCACATATGCATGAACAAGTGGCGATGTACAGACTTGGCCAATGTACAGACTTAGCAGCGAGATGCACACGATGTATAGACTTGATGCAGCAATGTACAGACTTTGCGTCTAATGCCTGAAGCACATGATGCAATGTACAGACTTGGAAATCATGAGACGCAGACACCGAGTGTATAGACTCTTGATGAATGCATGTAATGCACTAAGCGATGTATAGACTTTGAACTGATGCGATGTGCAAACGTTGCATTGATACGCCACAAAAGGATGTACAGACTTTAGAAGTGATGCATGAACAGGCGACGATGTGTAGACTTGGCCATTGTACAGACTTGAAGAAATGCATGGACTATGCACATAGACGCTAAGAGAGACGATGTATAGACTTGACAATGCATGGACTATGCACATAGACGCTAAGAGAGACGATGTATAGACTTGACAATGCATGGACTATGCACATATTGTATAGACTTGGAAAGCTTGAACACGAACATGCTACAATGTATAGACTTGTGAGTGCAGCAGCCAATGTATAGACTATGCCCTTGAAGAATGTACAGACTTTGAAAGCAAGAGGCAAGGCGGTCGGATGTATAGACTTGCTAAACGATGCACACACATAGCGGCAATGTGTAGACTTCAGCTCGTGTAATGCAGTGTATAGACTTTGCCAATGAATGACATGTAGTTTGTAACAGGAAAGTATGTAAATTGAACATGCAATGCATGAGAGACAATGTACAGAAATAATTTATGCACATCAACTAAAGTATCATCAAGGCATAAGGCACTACAATTACCTGATCTGACAGTGCACTGATCTTACCTGTCACTGGTTGACCTTTTCATGACCCGTAAGTCATTCTTAAAAGCTGTTCTGTCAGTTTATCATAAACATCAAGATTATATCATCAAGGATGTAAACATAATGAGGCATAATATTTGTCATCATCAAAACTCCAGAACCACAGGGGACACAGCAATCTCCCCCTTTTTGATGATGGCAATATTATGAGTCATTGCAATAGATTCATCATGATGATTATGAAATTCCATATGACAGTTCATGAACATGCACCACAGAATAGTTCAGTCAAAAATGAGCATGTAAAACACCATGTGATGCAAGTGCATGGTTTGATGCAAATGATGACTAACAAAAGATCTCCCCCTTTGACAACATCAAAAAGAATGGAATGATCATGGACTGTTGAAGGAGATGATATAGGAGCTATTATGCAAACTGGGTTACTATCATCTAAAACTCCCCCTGACAAGATACTCTCCTGAATGAACATTGAACCACAGGGGCATGCAAAAAAAATTCTCCCCCTTAGATGGACACTGATTGGAATGAAGCACAGGACAAAAAGAAGTCAACAGGTAGGTCTGAAATAATGGAGTCCAATGTGAAAGTAAGCATTCAGAATGAATGAGAAAGGTTTTCACTGGGATATCAATTTCATAAATCTGATTAAACAGGTATTTCAGACTCTTCTATTATAGAGGTTTATGAATGATCTTCATTGACAAGTCAGATCTGAATATGATGTATGCAAGGCTTGTTCATAAGCTTTCTGTACTTATATTTGAAATCAGTTTTAATAAAAGTGAACCTTGCTTTCATATTGAAAGTCTTGTTTAACCTTCTTCTTTCTTACTCACCCAATTTCAAAGATTCCTTTAAGAGATGCAATCAATAGTATTGAAGTTAAACACATAAGAAAACATTTGTTTCTGTCAAGAGGTTCCAATAGAATATTTCTTTTGCACACATTTTCAAATGATACACTAGATCGGGAACAATTTTCATAACAATCTTCATGAGCACTTGAGTTTAGTACACCCTTGTAACTAGAGGATACACGTTGTTTAGACGCCAGTATCCCTAAGCACTTGGAAGGACTAACTGTCATGCTTCATAGGAACATAGATAACATTTACACTTCATGACACTCTACAAATCATTTCTTTGATGAGTGAGATGTATTTCTCAGTGTGCATGCCATTGCTCTGCCAGATTATCAATCATTCTTAAGCAGAGTTAACTATGGCACCTCATGACACAGTCCTTTGGACATGGTTTCTCAGTGACCAAAGTCATTGCTCTGACAAGATTTACCCTTAGACATGTACCAGATTCTCAGATGTTTAAAAACAATACTAATTTCATACATATCAATCAAGGAATATCATGATTTCAGAATTTTCAGAATTCAGAAGAGTTTAAAAGACACAACATGAAAATGTTGGTTAAAGTTTATTAAGGCTAACTCAGATATTTTCAAGATATGTTCATAAACAAACACAAGACATACATGAAACTTCAACCGGCTGAAAGTATCAGACATTCATAGTCCTATATAATAGAAGATTCCTCTTTAAGTTGTTTTCAGATTTATGATCAGGATATGCACAGAGAAGTCTTTCTGAATTTTCAGGGAAGGCCGAATCATTTTAAAGAACAGCCAATTCAACAGATACCAATGGATAGGATGAGTGAAAATGGCTGATAACAGTTGAAGCAAGAAGCTGAAATATGTTGCATTTCATATTCATCGCAGGGATTTAAGCAAGATAGCAGTTCAAACTAAAAATGGGAAGTTCAGTTGATAGAAATGAGCAAGATAGACAGTAATGTGATTTCAAAAAAATGAATAATGCTCCCCCTAAATGTATGCATGAGCTAGCACTCAAGGTGTCGACACTTCTAACCAGTAAATGCAAGTGCAGTGAGCTGACAGCATGTAATATATGCAATGATCACATGAACATTTAGACTGCTCTTCGTGCAACACTGACCTATGGTACCAGGCGGAGGACTTGGTCTAAAGACCACCTCACACATAGCAAGCACTTCCAGACAGAATTCATCTACTCTTTAGTATCTCACTATTTATATACCAAGAGTCATGCATGACAATCCAATGCAGATGCCGTTCTATATGCATCTTAAGCTGACAACATGCTACTTATATGCAATTGTGAATGCATGTGCATGTCAAATGTGCAGGTGAACATTTTTAAGCATGAGACATCGTCCAAGCAATATATTTATGCAATTCAGCTTTTCAGTTTTATGATGTGTAATTCATTTTCAGTCACTTTCAATCAATTCAGAACTCAGTATTCAAGCACCAATTTCAGTTGAACTGTTGCGCAGATAACACATCATATTTATTGAGAGATTTTAATGCCAAGCATAGATGCAGTTGAGAAGCTATATGCATGAAATTTTGATTAACAAATCAAACATGATATGCAACTATCTAAACAACGTTATCAAAAACTCAAATGTCTACCAACAGAGGTGGAGTTTTACCAAACTTTAGATGGCTTGGTTTATTTGACCCCCTTTTATTCCTCATCACCAAGGCATACCTGCAAAGCACAGATCTCATTTTGTGTTTCTAGATACCCAAGACTTCTTGGGTCCTACATTGTTAGTAACACCTCTGATAGGTGCTTTCCACAATCTTTGGGCATGTAAGTCATCAGATTTCATTATATTACAATCACTCATGGAGTGCCCAAAGGCTCCACAATAATGACATGAAATAGCAGATCTTGAATTCTTTTTATGCACATCATTGTTAGCATGGAATCTGTGTGCATTATCATGAAAATTTATGTTATTTGCATGAACATAATGTTTTCCATATCGTGCCAACCAGCATTCAGAAGCTCGATGGCCAGGTTTTCCACATTCAAAACATCCAAGATTTTCTCTCTTAAGACTAGATTTATTTCCACCAAAAATATTTCTATTTGCAGGGAATTTAGCATGTTTGAAATTCACATTCCTACCCTGGATATGCCAACAGTCCTTGACTATATGGCCATGCTTTCTACAGTGAGAGCATTTGAGAGATGTTTTCTTACCACTTGCAAACCAGCATTGTGTAATCGTGTGTCCTAATTTCCCACAGTGAAAACATTCAATTTTCCTTTTCTGAGATGAAGAATTTTTATCATGAAATTTCCTAGCATTCAAATCATCTAGTTCCATTAAGCTACACTCAGACATCAGATGGCCAATCTTGTGACAGTAATGACAAATCATTTTCTTTTTAGATGCATGTGAGTGTGTGGGTGAAACACGCAAAGTGGGGAGAGGAACATGTTGGATCTTTTCTTTTTGTTTTTCTGTTGTTTTCTTTTGAGCAGATGACTGATAACCAGGAAGGTTCTGAGGGCTGTGAGAAGTTGAGCTGGACACAAAGGAAGTTTGAACTTTGTTTTTAAAACTCTTCTTGTTTGAAGGGTTATAGCCCAACCCTTCCTTCTGAAAATTAACCTTTGTTCCTAGAATCTTGTCTAGATTATCTTTTCCGTCCACAAATTTTGACAAGGAATTATTCAAGTCCTTAATTTCATTTTTCAGAGATACGATGTGTATTTCATAACTGGCAATCTCTTGTTCATTACAATTTACACATTCGCTTAGCACCTTGTTTGCAGTTTCATATTCCTCAACTTCATGTTCCAGATTTCTCAATTTTTCAGATTCTTCAATATAAACAGATTTTCCTTTTTCTAAGAAAAGAAGTTTCTCTAACATAGCCGTGTTCAATCCTTCAATCTCTTTAGTTAATTTGTCATTTTTTGATTTCAGATTTTCAGTTTCTTTAACAGAGCCTTTATCAATTTTCATTGAGCTCATTTTATCATTCAGCTCTTCCTCTATCTGTTCAAGCTCCAGAGTCTTGTTTAACAGATCTCTGTTTTCTTCCTTTAGGGAAACAATTAACTCCTTCTGCCATTCTAAATTTGAGTGAAGATTTTCATTTATTTCCTTGAGAAATGGACAATCATTGCAAGCAGATTTACCAGAACATATTGTTTGAGCCTGGAGTTTTTCACATTGCTTCCTAAGGCATTCATTTTGTCACGCCCCGACGCGGAATATCGGGACGTACAGTCAGGAACAAGCTGGCAAGAGAGAAAACTAAACTAAACATGTACAAGTGCTAAGAAATGGAAATAACTTATTGACCATTAAATAAAACATAAATGGTACAACAATCCTCAAATCAACTCAATACAACTGGGATAACAACTCTAAACCACAATAACATAACTGAAGCACATCACACTCTAAACACAACTAACTGCTACACTCAAAACATCACTCCTGCCCTTCCTCATCGGTAAGCGCGCCACCTGACAAGCCTGGAAAGGGGGAAACAATAACTATGAGCTGACGCTCAGTAGGAAATAATAGATAGGTATAAGTGATTAGCAGTTTAATTACATTTTCAAAATATCATGCTATAAAGGATAATGCAATAAAAGAATAAGGATGATATAATGAAACAAAATTTAAGGATCTTGCAAGGTCAAGAAATATAAAGGAACAGAATGGTAATACTTAAGAGGAATAACAAAGACAAGAATTTACTACAGGAGATAACGATAAAGAGTTGGCCATATCAAGATAATTCAAGTCATGTCAAGCACGTAAGTAGTTTCATTTCCACGTCCAAATAACAGCAAGTAAGTATCAACAAGTAGAGTATAGAACAGTGAAGAGTGGAAAGTGAAAAGTAGTAGAGAGTAGTGGAGAGTAGTGGCCAGTCCTAGATTTAACCCATGTCATAGTACTGGTGCCAAATGCCACACCTAGTCAATCACCTCCCCGGGGGTACACGTAGTGTTCGGGCGCTCCTCCCAGGACTAGACCGAGCCCTTAATTGTTTTCCAGGCATTGATTTCTTTGGATCAAAGATCCCACGAATCTAGACTTCCACAATTTATGGCCAGAATTCCAAGGTTTGAACCATGTAGCAATAACAATTTCAAGTAGGATGGAGATTCATTTCAGAATTTCAAGGTAAGCACAATCATCAAGAAGATTGAAAACTAAGTCACAATAAGAGTTAATCATGCTGCGCTACTGTAGTACAGCAGCTATCCAACAAGCTAATCAACATATTAATCCTAATTATCAAGTTAATATGTCAAAGATTATCCATTATCATTTGCATTAAGACAATTGCCAAAAGCTGATTCAAGATGATAAGGTAAAGGAACAAACTTGTACAGGAAGGAAAAAGAATGCATTAACAGAGATTTAATTACACAATTAACCACTAATTATGTGGGTTTCTATTTAACCAATGTATACATTGCAATTAAGATGATGAATGACATGCTTTTACATCGTGATAGAACATAGGAACCAATGCAGTTTGAAAATCATAAGGCTCATGATTAGGTCACTGGTTCTTCAAAAGTATAGTTTTCAATTGGTCTAAGTTCAATGGGTCGATCCCCTAATGATCCGGATCGATCCTCGGGTTGAAAACGATGAAAACTGGTTTTCTGGTGTATGGGTCAACCCCTGGGGTCGACCCCTGAAAAATTGGGGTCTGGCAGCTGAATGGGTCAACCCCTGGGGTCGACCCCTGAAAAATTGGGGTCTGGCAGCTGAATGGGTCAACCCCTGGGGTCGACCCCAGCAAATTCTGAAGGATGGGTCGACCCCTGGGGTCGACCCCTTCATTCCTGCGCATGGGTCGACCCCTGGGGTCGACCCCCTTGCAGGGAGTGGATGGGTCGACCCCTGGGGTCGACCCTCGCGCCTGGGCCAAATGGGTCGACCCCAAGGGTCGACCCTCGGGCCTGCCAGGGCACCCAGAAAATGGGTCGACCCCTGGGGTCGACCCCTGCAAGAACAACAACGTAAGTTGCCTCCGGAAAACCCATTAACTCATCCAAATGAGGTCCAATTGAGTTGAAATTAAAACCACATGCTATAGGAATCTTGCTAGACATATTAGGGTCATAAAACTACAATTTGGAAACACGAATTTCATCAGAATTCACCAGAATCACAACCTATTCTATGAAGAACGCAAGGAGACCTAGTTCAGGACATACTTCCACTAAATTGTCAAATTCTCTCGATATACAAAACCAAATTTGAGGATTTTGGTGTCAAAAGAAAGCTAACTCGATCATGAATCCAACCATGTATGATATGCTACATGAATATCAGGTTACATGACTCAAAATAAGCCCGCAATCAAGCTCTGGCTTAAAGGAATACTATATGAATCATGTTCTAGACATGCTTCTACAAAAATTCAAAATTCACCAAGCATGCTCAATAAAAATTGGGGGTTTCTACGTTGAATAAAAGCTAACAACATGCTGATTACATCATGTAAGTTAATTAGAGTTTGGTTGTTAGATCCTACCTCAAATCGGAGAAAGAATTCGAAACCCTAGAATGAAGAACAAGCTTGACAGCAGCTCACAAAAAGCTTGATATCTCCACGGATACCTAATAAAATTTGGGGATTTCAGTCCCATTGGATAGATCTCGACGAGCTGATCAAGATACTATATTTACAAGTCTCAATTGGTTAAGGGTACCTACCTTAATCGACGGATTAAAGGGCTGGAGATGAAGAACGACGAACTACCAACACCCTCCACCAAAACGACGAATGCTCCCAGATCTGGACTCCTCGTCGGCTGACCCAGCTACCAAATGAAACTAGAGTCGAAGAGCTACATTTCTATAGGTCATGGGGCTTCTGGAGCCTTCGGAGTTGGGAGTATTGGGCGCTACAAGTTTCGTGTTTAGAAACGGCACCTGAATCCTTGACTCGACCAAATCTATGTCGGCAGCACGTTTTAGGGCTAGGTTTACCTCAAATTGATTGAGGGTAAATGTTCCTTACCTCGTGGCCTTCCATTTGCCCTTGATTTCAGATCATTTGGTTGAGTAATAAGGTCGAATTTCACGTTTTAAGTTACGATTAGGTAAAGGGTAGGTGAAAGTCAAATTCAGGATTAATCCTCTAATTAGACAAGGTTACGTAATTAATTTGGGTCAAGTCCAGAAGATAAAATTGCTATAAAAATGATCTTTTACCCAATTACTATTTTTACAGATTTTTCTAAGGTAGTCAAATTTTATAGGTTCTATTTTCTAATGAATTAAATATTAATATTTCAAAATTCAAACATTAATTCATTTTAATTCAATTTTTAATTAATAAAAGCTCAATAAAACTTAATAAATAATCGGGATATTACACCCTCCCCTACTTAAAGAATTTGGTCCTCCAAATTCACTGCACTATATACGGAAAGTAGGGAAAAGATAGATCACCTAGAATAGGTCGGGATACCGCTTCCGCATAGTATCTTCCGATTCCCAAGTAGCTTCTTCGGTTCCACGCCGACTCCACTGAATCTTGACCATCGGTATAGACCGATTCTGGAGTTGCTGCTGTTTCCGATCTAGAATCTTGATAGGTCTTTCTTCATAAGTCAAATCTTCCTTTAACTCAAAATCCACGTGTTGAATGATGTGAGTGGGATCGTACACATATTTCCGTAACATAGACACATGGAAAACATTATGTACGCCAGATAACTGAGACGGTAATGCCAGTCTGTAAGCAACTTCTCCCACTCTATCTAGGATCTCGAATGGACCAATATACCTCGGACTCAGCTTGCCATGAATGCCAAATCTTCGAATCCCTCTCGAAGGAGAGACTTTCAGAAACACATGCTCGCCAACTTGAAATTCTAATGTTCTTCTCCTTGTGTCGGCATAACTCTTCTGTCTTGACTGAGCCACTTGTAACCGGTCTCGGATAACACGGATCTTCTGTGATGATTCTGAAACAAGATCTGGTCCAAGCCATTGCTTCTCGCCCACCTCGTCCCAACACAACGGGGAACGACAGCTTCTTCCATACAAAGCTTCAAATGGAGCCATTTGTATGCTGGATTGGTAACTATTGTTGTAGGTGAATTCAATCAATGCCAAGTGATTACTCCAACTGCCTCCGAAATCAATCATGCAAGCTCGCAGCATATCTTCCACTATCTGGTTGGTCCTTTCAGTCTGTCCATCTGTCTGTGGATGAAAAGCAGTACTGAAATTCAGACGAGTACCAAGAGACTCTTGCAGTCCCTTCCAGAAATGTGAAGTAAATCTTGGGTCTCTATCAGACACAATGCTGACAGGTATACCATGGAGCCTTACCACTTCCTTCAAATATAAAGCAGCCAATACATCAACTGTCCACTTGGACTTAATGGGTAAGAAATGAGCCGATTTTGTCAAGCGATCGATGATCACCCATATCGCATCGACTCCACCACGAGTCTTAGGTAGACCCATAATGAAATCCATGCCAATGCTTTCCCACTTCCATTGGGGTATGTCAAGTGGTTTCAACTTTCCTACCGGTCTGAAATGTTCAGCCTTAACTTGTTGACAAACCAAACATCTACTCACGAAATCTGTAATTTCCCTGTTCATATTTGGCCACCAAAAGGACCTTTTCAAATCCTTGAACATTTTAGTGCCTCCAGGATGAATAGTGTATTTGGATCTATGTGCTTCCTCCAGAATCTTGTTCTTTAACTCAGCTTCATCAGGTACACAAGTTCTACCCTGGAATAACAATCGTCCATCGTCAGCCACCATGAAGTCGGGTCTGCTGCTCAAACTTCCCTTGATCTCAACCAGCTCGGGATCATTATCTTGCAAGGATTTGATCTCCATCAATAATTCGGGCTTAAGTCGAATTTGTGCAATTATAACCCGATCATTATCAACATTTAGATCCAGGCTAGCTAACTGTTCCAATAGCCTCCACTCTTGTAACATGAGACTTGATAATTTAGCCACATGCTTCCGGCTTAATACATCTGCCACCACATTGCCTTTACCGGGATGATATTCAATCGAGAAGTCGAAGTCCTTCAAGTACTCCAACCATCTTCTCTGCCTCATGTTAAGTTCTTTCTGAGAAAATAAATACTTCAAACTCTTATGATCTGAAAATACTGTGAATGTTTCTCCATACAAGTAATGCCTCCAAATTTTTAAGGCGAAAACAACTGCTGCAAGTTCCAAGTCGTGAACGGGGTAGTTCTCTTCGTGCTTCTTCAGCTGCCTAGAAGAATAAGCAATCACCTTACCATGCTGCATGAGTACACAGCCTAAGCCAATACCAGAAGCATCGGTATAGACCACGAAACCACCGTCGCCAGAAGGTAAAGCCAATACGGGTGCAGTAGTGAGGCAATCCTTCAATGTTTGGAAACTCTGCTGACATTCCTCGGACCATTCAAACTTGTTGTCTTTGCGGGTCAATCGAGTGAGAGGTACCGCAATCTTGGAGAAGTCTTGAATAAATCTTCGATAATAGCCTGCCAGGCCTAGGAAGCTTCTCACTTCGGTCACTGTAGTAGGTTGATCCCAGTTCCTTACTGCCTCCACTTTCGAAGGATCAACTGAAATACCTTCTTTGGTGATGATATGTCCTAAGAATGACACTTCTTGCAGCCAGAAATCACATTTACTGAATTTGGCATATAGTTGATGATCTTTCAATATCTGCAATGCCATTCTCAAATGTTCGGCATGCTCTTCTTCAGTCTTGGAATAAATCAAGATGTCATCAATAAAGACCACGACCCATTGATCAAGATAGGGCCGAAATGCATTGTTCATTAACTGCATGAAAGCTGCTGGTGCATTCGTTAGACCAAAAGGCATAACGACAAACTCAAAATGACCATACCTGGTGCGGAAAGCCGTTTTATAAATATCATCTTCCTTAATCCTCAGCTGATGATATCCAGATCGAAGATCGATCTTAGAGAAATAATGTGCTCCCGCTATCTGGTCGAATAATTCGTCAATCCTCGGCAATGGGTATTTATTCTTGATAGTTAGCTGGTTCAGTTGCCGATAATCGATGCATAATCTCATCGAACCATCCTTTTTCCTGACGAATAATACAGGAGCTCCCCAAGGTGAAGTACTCGGACGAATAAAGCCCTTCTCGAGCAATTCCATCAGCTGTTGCTTTAATTCCCTTAGCTCCGCAGGGGACATACGGTAAGGAGCTCTAGAAATAGGGAACACGCCAGGAACAATATCAATGGAGAAGATAACTTCCCGCTCAGGCGGAAGTCCTGGTAGTTCCTCCGGAAAGACTTCGGAGAATTCTCGGACAATAGGAGTGTCCTTTATCTCAACTCGCTGTTCCGGTGTAGCATGGACAAAGGCTAGAAAAGCCTCGCAACCTCGCCTCATCAGCTTGTCGGCTCGAAGAGAAGAGATGAGCGATACGGGGTTATGGTACTTGATCCCCGTAAAAGATAAACCAGAATGTCTAGTAAAAGTCACTGAGCTAGAACTGTAGTGAACACTGGCCTCATACTTGGCCAACCAATCTGCTCCAAGGATTACATCATAATCCTTCATATCCATGCAAAGTAAGTCGGCTGGAAAGTTTCGTTCATCAATAATAACCTTACTAGAAGGATAGTAATATTGAATAGCCGCTCCAGAACCAATAGGAGTTGATATAACCAATGGAGAATTCATCATAATAGGTTCGACAGATAACGACTTCGCAAATTTCTGAGAAATAAAAGAATGCGTTGCACCAGTATCAAAGAGAATAAATGCGGGCTTGTCGATTATAGTAAGGGTACCTTCGACGAGTCCGCCATCATCAGAAATCCCAGTTTCATCCGCATGTAAAGCTTGGAGCCTTCCTTGCGGCTTCTTGATAACTTGAGGTTTTGCCGGTGTAGCTTGTTCTGATAGAAGAGGGCAGTCAGGGATACGGTGTTCCCTACTCCCACATCGTAAACATGCACCTAGCTTGCGCCAGCATTCCTCCATCTTGTGACCTGGACGATCACAATACTTGCACTTGCCCTTGAATGGAACAATAGGTCCAGGTTTCTTCTCTTCATTTCTTGGCATCTTGCCTTTCCACGTTCCCGATCCGATCCACGAACTAGACCCACTCATGGGCCTCTTTTTGCTAGTGCCAAATCCGGGTCTAGGAGTTGGTTGTTCCTTCTTCATGCCTTGCCCACGGATCCTCTCCGTCATTTCTAAGGCATCTTCTAGAACTTGTGCCTTTCTCACCATCTCAGAATAAGTAGAGATCTCCATCGGTGCTAGTTGATTGATGTAGTGAAGCTTCAACCCGTTGAGAAATCGCTTAGCTTTCATCTTTTCTGTGGAGATAAGGTGGGTAGCATAGCGCGAAAGCCGAGAGAACTGTGCTTCATATTCGGCCACCGATAAGCTTCGCTGCTTTAGAGCCGCGAACTCCGCCGCCTTCTTCTCTTGTACACGATCGGAAAAATATTTGTCGTTGAAGAATTCCTCGAACTCTTCCCATGTGACTTGTTGATCGCCTAGAGTTGCCTTAACGGAATCCCACCAAGTACGCGCGTCCCGCTCCAATTGGAAGGTAGAAAGAAGGACACGCTCTTGGTCGGTGCATTGCATGACTTCAAAAATTCTCCCCATTTCGTGGAGCCAATGCTCGGCCTCATCGGGGTTAGTCGAACCAGCAAATCTTGGCGGGTTCATTCCTCGAAAGTTCTGGTATAAGTCACCGGTGCCATGACCCGCTGCTCCAGCTTGAGCTACCTGATGTAACACCTGAGTCAGGCCTTGAACCGTGCGCTGCAGATTCCTCCATTCAGCACGATCGGCTGCCATCTACACGAGAAATAGATTACTTAGGTCCAATAAAATAGATAATAACACGATTAAGGAACGAACTTAACCCAAGTTTCTACCCAATCTCACCAGGTCAGGTTCTAGACTTTAACAAGGTTAGAGGTCTAATGCACCTAAACACGACCAAAAACTCGGTATCTGGCGGAGCTAATCGGTCCGAAGACCACTCGCGCAAGTATGCGACCTTCCCGATAGGCGTAGCCTAACGTTCGGACAACACCTTTTGATATACCGATTATTGGGATGCAATGCAAGAAAACCTAAACTTAGGGAACCTAGGAATATGAAACCTAGGGCTCTGATACCAACTAAACTGTCACGCCCTGACGCGGAATATCGGGACGTACAGTCAGGAACAAGCTGGCAAGAGAGAAAACTAAACTAAACATGTACAAGTGCTAAGAAATGGAAATAACTTATTGACCATTAAATAAAACATAACTGGTACAACAATCCTCAAATCAACTCAATACAACTGGGATAACAACTCTAAACCGCAATAACATAACTGAAGCACATCACACTCTAAACACAACTAACTGCTACACTCAAAACATCACTCCTGCCCTTCCCCATCGGTAAGCGCGTCACCTGAAAAGTATGGAAAGGGGGAAACAACAACTATGAGCTGACGCTCAGTAGGAAATAACAGATAGGTATAAGTGATTAGCAGTTTAATTACATTTTCAAAATATCATGCTACAAAGAATAATGCAATAAAAGAATAAGGATGATATAATGAAACAAAATTTAAGGATCTTGCAAGGTCAAGAAATATAAAGGAACAGAATGGTAATACTTAAGAGGAATAACAAAGACAAGAATTTACTACAGGAGATAACGATAAAGAGTTGGCCATATCAAGATAATTCAAGTCATGTCAAGCACGTAAGTAGTTTCATTTCCACGTCCAAGTAACAGCAAGTAAGTATCAACAAATAGAGTATAGAACAATGAAGAGTGGAAAGTGAAAAGTAGTAGAGAGTAGTGGAGAGTAGTGGCCAGTCCTAGATTTAACCCATGTCATAGTACTCGTGCCAAATGCCACACCTAGTCAATCACCTCCCCGGGGGTACACGTAGTGTTCGGGCGCTCCTCCCAGGACTAGACCGAGTCCTTAATTGTTTTCCAGGCATTGATTTCTTTGGATCAAAGATCCCACGAATCTAGACTTCCACAATTTATGGCCAGAATTCCAAGGTTTGAACCATGCAGCAATAACAATTTCAAGTAGGAAGGAGATTCATTTCAGAATTTCAAGGTAAGCACAATCATCAAGAAGATTGAAAACCAAGTCACAATAAGAGTTAATCATGCTGCGCTACTGTAGTACAGCAGCTATCCAACAAGCTAATCAACATATTAATCCTAATTATCAAGTTAATATGTCAAAGATTATCCATTATCATTTGCATTAAGACAATTGCCAAAAGCTGATTCAAGATGATAAGGTAAAGGAACAAGCTTGTACAGGAAGGAAAAAGAATGCATTAATAGAGATTTAATTACACAATTAACCACTAATTATATGGGTTTCTATTTAACCAATGTATACATTGCAATTAAGATGATGAATGACATGCTTTTACATCGTGATAGAACATAGGAACCAATGCAGTTTGAAAATCATAAGGCTCATGATTAGGTCACTGGTTCTTCAAAAGTATAGTTTTCAATTGGTCTAAGTTCAATGGGTCGATCCCCTAATGATCCGGATCGATCCTCGGGTCGAAAAATGATGAAAACTAGTTTTCTGGTGTATGGGTCAACCCCTGGGGTCGACCCCTGAAAAATTGGGGTCTGGCAGCTGAATGGGTCAACCCCTGGGGTCGACCCCAGCAAATTCTGAAGGATGGGTCGACCCCTGGGGTCGACCCCTTCATTCCTGCGCATGGGTCGACCCCTGGGGTCGACCCCCTTGCAGGGAGTGGATGGGTCGACCCCAGGGGTCGACCCTCGCGCCTGGGCCAAATGGGTCGACCCCAAGGGTCGACCCTCGGGCCTACCAGGGCACCCAGAAAATGGGTCGACCCCTGGGGTCGACCCCTGCAAGAACAGCAACGTAAGTTGCCTCCGGAAAACCCATTAACTCATCCAAATGAGGTCCAATTGAGTTAAAATTAAAACCACATGCTATAGGAATCTTGCTAGACATATTAGGGTCATAAAACTACAATTTGGAAACACGAATTTCATCAGAATTCACCAGAATCACAACCTATTCTATGAAGAACACAAGGAGACCTAGTTCAGGACATACTTCCACTAAATTGTCAAATTCTCTCGATATACAAAACCAAATTTGGGGATTTTGGTGTCAAAAGAAAGCTAACTCGATCATGAATCCAACCATGTATGATATGCTACATGAATATCAGGTTACATGACTCAAAATAAGCCCGCAATCAAGCTCTGGCTTAAAGGAATACTATATGAATCATGTTCTAGACATGCTTCTACAAAAATTCGAAATTCACCAAGCATGCTCAATAAAAATTGGGGGTTTCTACGTTGAATAAAAGCTAACAACATGCTGATTACATCATGTAAGTTAATTAGAGTTTGGTTGTTAGATCCTACCTCAAATCGGAGAAAGAATTCGAAACCCTAGAATGAAGAACAAGCTTGACAGCAGCTCACAAAAAGCTTGATATCTCCACGGATACCTAATGAAATTGGGGATTTCAGTCCCATTGGATAGATCTCGACGAGCTGATCAAGATACTATATTTACAAGTCTCAATTGGTTAAGGGTACCTACCTTAATCGACGGATTAAAGGGCTGGAGATGAAGAACGACGAACTACCAACACCCTCCACCAAAATGACGAATGCTCCCAGATCTGGACTCCTCGTCGGCTGACCCAGCTACCAAATGAAACTAGAGTCGAAGAGCTACATTTCTATAGGTCATGGGGCTTCTGGAGCCTTCGGAGTTGGGAGTATTGGGCGCTACAAGTTTCGTGTTTAGAAACGGCGCCGGAATCCTTGACTCGACCAAATCTATGTCGGCAGCACGTTTTAGGGCTAGGTTTACCTCAAATTGATTGAGGGTAAATGTTCCTTACCTCGTGGCCTTCCATTTGCCCTTGATTTCAGATCATTTGGTTGAGTAATAAGGTCGAATTTCACGTTTTAAGTTACGATTAGGTAAAGGGTAGGTGAAAGTCAAATTCAGGATTAATCCTCTGATTAGAGAAGGTTACGTAATTAATTTGGGTCAAGTCCAGAAGACAAAATTGCTATAAAAATGATCTTTTACCCAATTACTATTTTTACAGATTTTTCTAAGGTAGTCGAATTTTATAGGTTCTATTTTCTAATGAATTAAATATTAATATTTCAAAATTCAAACATTAATTCATTTTAATTGAATTTTTAATTAATAAAAGCTCAATAAAACTTAATAAATAATCGGGGTATTACACATTTTCAGATTTTAGAACATCCAATTCAGAGCTAACACACTCAAATTCTGTCAATAGTTTTTCATTCTGAACTAAATTATTAAAATGAACCTGATCATCATCAATCGAGCTAAGTTTTCTTTTTAGTTCAAAAATTTCACATACAAGTTCTTGATTTTCTTCTTTAAATAAGCCAATTTGTTTCTTAAGCACTTGGACTTCAGACAAGCATGCATCATAGGATTGTTTCCGTTTTAAGTAATTTTCACATGAGGACTCTGAGCTATTCAGATCAATTTTCTTTTTCAACTTTTTATATTGTTTTCTTAACATCTCATGTGACTCAAGTAACTCACCATATGCACCCTGCCAATCATCTAAAGTATAATTCTCGAAGTGATTTACCTCATCATCATCCTCTTCTTCATTTTGGCTGCCACTTTGATTACTTCTGTTAGCCATCATGCAGCTGTCCTCATTTAACCAGTGAGCTAGCTTCAACATATCCAGAATGTCCTTAGCAGACCCGCAATCATGAAGGCAAGAATGTAAGGCTTTGTCAGTAGCTGCTTTCATCAGATTCAAGGCTTTCTGATTTTCTCCATCCTTTGATCTGTGACTGTCGGTCCATTTGGACACTTTCTTTGGTAATCTGTGAGGACCGTGTGAAATTAACTTCCACAGATCAGGATTAACTGATATAACATATTTGCGCAGACTGACAAACCACACATTAAAATTAGAGCCGTTGAAAACCGGTGGATCACCCATGGAAACAGATCAGATTAATGCAACAGGAGGTAAGATCAAAAATGCACCAAAGATGACATGATCCTCTGCAGATCGTTGGATCTGATCAGTCAGAGACCTGCTCTGATACCAATTGTTGGGACGGTGCGATGGATACAGAGGGGGGTGAATGTATCCCTCTACAAAATTGCCCCACTTAAAAACAATAAGCATGCTGCTAGACACAGTTGCGGAATAAAAGCTATAGAGCTCTTCAAGAAGAAATTCAAATAAGCATTTGATCAATCAGTTGAACTGCTAACTATACTGGTGGAACCTGATCAAGTCTAATGCCGAAGATAGAACTATGCAAACCAGACTCACTTAGCAAAACATATATGCTCAAGGTCACTTCAGATAGAAACAAGAATTCTCAGATAACCTGTGAAAGAGGTAGAAGACAAGGGGCAAACGGACAAGGCAAATCACGGCACAGTAGATTTTTTAGGTGGTTCGGTCCACAGACCTACGTCCACCCCTCACTCCAAACCGGAGTGAGGCTTCCACTAGCACAAGCTAGAACCGCAGACTCAGTCTGCAAACAAGTGCTTCCAAACAGCTTGACCAAGGGAACAACCTCCCCTCTTCCTCTAGACCGGAGGGAACCCACTAGTGACTACCCGTCACTAGCAACCAGAGAACGAAGTCTCTCTTCCTCCACCCAGGAGGGAAACCACTAGTGACTACCCGTCACTAGCAACCAGAGACCGAAGTCTCTCTTCCTCCACCCAGGAGGGAACCCACAAGCGACAGCAGCCACTTGCAACCGGAGACACCAAGTCTCCCTTCCTCTGAAACCCAGAGGGAACACCGACCTCAAACCAGAGAATCAGAAAGTATAGCGATCAAATGAAAAGAACAAAGTAAAAAGAAAACAAGAAATGAAAATACATCAATCAGAAAGCTGGAAATGAAATCCACAAAGTGTAGCTCTCGCAGGAGCAAATCTGGTTTGGATCTGATCCAATTGCCAGACAGACAAGTGTTCTGATGAAGCTTCAGTCTCTCTTCTTCCTCACGAGCTCTCTCCTTTCTCTTTCTTTCTTCATCTTCTTTCTTCTTCTCTCTGCTTCTCTTTCTCTTTCTCTTGTTCTTTTTCTTCTTCTGCTTTCAGCCTCTCTGCTGCTCTCTCCTTTTTCTTCTTCTGCTTTTTCTACTCTCTGCCTCTCTGCTTCGATCACTATCGCTCTCAGCACTATCTCTCTTCTTCTGATGGAGGAGTCTTCCATTTATAGCGGCAGCAACTTGGGCATGTGCAGGGCTTGTGCCCACAAGCCCCCTTTATCCAGAGAACACCTCGGATCACATGCCAGGTGCCAACCTCGGATCACGTGCCACTCATCAGCTTGAATCATCCTGAACGAAGAGAAGAAAGGGATGCATCGAGTTAGTTCAGGATTTGAACTAAGCGTGTATAGACATGATGCAGCATATAGGCAAGTATGTATATTGACGATGAGTGTTCAGGCATGTTGTCAAGCAATGTACAGACTTGATGAGAAGGATGCATGAACAAGCCACAGCGAATGTATAGACTTGATACCAAAGTATGCACGATGTAAAATGATGTACAGACTATGTGAATGCATGAAGAGCATGGGCTGTACATACTTAATAGCCTGCAGCTATGTACAGACTTGACCGATGCATAGACAGCAGAGAATGTGCAGACTTTGACGTTTACGTGCGTGAGAAAACAAAGTACAGACTTGCTGTAATGAACAATGCCCAAATGCAGTGTATGGACTTAGCGTGAATGCGAGAAGACGCTAAATGAGACGGATGTATAGACTTTGATGTATGCAGCGATAATGATGTACAGACTTGAATGCTCCATGCACAAAGACGCTGAGTGAGACTAACCGTTGTACAGACTTTGCTTGCATGCGACAACCAATGTGCAGACTTGCTATAATGAACGATGCCCAACTGCATAGTGTATGGACTTCAATGCATGAGACAGCAATGTATAGACTTGTGTTCGTGCAACACAAAGGTTGTACTGACTTCGTGTGAAAGTGCCAATGAAGGTTTACAGACTTTAAATGATGCATGAATGTATAGACTTGCTACGGCTTCAAAGCAACCATGTGCAGACTTTACCGATGTACAGACTTCACGCGATGTATAGACTTAGTGTTCTGAACGTAGGTAAAGATAAAGAATGTATAGACTTTAAGTGTGGATGACCAGACAATGTATAGACTTGCACATATGCATGAACAAGTGGCGATGTACAGACTTGGCCAATGTACAGACTTAGCAGCGAGATGCACACAATGTATAGACTTGATGCAGCAATGTACAGACTTTGCGTCTAATGCCTGAAGCACATGATGCAATGTACAGACTTGGAAATCATGAGACGCAGACACCGAGTGTACAGACTCTTGATGAATGCATGTAATGCACTAAGCGATGTATAGACTTTGAACTGATGCAATGTGCAAACGTTGCATTGATACGCCACAAAAGGATGTACAGACTTTAGAAGTGATGCATGAACATACGACGATGTGTAGACTTGGCCATTGTACAGACGTGAAGAAATGCATGGACTATGCACATAGACGCTAAGAGAGACGATGTATAGACTTGACAATGCATGGACTATGCACATATTGTATAGACTTGGAAAGCTTGAACACGAACAGGCTGCAATGTATAGACTTGTGAGTGCAGTAGCCAATGTATAGACTATGCCCTTGAAGAATGTACAGACTTTGAAAGCAAGAGGCAAGGCTGTCGGATGTATAGACTTGCTAAACGATGCACACACATAGCGGCAATGTGTAGACTTCAGCTTGTGCAATGCAGTGTACAGACTTTGCCAATGAATGACATGCAGTTTGCAACAGGAAAGTATGTACATTGAACATGCAATGCATGAGAGACAATGTACAGAAACAATTTATGCACATCAGCTAAAGTATCATCAAGGCATAAGGCACTACAATTACCTACTCTGACAGTGCACTGATCTTACCTGTCACTGGTTGACCTTTTCATGACCCGTAAGTCATTTTTAAAATCTGTTCTGCCAGTTTATCATAAACATCAAGATTATATCATCAAGAATGTAAACATAATGAGGCATAATATTTGTCATCATCAAAACTCCAGAACCACAGGGGACACAACATGGAGATCACCCTCGGACTTTGGCTCCACCTCTCGGACCGTAATAGCAAACACAGGGCTACCCCTACTAGCCTCCCGCTCCATTTCTCGGGAGCTAATCATCATCAACCTCCTAGAAGAGGGTTCGCTTGTGCCCGATGTAACGGACATGGCCCTAGCTGGGGATGGGGTACTGGGCCCCGGGACGGAAGGCTCTGGAGTACTAGGTAACTGAAGGCTTCTTGGGCTGAGAGGGGTGAAGGGTAATCCGCTGGCCGCCATGGTCGAGGATATAGGTGTTCGACCGGCCATAGAGTATGACATCCCGATCAAATAACCACGGGCTACCAAGAATAATACTGCCCACCTCCATGGGGAGGACATCACACTAGATCTCGTCACGGTAGGCATGGAACTACAGTGGGACCAAACACCGTAGCCTGATCGGAATGGTAGTGGAATCCACCCATGATACTCGATAGGGGCAAGGATGGTCTACGGGAGTAAGACCAAGACGTGAGATAGCGCCCGTGGAGATTGCATTGATACAACTCCCACTATCGATGATCACCTTACACACTTGCCCGCCCAGCCTACAGTATGTATGAAAAATAGTGGTCCGACGCCAGTCATCACTGGCCTGTGGCTGGGTGAGAATACACCTGACAACCCCTAAGTGGGTATCGTCCGAATGCTGGGCATCCTGGCCATCACCTTCAATCTCATAGAACTTGTCAGCTAGCTCCGGATCTGCTTCATAGCTAACTAACACAAGATCTGAGGAGGGGGTGTCCCCGGCCTATGTGTCCCCAATGACAAGAGACTGACGAGTGGGACACTGGTTGGCGAAATGGCCAAACCCATTGCAGCGATAACACTGCTGCCGTGTTCCACTAGGCTCCCCGATCAAAGGTCCTTTCCCCTTATCCTCCCGACGGATAGGAGGTGTAGGCAACAAAGGACGAGCAACGGGTGCGGGTGCCGGTGCACGGGACATGGGTGCCGTGGGTTGGGGACGAGGAGGGATATCCCTCGGAGGTGGAGGGCGAGGCCTAGGAGCGAATGGCTCGGGACGAGTGGGCTCCTGAGGTAGAGCCATGGGGGCCCTCGGATACGTGCCTAAAGAGCCACGTGGCTCGACACTACGAGGGGGAAAGGGGCCCAACCGATGGGTAGGCTCAAACTCGGCCTCGAATTGCTCCAATTCGAGAGCAACCTGATACGCCTGTTCCAAAGTGGTCACATTGCGGCGAAAAAGTTCATATTGGTAGTTCAGCCACATACCTCTTCAAAAGCGCGAGATGGTCATAGTACTCTCTTCTGTAACTCCACACCGCAAATAATACTCATCAAACTCGGCGGTGTACTCAGTCATGGACCGGTTCCCTTGGGAGAGACTTTACCATTTGTCTATGAGACGCTGGCGGTATGAGGCAGGAAGGTATTTCTGCCTCAACTTGATTTTCATGTCATCCCAAGTATCGATCAGGGCTTGATGTCGCTGCACTAACAGGCTCTCCACATTTATCCAATAAGTTTGGGCCTGCCCATGCAACTTCATCTTCGCGTACCGAACTCTTCGGTAGTCCATCATCTCAAACCACTCGAAGTACCAGTCCATGTCGACCTCCCAATCTAAATAGACCTTCGGGTCCATAGACCCGTCAAATAGGGGAGGGTCCGCACGCACGCTCCTAAGAACGTGGTCGTCGTCATCATCGCGATTCCGTCGTTGATTTCGACGATCATGACTATAACCCCCTTGCTCATTGTCGGATGCATAATCATCCACCTCGTGCACTTGCTGCCTCCCAACATCTACCCCATGAGCCCTTGGTGCAGCAGGTTGCTGAACCGGCTCTTGTTGGCCATTCGTCGGTGCGGGTTGCGCCGCCATTGGGGCCCTCTCAAAGACAGCAATCCTCCCTACAAGACCCTGGATGGACTGGTCTGATGCTTCGGCTCGATCCTCTAGGGCTTTCATTCTCCCTTCTAGATGCGTTCCTACGCAATCTAGACGCGTACTAAGGCCATCCATACGTGTATCGAGACAATCCATGAGGACTCGGAACATCTCGACCGTCAAGGGCTCATCGGAACTACGGGCTCGGGAATCCGCCATAGGTGGTGGTGGCGAGTATTGGCTGTCTCGATGGGTGGGCATGCAAAGACACACGGACTAGGTGACACAGACTAATGCAAACGCAGACTAATGCAAAGATAATGCACCTAGACCTAGCCAATATCCGGTACGTGGCGGAGGGTCGACCCGAAGATCTCCTCTACGCGAGTGTGCCGCCTTCCCGCTAGGCGTAACCTAACGTTCGGGCGACACCTTTTAATATATCGGGTTATCGGGATGAAATGCGACTCAAAAACACTTTTTTTTTATTTTAAAACAATGATGATCCTAGACTCGACTTAGACCATGCTATGGTGACTACCCTAGACTCTACTCGCTCTGATACCAAACTGATGCGGGACGGACACGGGGACCGACTCTAAGGGATGCGGACCTCGGACTCTAAATGTAGACGCGACCAGCAACATACGAATAGGAGAGACACTTCGGCCCGACACTAAGAGTTCCTATGGGCTATACATCGCTAACAGAAACGCAAGCTCACTCGTTGTCCCAAGCGAGGGGAAACGTGGATCCGCGCGGTTGAGAAACCGGCAGAGTCAAGGGTGGTCGACTCACTTCCGTGCTTAGATCGAGCCACGGGATGGGTCACTCTCTCGCTCACAGCGGTGACATGAACTCACGAGCTAGATTCCTATGCACTCACAGCAGCATACGACCATATACTAGCTAAGCAAGCGTAATGCCAAGAAGTTAAGATCGTACCTCCACGCTCCTGGCGTGGGGAAGACAATCCCGGCCAAATCCATACTCCCGGTTAACAAAGATTACAGCGGTACAAATATTTCAACTCACTCCACGTAGGGAGGTAACAGGTCACATGTGGGGCCCGTGAGTATCAGGAATTGGGTTGACGGACATCATCTTGATGTCGCTCTGACGGTGCTGAAACCTGCGTTTTGGTGCTGTCCGGACGGCGCGATCTGTGGGTTCGTGGGGCCCATGTGCTGCTCCGTCCTCCGGACCTGGCGGGGTGGGTCTCGCTGCTATGGTGACACCTGGTGGTGCGCTCCCCTGGACGGCGGCCGAACTAGAACACCGGGCAGTGGTCGATCGGCTCCGATCTCCAAGTGTTGGAGTTGCTGCCCACGGATCTGATGCTGCTATTTTACAGCGCGCGACCCGGCGAGATCTATTTCTGCGACCAGCACCGGCATCGGATTGGCACGAAACTAGCGCTGTTGGAACGCTAACTCGAAATCCTTCGACCCTCTATGGTCCATGGAATTTCGTCAGGGCCATAATTTTGATGGCCGATTTTACAATAGGGCTGTGCTCAGTCTCAGATCTGGTCAAGCAGACTGAGATCTGACTGAGAACCAACGTTGATCGTGATGTAGACCTCCGAATTAGATGTTGAGCTCATCATGAAACTTGTAGAGGGGAGGGAGAGGAACATGGGGATAATTTTTGTGAAAGATGTGGTGGATATTTGGATGGAGAAAAGTATTTTCTAGAACCGAGTGGTCGGATCTGGACAGTAGAGACAGAACTGAGTTTTGGATCTGACAGTGATTTTTAAAATTAGGTAGAGGACTGTAGAAATTCCACAAAAATTCTTGGGTGATGAGGGTGGTGTACAAAACCTCCAATAAAAATATCAAGTCATTCAGATCAGAGGAAGGTAGGTTCATGAACAATCTATTTGGTTTCTGGAAAACTGGACAGACTGCAGGCAGATCTGGAAGAAAGTGGAGAACGAAAATATAAAAATGGAAAATAAAAATTAGAACCTCCACCAATTTTTTTGGGATGTGGGTTGAACCTCTAGAACGCACCCTGAAAGTTTGGGCTCCAAAAGATCTCGAGGTTGAGAGCAGAAATTCTAAGATCAGGGGGCTATCCTGGGTGGACAGAACTCCGACGACGATGTCAGTGGTGCGATGGCGGCACGATGGCGGCGGCGGCGACGACGATGATCTTCACACCAGATAGATGAGACTTCACACCTCTGAATCACAACCTTCACAGCTGCTGAGGGAAGGAGATGAGAGAGAGAGAGAGGGGCGGCCCTTGTCTTGTGGAAGAAATTCTAAATTTCTTTGCATTAATTCTACTCAAAAATAAAAATACATGGTTCTTATAGAAAATATAAAAAGACTAGTTCTATCCCTATATGTAGGATTGGTGGGGGGTAAAAGAGGGAGTCCACAATTATTTCTCCCATGTGATTTGGAACAAATAAAATAAGACTACAAATCCTATTAAACTATATTAAACATGGGGCGCCCCCTTGACTAATTTGGTTCCACTTTGGAAATTTTGTACCCATTGTCCCCCCCTTGGTCCAACTCTTCTAGAAGCCCACATTGGAGGGTTGACTGACCCCACATGGGCCCAAGAGATGAGGTGGATCAATGGGAGAAGGGATGGGGGGCCCGCGGGACCCAGGTGATCTTAAATTACAAATAAAGCCCTGTTACAATCCGAATTACAATCCGAATAAAACACATATTACACACAAACAAAGTCCCATAAATACTATAAATATCAAGACTCAAGGGGGAGTCTCCAGACTGTCTCCGAGCCAGATGGAAGCCGATGTAACTCGAGTGGTGCTCCGCGTACGGTACCGACGGCTCGCCGGTTCGTGCTTCTCGATCGCTCTGGTGTTCGCACCAGAAGGCATGGTCCATCACTTCTTTTCTACTGGGCCCTTCCTGTTTCTTTTTTCCCTTTTTATCGCACTTCTTCCCAGTATTGTCTTCTTGGGTGATACTAACAGATCTGGGCACCACTGGGTCTGTAGTTTCATCACTCGAGCCAGTTTCCACACTTGGCGGAGTTAGTGGCTTGGTTTGAAGCTGCTCGCCCTGTATGTGCCGCGTTATCGCTTTCTCATTGTAAGGGTTGTTTCCCCTCCCAATGTACGAATGAGCATGCAATAAAATTTTATTCTTATTGCCTTCTGCATTTATTCTTATATCAGGAGTACAAAATAAAACATGGGCTCAAAAATAAAATTTACACAGCACCGTAACATTCCATATCCGCGGCATCAGTTTTCCTTCCACGATTGCCAATCTATAAGCCCCTTTTTCGAGCGTCTCGACCACTCGGTAAGGGCCTTCCCAATTAGGGGCCAGCTTACCCATTGCCTCCAGTGGTCGAGAGGCTTCGGCTTTCCTTAGGACTAGGTCCTCCGGGAGGAATTGTCGATCCTGAACCTGGGCATTGTAGTAACGGGCCATGCACCGCTGATACTCCGTCGCTAGGATTCTCGCAGCTTCGCGTACTTCATTGGCCAGCTCGAGATTCTCCAATAGCTTCTGGTTGTTAAGCTCGAGCTGAAAGTTGATAACCCGCAGAGATGGGCTATCGATCTCCAAAGGAATGATAGCCTTGGTACCATAGACCAGTTGAAACAGGGTTTCACATGTAGAGGCCCCTGGAGTGGTGCAGAATGATCAAAATACGCTAGGCAATTCTTCAAGCCAATTACCCTTAGCTTTATTGAGTCTGGTCTTTATGCCCTTAAGAAGGGTCTTATTAGCTGTTTCGACCAAACCGTTCGCCTGCGGGTGGGCTACTGAAGTGAAGTGATTGTGAATATATAGGTCGACGCACTTATTCTTAAAATAAGCCCAGTTGAACTACCGACCGTTATCGCTTATCACTCGGGGGGTGCCAAAGCGACATATGATCGACCGTCACACAAAACTCCAAATTACTCCTTTTGTCACCTTTGCGGAAGCCTCGGCCTTGATCCACTTGGAGAAATAGTCGATGGCGATGATAATGAGTTTCTTCTGGGCCTGGGCCATAGGGAAAGGACCTAGGATATCAATTCCCCACCGAGCGAAAGGATAAGGCCCGGTGAGTGTTACAAGTGTCGCATCCGGCTGGTGGATCAGATGGTCGAACCGCTGGCAACGATCACATCCTCGAACATAGGTCGAGCAGTCGCGCTGGAAAGTGGGCCACCAGTTCCCTTATCGCAGCAAGATTCTCACAATCGACCTCCCTCCTTGGTGCGCGCCACAGATCCCCTCGTGAATCTTCTCGACCGCTCGCTGAGCCTCACGAGGTTCAAGGCATTTGAGGAGGGGTCTGACAAAAGATCATCGATAAAGCGATCCATCGAGTAGAACAAACTGTCGGGCTTGATACTTGAGACGCCTGGCTTCTCGGGGGTCGGAAGGCTCCTGACCGTCGCTTAACCAGGCGATGTGGGGCACCCTCCAATCGTCGGGTGACACTTGAACAGTGGCTACGAGTTGGGGGTCCACGCTGGGACGCTCCAGCTCTTCGAGGAGGATCGATCGGGTCCCATATGGGCTGATGGAGGAGGCGAAGCGAGAGAGCGCGTCCACTTGGAAGTTTTCCTCCCGAGTTATTCGGATCACTTGAAAGCTCTCGAATAGCCGAGCTACCTCCTTTACCAGTTGAAGGTACTTAATCATCAGCAGTTCCTGAGCTTCGTAATATCCATTGATTTGGCTGGCGCCTAGTTGCGAATCGGTGTAAATCTTGACCCGCTCCGCTTCCAGACGCCTTGCCATCCGGGCCCCAGAAATTAGGGCCCAGTATTCGAAGGCGTTGTTGGATGTGGTGAATTTGAACTTCATGGCATACTGTAATTCCACTCCTTCCGGGGAGTTAAGGAGGAATCTTGCGTCGCTGCTGGCCGAGCTTGACGATCCATCGACGAAAAGCTCCTAGACCGGGCTAGCTGTAGGCGGGGGAGTTTCATCATGTTGAGCGGGTATTCTCCACGATGAAATCTGCGAGTGCTTGACCTTTGATGGCGGTACGAGGCCGGAATGAGATATCGTAGGCCCCGAGCATGACCGCCCATTTAACAAGGCGTCTGGAAGCTTTGAGGTGAGCCAGAATCTTCTTTAAGGGCTCGCCGGTCAGCACCACAATATTGTGTCCTTAGAAGTAGGGCCGAAGACGCTTGGTTGAGGTCACCAACACTAGCATGAGTTTCTCGGTTGCGGGATACCTCTTCTTGGCGTCAAGGAGCACTTTGCCGACGTAGTACACTTGCCTTTGAGTTCCCTTGTCGTCTCGGACTAATACCGAGCTAACAGTAGAAGATGTCGCCGAGAGATAGAGATAAAGAGTTTCTCCCGGCACGGGCTTTGAGAGTACCGGAGGAGCCATCAAGAACTGCTTTAACTTGATAAAAGCTTTTTCGCATTCATCATCCCAAAGGGAAAGTATGGGTAGCCATCTTTGGCCCTGTAACGCCCGGCAAAATTAGAAAAGTTAAACTAGAAATAATTACCTATATTTTAAAAAGAGAAAAGATAACTATGAATTATGTAAGTCCTAATGAGGAATAAAATGGAATAAAATAAAATGTGGTCGTGATGACCTATGAGGGAAGATCCAAAGGCAATTGGATATTAAATTATATCATTTCAATTCTAAATTAAAAATGAATCTAAAGAAATCATTAGTGACTTAAAGTTAATATTTAAAAAATCGGGTATATTGGCCTTTAGAATAAATCCCATAAAATATGGTGAACTAAATAAAAATTTTTATCGGATCGAAACCTATCTCTGATACCCAAGATGATGATAAAATAAATAAGGTAGATAAATAAATGAGATTAATAATATATATATATATATATATATTTAATATCTGATTTAAATCTAGAAATTTATTAATAGACCTTATAATAAGAAAGGGCCCAACACAACTAAAACAAAAAGCCCAAATCACATAAAATATTTATTAGAAATCCAACCCACCAAAAAAAAACAAAGTCTTAACCCAAGAATTGATGGCCCCGTAAGTGGGCCTGGGGGATTTTAAGAAGGTTTTAAAGGCTTTGGGCCTTAAGGGGGGCTTCTACGTTAAACATGTTTTCCTTTAATTTGGTTTCACGTTAACACATAAGAGGCCATATGTATTCATGGGCCTTTGAAAACACCCGCAACCCTTTCCACGTTCGATGCATGCATGGGGAGGCTTTAGGGTTTGAAGGAATTAACAAGGAAAGCGGCTGCAGTTGGGGCAGGGAAAAGATTTGCATGAAAACCTTACACATGTTAGGAGTTTTCATGGGAAACTTAGTTCTCATTAGGATTCTAAACAGACGATAAGACTCTCCCTGTAAAACTAAACCCCTTCAAACCTGCCAGCCCTATTGTTGTTGCTTCGATCGAAGGTGCTGTCGTAGAGTCTTCTTCCTCCTGCTGTCGCGTTGTTGCTGCAGAATGAGGAGCTTCCTCCTCTCTTCTTCCGTCTTATTCCTATGCTGTAGCCGCTGGTACGAACGCTACTTGCCACTGCTGTTGTGTGGGAAGACTTCTTCCCCTGCTTCGTCCGCTTCTTTCTCTCATGAGATCTTTTCTCTCTTCAAATAAAGAGGTAGGTCTTCTCTCCCCATATGAAAACGGTTAACAGCATGCTTAGTTAAATAGATGTTAGTCTCACTCTGATTAAATTCTCATGGTTTATGTTTCACACCGTGATTTACATGATTTATATTAGTTAATTAATAAAGACAACATGTTAAAATTTTTTTTAACCATGTAATCACGTATCTAAAAGTCACAAATTTTATATTACTAGAATCTTTGTGATTTTTTTTCTAAATTTTATGTATTTATATGGTGTATTAACTAGTTAACAATTAAATTTATTAAATAAACAAATTCTAAAAGTTAACACGGCGGATCACCGTTTTACTATAGCATGCTAGTTACATATTTTTATTTAGGTGATTTGTTCGTGTGCGTCGGAGTGTTTTTTGGCTATAAAATTTTACGGAGGTGTTGTTGGGTAGTGAGCGAGGTCATGGGGATGATATCTCTTTTTTCTTACCCTAAGATAGGTCTCCTCTCATGTAAATTTTTTTTTGAACATCATGTTAGATAGAATTTTTCGGACTCTTCGTTTTGATATATAGATGGTGCGGTTACGACGTGTATACGTCAATAACTAAAGGTTTAAAGTGGCACTACACTGTTCATCGATTTTAATATACGTAAAACTTTTTCAAACTCGTCAAGCACATTATATCACTTTATGCCTTTTATCTTTATCTTTTAAGCCTTATCTTTCAGCCTTCTTTTAAGATAATAATAATATATAAAATATATATGTATAATCTATAATATATATATATATATATATATATATTAATATACGTCCTTTCAAAAATAGATGATATTTTCTGACTTATTAAATAAAAAAAATTGAGGTCTTTTTCAGGAGACATGGATTTTGGATTAATTTATTAAAAAATAAAATAACATGAACAATCAAGGAATTAACGGCCGTTTACAAGGACACGACCTAAAGGAATGACGCCTCTCTACAAGGACGCCAATTTAATTTGATATTATTTAATCATTAATTTTTTTTAGAATTAGCGACTCTTTCAAAGGGACACGAATTCTTATTGAATTATTAAAAATCTAATTACTATAAGAATTAGCATATTTTCATAAGGACGCGTATTATAAATTGACGCCTACTTATTTGGACGAGAATTCTCTATCTCACCGTTTTATCAAGTTTTGACCCGTACCGCGTGGTACGGACACACGCCGCAATACGCGCCGGGGGACGAGGACACGCCGGGGCCCACCTAGCTCGCGGAGGACGTGGACGCAGCGGCCAAGCCATCATCCTTATTTCACATTTCTTTAGGCCATGCTGGGCCCTATTGTAGTCCATGTTGGTCAATTATCTTATTATATGGCAAATGGGCTAGGCTAGGTAATGGGCTAGAGTTAATGGGTTTTGGGCCTTAAATGGGCCAAAGGGGGTTTAATGTGAACAAGTCAAGGGGTTTAGTGTGCTAGGTGTGAATGGGAAGAAGGGAAGGTGGCTTGGAAGGGGGCGCCCCCCCTTCCTTGGTCTAAGGGTAGGCAGCCACCTACCACACTTTGACTCCCCTCCCCTTATTTTTTCAAATATTGGTGGCTCCTTGTCCCCCCTTGGTCCCCCCCTCTCCCCTTGGTCAAGGGGGCGAACCCCCTCTCCCTCTCCCCCCTCTCCCACGAAATTCTCAATCCCCCACCCCTTGCCATACTCTATATAATGATGTGTATAGTGTCATTTGAGAGTTTAATGAAGAATTAAGTATTTTTGCCAAGAGCATTGCCCAAGGGCGCCCCTCCTCTCTCCCCTCTCTAGCAGCTGGACTGCTGTGGTTTCTAGGGTGGATTCCCTACACAACTTGGTGGATTCCAAGTGGTATATCATCTCTAAGTGTGAAGCTCCGCCGCCGCCGCCATTCGAGCCGCCGCCAACCCGCCGGAGTTTTGTCCACCCCTAGATAGCAGCATGGTGTCGGAATTCTTCCTCTTAATCTCCAGGTCACATCGATCTGAGATTTTGAGGGTGAGTTCCCCACGTTTCCCCCAACCTCCACAAAAAAATTCACATTTTTCCTCCCTTGTTTATCTTCATTTACCATTTATTCCCCCGATCTACAGATTCTGTCTCTGTGCAGATCTGTGTTCCGGCAAGTTACCTCTTCCCCACTTTCACCCCCTTTGCGATTTCAGATTGAGCTGAAATTTGAACTGGGAGTTTTGTCCACCAAAGCCTTCGTCCCTAATTCTTTTGTGATTTTAGGAATTTTATTTTTCATCCAAAAAACCATTGCATTTTCTTAAATCTGTTCTGTCCTGTGTAGTCCAGATCCGACACACCCATGTTAGAAAATCCATTTCCCATATCAAACTACCTCCAAAAATTACACAAAAATTATCACTTTGTTCCTTACCTTGCCATCTACCATCCATAAAAATTTCAGATCCAAACTCCACCGTTTGATCTCCGGTCAAACCGAGTTCTCAGGCAGATCCACTTTCTGCCATGTCTGATCTGGTTCTGTGAGCCAGTATGTTGTAAATTCAGTCACGGAGCATACAAAGAGATTAAAATTCTTGTGACAACATGGGGTTGTATATCTATGAGAGAGCTTTCCAACGGCGCTAGTCTCACGTCGTTCTGAGCTCAGGTCTGATCGCAGCAGCTGTTCTCGCTGGGTCGCGCAGTGTTGTGACAGCAGAACAGGTTCGTGGGCAGCAAGCAACATCGTTCCCAGTCGGGCCGTCTTGCCTTCCACAAGGCGAACCAGCGCGTCCCCCTCCTCGGGATCGTCCCTCCAGGAGTCCCCACCGCTGCGGTACCACTCCCGGCCTGATCGGCCCTCCGACCAGGACGTGGGCCCCACAATTGCCGACACCCGTCACCACCGGTGCTGCCCAAATCGCTGCCCGTCAACCCGAACCCGTTACTCCCGAGTCCCTATTGTAGCCCTTTACCTCTCTACGTGGAGTGGACAGTAATATTCATTGCCGTAATTTAATTATTTACTGTTCTGGGAGTACGAAGTTCGGTCAGGGTCGTCTTCCCCACGCCCGGTAGCGTGGTGGTATCGTGTCCGCTCCTCTCTTCGTATTTTGCTTATTTTGTATGTATTCTATTGCCGCTGCATGAGTGATAGGTTAATTAGCTCGTTATATTATTTCAATCACCGCTGCGAGAGTGAGTGAGTGGAACCCGTCCCGTGACCCGATCCGGACACGAAAGAGAGTTGACTACCCGACTCATTGCCGGTTTCTCAACCGCACAGATCCCACGTTTCCCTCGCATAGGGACGTCCGCGAGCTTGAGTCCCAGGTTCGCTGTCCATCTCGCATCACCGCGGGTCTATTTGGCACTCATATCCCTATCCGTGGATAGAGTCCCCGTTTTCACGTTGTTTCACGCTTACACCTCAACTCTTGGTGATGATTGGATCCTCCGCGGGATATTCCTTCCTTCGGACTGGTACTGTCTTCATTGAGACCTACGTAAGTCTACGCTAGCCTTAGATTCTCTCAAGGCAGTCAAGCTGATTATACCCTAAAAACCCTGGAACCCTTGAATGTCACGTCACTCTGAAGAAACGTGATAACATAGCCCTCATAGAGCGCTATTTCTGGCCTCTTTGAGAAGTCTATCCCTACTTGGAATTGGCAACCAACCTAGTGGATGCCAAAACAGAATTAGCGGCCGTCACCGTGGACGCAACTTCTTCGTGCCTGTACTGTTTACAGGAATGAGCGACCATCACAGTGGATTCCATTTCTCAAAATCTGCGGTTGTCTCAGTGGACGCCAATTTCCAAGTTTCATCATATATCATCATTTTTCATGCGATTTATCGGTAAGTCATCCTTGTTCAAGTTCTGTCCTTGAACTCCTTCATTCTGTGAAATCTACCTTATCATCCTACAATGGTTTATTCCTTTGGAACTCTATATTGACTATAAAACTATAGTGGATGTCTAAATATAAACATGACCCAATGCCAGTGCATATAGGGCCCGATCTGGTCCTAGGAAGAGCTCCCAAAAGTACTTGTGCCTATAGGAGTTGAATGATCACGGTGTGACATTGCATTGAAGTGAATGACCAGCTTGATTTATGACATTCCACAATCTCTCTAGTGCTTGATATTACTTGACATGACATGCGTGACTTGCGTGGCCCAACATGGGTAGTACTTGAATGAATGAATAGCCAATATCTCATGACATGACTTGATATTACGTGCTTGATATCTTTGTTAACTTTAAGCAAGTTTGAAGTAGAGATATAATTCCTACTGAGCGTTTGCTCATCTAGCGTTTTTTCTTATTTTTTAGGTAATCAGGTGATTAGCGAGGCCGTGACTCAAACGGGAAGGGGAAGTGTGCAAGAGAGCTCTGGAATCTAGATGGCCCATGTCTTTTACTTTTCTTGAGTCTAGATTAAAATTTTATATTAAGTCTGGTTAGTGTGTCTTTTATTTTCTTTCAGAAATTGTAATTGAGTCAACAAGTTGTAATAATAAGTTTATATCAATAAGATTTATTTTTGTCAATTTCTGGTCTTTTGTCTCTTAAGTTATTACTCTGATTGACACGACTGTATCGCTGCCACGTTCCGAGTAATACGTTCTGCTGCTATCAGTTCGGGATGTGACAGGCCCTTTCAATAATTTAAAGAAGGGCAGGCAACACTCCGCAGCTCGAGACATGAAGCAGTTCAGTGCGACGATCCTCCCTGTCAGGCGCTGGACGTCCTTGATGCTTGTTGGTCGCCGCATATCTAGGATAGCCTGGATCTTCTTGGGATTCGCCTCAATCCTCTGTTGGGTTACTAAAAACCCCAGGAACTTTCTGGACTTGACTCCAAAAACACACTTTGAAGGGTTAAGTTTCATATTGTACCTTCGGAGAGCGTTGAAAGTCTTAGCCAGGTCGAAAAAGTGATCCTCGGCCTTTGGCGACTTAACGAGCATGTCGTCAATATAGGCCTCGACGTTCCGACCGATCTGGTCTTCAAAAATCTGGTTGACCAACCTCTGATAAGTCGCTCTGACGTTCTTCAACCTGAAAGGCATCCGGGTATAGCAATACAAGCCGAGGTCAGAGGTAAATGTCATTTTCTCAGCGTCCTCAGGATGCATCCGGATCTGATGATACCCAGAGTAGACGTCAAGGAAGCTAATAAGCTCGTTGCCCGAAGTTGAGTCGACTAGCTGATCGATGCTTGGTAGAGGATAACAGTCCTTCAGAGTAGCTTTGTTGAGTTCGATGAAATCGACGCACATTCGCCATTTGCCCGAGGCTTTAGGTACCAGGATGACATTGGCCAACCAAGTCGGGTAAAGGACCGGGCAGAATAGCCCAGTTTTCTTCCCCTTGTTGATTTGCCCTATGATATTCTCCTGTTTTGCCGGGGCATGCCTTCTTTTTCACTGTTGAATCGGCTTCACAGTCGGATCAAGGTTAAGGCGGTGCATCACAGTCTCCTTGGGAATTCCAGGGAGATCATCATCAGACCATGCGAAGACATGAACATACTCCGAAAGAAAATCCTTATATAGAGCTTGAACTTCGGGTGATAAATCTGCCCCAATTCCGACTTCGAGGGATGGATCATCTTTGAGAAAGATTGGTAGTAGCTGCCCACCGGGTTTGCCTGCCGCCACCTTTTCCTCGATGATACATGGGCCTCGGTTCACGTCCTCGGGGCGCACAGTTTCCACCGAGATTACATAGCACCTTCTAGATGTTGTCTGACTACCTCGGACCTCTCCCGTGCCAAATTTAGTGGGGAACTTCATTTTTTGGTGGTAGGTGGATGGAACGGCTTTTATTTGACCGATGATGCCTCGGCCGAAGATGGCATTGTAGGCCGTTATCTCTTTAACCATAATGAAGTTCGCCACGAAGGTCACGACTCTAAGGGGAGTCCCGAGAGTAACAGACAGGCTTAGGGCTCCCTCGGGGTAAGTGGCTTGACCATTGAACCCGTAGAGAGGGGTTCGGACCGGACATAGTTTCGACAGGTTTTCACCCATCTTTAAGAAATAGTCATACGACAAAACATCGGGCACACTGCCATTATCGACCAGTACCCTATCTACATTACAATGATTGATAGTTGTCGAGATTACAAGAGCATCATCATGCGGGGTAAACACTCCTTCCAAATCTTGGTCGGAGAACACCAGGGCTTGTTACTTGTTCGCCGGAGTCGAGGGCATAGCAGGTTCAAAGGCTCGGCTGACTCGCTCGGCATGGCGCTTTCTCCCTCAGCTGCTATCTCCCCCGGATGCCGATCCCCCCTAGATGACATTGATGTGAATTCCTCGGGGGCAGTTATCGATCTCTTTTGCGGGGTGCGTCCCGATGCTCGGCCACATATTGGGCCAGATGCCCATGGCGGATGAGACTTTCGATCTCATCCTTGAGCTGCTGGCAGTCACCAGTATGATGGTTGTGGTCATCGTGGAACTGGCAGTGCTTCTGGCTCTTACGACGTTGGGGATCGGCCCTCATTGGCTCGGGCCGATGGAGCAGACCTGAGTCTTTAATCTCTCGATAAATCTCGTAAACGGGAGTGGACAGTGGGGTGTATCGCTCGAACTTCCGTGGTGGCTCCTTACGGTCACCCTCATGATTCCTCCTTTTTCCCTAGATGGAGGTATGCTCGGACAGCCGCTTCCTCTCCCCCTCCTTCCCTTGGCTGGGAGGATCCCGATAGGTGGTAAGGATCTCCTCGCACACAGCATGACGCAAGGCTAAGGTTACAAGGTCGGCGAGGGTGGCGGGGGGATGGAGCACCAGTTCTCGTCGGAGGCCTTCGTCACGGGTACCCCCAATTAGTGCGGTGATGGCGGAAGCTATGTCAAGGCGGGGGATGCGCAAGGCCTCCGCCTTGAAATGATTTATATAGGCCCGCAGCTTTTCCCCCGGGGCATGCTTGAGCACCAATATCCCGATAATTGACCTTGGGGGTCCATTCCCGGCGAAGCTCTCCTTGAAAAGTCACCCAAACTATCAGAAGCCAGTGATGCTCCCAAGGGTGAGTGTTGGAAACCAAGCCTGAGCCCCTTTTACCAAGGTGGTAATGAAGGCTCGGCACTTGATGGCGTATATCGTCCCTTGCAGAGTCATCAGGGCATCAAAGCTGTCAAAGTGGTTAGCCGGATCACCCAGACCATCATAAGACTTGAAGGTCGGGAGAGAAACTCTTGGGGATATCTCGGCCTCCAGAATCTCAGGGGAGAACGAGGATTGCTCCTCGTCCTCCTTACTCGCACAGTTTTGCTGCAGAGTGTGGAGTGCACGCTCCTGCTCGGCAAATCGCCACTCGAAGTCCCGAAGATGAAGGGAGAGCTCTGGATGGGTGCGGGACGGCGCTTATGCCCTAGGTCTCTTCCCTGCCGCTCTATGGTAGGGGTAGCCATCTCTGCCGGTTGACGGGGCGGTCCCGCCTCATTCCTCCTCCCTTGCATATTGGAGGAGGCTTCTTGTTCTGCAGGCAGAGGTGGGGGTTGAGAAGGACATGTTGCATCCCTACGGTTTTGATGATGTCTCACACTATAAATCAATCCTCTATCTCTAGATTTATGCTGGTTCATCATGTAAGTGAGTACAGTTCATATGCTGTTTCATTATATCATCTATCTACACTCTGCTTAGTTAGCATGAACAGTAGTGGGTCGACCCACCCTTGCTGATGCGTCGACCCATCAGAACACTGACTGTCTGGGTATCAAAGTCTATACATCAGCTTGATCGAGTAAGTCTGTACAGCATGCCTTAGTGTTCATATCATTAAGTCTGTACATTAGCATCTCTTCTTCAAGTCTGTACACCGGGCATCTTCTAATTGAAGTCTGTACAGTCAATGAACTTAACTGAAGTCTATACACTGGTTTGTCTAACTTCAACTCTATACATCCGATTACTGTTGCAGTGTTCACCAAGTCTATACATTGCCTTCAGACCTTCAACTCTATACACTGCTACAGGAACCAAGTCCATACACTCTCCCGTTCAAATCCTTCTAAGTCTGTACATCGGTTTCGCTTCTCCAAGTCTATACACTGGACTTTGTTTCACCAAGTCTGTACACTCCACATCTTTTCCTACGCTTGGCCAAGTCTATACACTCATACCTTTCCCTACGCTTTCCTGGCCAAGTCTATACATCGCTAAGTCTGTACATTGCATACTGCTTAAACGATCAAAGCCTAAAGTCTGTACAGCGTGAAGTCTATACATTAGCTCAGGGGCTTCAAGTCTATACATTGAACTGTTCTTCAAAGTCTGTAAAGTGGCTTCGAATCGGCAAGTCTGTACATCGGCTTCACTCGTCAAGTCTATACATCCACAGTGGATCATCAAGTCCATACATCCACAGTGGAACTTCCAAGTCTGTACAACGCTGAAGCCTTCACAAGTCTGTACACTGCTTGAGCCTCACCAAGTCTGTACATCGCTTCAAGCGATTCAAGTCTATACAGCCTGCCTTCACGATCAGAGTTTATACATCGTTCCTCAAAGGCTAAGTGTATACATCCTTCCAAGCTTCAAGTCTACACACTCGATTGTTAGGTCTTCAATCCTATACATTCAATTGTTAGGCCTAAGTCTATACACTCGATTGTTAGGTCTTCAACTCTATACATTCAATTGTTAGGCCTAAGTCTATACACTCGATTGTTAGACCTTCAACTATATACATTGGTTGAGTCTATTCACTGAAGACGCTGAAGACCTCCAAGTGTATACACTCTCACATGATACCCACTTGGTTAACTGTTGTGTCAAGTTTATACACTCGATTCCCTCATGCATTTCACAGAAGTCTTCATATTCTATCTTGCTATGAAAATACTTTCATCACAAGTCTGTACACCGTCTTTTACATGCGTTCATACATTAAGTCTATACACTCACTCTCATGTTGTACACACTTGATCATTTGCTGCTTTAAAGTATGTACACTTGCTGATTAACAGTCTGAACTACCTAATTCGAATCATGTCTTCTGTCTCTGTCAGAAGATAAACACAGGTTAATGATCGGGCACGTGATCTGAGGATGATCCCTGGCACGTGATCCGAGGTGCTCTCTGGGCGGGAACCTGAAAGCCACATGCCCATCATCTGCTATATATATGGAGCATCGTCCTTCAGTGAAAGAGAGATCGTGAAAAGAAAGAATAGAAGATATTTGAGTGAGGCTGCACGATCCAGAAAAGAGAGAGAGCAGAGAGTCCCACATTGTCCAGATCCGAGAGGAATATGTTCGAGAGAGAGAGAGCAGTGTCTGCGGTTTGATGAATTGCTTCCTTTGAAGCTACATTTGTATTGGTTTCAGAACCGACTGCTTCTTCGTTGGTCCTTGTTTCTATTTTGTGTTCTTTTTATTTGTTCATTCTTCTGATTCGAATTTGTTTCCCTCCAGTGTGTGGAGGAAGGGAGTGTAACTCCGGTTTCCCTGTGGGTTGCAGAGGAAGAGAGATCGGTGATCTCTGGTGTTGCTAGTGACGGGTTGTCATTAGTAGTTTCCCTCCGGGTTGGAGGAAGGGAGACTTGTCTCCGGTTCTGTTCTAGCTGGTAGCTGGAACAGGTTTCAAGCTCTGTGGGTAGCAGAGTTTGGTTGAGGGATTTGTTTCCCTTGGGTATTCAAGCTGTGTGGCAGCAAGTTGTTCGCAGACTGAGTCTGCCGTGTTCTAGCAGTGACTAGTGGAATCCTCACTCTAGTTGGAGTGAGGGGTGGATGTAGATTGCGGACTGCAATCGAACCACCTAAAAATCCGATTGCCTATTCTGTGGTTTGCTGTTATTATATGCGCTCTCCATATGCTTGTCTCTTTGCTTCCTTGTGATCAGCTCTTCAATCTCATCTACTTATACTGTCTTGATTGTTGACTGCGTTAGCATTCTCATTGTGCGGGTTCAGGAGGAGTGTAAACAGTAGAATTAATTTTTAGCCGAAGTTTTTACAAATTGGGAGTGATCTATTCATCCCCCCCTTCTATATCACTCTTGCTGCGCTAACATTTGGTATCAGAGCAGGTTTACGCCATGTGGACGAACGGTCAAGGAAATGCCAATGGTCCTAGAGCCTTCATGGCCGAAGGTCAATCCATTAGTCGCCCTCCGTTTTTTGATGGTAGTAACTATCTGTTTTGGAAGAACAGGATGGAAGTGTTTTTCAGGGCTCAGAGCCATAAACTGTGGAGAGTAATTACTGTTGGGCCATATGATCTGCCACCAAACGAGGACGCTTGGACAGATGACCATGTCAAGCTATCTTCACTCAACTGGACGGCGCTGAACATCATCCAGTGTACTATTCATTCAGAGGAATATGCCCGTATATCTGCCTACAAGACTGTCAAGCGAATGTGGGATGAGCTGCAATTGATCTATGAAGGTACAGCTCAAGTGAAAGCCTCGAAGGTAAACCTCTACACTTCTAAGTATGAAATGTTTAGGATGAATGCAGAGGAGAATATAACTGAAATGTATGCCAGGTTGTCCTTGATCACAAACACACTTAAAGGGCTAGGGAAGGATCTTGCTGAGGCAGATATAATCAGGAAAATTCTTAGATCTTTATCCCTGGCATGGCACACTAAGGCCATTGTGATTGAAGAGTCAAAAGATCTGACTATCTTGACTGTGAATGAACTCATAGGATCCCTTATGACCTATGAGATGAATTTCAAAGGAGGTGGAGAAGGAAGTGATAGGAAGGCTAAGAATGTGGCTCTAAGGGCATCCCGCAACAAGGGTAGCAACAGCAGGAACATCAGCAGTAGCCCCGAGTCCGAGTCCGAGCTTGAAGGTTTTTCAAATCTCGACCAGGAGGAGCAGGCAATGCTCACTAGACAGTTCAGAAAATTTTTGAAGAAAAAGGGAAAGACCTTTAGGAAGAAGAAGCCACACTCTTTTAACAAGAATGCTGAATTTACCAGTTACAGGGATAGAAATCCTAAGACACTGACTTGTTTTAATTGTAACAAACAGGGATACATGAAAGGTGAATGCCCAGACCTCCAGAAGAAGGGTCCCTATCTTCAGAAGAAGAACACAAAGGTGTAGAAGAAGAAGAAGCCACAGGCGATGGTCTGCACATGGAGCGAGGAAGAAGAAGATCCCGAAGACACTTCCTCAGAAGAATATGAAGATGGAATTTGCCTTATGGCAAACAGTGAAGAGGAGGTAATACATGTTTTTGAAAATTACTCAATTGATGACTGGGAGGATGCTTATGGTGAATTGTTAGATAACTTTAATTCTCTTAGTAAAGAGCACAAAGTTCTGAAAAGAAAATTTAACACAAATGTTGAAGAACAAACTCTGGTCTGTGAGGAAAATCAGAAGCTAAAAGAGCAATTAGGAGAAATGACCTCACTAAGAAAAGAAAATGATAAGCTCAAGGGAGAAGTTCAAGAAAGTCAAAATCAGCTCAATGAACTCAACATTAAAATTGAAGAAAGCAGGAATGAAATTAGAGTGAACTCAGAGAAATATGAAGCTGCGAAGAAAGTAAATATTGAACTTCTAAAAAATTCTGAGTCCCTTCAAAAGGAGCTAGAAGACAAACAGAAAGTCCTAGAAAAGTTTGTCCAAGGAAAAACTAGTTTAGATGCTATACTAGGGACTAGGGTCAATTTCAATAAGGAGGGTCTAGGCTATGACCCAACCAACAAGAGACCCTTCCAATTCAAGACCATCACCTTTTGCCCAGAGAAGGGAAAAGAGAAGCTAGACACACCATCCAGCTCAAACAGCACTAAGGAAATTCAAAGTCCTAAAGAAAACACAAAAACCAGTGCTGATCAACCATTTAAGATGGGAATGAATTGTATGAAGAATGTCACTAAGCTCACTCACCAGAACACTAATGGTAGATGGACCAAGAAAGTGAATCAGATTAAGAGCTGGAATTACAACAATCAGATGAGTCCAAACGGGAACTACTGGAGAAATAATGTTCATAGTCAAAAACATGTTAATCAACAAGCTTACAGGAAATTTCCTAGGGATAGGAAGACTAATGAATGGAATAGAACTCACTTCTCCAGACCAGCTGGATTCAACTTTAATAAACCAGAAAGGAAGGTGCCAGAGAAAACCATGCTGAAGCAAATCTGGATACCTAAACACTTGATCAGAGAGTTAAACAATGTCTTTGGACCCAACTCATCTTGGGTTCCAAATCACTCTGCTTGATGTATTTGTGTAGGTCGGCCTGGCAGCTGAAGATAACAAGTGGTACCTCGACAGTGGCTGCTCCAGGCATATGACAGGAGACCGATCCAAGTTTAGCAAGATAGAGATGAAGCGAGGGGGTCTGGTCAAGTTTGGAGGAAAGAACAAAGGTAAAATAATTGGAGTTGGTACAGTAGGTAAGTCTTCCATAAACTCCATTGAAAAAGTCTTACTTGTGGAAGGGCTTCAACACAACCTGATTAGCATTAGTCAGTTATGTGACAGGGGTCACAGGGTTGTATTTGATGATAGTTCATGCAAAATCCTTGAAATAAATTCTGATGTGGTTAAATTTATAGCCAACAGGATTAATAATGTCTACATTGTAGACTTAGATGAGGAATCTGAATCTACTATTTGCTTATCTGCAAACTCTGAAAATGATGCTTTTGAATGGCATAGACGTCTAGGTCATGCTAGCTTTACTACTTTAAATAAATTGGTCAAGCATGATTTAGTTAAAGGCATGCCTAGAATTAAATTCAATTCCATTTCAAAATCATGTGATGCCTGTGCTCTAGGCAAACAGACCAGGAATTCTTTCAAATTAAGATCTGAGCCATTGTCATCTAGACCAATGGAACTTCTCCTTATGGACCTTTTCGGTCCCACTAGATCTCAGAGTCTTAATGGGAACAGGTTTGGCTATGTCATCATAGATGACTTCTCTAGATATTCATGGATATTTTTCTTAGCAAATAAGAGTGATGCATTTCAAAAGTTTAATCTGTTTTTCAATAAGGTCAAACAAGAAGGGAAATACAAGGTCTGTTCTATTCAATCTGACCATGGAGGTGAGTTTGAAAACTCCATGTTTACTGATCTTTGTGAAAAAGAGGGACTAACTCACAGGTTTTCTTCTCACAGGACACCTGAACAGAATGGGATTGTGGAGAGAAGAAATAGAACTGTGGTGGAGATGGCCCGAACCATGTTGATTGAAAGTAAATTACCTAGAAGGTTTTGGGCAGAAGCGGCCAATACAGCAACTTACATAATCAACAGGGCCATGGTAAGACCCATTCACAAGAAAACACCCTATGAGCTTCTAAAAGGTAAGAAACCAAACTTGTTTCATTTCAGAATTTTTGGAGCAAAATGTTTTATTCATAACAATGATAAGAAAGATTTAGACAAGTTTGAAGCTAAAAGCTCCCCAGGAATATTCTTGGGTTACTCTGAAATGTCAAGGGCATATAGGGTATTTAACATATCAAATCAGAAAGTGGAAGAGTCTCCACACATCCTTTTTAGTGAAAAGAAAGATGTTTCTATTGTTGAAAATCTTGACAGGGATTCCAATCATGATGGGGATTTCCTAGAAGACCAACAAGAAGAAGAGAAGACTCAGCCGAGTGGAGAAACAAATTCCCCCAATCAGGAAGGGCCAAGAGAAACAGGTGAGTCTTCAACAAATGTTAGATTTCTTAAAGACCATCCATTAGATAATGTCATAGGCAATCATGAAGATCCTCTTCGGACTAGGTCTCATTTTAGAAATGTGAATAATGATGACTTAATTGCTTTAGTATCACAAATTGAACCCAAAACAGTAGAAGAGGCCTTGGCTGATCAAGCTTGGGTCAATGCAATGTGTGAGAAATTAGGTCAGTTCGAAAGAAATAATGTCTGGGAGCTTGTCCTAAGACCAGATGGTGTCAATGTCATAGGAACCAAGTGGGTGTTCAAAAATAAGATGAATGAAGATGGAATCATCTCGAGGAATAAGGCCAGATTAGTAGCCAAAGGCTACTGTCAGGAATTCGGTGTAGACTTTGATGAATCCTATGCACCTGTTGCTAGGATGGAAGTTATAAGATTGTTGCTTACCTTTGCTTGTTCAAAGAATATAAAACTCCAACAAATGGATGTTAAAAGTGCCTTTTTAAATGGAGTCATTAAAGAAGAAGTTTTTGTTGAACAACCTCCTGGATTTCAATTCTCTCCTTAACCTAACCAAGTTTTCAGGTTAAACAAAGCCTTGTATGGTCTAAAGCAGGCTCCAAGAGCATGGTATGAAAGATTGACTGAATTTCTGATCAGCAAGGGCTACAAAAGAGGTAAAGTTGATCAAACTTTATTTACCAAGGGCATAAATAGAGATCTCATCATAGTTCAGGTATATGTAGATGACATTGTATTTGGATCAACTAAGCATGAACTATGTGATGAATTTTCTACCATGATGTCTGCTGAATTTGAAATGAGCTTGGTTGGTGAACTAAAATATTTTCTTGGATTGCAGGTACAGCAGCTAGAGGACGGGTGCTTCATCAACCAAACCAAATACACAATGGAACTGTTCAAGAGGTTTGGTATGGAAAACTTAAAGCACATTACAACACCCATGGGCACCAATACCTCACTGGATGCAGATGAGACAGGTAAAGAAGTAAATGCCAAACTTTATCGAGGTATAATTGGATCACTTCTTTACTTGACAGCCTCTAGACCTGATATACAATTCAGTGTAGGAATATGTGCAAGGTATCAGTCTAGACCTACTGAATTACACTTAGCTGCAGTTAAAAGAATTTTCAGATATTTGTCAGCTACTCATTCTCTTGGTTTATGGTTTCCTGCATCACACACATTTAACTTAGTTGCATACACAGATGCTGATTATGCAGGCTGTAAACTAGACAGGAAAAGCACTATTGTGAATTTTTGGGTGGGTGTTTAGTGTCTTGGGGTTCCAAGAAACAACATTCTGTGGCCCTCTCCACTGCAGAAGCTGAATATGTGGCTGCAGGGAGTTGTGGAACACAAGTCATATGGATTAAACACCAGCTTCAGGACTACCAAGTAGACCTGGGGTGCACTCCAATCTACTGTGATAATACTAGTGCCATCAATATTGCTAAAAATCCTGTTTTGCATTCACGAACCAAACATATAGAGATAAGACATCATTTTATAAGAGATGAGGTGTCTAAGAATAATTTTGAACTGATTCATGTAGGCACATATAATCAGATTGCTGACATATTCACAAAACCTCTGGATAATGAAAAATTCACCACATTGAGAAGAGAATTAGGCTTATACAAATTATCTTAATTATGAAGCCTATTCTTGTTGTGAGGGGGAGTTGTGTTTGTCTGATGTTTAGCCTTATGTCATGCTAGTTTAAGGGGGAGTTCTGAATGTCTGCTGGTTAGCTTTCAGGAATGCTTTGAGTGAGGGGAAGCTTTGAAAATTTGCTAGATTGTTTCGTTGAGGAATGCTATGTCTTAGGGGGAGCTGAGTTGTAGTGTGAGAGGAGAAGTTCTTTGACAGATTCAAAAGGACTGTCCAGATGTGTAACTTTGCTGGTTTTGCATGACTGATCTAGTGTGGTTCTCTCATACAGTAGAGTGTCACTTATTTCTTAAGTCTATAAGTCAGTGACTCTAAAATCCAGTTAGAATCTTTCCTTTGATACTCCTTCAGAGATCCGGACTAATTGCATAAAGTATATCTTCCTACATTGTCATTGATTCTGGTTCAGGCCAAAATATGTATGTCTTGATATCTGACCCAATCAGCTTGAAATCTAGACTTCAAGACTCAATTCAAGAAATAGTCCTTCTGGTATTATTTTCAATCATTCTATCTCTTTAACTCAAGGGCTTAACTGAACAAACATGTCCTGTTTTGATCACTGAGAAACTGGGAGCTTCATCAATGAAATGAATATTTCTTCCATGTCATGAGGTGTCAAATGCTTAAAATGAATGAAAAGACATGACAGAGCAATGGTGGCTTGCTGGTGAGTAACTGGGGACTCTGGCCTCTAATCAAGGTGTTTCCTCATGTCAAAAGCCACAGTTACTAACTCTGTTCCTTAATAAAAAAAAGGGAAGGAAGTAATGAGGTACTCACTCTGAGTAACTAGGGATTCAGGCCTCTAATCAAGGTGTCTCCCTAATGTCAAAGGAGTGAACTACCAACTTACTCATTGATCTTCTTGAAAATCATCTCAAAAAGAAAAAATTCCTTGTTGTTATGCAACTAATGGATTGCTTGTCCTCAATACCTTGAGAACACCTCTCTGATTTCGTCTCTTGCTGTCTTGTGGGATAGTTGAATGATCAGCCATATCTGGCCATACTTGTTAACTCCTGCTCTAAATCATACACTATGTATGCTGATAAACTTTTCTATCATTCTATTTATCTATTGTATACTGGAGTTTAAAGAATCTTCTCTTGAAATTAGAACCTCACTTATTCTCTTAAGACCTACTCGTGACTTTCTGCACTAAGAAGTTACCTCACTTCTTCTTCATGTTTCCAGCACTGTCATATATTCTGCATTTCCTTTTGCTGATGTCAAAGGGGGAGAGAGGTTCTGCAATATCAGTGAGTTAGAGGTTCTGCAATATCAGTGAGTCATGATCTGTTTTGAGCTTTGGGGGAGATGAGAGTATGTTGTAGGGAATGTTTAATTCATATGCATGAGCATGCTTTGAATTTACTCTGTTTGTTGAAGCTGATTTGAATTACTTGTTAAACTTTGATATTGCTTGATTCATAGTGTTGCCATCATCAAAAAGGGGGAGATTGTTGCATCCCTACGGTTTTGATGATGTCTCACACTATAAATCAATCCTCTATCTCTAGATTTATGCTGGTTCATCATGTAAGTGAGTACAGTTCATATGCTGTTTCATTATATCATCTATCTACACTCTGCTTAGTTAGCATGAACAGTAGTGGGTCGACCCACCCTTGCTGATGCGTCGACCCATCAGAACACTGACTGTCTGGGTATCAAAGTCTGTACATCAGCTTGATCGAGTAAGTCTGTACAACATGCCTTAGTGTTCATATCATTAAGTCTGTACATTGGCATCTCTTCTTCAAGTCTGTACACCGGGCATCTTCTAATTGAAGTCTGTACAGCCAATGAACTTAACTGAAGTCTATACACTGGTTTGTCTAACTTCAACTCTATACATCAGATTACTGTTGCAGTGTTCACCAAGTCTATATATCACCTTCAGACCTTCAACTCTATACACTGCTACAGGAACCAAGTCCATACACTCTCCCGTTCAAATCCTTCTAAGTCTGTACATCGGTTTCGCTTCTCCAAGTCTATACACTGGACTTTGTTTCACCAAGTCTGTACACTCCACATCTTTTCCTACGCTTGGCCAAGTCTACACACTCATATCTTTCCCTACGCTTTCCTGGCCAAGTCTATACATTGCTAAGTCTGTACATTGCATACTGCTCAAACGATCAAAGCCTAAAGTCTGTACAGCGTGAAGTCTATACATTAGCTCAGGGGCTTCAAGTCTATACATTGAACTGTTCTTCAAAGTCTGTAAAGTGGCTTCGAATCGGCAAGTCTGTACATCGGCTTCACTCGTCAAGTCTATACATCCACAGTGGATCATCAAGTCCATACATCCACAGTGGAACTTCCAAGTCTGTACAACGCTGAAGCCTTCACAAGTCTGTACACTGCTTGAGCCTCACCAAGTCTGTACATCGCTTCAAGCGATTCAAGTCTATACAGCCTGCCTTCACGATCAGAGTCTATACATCGTTCCTCAAAGGCTAAGTGTATACATCCTTCCAAGCTTCAAGTCTACACACTCGATTGTTAGGTCTTCAACCCTATACATTCAATTGTTAGGCCTAAGTCTATACACTCGATTGTTAGGTCTTCAACACTATACATTCAATTGTTAGGCCTAAGTCTATACACTCGATTGTTAGACCTTCAACTATATACATTGGTTGAGTCTATTCACTGAAGACGCTGAAGACCTCCAAGTGTATACACTCTCACATGATACCCACTTGGTTAACTGTTGTGTCAAGTTTATACACTCGATTCCCTCATGCATTTCACAGAAGTCTTCATATTCTATCTTGCTATGAAAATACTTTCATCACAAGTCTGTACACCGTCTTTTACATGCGTTCATACATTAAGTCTATACACTCACTCTCACATTGTACACACTTGATCATTTGCTGCTTTAAAGTATGTACATTTGCTGATTAACAGTCTGAACTACCTAATTCGAATCATGTCTTCTGTCTCTATCAGAAGATAAACACAGGTTAATGACCAGGCACGTGATCTGAGGATGATCCCTGGCACGTGATCCGAGGTGCTCTCTGGGCGGGAACCTGAAAGCCACATGCCCATCATCTGCTATATATATGGAGCATCGTCCTTCAGTGAAAGAGAGATCATGAAAAGAAAGAACAGAAGATATTCGAGTGAGGCTGCACGATCCAGAAAAGAGAGAGAGCAGAGAGTCCCACATTGTCCAGATCCGAGAGGAATATGTTTGAGAGAGAGAGAGCAGTGTCTGCGGTTTGATGAATTGCTTTCTTTGAAGCTACATTTGTATTGGTTTCAGAACTGACTGCTTCTTCGTTGGTCCTTGTTTCTATTTTGTGTTCTTTTTATTTGTTCATTCTTCTGATTCGAATTTGTTCCCCTCCAGTGTGTGGAGGAAGGGAGTGTAACTCCGATTTCCCTGTGGGTTGCAGAGGAAGAGAGATCGGTGATCTCTGGTGTTGCTAGTGACGGGTTGTCATTAGTAGTTTCCCTCCGGGTTGGAGGAAGGGAGACTTGTCTCCGGTTCTGTTCTAGCTGGTAGCTGGAACAGGTTTCAAGCTCTGTGGGTAGCAGAGTTTGGTTGAGGGATTTGTTTCCCTTGGGTATTCAAGCTGTGTGGCAGCAAGTTGTTCGCAGACTGAGTCTGCCGTGTTCTAGCAGTGACTAGTGGAATCCTCACTCTAGTTGGAGTGAGGGGTGGATGTAGATTGCGGACTGCAATCAAACCACCTAAAAATCCGATTGCCTATTCTGTGGTTTGCTGTTATTATCTATGCTCTCCATATGCTTGTCTCTTTGCTTCCTTGTGATCAGCTCTTCAATCTCATCTACTTATACTGTCTTGATTGTTGACTGCGTTAGCATTCTCATTGTGCGGGTTCAGGAGGAGTGTAAACAGTAGAATTAATTTTTAGCCGAAGTTTTTACAAATTGGGAGTGATCTATTCATCCCCCCCTTCTATATCACTCTTGCTGCGCTAACAGGACCACCCGCTCCGCTCCGAATGATGCGGCCTCCTTGGAGGATAAACCGGCCTCCAACTGTTAGTAGGGAGGCCTCTGCATGGGGGGGACCTGAACAGGAACGCTGGGACCGTTCCTCCCTGGCTACCTGGGCCCTCATCAAATCGACGAGGGTGTCCAGTTTAGCATTGAGTGAACGGAAGGCATCTGGGTCCACCATGGTAGGCTGTCCCCCAGAAATGGCGGTGGTGCGTTGGCTTGGTAATTAGGAAGGGGACCAGTCAGCGAGTGTGATGGCACGGGCCCTTTGTTTGCGATCGTCGGTGCCTTCCCCTTATCGTCGGTGATGAGAATGGCAAGACAGATCAGAGGGGGGGGGGTGAATGGATCTGCCCCTCTAAATCGACCAATAAAAATTCAAGCACCAAATGAAGACAATGGAGAAACTAAACAATTGAAAAGAATTCTGGTTGTAGGCTAGCGAGTGAATCAAATGACAAACACTTCATGTGCAGCAGATAGAGGAGCTGAATTGAAGGTGAATTAACAGTATGCACAGATACCACTGCTCAACGGATTTAAGTGAATAGCTAAAAAAATGAGGACTAATTCTAGAAGATCTAAATACGAATGGGGATAGAAGATAAGGAATTAAAATCACAAATGTACGGAGATTTTTTTAGGTGGTTCGATTGCTTCAAGTAATCTACGTCCACCCCTCAAGTAATCTACGTCCACCCCTCACCTGATCAGGATTAGGCTTCCCTTGCTCAAGCAAAACACGAAGCAATTTTGCTATAACAGCTGATCACATAGCTTGCGCCCGGAGGAACACCCTCCTGCCTTCCTCTGAAAACACAGAGGGAAACCATGCTCAACAAGCTATTGAACACACTCCTGATTCTACCCCAATAGAATCAGTAACACTGCGCTAAGGCAGCACATGAGGACCCTTCCTCGCACCCTGGTCCACATACCAGATCGTGATCAGTTATGAACTGATCACACCACTGATCAGTGCAGTAATACACTATCAGAGAAATACTGGGTGAACTGAATGAAAAAGAAAATAAGAAACAAGACATGAAACAAAATACATCATAAGAGAAGACAAATGTAGCTCTGAATAGGATTCGAGAGCTTTCTCTAATACATATGAATGAAGGATGCCTTCTCTCGAATTGGGCTGCGATCCACTCTCTTCTTCTTTCTATCTCTCTCTCTCTCTGGCTCACGGATTGGCTTTTTCTTCTAGGATGAACTCTCTCTTTCTTCTCATAGCAGCCCCAGTCCTCAAAGAAGAACCTCATGTATATATAGAGCAGAGAATTGCCTTTTTCAGAAATCTGATCCTTAATCGAATTAATCTATTAGTTAAGGTGTCCCATCAGAATATTCTCCTCTAAGAGCCTTCTAGAGTGAGTTCCAGGTGTCCTTGGATTTCATGCCGATGATTGAGTTCGAAGGCACGTGATTCCATTGAATTGATCACGTGTTGTTCAATCAATTGACAATTCAGTCCATTGTGTCGACTCCAGATCATGGTTGCGTCGACTCCATCTTCTATTGTTCGAACGTTGTCTTGAAGAATACACTTGAATGCGTCGACCCCTTTTCATCACGGCGTCGACTCTATTGATGCTGCAGAGGCCAAACAGAACGTTTCTCATCTGGGGTCGACTCTGAGTGTCGACACCTCCAAGTGACTTTTTGATTTGCTTGCGAATCTGCTACCGAGTCGTCGGCTCCACTTGATCTTGGAGTTGACTCCTCTTCTTCTAATTTCTTGATTGCCTGACTTAAGGAACTTTGATCATCACGTTGACTCTGGTTTTGGTGGTATAAACTCCGTTTAGTCTTCATATCTGAATTTGGACAGGGAATCTGAAGTTTGGTGTCGACTCTAATGCTAAATGGAGTCGGCTCCAACAACACTTTTACTGCTACAACAGAACACTTGTGATCTGTGATAGAAAATAAGGCCCGGATACAGAGGGGGGGGTGAATGTATCCCTCTACAAATATAGCCTAATTAAAATTCTAAAGCTCAGTTATACGGAATTAAAAACTGTTGCAGAAATAGCCTGAGGAAACTTATAAGGATCAAAGCAAGACAACAACTCAAGAAGCCCTCAACCGATCCTAAGCAAGCATCTAAACCGCAGCAATTAAGTGAACATATAAGAAGATTAAACCACAAGGGACACCAGGGCTTTTAGGTGGTTCGGTTGGAGTGAGGCTTCCACTAGTAACACTAGCACAGCAGACTCAGTCTGCAACAAATGCTGCCACACAGCTTGACCAGGGAAACAACCTCCCCTCTTCCTCCCAACCGGAGGGACACCCCAAGTGACTCCCAGCCACTTGAAAACCAGAGACACACGGTCTCTCTTCCTCCAGACCCGGAGGGAACCCCTGGACTTGCTACCCACAAGCCCAGAACCGGAGGACCAAACCTCCCTTCCTCCAAACCGGAGGGGAACCTAGAGACCCAAGTCTCTCTTCCTCTGAACCCCAGAGGGAAGCACAAGTGACATTAAGTCACCTGCAAACCAGAGGTCTCGGACCTCTCTTCCTCCCAACCGGAGGGACCCCTGGACTTGAAACCTACAAGCCCAGAACCGGAGGAACGAGCCTCCCTTCCTCTAACTAGAGGGAACCCACAAGTAGTACCCAGCTACTTGCAACCGGAGATAGCAATCTCCCTTCTCCTGAACCAACAGGAGAGACCCCGACCTCTCTACAGAGAATCGGAAATACAGCAGGTGAATAGTTCAAAAGAAAAAACAAAACCCAGCAACAGAAAGCTGAAAAGATAAAAACAAATGTGGCTCTCGCAGGAGCTGGCTAGCCTGGATTTGATCCACGGTCCAGCAGGAACTTCTTCTACTGCTTCTCTCTTTCTCCCAGCACGAACTCTCTTTTCTTCTTCTTCTTCTTCTTTATTACTTCTTCTTCTTCTTACTGCTTCTGCCTTCTCCTTCTTCTCACTCTCTCTATCTCACTGTCTCTCTTTCTTTTTCTTCTTCTGCTCTCTCGATCTAGCTCTCAGCTTTCTCTATCTCTTCTTTCTCTTATGCACTTCTTCTCTTAGCTCTGGCTGCTTCTACTTCAGTCACTCTCTACCCTCTCCCTTCTTCAGAGGAAGAAGACACATATATATAGCAGCAACAGATTAGGGCGGCGTGTGCTCTCCACGATTCCCGCCCAAATGCTTCAGTCCATGTGGAGGCTCCTCTGCATCTCGGATCACATGCCAGATGCCAGCCTCGTATCACGTGCCCCACTCTGCATAGGCTCCACGAACAGTACCTGTCACATAGTCATAGGAGATTAATCAGAAGGATAGTATGTATAGACTTTGAAGACTTAGTCAACGAGTGTATTAACTTGAACAGCTACCCACGAGTGTATAGACTTAAACTTAGAAATAAATGTATAGACATTAGAACAGCAAAAGGTGCACTATACTGAAAACGACACGAGGTACATAAGATGACTACAACACGAGATAAACAGAGAACGACACGAGGTACATACAGTATCAAAGCTAACTCTACAAAGATAATGACACGAAGTTAGATGAGAACAGTATGAGGTAAGAGAGAATGACACGAGGTAAAACAGTAGTAAAACACGCGATCAGAGGAAACCTGGACGAAGATAGAAAGAAGCAACACGAAGACACAAATACAACACTAAGACACAAACACAGAAATAACATGAAGACTCAAACACAAGATTAACACGAAGACATAAAAATAATACGAAGACACAAAAACAAAAGATAACACTTACAGGAAAACGACTCGAACACGAGGACGACACGGGCTGAAAACAACTCGAAGACGAAAACAGAAACCGACACGAAGTGTAATCACAAAGCAAGAAGGACACGGGGTCTTGGAAGAAACAACACGAATACAGAAGACTCGAAGACATAGGGGTGACACAGATGGAGCGACACGAGGTGGCACAGAAAGCAGCACGAGGTGCTGTAGTGTTCAGCACGCGATGGAACAAATAATGACACTAAAGCTCATAGTGTTGTCAACCTCAAAACATGTAAAGACTCAACAATAGAAAGTCTGAAGGCGATGTACAGACTTTATGAGAAGGCAACTGAACACTGTACACACTTCCAATGTACAGACTTCATATGAACAAACCAATGTGCATACTTTCCTTCGATGCATCTACAGTGCAATGTATTGGTTTGACAGACATTATGCAATGTATGGACTTTGATGAATGGCCCAATGTATGGACTTCGCGAACAAGATGCAATGCTGACCGATGTATACACTTGGCAAAGAGAGTGATGCATGAACTACCCTGTATAGACTTTAAGACTTAATGAGCAACAAAAAGTAGACAAAGCAGCATGGCGTCAACCCAGCTGATCCACTGCGTCAATGCAGCTAGTGAACAGACAGCCAATGCGTCAACCCAATCTCCAACTGCGTCAACGTACTCATTGCACAGAACCCATATTAATGAAAGACAGACATGCAGACATGCAGACATGGTGAGTGTATAATCTATGCCATGCTCACAGTTAAACTGTTTTGTGTACCAAGTTCTGAATGAAGTAAACACATATGACATGAGATGGACGCTGTACATACTTGATGCATGTGAACAGTGAGACGGATGTATAGACTTGATGAACTACAACATGAACATTATCAGCAGAGAAGCAATGCACAGAACAGAAATCAGCATAAACCAATTTATCACAGGCATTCTTCACAATTCAGACATGGCACACTCATGCAATCTCCCACAGAATAGATCAGACATATTCAAGACAAAGTGGTGACTCAATTATGTTGCTATCATTAAAACACTACATCATCAACAAAGCACAAGGGGCACAACAATCTCCCCCTTTTTGATGATGGCAACATAATGAGTCACACTGACTCATCAAACTATTCTCCCCCTTTGACATAATCAAAAAGAAGGGAAATGGTTTGATAGTCAAATGTAGCACATAAATGCAGCACACAAAGACAGCACATAAATGTAGAGAATAAGTCATGGTTCTTAAAAATGAAGATCTCCCTTATGACAATGAAACAGCTCTCCCCCTATCAACATGCATGATTGACTACTCTCCCCTTAGATGGAAATAAACCATAACTCCCCCTGAAGCACAGGAATGGACTCTGGTTATCTAATAAATCAATCTGAAATCAGCCATTACAAAGAATCTGAATTCTGGTGAAAATACCACAGAATCAGAACTTATTGTAGAACAAGATGGAAGATTCCAACAATGTGGAGAGAAATGCATCTCAGGAATCAATCTGAAATCTACCACCATAAGGATTCTGAAGTTCAGAGGGCTGCAAGTGAACAAGGTAATAATGGGAGTGGCACCTGACATTTGTATGGTCAGAAAAAAAATGCAGATGGAATCAGTCAACTGATAAGAGAGAAGTTCACTTTGTTGATCATGCATGAATCTGATCATGAGGGATTTGAATTCATACATCACTTCAATAAGTCTTAAAAGATGTAGACTCTTCTATCATAAGGAGTTATGAAGTGGCAACTTAACCAATCTGATTTAATTTTGATGTATACCAACTTTGCCAAATTAAACTCAATGCTCATATCTGAATCCAAGTTTTAATAAAAGTGAACCAAATAGTTAGAGAAACACTCAAAAACAATCATCTTTTATCTTACACATATGATCTCAATTGCACCTTTGAAAGATACACAGGTTAGTACTGAAGTTAAACACTTTTTCAAGAACATGAGTTGACAGATTTTTTCAAGATAATTTTATTTGAAGCACATTATATTTTTCCTGAGCAATTTAAGTTGATCAACACCTTTTTACATGAGGCACAACAAGTCTTAGTTGAAGTGACCCAGTTACTCAGTGTGATAACTGGCATTGCCTCTCACTTTGAGAGCAGAGTTAGCAATATGAGTGTCTTTTTTCATGAGAAGACACCTTTATCAGAGGCCAGACTCCCCAGTTACTCAACACAAATAAGCTATTGCTCTGTCAGGTTTTGTTTCACTAAATTTTTATCAGAGATAACTGTGGCACCTCATGACATGAGTTACTTTATTTCATTGATAAGGAACTCAGTTTCTCAGTGACCGAGTCATTGCTCTGAATTCATAACTTTTTCATTTAGTCAACTTTTTCAAGTTAATGTTTAACCACAACACTCACTCTATGTATCTCTACCAAAGTAGCCTAGATTTCAAATTTTCAGATATCAGATGAGAGACTTTAAGGATTACATGACACAAGAGGTTAAAGTTTATTAAACCTTATCAACAGATGTATTCAATTCGTTTAATTACAAGGCAGAGAATACATTAATCTTATATCAGTCTGATTTAGTGATAATTCTTAAACCCATATGACAGGAGTTTCTACCAAAATCTCAGACTGAATTGCATGAGATGCATCTTAAGTTCCTCAGATCAGAACAATAAATTTAGCTGACCAACAACTCAATAATGCAGCCAACATAGTCACACCAGCTAAGAGGTATAGGAAGGAAGAGTATAGGCTGGTGGAAGAGTCAATCAGCAAGAGAGAATAAGGTTTAAAACCACTAGCAGAGTCAATCACTCAATACAGGTTTAAAGTCATTTCAGTCAGGCAAAATGAGACACTCCTTCTTCAACAGATTGAGGATTAGCAGCCAAATTTTCAGATTCAAGAAGGTATGAACTCAAAATAGTCAATTGATGATTTGAAAGAGTGTAGAATGTGAATTTCAAATAGTGACAACAATATAATAAAGCTCCCCCTTGTCTATATGCAGTGACTCACATAAGACTCAACAAGCTCTCCCTGAATTGATGCAGTTTATGCAAGTTAGACAGAAGAGAATTACTATAAGCATGATTGTTCAATTCATATTTCAGAAAACTTCAGTTTAGCACCAACAGATCAACATGATATGCAATACACTGCTCTATATAACTTGACCCATGGTACTGAGCAGAGGACTTGGTCCAAGGACCACCTTACACATGGCAGTAGCATCCAGACATACTCCAACTGCCCTCCAGCAATGTTCCATTTCATATACCATGATGGTCATGCAAATGACATATGCAGTGCAAAGCAATCTCATTTATTTAGTGCAAACAACAGCATGAGAAGAACATCAAAATTAACCAAGCAAAACAACAATTTCAGATAATGAAATTGAAACAGATTTCAGAACTGACCTGAATTGAGTCCTGGGGTTTTCCTTTTTGAGTGCCTTGGTTAACCCCTTTTATTTCTCCCTCCAAGGCACACCTGTAAAGTATTTGATCATCTTGATCCTGCAGGGACCCAAGCAGCTTTGGGTCTTGCGTTAGCCCTGATAGGTTTTCTAAATATTTTCATAGCAACATTATCATCAAATTTCATCAGTGAACAGTCATCCATAGAATGTCTAAATTTTTCACAGTATCTACATGAAATAGCTGGTGTTTGATTCTTATGATACATATTAACAGTAGGGTGATGTTTATAAACATGTTTATAAGATTTTCTGTTATATGCATGAGCAGTTTGATGCTTGTTCTTAACCATCCAACATTCGGCAGATTTATAACCTGGCTTCCCACAGTTATAGCATGATATTTTCACAAAAGGTTTTGCAGGGAATTTGACAAAATGGAGTTTAACATAGTTCTTTTGAACATACCAACAGTCCTTGACTGTATGCCCATTTTTCCCACAGTGAGAGCAAGCAAAAGAATTTCTTCTATGAAAACCATTTTTACCCCAAGTAGATCTAAACCAGCACTTAGCAGCCTTGTGCCCATGCTTATTACAGTTGAAGCACACAATGTGCTGACTAGAATTGTGGTTAGATCCATATGGACCATGAACATGAATGGGGAACTTGGCATGCTGTTTATTGTCTTCTTTCATGATAAAACATTCACTCATGAGATGACCATGCTTCCCACAATAATAACATGAGGCATCAGGCTTCCTAGCAACATGGTTTCTATCAAAAGAGTTTCTAGAATGTAAAGTTCCACTAGCATGCTCATCCTTTAACATCAATCCACAATCCTCCATTATGTGACCTCCTTTCCCATAATAATAACATGACCCCTTTTTAATATGAGTGTGTGAGAGATCATGTGAGTTGTGTGTAGCCTTCTTTATATCAACATGAGTGTCTTTATCCTTCTTCTGTGAAGTTTCACCCTTTTTCAGTTTTTGATTTTGTTCCACAGTTTTGGGTTTTTCAGTGGATTTTTGTGCAGTGAATTTGAAGATAGAAGGAGCAGAGGTTGTGTTCTGATTGGTGGCTTTGACAAAAACAGTAGATGTTTCATTCCCATTACTCCTTTTATTTGTCGGACTATACCCCAGTCCCTTTCTCTCAAAGTTATCACTCTTTCCAAGAAGCTTATTCAGATTGTCCTTACCTTTGACAAATTTTGATAGAGAGTTTTTCAAATCTTTAATCTCAAAATTCAAATTAGCAATTTTAGCTTCATATTTGGACAGATCTGTTTCACAGGAAATGACTTGTTGATACAAGGCATCATTCAGACTCTTGAGTTTTTCAACTTCCTGTTTTAATTTTGTTTCATTTTCGGCTTCAGATAGGGACTTATAAAGATCATCAACTTCTTGTTGAAGGGATGTGATAGTAAGCTCATATCCAGCTATTTTCCGTTCACTACAACTGACATTTCCATTTAACATTAAGTTGATGGTTTTCAGACTCTCAATTTCTTATTCAGCATTCATCAACCTATCAGAATTATCCACACTCACACACTTGCCTTTTTCCATTGTTATTAGCCTATCTGTCAACTGGGTGTTTAGATGTTTCAACTCATTGATTTCCTCTTGTAGTTTACCATTCTGCTCTAGGAGATCAGCATCAACCACCCATTCATCTGAGAGAGACTGACATTCATGAAACATTTCATGTTGTTTTTCAGAATCTTTATGTAATTCTATGTTTACAGATTTTATGGCATTAAGCTTTTCAATCAGCAATTTGTTCTCCTGTCTAAGTTTCTCTGATTTTTCATCATTTTTATTGGAGAACTCTTTAAGAGAATCATTTTCAGATTTCAGCTTGTTTAGTTCAGACTTAACACATTCAATTTCTTTCATTAAATCCTTGCTCTGAACAGAATCATGATTAGCTAGACTAATCTTCTTTTCAAGTTCAGAGATTTCTTTCACATGATCTTGATTCTCAGTTTTCAATAAAGAAATTTGTTTCTTCAACGTTAGAAGATCAGACATACAGACATCATGAATATTTTTCAATTCAACACAATTTCTACAAGGAGAATTTGAACTATCTAAACCAGTACTCTTCTTCAATTTTTTATAATGTTTTCTTAACAGTTCATGAGATTCAATTAATTCAGCATATGCATTCTCCCAATCTTCTAGAGAAAAATTCTCGAAGAGATTTACCTCATCATCATCATCTTCAGTCTGACTGCTGCCTTGATTGCTGCCAATTGGATTACTTCTGTTAGCCATCATGCAGTTGTCCTCGTTTACCCTGTGAAATTGCTTCAGCCTATCCAGGATGTCCTTTGCTGAGCTGCAATTATGAAGACAAGACCATAAGGCTCTGTCAGTAGCTGCTTTCAACAGGTTAAAGGCTTTCTGATTTTCTCCATCCTTTGATCTGTGTCTGTCGGTCCATTTGGACACTTTCGTTGGTAAGGTGTGAGGACCTTGTGAAATTAATTTCCACAAATCAGGATTAGCAGAATTTACATAAGCATGTAAAGCAGTGTACCACTGACTGAAACCAGAACCACTAAAGAGGGGTGGTAAAGCCATTGAAAAAACAAATAGCGAGTAAGTTCAAGGCAACATGAATAATTATGCACTAAAAATAAATTAGCACCTAAGACAGCAAGATCGAATCTGCAGGTCGCTGGACCTTGTATGCAGACACCGCTCTGATACCAATTGATAGAAAATAAGGCCCGGATACAGAGGGGGGGTGAATGTATCCCTCTACAAATATAGCCTAATTAAAATTCTAAAGCTCAGTTATGCGGAATTAAAAACTGTTGCAGAAATAGCCTGAGGAAACTTAGAAGGATCAAAGCAAGACAACAACTCAAGAAGCCCTCAACCGATCCTAAGCAAGCATCTAATCCGCAACAATTAAGTGAACATATAAGAAGATCAAACCACAAGGGACACCAGGGCTTTTAGGTGGTTCGGTCAACAGACCTACGTCCACCCCTCACTCCCAACCGGAGTGAGGCTTCCACTAGTAACACTAGCAAAGCAGACTCAGTCTGCAACAAATGCTGCCACACAGCTTGACCAGGGAAACAACCTCCCCTCTTCCTCCCAACCGGAGGGACACCCCAAGTGACTCCCAGCCACTTGGAAACCAGAGACACACGGTCTCTCTTCCTCCAGACCCGGAGGGAACCCCTGGACTTGCTACCCACAAGCCCAGAACCGGAGGACCAAACCTCCCTTCCTCCAAACCGGAGGGGAACCTAGAGACCCAAGTCTCTCTTCCTCTGAACCCCAGAGGGAAGCACAAGTGACATTAAGTCACCTGCAAACCAGAGGTCTCGGACCTCTCTTCCTCCCAACCGGAGGGACCCCTGGACTTGAAACCTACAAGCCCAGAACCGGAGGAACGAGCCTCCCTTCCTCTAACCAGAGGGAACCCACAAGTAGCACCCAGCTACTTGCAACCGGAGATAGCAATCTCCCTTCTCCTGAACCAACAGGAGAGACCCCGACCTCTCTACAGAGAATCGGAAATACAACAGGTGAATAGTTCAAAAGAAAAAACAAAACCCAGCAACAGAAAGCTGAAAAGATAAAAACAAATGTGGCTCTCGCAGGAGCTGGCTGGCCTGGATTTGATCCACGGTCCAGCAGGAACTTCTTCTACTGCTTCTCTCTTTCTCCCAGCACGAACTCTCTTTTCTTCTTCTTCTTCTTCTTTCTTACTTCTTCTTCTTCTTACTGCTTCTGCCTTCTCCTTCTTCTCACTCTCTCTATCTCACTGTCTCTCTTTCTTTTTCTTCTTCTGCTCTCTCGATCTAGCTCTCAGCTTTCTCTATCTCTTCTTTCTCTTCTGCACTTCTTCTCTTAGCTCTGGTTGCTTCTACTTCAGTCACTCTCTACCCTCTCCCTTCTTCAGAGGAAGAAGACACATATATATAGCAGCAACAGATTAGGGCGGCGTGTGCTCTCCACGATTCCCGCCCAAATGCTTCAGTCCACGTGGAGGCTCCTCTGCATCTCGGCTCACGTGCCAGATACTAGCCTCGTATCACGTGCCCCACTCTGCATAGGCTCCACGAACAGTACCTGTCACACAGTCATAGGAGATTAATCAGAAGGATAGTATGTATAGACTTTGAAGACTTAGTCAACGAGTGTATTGACTTGAACAGCTACCCACGAGTGTATAGACTTAAACTTAGAAATAAATGTATAGACATTAGAACAGCAAAAGGTGCACTATACTGAAAACGACACGAGGTACATAAGATGACTACAGCACGAGATAAATAGAGAACGACACGAGGTACATACAGTATCAAAGCTAACTCTACAAAGATAACGACACGAAGTCAGATGAGAACAGTACGAGGTAAGAGAGAACGACACGAGATAAAACGGTAGTAAAACACGCGATCAGAGGAAACCTGGACGAAGATAGAAAGAAGCAACACGAAGACACAAATACAACACTAAGACACAAACACAGAAATAACATGAAGACTCAAACACAAGATTAACACGAAGACATAAAAACAATACGAAGACACAAAAACAAAAGATAACACTAAGATACAGGAAAACGACTCGAACACGAGGACGACACGGGCTGAAAACAACTCGAAGACGAAAACAGAAATTGACACGAAGTGTAATCACAAAGCAAGAAGGACACAGGGTCTTGGAAGAAACAACACGAATACAGAAGACTCGAAGACATAGGGGTGACACAGATGGAGCGACATGAGGTGGCACAGAAAGCCGCACGAGGTGCTGTAGTGTTCAGCACGCGATGGAACAAATAACGACACTAAAGCTCATAGTGTTGTCAACCTCAAAACATGTAAAGACTCAACAATAGAAAGTCTGAAGGCAATGTACAGACTTTATGAGAAGGCAACTGAACACTGTACACACTTCCAATGTACAGACTTCATATGAACAAACCAATGTGCATACTTTCCTTCGATGCATCTACAGTGCAATGTATTGGTTTGACAGACATTATGAAATGTATGGACTTTGATGAATGGCCCAATGTATGGACTTCGCGAACAAGATGCAATGCTGACCGATGTATACACTTGGCAAAGAGAGTGATGCATGAACTACCCTGTACATACTTTAAGACTTAATGAGCAACAAAAAGTAGACAAAGCAGTATGGCGTCAACCCAGCTGATCCACTGCGTCAACGCAGCTAGTGAACAGACAGCCAATGCGTCAACCCAATCTCCAACTGCGTCAACGCACTCATTGCACAGAACCCATATTAATGAAAGACAGACATGCAGACATGCAGACATGGTGAGTGTATAATCTATGCCATGCTCACAGTTAAACTATTTTGTGTACCAAGTTTTGAATGAAGTAAACACATATGACATGAGATGGACGCTGTACATACTTGATGCATGTGAACAGTGAGACGGATGTATAGACTTGATGAACTACAACATGAACATTATCAGCAGAGAAGCAATGCACAGAACAGAAATCAAGCACAAACCAATTTATCACCGGCATTCTTCACAATTCAGACATGGCACACTCATGCAATCTCCCACAGAATAGATCAGACATATTCAAGACAAAGTGGTGACTCAATTATGTTGCTATCATTAAAACACCACATCATCAACAAAGCACAAGGGGCACAACAATCTGGAGTCAACTCTGAGTGTCGACTCCTCTTTAACTTCTATCAAAATCATGCTGTGGTTGGGTTGCCTGCGTCAACTCCATTTGAATTTTGCTAGGCTCTGATCTTCATCAAATTTATTTCCTTTAACTTCTGGAACACATGACTTACTCTATTAACCTGTAATTGATTATTTAGTTAAAGCACATACTTGAATCTCCATGCATTGCTAGGAAGATTTAAGATTCAAATCACATGATTCAATCTGATTGACTTATAATTATATTGACATCATGAAAACACACATGAGATGTAACAACATTCTCCCCCTTTTTGATGATGACAACAACAATATAAGTATGAGTCAATCAGTGCAATCGTCAATCAACATTTCAACCTGACAAAATCAGACTCAAACAAGCTCAAAGACTCAAGAACATTAGGACTCAGTACAAACGAAACCAAATGAAACACTGGAACCCAGGACTCAAACGTAGGACTCAAAAAACACAAACCACAAACCACTCTCCCTTTGACATCATAAAAAAAAAATAGTTCGTGGGGAGGATATCGAGCAGAGAGAAGTAGTGAGAAGATTATATTTTGAGTGTCAGAAACATTGAGTTCACAGACAAGTAATCAGACTACCTACAGAAGCCATCCTGTAGGAAGATAAGTGCGTTAGCTAGATTAAGCTGAATGGTTTAGGACTAATAATCCAGAAAGGCTTGCAAAGGTATCTGAGTGTTCTGTATACATTAATAATGGAGAGAGAACAACGTGATATACAAGGCTTGAGAACCTATCGTTCAGCTTTACTAATCAATTTCCAGAGACTCCTCTAGGATGATCTTCAATTAGTATTGAGGTCAAACATGGTAGACCAATTCATGCTAAATTTATTTTGGGGTTTACGGACTTGAATTTCTTCTTTCAACAATTTTTTTAGGACAAAAACTTCTTATCTGAGCAAGCCGGTTAAATCCACACCTTTTGACGTGAGGAGACACATTGTTTAGATACAAGAATCCTCGATTACTCAGTGTGGTAACCTTTTTGCCTCTCTTAAAGAACAAAGTTAACAAAAGTAATGTCTTTTTACGTCATACATAACACGTCTTAGGTGAAGTGACCCAGTTACTCAACACACTATGTCATTGCTCTGTCATGATTTTGTATAGACATACTTTTTAATCAGAGATAGTTTGGTACTTCATGACACAACTCACTTTACTTCACGGTGAAGGATGATTGGTTTCTCAGTAAACTAGAACCATTGCTCTAAAATTTTGTTATCCCCTTTTTGAATGCATGAGATTGTTTTAATGTTTGAAGACAATACTGAATATGAAGATTTTTAATTAGAGTTGTCTCCCTACTCTTCAAGTTTCAAGCTTTTAAAGATTCTCAGAACAAAATATTTCATGAATGTTCTTAACCCATTAGTTCTGTATAGAGATATTCTTCAGAAAACTTTTGATTCAGTCTTTACAAGGTTATGAATCTTAAACCACTAGACTTAGCATGGCCAACATACTTAAACTTTGTCCATTTAGGAAGGTTCTGAATGCAGAAATCTTCTAGTCTGTAAAAAAAACTGTTGGAGACTCAGAATAATCTCACGAGGAATTTTGAGAACATGAAATTTATTTAAAGAGCGATGTCAGCTCGGATCAAACTAGATAGAGAAAACTGACTCAGATTTTACAATCATTTCTAAGACAACTGAGATGACTGATAGAGAAAATTGACAAATAAACTGAAATGACTAAGATTGCTCCCCCTGACAATCAGAATTTATGGACACAAGAATTTTAGCAAACGGATTGCATGAATGAACTTCCCTTGGTACTTGGCGCAGTTATAACACTCTACGCGTTGTGGCAACTTCCAAACAGTCCTGATCTGTCCTTTAGGAGACCACAATTTGATATACCACATGATTGTTATCAACAAGTGATGAAGGATAGATAGGATCTGACAATCTAAAGATAGACAATGGGGTTAGCTCCCCCTCATTTATTGCAGCTACAGACTAAGATAAATAGCTGACTGATATCAAAAGAAATCAATGGATTTATGGTGATCTGAAAAGACCCAACTCTCTTCTCAAGGTGGAGAATTTTTCATGATTCAGTGGTTTAGTGAAAATATCTGTAATTTGATGTGCTGTGCCTACATGAAACAATTCAAAAATTTTCTTTGAAACCTCATCCCTTATAAAATGGTGTCTAATGTCAATGTGTTTTGAGCGAGAGTGTTGAATTGGGTTTTTAGACAGGTTTATAGCACTGGTATTATCACAGTAAATAGGTGTGCAACCAAAATCTACATTGTAGTCTTGTAACTGGTGTTTAATCCAAATGACTTGTGTGCCACAACTACCGGCAGCTACATACTCAGCCTCTGCAGTTGAGAGGGCTACTGAGTGTTGTTTCTTTGAGGCCCAAGAAGCCAAACATCCACCTAGGAATTGATAGTATCCACTAGTACTTTTCCTATCTAGTTTGCACCCAACATAATCTGCATCAATGTATAAAATCAAGTCTAAATTGCATGATGCAGGAACCATAAGCCTAGGTTGTGTGTGCCAGCAATGTATCTGAAGATTCTTTTAACAACAGAAAGATGTGATTCTTTAGGATTGGCTTGAAACCTAGCACACAAACACACACTTAATTGAATGTCAAGTCTGGAAGCAGTGAGATAGAGCAATGAGCCAATCATACCTCTATAAAGTTTTGCATCCACTGATTTACCTGACTCATTAGGGTCCAATGATGTATTTGCTCCCATTGGTGTAGCCATGTGTTTCAAGTTGTCCATGCCAAACCTTTTTAAGATTTCCAATGCATACTTGGTCTGGATAATGAAGCATCCATCCTTCGTTTGTTTAACCTGCAGATCAAGAAAGTATTGCAAATCACCAACTAAGCTCATTTCAAATTCTTTTGACATGAGATTTACAAATTCATCAGAAAGTTCAGAACTTGTAGAGCCAAATACAATATCGTCAACATATACTTGAACTAAGATGATTTTCTGATTCACATTTTTGGTGAAAAGGGTCTGATCGACCTTACCTCTGCAATACCCCTACTGAGCAAAGAATTAGTCAATCTGTCATACCAAGCCCGTGAGGCTTGTTTCAGTCCATAATATACTTTATTTAATCTAAAAACATGATTAGGCAGCTCAGAAGATTCAAAACCTGGGGGTTGCCCAACATAAACTTCCTCTTTTATGTTACCATTTAAAAAAGCACTCTTTACGTCCATTTGTTGAAGTTTTATGTTGTGAGAGCATGCAAAAGATATTAAAATTCTAATGGCTTCCATCCTAGCAACTGGTGCATAGGATTCATCAAAATCTACCTCCAATTCTTGATTATATCCCTTAGCTACCAACCTTGCTTTATTCCTAGAGATTATTCCATCTTCATTCACTTTATTCCTAAACACCCACCTAGTTCCTATGACAGAACAATTTTCAAGTCTGGGAACCAGGGTCCAGACTTTATTTCTTTCAAATTGACCCAATTCTTCATGCATTGCATTTATCCATGATTCATCTTTTAAAGCTTCTTCTATGGATTTGAGTTCAATTTGGGAGACTAATGCTACTAGATCCTGATTATTGACTTCCCGATGAAAGGATCTAGTCCTAGGGGGATCATGCAAATTTCCTATAATATTGTGAGCAGGATGATCTTTCAGAAATCTGATGTTATTTGAAGACTCACCTTGTTCAGTCGACCTACCTTGCTCCATGTCAGTCCGTGCAGTTGGTTCAAGTGGTTCTGCATGTGGCTTTTCCTCCAGGAATTCTCCATCTTCTCTCTCTCTCATGTCATCATCACTTTGATCAGCACAGTTGATTGATTCATCAAATGTTACATAGGGAGACTCTTCTACTGTCTGATCATTGATATTGAATACTCTATATGCTCTTGATCGTTCAGAATATCCCAAAAAGATGCCTAAACAGCTCTTGGCTTCAAACTTATCTGAGTCCCTTTTATCATTATTGTGAATAAAATATTTTGAACCAAAGATTTTGAAATAAGCTAAGTTAGGTCTCTTACCCTTCAACAATTCATATGGTGTTTTCTTGTGGACAGGTCTTACCATGGCCCTGTTAATTATGTAATAGGCTATATTTGCAATTTCTGCCCAAAATTTTCGTGGAAGTTGACTTTCAATTAACATGGTTCTTGCAATCTCCACGATTGTTCTGTTTCTCTCCTCTACAACTCCATTCTGTTCTGGGGTCCTGGGAGAGGAAAACTTATGAGTCAGTCCTTCTTTATTGCAGAAATATGAAAACATTGAATTTTCAAACTCTCCCCCATGATCAGATTGAATGGTGCAAATTTTGTGCCTACCTTCCTATTTTATTTTGATGAAGAAATTTTGGAATTCATGAAATGCTTCATTTTTATGAGCTAAGAAGTATATCTATGCAAACCTAGTGAAGTCATCCACAATCACATACCCAAATCTCTTGCCATTGAAGCTTTGAGTTCTGGTAGGACCAAACATGTCCATGTGCAAGAATTCTAATGGTTTAGATGATAAAGATTCAGTTCTTGTTTTGAAGGATTTTCTGGTTTGTTTCCCTAACGCACATGCATAACATATTTTTGGGTTTGTTTTGAATTGAATTTTAGGCAATCCCCAAACTAAATCATACTTGACCAATTTATTCAAAATGTTGTAGCTAGCATGGCCCAACCTCCTGTGCCAGTTAAAGGCATTATTATCTAGTTTGGCAGTCGAACAAAGATTGGGTGCAGATCTTTCATCTAAGTCTACTATGTAGACATTATTGATTCTATGCCCTACAAATTTTGTTGTGACAGAGTTTATTTCAAGAATTCTACATTCGTTATCATCAAACATAACTTTGTGACCCTTGTCACATAGTTGACTAATACTCAAGAAATTGTGTTCGAGACCATCAACAAGTAAAACCTTTTCAATTGTGTTTGAGGGAAACTTACCAATGGTGTCTGATCCAATTATCTTACCTTTGTTTTTCCCTCCAAACTTGACCACTCCACCTACCTTCATCTCCAGCTTGCTGAATTTAGTCCGGTCTCCAGTCATATGTCTCGAGCGGCCACTGTCCAAGTACCAAATGTTGTGCATGGCTGCCAGGCTAACCTGCAAAACACATTTATGCAAAGAATTTTGGAACCCAAGACACTTTGGGTCCACACACATCATTAAGACTCCTCAGTAAGCTTTTTGGAATCCAAATTTGTTTACCAATTTTTCTTTCACCAGTATGAGGTCTCAGATTTTCAGCATTAAGGGTCATGTTGACAGCAACTGTTGGATTTAATCTAGCTTGGACATTTTTGGTAAATTTGTTTTTCCTTCTTCCAAAGTAATCTCTGAATTGGTTAATGAACCTTGTTGACTTTTGGAAAGCATGAGGGTTTAAGACATTTTGAGAGTTATGGAAACATACCCAAGGCCTTCTATTTGCATTGTAGTCCATATTTTGGTTAGTCTATGTGTTCCAGTTAACTTTCTTTATGGCTTTGGTGAAGTTTGCTGTGTGTGAGTTCTGGTCATTGCTATTTGAACTGGATGGAGTCTCCAGTTTTTCTTTTCCTTTGTCTTGACAGAATGTGGTTGTTTTAAACTCAAATGGTTTCTTGTTTGAAGGATTGAAACCTAGACCTTCTTTATTAAAATTGACCTTCATTCTCAACATGGTGTCTAGGTTGCTCTTCCCTTGAATAAACATCTCCAAGGTGGCTTGTTTGTCTTCTAATTCTTTTTGAAGTTTTTAACATGTTTTCTGAATTTCAGAATTGACACCTTTTATTGCTTCATTCTTTTCAATAAGCAATTTATTTTCATTCTATATTTCCTGAAAATTCAACCTAAATTTATCAAGTTGCTTCTGAGTTTCCTCATTTTCTGCTATCGGGTGTTCATTTTCATTCTTGAGTGAATTTAGGTCTTTCATTTCTGTTTTTAGTTTTTCCTTTTCTTTTTCAATCAGTTCTTGATTTTCAAGTACAATATTCAACTTTTTTTTCAACACTCTGTGTTCTTTGCTCAAGAAATTGAATTTATCAAGAAGATAACCATACAATCTTCCCAATCATCAATGGAAAAGTTGTTGAAGAGATTGTTTACCTCCTCGTCGCTGTGAGCCATGAGGCATAGGCCTTGTTCTTCTTCTTATGAAGATTCTTCTTCAATGTCCTCCTCCTCATCACTCCATGTGCATACCATAGCTTGAGATTTCTTCTTCTTGGCCTTGAAGTTCTTCCTTATCAATTCAGGGCAATCTGCCTTCATATGACCTGCCATTTTACATTGATAGCAAATACTTTTATCAGAATTTCTGTTCCTACCAGACTTAAAGTTTGAACTCTTACCTGTTTGCAGCGGCCTTCTTTTTCTGAAAGTCTTACCTCTGGTTCTCAAGAATTTTTAGAACTGTCTGGTCCGAAGGGCCTGTTGGGAGTCATCTAGATCTGAAAAATTTTTAGAGTCTTTACTACCTTCTTCACTACTTTGAGACACTTTGAGGGCTATTGACTTGTTTTTCTTGTTCTCTTCCACATTCTTCTTGAGGTTGATCTCGTACGCCATCAATGAACCCATTAGCTCACTCACTATCATGGTGGACCGATCCCCGGATTCTTCTATCACAGTGGCCTTAGTGTGCCACGCAGGGGTTAGAGATCTAAGAATTTTTCTAACCAACTCACTGCCTTGGTACTGCTTTCCTAGAGCTTTAAGGCTGTTAGTGAGTTGTGAAAGTCTTGCATACATGTCAGACACAGTTTCATCATGTTTCATTTTAAACATCTCATAGTCTGAGATGAGCATGTTTACCTTGGTAGCTCTTACATGGGATGTTCCCTCATAGATCAATTCCAACTTGTCCCACATTTGCTTGGCGGATTTGCAGGCAGAAATTCTTGAGTGCTCTTCCGGATGGACCACGCACTGCATAACATTCATAGCGCTCCAGTTGACGGTTGACAAGTAAATCTGTTCTCTGGTCCATGCATTTTCATCTTTTGGAAGTTGGAATGGACCGTGGCTAACAACTCTCCACATTTCATGACTCTGAGCTCGTAGAAATACTTGCATCCTGTTCTTCCAATACATATAGTTAGATCCATCAAAAAATAGTGGTTTGTTGATAGAATGCCCTTCAGCTAGGAAGCTGCGAGCATTGCCATTTAAGGATCTTCCCAGGTCGTTGGACCACATTGTGGGAAACCAAATGCTCTGATACATCCTGATGAGAATGGCAAGACAGATCAGAGGGGGGGGGGTGAATGGATCTGCCCCTCTAAATCGACCAATACAAATTCAAGCACCAAATGAAGACAATGGAGAAACTAAACAATTGAAAAGAATTCTGGTTGCAGGCTAGCGAGTGAATCAAATGACAAACACTTCATGTGCAACAAATAGAGGAATTGAATTGAAGGTGAATTAACAGTATGCGCAGATACCACTGCTTAACGGATTTAAGTGAATAGCTAGAAAACGATGAGGACTAATTCCATAAGATCTAAATACGAATGGGGACAGAAGATAAGGAATTCAAATCACAAATGCATGGAGATTTTTTTAGGTGGTTCGATTGCTTCCAGCAATCTTTGTCCACCCCTCACCTGATCAGGATGAGGCTTCCCTTGCTCAAGCAAAACACGAAGCAATTTCTCTACAGCAGCTGATCACACAGCTTGCGCCCTAAGGAACACCCTCCTCCCTTCCTCAGAAAACATAGAGGGAAACCATGCTCAGCAAGCTACTAAACACACTCCTGATTCTACCCTAGTAGAATCAGTAACACTGCGCTAAAGCAGCACACGAGGACCCTTCCTCGCACCCTGGTCCATGGACCAGATCGTGATCAGTTATGAACTGATCACACCACTGATCAGTGCAACAATACACTATCAGAGAAATACTGGGTGAACTGAATCAAAAAGAAAACAAGAAACAAGACATAAAATGAAATATAGTAGAAGAGAAGACAAATGTAGCTCTGAATAGGATTCGAGAGCTTTCTCTAATACATATGAATGAAGGACGACTTCTCTCGAACTGGGCTGCGATCCACTCTCTTCTTCTTTCTATCTCTCTTTCTCTCTGGCTCACAGATTGGCTTTTTCTTCTAGGATGAACTCTCTCTTTCTTCTCATAGCAGCCCCGATCCTTCGAAGAAGAACCTCATGTATATATAGAGTAGAGAGTTGCCTTTTTCAGAAATCTGATCCTTAATCAAATTAATCTATTGGTTCAGGTGTCCCATCAGAATATTGTCCTCTAAGAGCCTTCTAGAGTGAGTGCCAGGTGTCCTTGGATTTCATGCCGATGATTGAGTTCGAAGGCACATGATTCCATTGAATTGATCACGTGTTGTTCAATCAATTGACAATTCAGTCCATTGCGTCGACTCCAGATCATGGTTGCGTCGACTCCATCTTCTATTGTTCGAATGTTGTCTTGAAGAATACACTTGAATGCGTCGACCCCTTTTCATCATGGCGTCGACTCCATTGATGCTACAGAGGCCAGACAGAACGTTTCTCATCTGGGGTCGACTCTGAGTGTCGACACCTCCAAGTGACTTTTTGATTTGCTTGCGAAGCTGCTACCGAGTCGGCTCCACTTGATCTTGGAGTTGACTCCTCTTCTTCTAATTTCTTGATTACCTGACTTAAGGAACTTTGATCATCAAGTCGACTTTGCTTTTGGTGGTGTAAACTCCGTTTAGTCTTCATATCTGAATTTGGACAAGGAATCTGAAGTTTGGTGTTGACTCTAATGCTAAATGGAGTCGACTCCAACAACACTTTTACTACTACGATAGAAAACTTGTGATTTGGAGTCGACTCTGAGTGTCGACTCATCTTTAACTTTGATCAAAATCATGCTGTGGTTTGGTTGCCTGCGTCAACTCCATTTGAATTTTGCATTAACTCTAGGCTCTGATCTTCATCAAATTTAATTCCTTTAACTTCTGGAACACATGACTTACTCTATCAACCTGCAATTGATTATTTAGTTAAAGCACATACTTGAATCTCCATGAATTGCTAGGAAGATTTAAGATTCAAATCACATGATTCAACCTGATTGACTTATAATTGTATTGACATCATCAAAACACACATGGGATGTAACAACAGTCGGTAGCTCTCCTGCTACTACTTCTTCGCACCTTGCTGGCTTCTCGTTCGTTTCCCACAGACTGCCTCAGATGAAGAGGCAGGATCTCATGCCAACTGGTGAGCCATCTGATCTGAGACGTTCGCAGGGTGCAACCACTTTAACATAGGATTCTGCAAAAAGGGAAGAGAGCGATCAGAGGGCCCAAGGTTGTAAACCCGGGGAAAACCTTCCGATGCCTAAGTCAGGGAGTGATATGAGTGCGATGCGAAAGGGGGGCAGGAGAGGCAAAAGGCACGAGATAGCTCTCCACCAGTTGAAGTGGCTGAGAATTGGTTTACCTTTCTGGAGGGGTTCCCTAGGTTTATATAGTTGTCGGCTCCCTTCCCTGGGTAAAGGAGGCGTGAGGGCCTGGGAGATGCTACGTCCACATGTGGGACTCTTACCGTTCAAGGACTCTCACCCTCTCCTTATCCCCTTGAGCTTCCTACTCCCAGGTATCAGCATAATATTCGCTTGGATATGCGCCCAATGGCAAGGACTTCGCCCTAACTCATCAAGGAGTCTTGACTACATGCTGATCCATAAAGGATAAGGGGCATCCCTTGCCTACGCCGGGGGGCCGAGAGTGTGGGCACCCATAGGGGAGCATTTCTCTGCCTTTTGATGGCTCGGTATGATCGCCTGTAGGCTTTTCCTGAGTGTTAGGGGAGGCCTATCGATCGGGCGATCGAGCTAAGGCTCGATGGGGTATCCTAGCCTTGAGAGAATGAGGTTTTATAGCAAGTGGGCCCTGCAGGGGCTGTCACTTGTTGGGCTTGGCGGGCCTTGATGGGCTGTTTGGGCCAGGTACATAGTGGGCCGCAAATCTTCCCCTCTCCAACTCCCAAGTTCTATCTCAGGAGACGCTTGAGTTTTAATTCAACCCCGAACCATCACATGGAGAGTCTTAACTTGTTCTCGAACCATCCTAAGTGTTAGCTCAGGAGGCTTTTGAGTCTTAACTAGATCACGGGCCATCATATGGAGAGTCTTAACTCAATCTTAAGTCATGTGAGAGTCTTACCTTGTTCCTGTGCCATCACAATTTTAGCTCAGCCTCCATAGCCAAAGCTCGACTGATGGTCCAATAGCTTTGCCTTTGTAGTCATATGCCGTTTGATAGTCTATAGCTCGGCCAAGTGAGGCCTGATCATCGGCTCAGCCAAAAGGAGTTATTGCTCCTCTGCATTAATCCTCAAACGACTCATCACATGTTGGGTGGCTATAATAAAGGCCAGATTTGTGGTAAGGTCCAAGCCTTCACAATGGAAGTCATGATGACATGTGACATGTGCAGATCACCTCCTTATGCCATGCATCCCACTTCCCTTCGTTTCTAACTACTGCTTGTCATATTTTGAATTTTAAGTACCATGTTGACGGGTCACGACGATGACATTGCAATTGCCAACAAATCATACATATTAGCAAGACATCAAAGTGGATTCCCAAGCACGTATTACGCATGTATTCCCACATCTTTACAGGATTTCCAAGATCTCACGATCACACTATGTGTTAGCTGCCACCTAATCCGGGACTCCAACTTGGTTTCGAGATTTCCAAAGTGCCATTATGGCTAGCTAGTGTCGGTAGATCAACACTCCTTTATGATGTCGTGATCCGCTCTACATCTCGTAACCCCCGCTGCTTCGACCATTGTGCCACTCCGTGCAATCTTTTCAGGGTCACAAGCCTTATCAACCCTAGCATTCTTCACCAGCTCTCGGCTATAAAAGAAGGTCTCCATAGCCTCTTACAGGTATGGGGGAACTCACAGAGAAAATAGGGAAAAGCTACCCAGTAATGACCCTCCTCCTTCTCCTCCGCTAGGTTGCTCCAGCACACCCTATGCACACTTCTCTCCAGTGAGTCTTCTCTCCTTCCTCCCACTCGCTTACTAAAGCTGCATAATCCTCCTCTCTCCAGAGAGTGCTCTCTCCTTCCTCCCACTCGCTCACTGACTTGAGCATCGGAGGGTTCTCTCGGGGCCCCCCCACCACAGTGACAACTTCTTTTCTTGTAGGAAGAAGCTCGACAAGATCCTCTCATGGTGGTGGCCACCTTGGATGGCCCAATGGAGAAGGTCGGCAAGGTCCTCTTAGGACCCTAGTCGAAAGTTCTTACACGGCCAGGCCCAGCTTCACCGATAATTGATAGATAGTGATAGGTGGATCTAGAGGGGAGGGGTGAATAGATCAACCTGAGTGAGGCTTCACTAGTGCCAAGGCACTACCGCTAATTCACAACTTCTCACTGAGAGAGAAACTCTCTCCAACTGTTGTCCAACAACTTGCGGGTACACAACCCAAATACCACAAAACTGAGCTATCTCAGTTTGTCTTCCTGCACGTAGGTAGGGATCATTGTATGGGTATAAGTTTTGATAAGAAAAATAAAATGGGTTTTTTGCATATTAGTCCCTACAAATTTATCGAATTACCGATTAGTCCCTCAAATCTGACTATTGTATTAAAGATCCTTATAATTATTAATATTTTACATGTTGATCCCTGTAGTTTGTTGCCGTCCAAACAAAAGAATATTCCGTAAAATATTCCATCAATTATATGTAAAAAGACTAAAATGCCCTCTATCTCTCCTTCGGTGCTATCCCGCTGGTGGGAGGCTGGGCCGGTCTCCTCCTACCGTGCCCTCTGCCGCTTCCTACTCTCCATCACGCCGTTGCTCGGCATCTGGGCAGAATCTTGAGCTCAACCCGTCGTCTATGTTGTTTGGGGGTTCCTCTCCGTCATCGCGTGCAGGGTCATTCCCCAAGAGCTGGGGCTGCTCGAGATCGAAAGGGGTCCCCTCCTCTGGGCCCTCGTCTTCGAGGTTGTATGAGGTTCCGACGGCTCCGCCGCCTGCTTCTTCCTCCACGGCAGGGAGAGGGTGGGGCGGAGGACTCCATCTACCCCGGGTCTGTTGGGCGCATCGACCCCTCCTGCAACCTCCTTCTGCTGGAGGTCGAGGTTGGCGGTGCCGCTGGTGAGCAGCTCGCCGCCCAACCCAAGCCCCGGGGAGGAGGAGGTCAGAGGGGGAGGGGGGAGGGGGGAGGGGGGAGGGGGGAGGGGGGAGGTCGCAGGGGAGGGGGAGGGAGGCCGGAGGGGGGAGGTGGCAGGGGACAGGGAGGATGCCGGAGGGGGAGGAAAAGGCCGAAGGGGGAGGTCCCAGGGGAGGCAGGAGGGAGGCCGGAGGGGGAGGGGGCCGGGGAGGGGGAGGTCGTATAGGAGGGGGAGGAGGCCGGAGGGGGAGGGGGGAGGACGAGGACCCCTACCTCGGGGAGGAGGCCGCCCGAGGCCCTGCCGCTGTCGCTACCGTCGCTGCCGCTCCAGCCCCAGCGCTAGCCGCAGCAGCAGGCGCAAGTGCAATAGCAGGAGCCGCTGTTGCCGCCCCCGGCTCCGCCGCAATAGTCGCCGCCAGTCTTCCCCGAGAGGCCAACCATGATCCCCGGCATCGGAAAGGGGACGGGGAAGGGGGAGGTGGAGCAAAAGGTGAGGGCAGGGGGCATCACGGGGAGGGCCGGTGGAAGGGAAGAAAGTCCCAAGCTCAGTTCACTCCTTTTAAGTAGTATCAGTAGCAGGGGCGGGGTTTGTGGTGGCCGGAATCGGAGGTGGGTAGCAGTAGAGGGGGGGCCCAAATATGATGACCCGGGCCAACGGGGAGAATCACCACAACCACAACGATGGCCAACGGCGGCAGCAGCAGCGCCCCCAGAGGCCCCACCTTCCCCCGCTACAGCCGGGCAGCTACTACCTCGCGCACTACTCATCGTCCTCATCATCGGCGACCTCGCTGAAGGGCTGCTGCTACTGCCTCTTCCTGCTACTCACCTTCCTGGCCCTACTCGTCGTCACGGTGGCCCAGGTCGTGGTGCTGGTGGTGAAGCCCAAGAAGCCCCAGTTCGACCTGCAGCAGGTGGGGGTCAGCTCTCTGCTGGTGACGGCGCCGGCGGGGGGCGCGGCGTACCTGACGCTGAACATCACGATGCTGTTCACGGTGGAGAACCCCAACAAGGTGGAGAGGCCGACCATGATCCCCGCCAGGAGATGGGGCAGCCGAGGAGGGGAGGGAGGTCGTAGGGGAGGGGGAGGGAGGCCGGAGGGCCGAGGAGGGGGGAGGTCGCAGGGGAGGGGGAGGGAGGCCGGAGGGGGAGGGGGGAGGTGACAGTAGTGCTCTCTCTCTCTCTCTCTCTCTCTCTCCTACACTCACATTTAATCCAGGGTAAGTTAGTAATTTTCTTTCCTTGAGTATAAGTTAACCATAGTTTAGTCAACTGAATGAACGGTAGAGACTTAAATGTGTAACGACTAAGATTATAAGGATCTTTAATACAATAGTCAGATTTGAGGGACTAATCGGTAATTCGATAAATTTGTAGGGACTAATATGCAAAAAACTCAAATAAAATAGAAATAACTCAAGCAGACAAGGTATGACGATGAAGATGAATGGGAGAAATTATCCTATCTGGAAACTGGACGAATCCTGGATGTGGCTTCTACTCTCTTGGGCTCTTCACTGCGAACTCAAGAGAGATGCTGGACAGTCTTTCCAGCTGTTGCACGGGTGACTGAAGATGCTCTCTTCCTTGCAATCCAAGCTCCAAAATGTGAAGAAGAGGAGATGCACGATGCTTTCATGCCAGTAGCAGAGGGATGATGAAATCTCCTCACGAGCTCTTCCACGTTGCTATCTCTTCTCACGCCTTTCTTTAGCTTGTCCTTCGAAGAATAGAGCTTCGAAACCCTTCTTCTCCAAGTTATCTTATCCACCTACAGCACGGTCGGACGTCGCTTTCTCCCTTTTCTATTTGCTTCCAACCTTCTTGTCTTGTTCTACCGTGCGTGCCAGAAGCATGAGCAGATGGGGGAACTAAATCTGCTGTGGGCCCCACCTCTAGAAGATTACTCTGACTGCCAATGATTTCCTCTGAAAAATTGACATTCCAGAAGCATATTTGAGTACGAACGGATCCTCAACGAACGGTTACGGATCATGGAAAGCGGAACGCTATCGAACTCAGATCCGTTCTGGGTCCAGTTGATGTGTCGACACATTCAGCTGAAGTGTTGGCACTTCCTTTGTTGGCTTGAGAAAAAGGTACCTTTTTCATCAACAGGTCGACACTTCCAAGGCCACAGGTCGACACGGGTGCCACAATCGTGTGCGGCTTGAACCGCCGTGTCGGGGCATCACGCTGGACGTGTCAAGGCATGAGCGCCAGACAGAGAAGCTATCTGTCGCGCTGAACTGAAGTGTCGACACACACTGTATGAAGTGTCGACACACTGAGCAGAACAGAACCTAGATAGAAATGCATAAATTTTGCGTTTGTTCTTGTAGTGTCGACACGTCCTGCTAACAGGTCGACACTTTGAACATTCATCACCTGTACTTGTCCAAAAAAGATTTTCAACAAATTTGTTAGACAAACCAAGATATCCAATAATGATTCATGGTTTGTTATCATCAAAACCAGGGGACACAACAACAATGAAGTGCCTTTGCCTCCAACCGTCGATGATGGCTCAACCCCCGGGAGGTCCTCCAATGTAGATCTCCATATGTATCACCTAAGATGGCGATACAACTCCTGTGTTGGGCCTTCACCCAAGCTTCCATCCAGATCCCCAGGGATAGGTTCTCGGCTCACGCTCGCCGCTGTTGTCCAGTGTCTTCAACTTGGTCTTTCCTCCTAGAAGGCCTGCTTACCAACAGATCAAGCTTTCACCGACCAAGCACATATCTTCGGCCCGGCCACCTCAAGATCTCACACTCCCCCAAGTCTCACCCTAGGGTGTGAGACCAATTAGCCTTGACCATGGAGCCTGTCCAGAAGCATCCTCGGCATTGCCTAACACAGCTCTCATCTTCGGACACTCGTGTGCCTTTGAGGCCTGATTATGAAGCTTAACACACCCAGTGGAGGCCCTTTTCTTCCCTTTTTTCAGGCGCTGTATCTCGGCCTCTCCCTCCTTTCTCAAGCTTTATATCCTAGTTCATCTAGGCTATGTAACTCAGTTCCAATGATGATAAATTCGAAGTGTTATAACACCCAATCACCAAGGCAATTTGCCAACATTGGTTATATAAGGTTGGTCTTGTTGACCACATTGAGGGCCCTTGGATCCTCTTTTTTTTGGTGGCAGGTCATCTGGCTAAGGGGTGATCAGTTCCCTCCCCTTCACAATCCCCAGACCATCCAATGATCCTCGGCGAGTGTGAGATCTAAGCATCTTCACTTGGCATCATCTTTGGGAATTGAACCCATGATCTAACGGTCCTGGGCAACCGTGATTTCTATGCATCTTCAGTTTCCTTTGGTGATATGATGCTCTCCGGTCTTTTTTATACATGTACATTCCATGCTTTTAGCTGTAGTTTAAATAATGAATCTATAGAATAATCATCGTCGTATCCAAGCTGATAAATATCATCTGAATTTTCATAAGCATGGGAGAGTTGCTCTTCACTTTCAATAAATTCCCAGTTATCAACAATAGCCTTGACTTGAAACATAGCTCGGAATTGCTTTGAAACTTTTGATGGGCAATTTTTAACGCAGTACCCCTTTTTCTTGTAGGCGAAACACAAATCAGTCTTTTGTGATGGACAGCTGAATGCTGTTATTTTCTGGTAGAATTTGTATGGCTTGAATGGATGTTATTTTTGTAAGCGCTAAAATCTTGACTTACGATGGAATCTCATCTTCTTTGATCTGGCAGGAATGTTGAATCTTTCTGCACCAGAAATTGGAGAGCATGCTACTTGAGAAATGAATGACATAGCTTCGACAGCATGCATATTATAGCATCTTCTTTATTTCTTACCTAATAAATTGAGAGATATCAACAAAAGTAAGCTATCCAAAGGAATATTTTTGGAAATTAATTCCTCAAGGACAAGATTACCAATAGCTTTAAGAATGGGGGCAAGAAACTGTGCTTTGACCATGGCCGAATCATGTTGTCCTAGCATGTATGCTCCATCTGTGTAGCTTTCAACGTAAACCTCGAAATCATTAAGTTTTTTTAGGTGTCTTCTGGCTAATAATAGGAGGTCTGTGCCTACTTGATGATCTCTTGCTGGGTTAAACTCCTAAAGGAGCTTATTTAACATGGCTTGAATTTCTCCATGTATTATTTCAATTTTTTGGTCAACATACATAATTCCTATGGTGCTTAATTCTTCTTGCGAATGCTAGAGGTAGAATTTCAAAAAGTTATTCAATTGTTATTTTGCCTATTTTTTAGGCCATGTAGACTCTCTAACTCCATATTCTAAAATATCTTCGACCTGATCAATTTTGGCAATGGTCAATGGAGATGATTGGGATATCTACACCAAGCATGACAACATGATCTGAAATTGATTAGAATAATATTTTGGTTTTGGAGTCCTTGTATCTTAAAAGTAGAGGTTGATGCTTTGGAATTTTCTAGGGCAGTGATATCTCTTTTTGGCAGTAATTTTTCTTTTCACTTTCTACTTGCTTCATCTTACCAAAATCAAAGGACAAGTTGATAAGGAGCTTTAACTTTGCCTCATGATCAATCAATAATTTTTATTTCATGTTGGGCAACTACTTCTTTTGATCTTGCTGAAAAGACTTTGTAGTTTCAAGGTTTTCATTAATTATGTTGTCACGTCTCGATGCGGAAAATTAGAATGCGACAATTATATCGATCATACCAATCAGAGTACGTGCTAAAGAAACAACCATCCACAAAAAGACAACTCATGTAGTGTCAAAGAGCAACTATAATATTATTAATATTTCAAATAGTAGAATTTTGAGTACATCAGTGTCCAGGACTCACTATAACAACTTGACTCATAATTAACTCAAATTTACATTAGACTCTCGTATAACAAATCTTCTCATAATAGTCTCTCTCTTAAGACTCTAGCTAAGAAAACAAAAGAAAAGGACTTTTAAAGTTGACTTGATCGCTCCATTAATCTCGTCCATCCCCATCAGAATGCAACTCTTCATCAATATTACCTGAAATATCAATAATAACGCAGGGTGAGCGAAAGTTCAGTAGGATTTATATCTCTAATTTAGGCATTCTTTAAGTGATTAATATCTTAACAAGATAATGCACTAATGTCAAGAAACAAAATGAACCATGAAAACCAAGACATTTGGAACATGGGCAAGAAGATGTATGGATGTAAACATTTGAATCACAAGTAAGATAAGGATGGACAAGATTAAGATTCCATGTATCAAATTCAAGAGATAACCCTTCAATATTCAAGAACATGTAACAAGTACTAATATTGGATTGGCCATATCACGCAATAATCCCACAAGGGGTAACATGTACAAATAAAGCAATTCAAGTATTCATGTATGAGTGGAATGCCATAGATCAATCTAGCACGCATGTAGTTGGTGCAATGTCACATTAGGTCATTCAACTCCCATGGGCACAAGTATTTTCGGGCGCTCCTATCAGGACCAGATCGGGCCCCATTAATGTCAGGCATTGAAGTCATGGATCATAGATCCATGTAAATTTCTATACATCCACATTGTATAATAATGGCCACATGAATTCCAAAGTAAAGCTCATGTGTTTAAGGTATCAATTGTAGTGAGATTTTTCATGATTTCCAAGGAACTCAAGAAATATTCAAGTTTGCTAGGAATTTAATGGGATATAGATGGTAATGACTAGGTTCCAGTATTAATCACTCTAACAGAAATTCATTCAAGCAACCAAATCAGGACTAACAGGCCTGTGATAGAACGCAGTCTTGAATACGGGCGCATCTTATCAAAATCTTGGTAGAGGACTGGCCGCGATCATGAAGAACACGGTTAGGGTAACGGTCGCGTTTAGAAAGGGTCCATCAGGATGCAGTTTATCGTGTGGACGCATTTCTAGAACAAAAGGCTGAGCGTAATCTCTAGGTACGCCACGCGTTCAGGATAGACAGAACAGAACCCAAACAAAACTATATTTTGTGGTTCCAAAGGTTGGTTGAACCTCATCTTACACCAGTCAGATGAGATTCTAGGAGCTTTCAAGATTTTTAGTCCCTCTTTGATAGAGGGATAGACAAAATGGGAGTTATTCCTTCTAGATTAGTTTGTCATGAAATCTAGTCCTATTTGATTTGATATACAATGGATTATCCCTTTGGGACAAATGAGGGTTAAATCTGTTCCACCTCTTGGGGTGGAACAATCTGTCCGGGTTAAATGGGAGATATCCTTCATTCTAACCCGATTATCTCTATTCCTCTACCAAAGCAAAAAAAGGATAGAATGGGAGTTATCCCCGGGATAAGTGGGGGATAATTCCCTATCAAAGAGGGGCTTAGGGTACAACCTGCTCTCTGTCCATGTGGGAATCCATAGCTCATGGAGTCTCACGGAGGCCTTAGTGAAGAAGTTCCAATCCAACAGAAGGAATATCCGACGGAGGGTTCTAATAACTTCACCAAGAAAAGAGACTTTTTGCGAGAACTAGAAACCAAAGCTAGTGGTAGATGCATATCACTAGAGTGACACGTTCTTTCAAGCAAATCAATTACTTAATATTCAATTCAATTCGTCGATCATAAGTAACAAAACTAGTCATGATGAATGCCATAAAAAGAGGGCTAAGGAAAAAGAATCTGATCAATTTAACATGATTATGAACTACTATTTTAACATGTTGGAAAGAGGAAATTTCGGTCATGATGAAAGATCATAAGACTCTAGCATGGAGTTAGGAGAAATTAATTTTAAGTATGTCCCTTAACAATTTTTGTTCCAGTTAACATGTTTTAATGAAAACATGCATTCTTCGATGGACTAAACCATATATTAAACACTAGAAATCTCCATAGTTCGTGTCAGGCCATGGTCTCTGGGTACGCCACGATCTGCCCTAAACGCAATTGCCATGACAGCCACGATCTCCTTGAACGCGTCGTATCGCAAGACCGTGATCAGAAGGCGATTTCTACGTCGGTCGCAATCTAAGACCGAATACATAGAACTGTCGTGAACTCCGGAAAACTTCGGTTTCAAGCCAAAAATTGATGAAATAGAGGGAATTTCAGAAGGGGAAACAAGTATAGAACAAAAATAGACTTGCTAATGAACCTATAAATATGTTTTAATTAGATTTAGGCCTAAGAGAACACCTACCTTAGGTCGATTCAAGGAAGAGGGGGATGAAGAACGCAAAGAACTCTTGATCTCCTTACTTTCCTCCTCGAAATATGCCCCCAATCCCTCATCCAGCCACCTTCACGTGTGATTACGGCGTACTTGAGTGATCTAGGGCCTTATCATTGCTCTGATTATTCTGTTATAACTGTCGCGCTCTGAATTCTGCATCGGGGTGTGACAAGCAATGAATTGACTGTAGAGATCCACCCGCCATCCACCAGCCACATGTTAACCGAAAATCCTTTCTTGCTTGTCATTCCTCTCTGGCTTCTTTGCAAAAGTCAACAACCATCCATCTTAAAATCTTAGTTGCTACTCCATCGACTCTAACCTCTGCTATCTTCACCTATCAAGCTAAACCTCATCCGATCACCACCTCTAGTGATGACTTAACTCTCTTGCCAATTCTAACCTTCGCAACCTTTCGACCACACCAGCTCTGCTCTCAGAGCTTTAGAAGATTTTCTTTTCGGCCAGAAACAAGTGAGGGCCTCAAACCACACCAACACCTCTGGAGCCCCACCCCGAGGAACCATCCATTCCATACCAAACTATGGCCAACATATTTCTTACTATTATAATTATTATTGCATTTCAATATTATTATTATCATTATTATTATTATTCTATTATTAATATCATTAAATTTTCTTTCTCATTATGTCATTATACGGTCTTTCAAGTTCCTGGCAGTCCAATAACAAGATCTGAAGCCGCGATACACCATCTGGCTATCAAAACTCATTACCTTCTCACCACACACCTTGCCTGCATCCGGCACCTTTCATTTATGGACCAAACTTCTCATCTGCTCCTTAGCTGGACACTTAGACTGCCTTGGAATCCCATGGACTCGACGTTACACCTCACTTGGACATTATCGCAAAATTCTGGATGACCAGCGAACTCTTAATACAACACACGTACTCGAGTCCTTGTCATAGGATCACTGTCTCATGACAATCACTCCTCAGCCACTGAGCTTGTGACATTAGGCCTGGCACACCATCAATGTTCCCTCGAAAAACACTCTTCCCTTAAGGCTGAAAGATCAGGGGCACCTTTATCTTTATTGCTATCTCTGGACCAACTTCCACATTCGGAGGCCCAATACATCCTTCCATAAGGGCTACTAAAACTCGGTTAGCCCAGAATGACACCTCCACTAGATTCTTCTTCCAACGACCTTTATTTTTACTTCAACTAGGCCCCCAATGTCATCACTGCGAAGCACTCGACACACTAATCCATAGAATTTCTGAATCGCTAGTAGACCAAACAAGCCTCTCTGACTACCCACAACACCACTACCGGGATCCATATGCCATCTCCTGATCACATACACACATCTCTTACATTTTGAACCTATCTCGAGAATACTATCCTCAACCATAGCTGGTCTACGATCCCTCCTTTTTGGGCAATATATCCTCACTCTGCCCTATGACGTGTTGAAACCCTGGTTTCGATGATGTCACACTATGATTCATGGAGTGAGAGAAACTGTATGTGAGTTGTCAATTCTAAGCATAAGTCTTTGTCTTCAATCAGATCATTGTTGCGAAGTTCATCATGTCATCAGGTCGATGCATTCATCTTAGTTGAAGTCATCATGACGATGCACTTAGAAGTCGGGTCGATGCTGCTATACAAGCAGTGCTAGCTTTTGCCCTGACAGGTCGATGCAATAGTTCTTGTTCTGGGTTGTCAGGTCGACACTGTTGATGTTGTCTTGTTGCATTTGTTCAACAGTTTGAACAGTCAGGTCGATGCACCGTAATTGATGCATCGACACAACTATATAACTTCACGTGTTCATCTCTTGTTACCTCGCGTATCAGGTCAACCTGTGTCTTACACAGGTCGATGCAATGTTGTTGCATTGTTGCATCCGTTCATCATACTGGTGAGAAAGGTCGATGCACCTTATGGTTGCATCAACTCATCTGAATAATCTCATGCATTCAGTCGTATGTTTTGGTTGTTTTCATGAAATGGCATAAGTCTGCATTCCTTAAGCACTTATTATAATATCTCATAAGCCATATGATTATAAGGTTGATGACAATTTTCCACATCTACTTTGGCAGGAATATCAGGATAAAGAGCATCCAGAAATAGTTCAGCAATCTGTTCGAACACCTAGAAAGCAAAAATCGTTAAAGACTCAAGTGGCTCACGTGACTCAAACTTGAATCTGAATGACACGTGATCCTAGGTGAATTGCTAGTATACAAAGACTCCAACTAAGGATATTCCATGTGGCTGTCACTTGGAAATCATTTCTTGTTCATCTGACATGTGGACTCGATCATCACTTTCTAGAAGTTCCTTTGGCGGGAGTGTTCCCTCCACACGCCGAAAGGAGTCTTGTGGGGACCACAAGAATCATACTCGCTGAATAAAAGGTATTATGTACGGGACTGAAAATAGTGAACAAGAGAGAAGATTAAGAGAGGAAGAAGAACATCGATCAGTAGAAGTAGACATAGAGCCGGCGAGCTGAAAGGAGAAGAAGAATTCAGATAAGAAGAGCTCGAGAGGAAAAAATAGAGAAGAGAGGAGAGTCTGAGAGAAGATAGTGAAAAGAGTTGCTGAAGCTTCGACTTCTAGATCAGATCCAGAATCGACTGCTCAATAGAGCTACATTGTTTTTAAGTTCTATCTGTGTTTTGTTTTGTTCTTTTTATTTTCTCTTTGAATCTTTCTTCAAGCTGTTAGGCAACATAGAAAGCTGTGTTGCTCAGCGGCGAGGATTTGTTCCTCGGGCATCAAGCTGTGAGGCTCAGCGGTCTGGGATTGGTTCCCCAAAGCTGTGGATCAACGGTTTGTAGGGATTCGTCACCAAAGTTGTGGATCAGCGGTTAACCCGTGCATCAACGGAAATCCTCACTCTAGTTTGAGTGAGGGGTGGACGTAGGCAGACGGATGTCTGGCCGAACCACCTAAAAATTCGGTGTCCTGTGTGATTGTTTGAGTGGCTATTTTAATCTCTGTGTGTGGGGTCGATCCATGCGCATTTGCTTACTGTGCAGCGCGTTCACTGCTATACTCACTTGCTATACTCACTAAGTGTTTGAGTGTTTGTCCTAGTATAGCATCAGTTCCATTCGAGCCATCATAAGTTTTTAATTCCGCACGAATTTTTAATAGTGAGATCTATTCACCCCCCGCTAGATCTCGCTCCTGCACCCTAATAATTGGTATCAGAGTAGTCTCTGATTCATCAGATCCAACGATCTACAGAGGATCCTACAAATTTCGGTGCATATATCATTCTTAGTTGATTGCTTTAATCTGATTAAAATGGCTCATACACCTGTCTTTAACGGATCAAATTTTCATTCCTGGTTTAGCAGCATGCGTAGGCATGCTAGATCAATTAATCCTGATTTGTGCAAGTTAATTTCGCATGGACCACACAAACTTTCTAAAGATAAATCTAAGTGGACTGAGGATCATAGATCTAAAGATGTTGATAACTCTAGAGCCTTTCAGTTAATGAAAGCCGCTATTTATGTTGATATATTTCCATGTTTCTCTGCCTGCCGCACTGCCAAAGATATGTGGGATAAATGCGTGGCCATTCACAAGAAAAAGGAGGAATAAGAATGTCTGATGGCCAACCGAAGTGATCACATCAGTGATCTAAATGATGATTCATCATCTCAGGTAAATTCAGATGGTGAAGAGATTTCATTTGATGAGTTGTTTATCTTGCATGATGAATTATCTGAAAGATATCGGAAGATAAAAATAGAAAATAAAAAGCTGAAAAAGAAACCAAAATATGCTAATAACTCTTGGTCCGAGAATGAAGTCACTAAACATCTAAAAATTGAGAATGATGAACTTCGAATGAAATTGCAAGAGATTAATAGAGTCAATTCTGAACTAGATAAGTTGAAGTCTGAAAATGTAGAACTTCAGAAGAACTTTGAAAAATCTGAAACTAAAATCAAGAAACTCAAAAAGAAAGTTGAAAACACATGTCCTATTGAGTCTGCGTGCAATAATTGTCCTTCCCTTAAAGAATTGAGTGCTACTCTTCATTCTGAAATTAAATGGCAGAAGAACTGATTGCTTCACCGAGGGAAGAGAATGAGGAGTTGCTAGATAATAAGAAAGAACTAGAAAAGATAGAGAAAGATCTGAATGAAAAATTAAGTTCCATGTCTAATGATGATAAACATGTTGAAGAACTTGAAAAATTGAAGTTGAAAAATGAAAATATGAAAGAACTCAAGACTGCCATATCTGAAAGATTGATTGTGCTTGAAAAGGGAAAATGTTCATTGATTGAAACTCAATCTGAAATGAACAAAAATTGTTACGGGAAATTGAAACTCTTAAAAGTATAAATGATGCACTACATCAACAAGTCACTTTCTGTGAAAATGATGTTGCAAGTTATGAGCTTAACATTTCATCTCTACAATCTGAAATCCAAGATCTGAGAAACTCATTGTCCAAATTTGTTGAGGGAAAAGATAACTTGGATAAGATCCTTGGAGATAAGGTGAGTTTCCAGAGAGAAGGACTGGGTTACAGCCCAGTGAGTAAGAAAGGGGTTTAGAACAATCTCTATACCTCATTTGTGGGCAGCTCTGAGCTATCTAAAACTAAAAATTCATAATATTTTCAATTTACTGCTCAGAGAACAGAAACACAAAATACAAATATGAAAATACACAAACAGAAAAATGTTTTGAACAATTGTGCTAAGGATGTCAAGGAAAATAATGTTGCTGATGTCTCCTTGAATGATAGTCAGAATTTAATTTCACACACTCATGCACACAGAAGAAAATACAAGACTTCATGTTTTTATTGTGGCATAGTTGGTCTTATGATGCATGACTGTAGACTAATGAAACAAGACGATCAAACTGTTGGCAAATTGCAGTCTAAAAATAGTCAGGCTAAGAATACTCATGCTAGAAAACGTGTATTTCAGAATAAGAAAATTGAGTGCTTCAATTGTGGTAAACTTGGACATATTGTTGCACAATGTTGGCTTGCCAATGAGAAAATAAAATCCTTCTTTCATGCTGAACATGTTAAATTTCTAGCAAACCATCATGTCTTTAATCAAAACAAGTTTGTTTCAAAAGGTTGGAATCTTGCATGCTTTAATTGTGGGAAGCCAGGCCACAAAAAATCTGAATGCTGATCAGCTCCCTATGAGAAAAATGATGTTTATAGTAAAGGGAAAAACTTTCATAGTTATGCATAGAAAGTCCATGCTCTTGCTCATGTGCATAAGAAAAACACAAAGCCTTCCATTCATGTCATTATTGTGGTTAGTCCGGGCATTCTATGAATAACTGCTATTGGTTGCAATTTGATAATCTTAATGCCCAAAAGCTGTGGAGAACATCTACTAGAAGTGTTACTAACCTCTCAGGACCCAAGAAATCTTGGGTACCTTTAAACAGAAAATGAGAATTCTATCTTACAGGTGTGCCTTGGAGACTGAAGAAAATAAATGGGGTAAAATAAAATCAAGGCTTCTGTTGGTTGGTAAAACCCCAATCTTGCTTCTTCTTTAGTATTGGATCTATCTGTGTTAATTGGCTTCATCAAGGTAACTGTAAGTTAATTTTATTTCTAAATAAAGAATTTACTATTTTGCACACTGCATTTTATCTGATATTCCATTGCATGCTGTGATAGCTCATGATTATCAATTTCTGAATCATTTGCTGAAACTTGATGGAAATTTGCAAATTTGATGAGAACGGCTCATGTCTGAATTTATGAATGATTGGTTTCTTAACTACCTTGTTGAGGGGGAGTGTGCATACCATTCTGATTGTATTGTAGTGCATAAAATGTTGACCCTGTGGTATATCAAATGGTATGCTGGGAGAAGGGAAGAGCACTTCTGTCTGGAAACCCACACTATGCGTAGAGGCTAGCCCTTCACCTAGTACCAAGAGTCTAACTTGCATGTAGTTTCAAATCTACATTTTATATTTCTTGTCTAGCATACATATGCATAAAGAAAAGGGGCCGTTGTCTGTTTGGACTTATATTGCACATTTTGAAGGGAAGTTTGATGTCACTTGTTTGAGCTAGCTGAACTTTATCATTGAATGAGAAAGAGTTGATTTCATCTGAAATGTCAGTGACTGTGCTGCTTGAGGTAGATGAAAGGTTGTTCTAAAAGGTCTACTGGTCATGGTCATGAGAGGTCGACTCATTGTTCAGTTGAGTCGATGCGATAGTTAATTTGGATGAAACACAGATTCTGGTTAAGTGAAGCAGGTCGACGCAGATTAGAAATGCATTGACCTCACTGCATTGGGATGAGGTTTTTGCTATCTTAGTCTGCTTCATGAGGTCGACGGTACCTTGATGACAGGTTGATGCAGTGCCTTGATTCTTGCAAATCTGACCTTAGTCTTCCTATTACTTTGATGTGGACACCTGTCTCATCTGTTCTAGATCTTCTATGGCCTCATGCCATTCCCTTGTCTCTTAAGTCATTGCCTTCCTATCTCAACTTGTCTTCTCTTGAATTCTTATGCATTCATTCAGGGGGAGTATTTGACTTAATGAGTATGTTTTCTTTACTGAATTAAGAGATGCCATTACAAGACTTCCTTCATCTAAAGAAACTTATTGATCTTACAAAAATAGTGACTTACTATTTATAGTTGTTAAATCTGGGCCTAATTGTTCAAAGGTTAACCATGCTTGCATTAACAATAGTCTTAAAACATTCTGAAAATGGAACTGCCTGACTCGTTTCTTAATTTCTGAAAATTGTGAGTAAAAGACATCTCTGGTAGAAAATCTTCTGCTTATATCGTTCTTAAACATTTTCAAAAAAAATTTGAAAAAGGTGAGGGAATACGCCATAAAAGTAAAAAAAAATAATATAAATATGGCATAGCAATGGCATGTCTTTTGGAGAAATTGACTGTCTGCATCAAAGAAATGCAGTAGTTCATGTCATGATAGAAGCTGCTATCTCTGTTCAAAAAGGAAGCAGGACGGTCAACTACACTGAGTAACCAAGGATTTTGGCGTCTAATCAACGTGTCTCCTTGTGTCAAAAGGTGTAGTTATACTAGAATGCTCAAGCAAATAAAAAAAAAGGTTGACTCTGTCCCTTATTCAGAATTCTTTAACTGTTTATTTTTAATATGGGTTAGAATGGTTTTCCCACTGATGTTTACTGAAAATCATGAGTAAGTTTAATGGATTTGGGTTGGGCATAGTACCTTGATAAGTATGTTTTATTTCTATTAAAGATACATAACAGGATTATTTTAGAAATTTTTTGCTTTAAGATTTGACTTCCATAAATCGCAAACCATTTGTCTTTGTAAGACAATGTAATTCCCTTTAAAGTGAAGGGTAGTTTCGTAATAGTCCTTGCCATTAGTAAAGTTAACAGATTTACTTTCTCTCTGCCCTGTCATATTATCTTCACTTTGTCGAAAACCCTTCTACTTCAGGTCGGTGCATCATTTTTCACTCGCATTCCATCGCTCTGATGCAGCGCAACTTTCTTCCTTACCGGCCACCTGTCAAACTCTCCTTACTCCGCCTTAGCTCCCTATTTCACTTTCAGTCTGATATAGTCCTCTGTCTGTGTCTGTTTCATATTTCTCTATTGCTTAAACAATGTCTCCTCCTTCCACTCGAAACAAGGGAAAGCAAAGAGCTATAGAGGATCAGCAACCATTGGCAAAAATTCCTCGCAAGGAGAAAATATCTAAGCATGTGCACGATAGAGATTCCTCTGCGAGCAAGTCCAAGACTCAGCCTGAAGGTTCATCAAAGAGAAAAGAGAAAATGTCAGAATCACCGACTAAGCGACGCCGGATTTTTGAAGAAGAATCATAAAAAGGATTGCAGAAGATGCAGAAGCATCTGATTCATCAGTCCATACAGAAGCACTAGGTGATTCAGTCAAAATTTTGTATCCTTGATATGTAGACTTTCATGATCACCAGATGCTCGAGGCATTTCCTGAGCTAAAAGGTCTTATTGAATTTCAAGGATGGAGAAAATTTATGAGCAAGCATTGGATCTATTACCCTAAACTGGTCATTGAGTTTTATGAAAATTTGAGGTATGATCTAAACCGTCTGAAGCTATGGAGCTTTGTTAAGGGCATTGAGATTGAGCGGACTCGGCATTTCCTCCATGAAGCATTGAGAATACCTGAAGGAGGTCTCTTCGAAGGGGAACTGGATTATGATGAATTTGAGGCATATACTATTCTAACCGATCAGCCCAGCAACCCACATGATCTTAAGCAGACTCACCTGACAACATTCAATACAAATAAGTTTTCTCCTCTGAAGAGACTGCTTCACCACATGTTCACCACTATCATAACTCCTCAAGGTGGTGGCAGAGGTAAGTTGACAGAGACACAGCGATTCCTATTTTATTGTATGTTCAGGAACATCAAAGCCTGTTTACTAGAATTGACGATTCAGATAATTGGGAATTGCAAAGGTTCAGGGAGGCATTTACAGTATGCTGCATAATTGACATCAATTTTTAAGAGGAAGAAAGTTCCTTTGGAAAATGAAAAGTTCAAAGAAATTCCAAAGGTTAATGTATACAACATGGACTTCATCACCAAATTTATGAAAATTAAATTTATTGCCGGGAGGGTACAACGACAGGTGCCCAGGTTGGAAGAATAAGAGGCACCCCCTGCAGTACAACTAGAGGAACATCATGTAGATCAAGAACAACATGTAGAAATATTACCAGAAGGGCCTGAAGTTCCTGCCTAGCAAGGTAAATATGACCATCAGCAAGAAATTCATCATGATGCAATGGTGTTGCATTCTCCTGCCTCTCCTCATAGGCATTTTCATCATCAAGCACCTGAGGTCACAACTCACTCTTCACAACAGCAAGCATCTACTTCCTCAGGTCAAGTGTCACCCATGCTTTATCAGTTCTTATTAGCACAGTTTGCCATGATTAATTCTGGCATGAAAGAAATGTCAAATGTTTTGGAACAAAAATTCATTCAATTAGAAATGGAGACTGGCGGCAGAATCAAAGAGCTTGAACAGAAAATCTTACATCTTTGATAGGAGACTTCGTGACATTCAAAGAGACAAGCATTCAACTGAGTCCAGATTCTTTCGTCTAATTCAAGACATCTAAGGAGTTCTCTGTCTAGCTAGGAATCACATAGGAAGATTGAGTTATAGACTGAGCCGTCATGATGACAAGCTCACAACCGCCGCTCAATACTTTCATGATACAAAGTCACAGCATGAAAGGATTGCCAGATATTATGCTCAAATCATTGAAAAGCTAGATTTGATGACAGATGACATTAAATATATGGTAAATATTTTTAAGGTTCATTATCATAAGCCTACACCTGAGGATCAACAAGATGGTTGGTACTCAATGGCCGATCCTATCTCATCATCTCATGAACTAGTGCCTCCATCTACAGAAGGTGCTCAGCTCACACACATTGCTCAAATGATAAGGGATTTTACCACAGTAATCTCAGGAAAGATTGATCATGCTATCTGGATGATATCCAAGGGGGAGAAGATATCTGGATGAGTCATGCTATCTGGACTGGGAGAGAGAGTGAGTCAGTCTATTCTTCTTGAGAGTAATAGTCAGAACAGCAAAGATAGTCAGAACATCAAACAGCTACCTTGATCATTGTTCATAGTAGAGTGTCAATCGTGCATGTAGTGCATAGATTGTGTCTTTTAGCATTTTGTGTTGGTTGCATTTTTTTGTGAAAACCCCTGTGTGTAATGAATGGAAACTCTTATTTGGAATGACTGGATATTGGTTGCAATGAATGAATGTTTGAATGTTGCACTGGTTGTTTCTCACTGAAATAAAATTCTTGTTAGTCATGGATGATTGAATTATCTTTATTTTATGCAAATGTTTACATGACTCATAGTTGCCATCATCAAAAAAGGGGAGATTGTTGGAACCCTAGTTTTGATGATGTCACACTATGATTCATGGAGTGAGCGAAACTGTATGTGAGTTGTCAATTCTAAGCATAAGTCTTTGTCTTCAATCAGATCATTGTTGCACAGTTCATCATGTCATCAGGTCGATGCATTCATCTTAGTTGAAGTCATCAGGTTGATGCACTTAGAAGTCGGGTCGATGCTGCTGTACAAGCAGTGCTAGCTTTTGCCCTGGCAGGTCGATGCAGTTGTTCTTGTTCTGGGTTGTCAGGTCGACACTGTTGATGTTGTCTTGTTGCATTCGTTCAACAATTTGAACAGTCAGGTTGATGCACCGTAATTGATGCATCGACGCAACTATATAACTTCATGTGTTCATCTCTTGTTACCTCGCGTATCAGGTCAACTTGTGTGTTACACAGGTTGATGTAATGTTGCTGCATCGTTGCATCCGTTCATCATACTGGTGAGACAGGTCGATGCACCTTATTGTTGCATTAACTCATCTGAATAATCTCATGCATTCAGTCGTATGTTTTGGTTGTTTTCATGAAATGGCATAAGTCTGCATTCCTTAAGCACTTATTATAATATCTCATAAGCCATATGATGATAAGGTTGATGACAATTTTCCACATCTACTTTGGCAGGAATATCAGGATAAAGAGCATCCAGAAATAGTTCAACAATCTGTTAGAAAACCTAGAAAGCAGAAATTGTTAAAGACTCAAGTGGCTCACGTGACTCGAACTTGAATCTGAATGGCACGTGATCCTAGGTGAATTGCTAGTTTACGAAGACTCCAACTGAAGGATATTCCACGTGGCTGTCACTTGGAAATCATTTCTTGTTCATCTGACACGTGGACTCGATCAGCACTTTCTAGAAGTTCCTTTGGCGGGAGTGTTCCCTCCACACGCCGAAAGGAGTCTTGTGGGGACCACAAGAATCATACTCGCTGAATAAAAGGTATTGTGTACGGGACTGAAAACAGTGAACAAGAGAGAAAATTAAGAGAGGAAGAAGAACATCGATCAGTAGAAGGAGACATAGAGCCGGTGAGCTGAAAGGAGAACGAGAGGAAAAAGTAGAGAAGAGAGGAGAGTCTGAGAGAAGATAGTGAAAAGAGTTGCTAAAGCTTCGACTTCAGGATCAGATCCAGAATCGACTGCTCAATAGAGCTACATTATTTTTAAGTTCTATCTATGTTTTGTTATGTTCTTTTTATTTTCTCTTTGAATCTTTCTTCAAGCTGTTAGGCAGCGGAGCAAGCTGTGTTGCTCAGCGGCGAGTATTTGTTCCTCGGACAGTAAGCTGTGAGGCTCAGCTGTCTGGGATTGGTTCCCCAAAGCTGTGGATCAACGGTTTGTAGGGATTTGTCCCTGAAGCTGTGGATCAGCGGTTAAGCTGTGCATCAGCGGAAATCCTCACTCTAGTTTGAGTGAGGGGTGGATGTAGGCAGACAGATGTCTGGCCGAACCACCTAAAAATTCGGTGTCCTGTGTGATTGTTTGAGTGGCTGTTTTAATTTCTTTGTGTGGGGTCGATCCATGTGCATTCGCTTGCTGTGCAGCGCGTTCACTGCTATACTCACTTGCTATACTCACTAAGTGTTTGAGTGTTTGTCCTAGTATAGCATCAGTTCCATTCGAGCCATCATAAGTTTTTAATTCTGCACGAATTTTTAATAGTGAGATATATTCACCCCCCTCTAGATCTCGCTCCTGCACCCTAACATGACGCACCTGATTGCTCGAGAGCTACATACAACCTCAACCACCAACAGGCTACACCATAAGGCATTCTGCGCGCTTCATGAAGGGAACAAGCGTAAACACAGTCCCCATCCAACAGCTCTCGCATCTATAAATCCCATACTCGACTCTGCAAGTTCTACTCAGGACAACACCTACGTCAATGGCATGACAACCAACACGATCCTTCTGGCCAAAATGACCTTGCACTGGGTGTGAACGTGTCACTATGGTGTGATTGAAAAGAAAACTGAAAATGAAAAAAAAAACTAGTAGACATCTAATTGGAGTAAAGGAACAATGAATGAAGTAAAGGGGAGCACGTGGTGCTCAATAGAACGTGATTGCCAGAGGAATATCCTCAATATATTGAAAATAAGTGATCGCAAGAAATACCTGATGAAGCGGGTGTGTGGATTCTGCTTCCGCCTTTAACCGGCCGGCCGGCTAAAGATGGTCTTTTCTTTTGATTACCCTGAAACAAACACAGACAATAGAAAAGCACTGAATTAGAGACAGGTCGTGCAATATCAACTCTTAATGATAATGAACATATGTAGAATGCGAGGCGAACACACCTTGTGTGTTTTTAAACCCCTTAAGTGTAAAGGGTAGGAGTATGAATGCTGTGCAGTGAAGTGAATAAGGATCTAGCGAGGGCCAGATATAACGCGTGTGAGCAATGACATGGATGCAACGTGCTAGGCAAAACTCTGTACTGACTTAACCTGTGCATGGGCATTTAATCAGAACAATGCACTCAAAACATCATTTCATCATCAATGCACAAGGGGCTGGACCTAACACTCTCCCCATAGCAGTTAGCATAGATCATCATCAGTCTTAAGTGGTGACTCATTGAGTTGCTATCATCAAAATAACACCACCCTATCATCAAAGCATAAGGGGCACAACAATCTCCCCCTTCTTGATGATGTCAACACAATGAGTTATATAGACTCAGCAAATAATTCTCCCCCTTTGACATAATCAAAAAGGAAATGGTTTGCGAGTGGAATGAAAGATATGTATGAAATCTGATACCAATTCCCCCCCATAGAAACATGCAAAATGAGCACTGAAGAATAAAATATAAGAACTCCCCCTATCAACCATGAATGTTTGACTACTCTCCCCTTAAATGCAGATGACCCAGAACTCCCCCTGAAGTGCAGGAATGAACTCTGGTTATCCAATGAAGCAATCTGAAATCTGCCACCACAAGGAATCCAAAACAATAATGGTTGTGACATCTCACATATGCATGGATAGAATAGAGTAGGTGGAAGGTCTACAGAACTAGAACTGGTTACAGAAATAAGATGGAAGATTCCAACAGGTGAGAAACAGTCAAAGCACAGTACATCTCAAGGAACAATTAATCAACCGATAAGAGAGAATTGTCAAAAAAGTTCCTGTTGATCAAGGTGTCAGGGATGAATCATATTATGAGGGATTGTAAGGCATGCACCACTACAATAAGACTTAACATGAATAGACCCTCCTATCATAGAGGGTTATGAATTGGCAACTTGACCAACCTGATTTAATTATGATGTATACCAAACTTGTCAATTAAATTCAATACTTATATCTGAATTCAAGTTTTAATAAAGGTGAACCAAATAATCAGATAACACTCAGGACCAATCATCTTTATCTTACACGCATGATCTCAATGACTCCTTTGAGAGTTACATAGATTAGTATTGAGATTAAACACTTTTACAAGAGCATGAGTTGACAGAGTTTGCAAGATATTTTCATTATACTTTTCTTGAGCAATTTAAGTTGATCAACACCTTTTTACGTGAGGCACAACACGTCTCAGGTGAAGTGACCTAGTTACTCAGTGTGATAACTTTCATTGCCCCTTAACATTGAGACCAGAGTTGACAATGGAAGTGTCTTTTTACGTGAGGAGACACCTTGATTAGAGGCCAGACTCCTCAGTTACTTAACACAAACATGCCATTGCTCTGTCAAGTTTTTCAATAAATTTTCACCAGAGATAACTATGGCACTTCATGACATCGGATTACTATATTTCATTGATACAGTACCCAGTTTCTCAGTGACCAAGTCATTGCTCTGAATTCAATTTTTTTTCTTTTTGTAAACATTTATCAAGTTAATGTTTAAAAATAATACTCACTCTATGTATCTCAACCAAAGATAGCCTTGATTTAAAATATTCAGATTTCAGATGAGTGAGTCTAAGGTTTTCATGACATATGTGGTTAAAATTTATTAAAGCTTACCATTCTGATATTTTCAAGTCATTTAAATGTAAATCTGAGAATACATAACTCTTACATCAGTCTGATTTAGTGGTTATTCTTAAACCTATATCATAGGAGTTTCTACATGATTCTCAGACTGAATTGCATGGTCTGCAACTTGTGATCCTCAGATCAGATCAGAAATACAGCTGACTAACTTATCAACAATAGAAATAAATCAGTCACACCAGCTAAGAAGAATGTGAAGGATAAGTGTAAGCTGGTGGAAGAAACAACAACAGGAAAGAGGAGCATCAGAAGAGTGTATATCAACAAACAATAGCTGAGTCTAGATAACAGATAGATCAGCTATTTCAGTGAAGATAGCAGAGAATTCAAGTGAAACAAATTGAGATCATTAGAAGATTCACTTGACTGGATAGGAGGATTTCAGGTGAAAGTGAACAAGATGGACTAAAAGCTCCCTCTATCTAGATGCATCATGTAAAGAACAAAGCAAGAGTAGCAGTATGGTTAATCAAGAATAGTTTAACTCCCCCTGACTAAGTGCATGATATGTAATTAAAGCACCGCACATGATTTCAAAGTTTTCATTCAAATATGATTCATGCAATTCAGACAGCAGGGAACTACTGATTACGCAATTCACATTTAGGAAATTTCAATTTAGCACCAACAGAGCAGCATGATATACAGTCATTTCAAATTCGCAATTTTGGATGATGGAATTTTAAAAAGAGTGCTCAGAACTGACCTGAGGCGTAGGATCCCGGGGTTTTCATTTTGAGTACCTTGGCTTATTAACCTCCCTTTCTTTCATTCCAAGGCACACCTGCAGCATATTAATCATTTTGATCCTGTAGGGACCCAAACAGCCTTAGGTCCTGTGTTAACCTTGACAGGTGTTCTGAACAGTCTTTTAGCAACATTATCATCATAATCCATCAGGTAACAACTATCCATGGAGTGACCAAATTTTTCGGTCCTATAATGCATATCAACAACAGTCTGAGACCCGTGAACATAAGCATGAAATATTCGGTTGTATGCATGGACAGTTTGTTTCTTATTACCAGACAACCAACAAATTGCAGACTCATGACCTGATTTATCACAGTTGAAGCACGAAATATTTACAGGTCTTGTTCAAGGGAACTTAGCAGATTTGGAGTTAACATGATTTCCCTGATCATACCAGCAGAAGGCAGCAATGTGACCAAAATTCCCACAGCAATAACATTGAATTTTCTTTTTCTGATCAGTAGAAGGTTTCCTAGGAAGATGATTTCTAGGATACATCCTAACAAAATTTCTTTCATCATTTATCAATGTTACAGAGTCATGCATAATATGCCCAACCTTCCCACAATAGTGACATGGTACTACCTTTTTATTCACAGTCACTTGATTGATAGAATTAACATTCGCATGAGAGTGTGAATGTATGTGTGAGTAGTGAGTAGCATGCACATGTAAATCAGGGACAGGTTTGGGCTTATTCATATTAACAATTTTCTTTGATTTTTGAAACTTTTTCTGATTTTTATCTGAATTTTTCGGCTTTCTTTACAGTGAATTGAAAGATAGAAGCACTAGATTGGTTAGCATGTTCAGAACTTTTCATGAATATAGTTGGCTTCTTATTTTCATTAGTTTGTTTATTGAAAGGCACATAACCTAGTCCTTCTTTCTGAAAATTCACCTTAGTGCCAAGCAGTTTGTTCAAATTGTCATTTTCTTTCACAAATTTAGACATAGAGGCTTTTAGATCATCAATTTCAGTTTACAATAACACAATGTCATCTTCACATGAGATTATTTGATTATGCAAACCATCATTGAGTCTTTTCAAAATTTCATTTTCCTACAATATCTTCAAATTCTCATTAGCTTCTATGTCATTCAAAATTGCCTTACCTTTTTCAATGTCCATCAGTTTTTCAGAAAGCACAATGTTCAAAACCATCAGTTTCTTGTTTTGATATTTCAAGTAACCATTTTCTTCAAACAGTTTTTCTCCACTTTCTTCAACGTCAGTTTTCTTTACCAACAATAATTGGTTTTCTTCTTTCAGGGATTTGATTAATTCCTTTTGCAGATTATCATCATGATCTATATCATTAATCAAATCTCTGAGAATGGCACATTCATTGCAAGAATTATTTTCACTAGTGAGTTTGTTTCTAAGGTTCACATTTTCAGATTTCAAATTGTTCAACTCATCTTTTTCTTTATTCATGTCAGATTTCAAGTTTTCATTCTCTGCCTTCAAACGAGTAACTTCATGAATAATATCTTTTCTCATTTTTCTCTTTTCAGATTTGACTCTATCATATTTAATCAATAAATGCTCATTCATTGCAACTAAATCATCATAACTAATATTCTCTATCCTAGAGTTTACCTGAGAGGATGAGTCCTCGGACTGATCTCTGGCCATGAAGCACATTTCCTCATCTCTGCACGATCTCTCTCCAATATTCGGTTGATGATTTCTGAGGCGCTCCTGCACTCATCAACAAATGAAAAGCAATGAGAGTCTATTGCCCTTTTTGTTAGATCTAGGGCTTTTTGATTTTCTTCAGATTTCAGTCTATCTGAGGACTTCCATTTGGATTTATCCTCAGGAACTTCATATGGACTGTAAGCTATGAGTATCCATAAATCAGAATTCATATGAATCACATAGTCTCTAAAACGACCGTACCATCGATAGAAGTCTAAACTAGTGAATACATGAATTTCAGCCATAAGTGCAAGATGAAACAGATCAGATCAAGAGCAATGCTAGTAGAGAGCTCAAAACAATGCAAGTGAACAGATCAACTTAGATCGCACCGAAGCCAATTACGGATCGGATCTGCAGGTCGCTGGACCCTCTGTGCAGACACCCGCTCTGATACCAATTGTTGAGAACGGTACGATGGATTCAAAGGGGGGGTGAATGAATCCCTCTTACAAAATTTACCCGAATTGAAAACTCAACCTGATGAACTTAAACCTGATGCGGAATTAAACACGTTCATGACTGTAGGTTGAAATAGAGTCTAGCATACATCGATCTTTTAACACAAGAACAAACATTGTTGTTAACCGAACCCATTCAAGTGATCAACTGCAACTTAGACACTCAGATGGGTTGAGCAAATCAGACGCACTCCAGAACAGTGATTAAGTAATCAAAGTGACTTTCACAAGAACAATAACAGATGATTGATATGCAATCAAATTCCTTGCTAGATAGAAGATCCAAATCGGCCTATGCATACATCTAGCAAATCGAATATGACAATCAAACCACAATAGATAAAGAATTTTTAGGTGGTTCGGTTCACAGACCTACGTCCACCCCACACTCAACCCGAGTGTGGATTCCTGCTGACTCACAGCTTGAACGGCTGGGCAACACAGCTTGCCTACATCAGCTGGGCCTCACAGCTTGCCATCCGCTGAGCATCACAGCTTGCTATCCCGTTGAGCATCACAGCTTGCTGTCTAAGGTAACCACCTTGCCTGTTGAGCATCACAGCTTGCTCTGCTGACTCACAGCTTGAAAGAAAGGTTTAAAAGAAAAATAAGAAAATGAAATCACAGCATCGGAAAGCTAAAATAGAATCAGATGAAATGTGGCTCTCGCAGGAGCTGACTGGCATGAATCTGATCCATAGTCCAGTAGAAACGAATCTTAAAGCAGCTTCCCTTTCTACTCCTTGAGCTCTCTCTTTCTTCCTCTTCTTCTGCTTCTTTTCCCTCTCTATTGTTCTCTCTTTTCTTCTCTCGATCTCTGCTCTCAAAGGACTCTCTCTCTTTCTTCTTCTTCTTCATTTCTTTTCTTCTCTGCTACTCTCTCTTTTTCTCTCTCCTTCTCTTCTTCTCTCTTTCTCCTCTTTCTCTTCTCTCTGGATCGTGCAGGCTCCACACACTTCACGATCATCTTCTCCAGATGGAGAAGTCTTCTTTTTATAGAAGCAGCAGATAGGTGGGCGTGTGTCCTCCACAGTTCCCAACCAAGAGCCTAGACCACGTGGCAGCATTTCACTTATTGCATTACACGTGTCACAATCCTGAGCCATCTCCATTCTTGGATCACGTGCCCTTATTAAGCTCCTCGAGCAGCAGTCCTATCAGATCAGGCTTGTTATCAGTGTTGTTGGATTTTCCAGAATCTCCCTTGTGATTTGTTGCTCCACGTGAGGTATGGGACCCACGTGGTGCATCGGCGCTTGACAGCCCAACCCGCCGCATGGATTATGGGGTCCATGTACGAAGCCCCTCATGTCCACCCATAGCACGATAGTGTGGGGTTCTGCACTGCCATAAGGAAATAAGGTTCCACCTTTGCTACAAGCTAGAGCTTTTAGCGCAACGGTAGGGGCTTGATCCTATAAACTAGTATCAGAGCGAGGTCGCGGGTTCAAATCCCCCGGGTGTCGCTGGGGGGGAGATTGTTGGATTTTCCAGCGTCTCCCTTGTGATTTGTTGCTCCACGTGGGGTATGGGAACCACGTGGTGCATCGGCGCTTGACAGCCCAACCCGCCGCATGGATTATGGGGTCCATGTGCGAAGCCCCTCATGTCCACCCAAAGCACGATAGTGTGGGGTTCTGCGCTGCCATAAGGAAATAAGGTTCCGCCTTCGCTACTAGCTCGAGCTTTTAGCGCAACGGTAGGGGCTTGATCCTATAAACTGGTATCAGAGCGTTGTTTCTGATCCATCATGGTTCACGTATATAGAGAGGTGAATCGTGTCATAGACAGCCTCGCCACACATGCCTGCCTCTCCTCCTCCAGCTTCACTGATCACTCGTTTGCTGAGCTGCCCATGATGTGCCGGGGCAATGTTGTGCTTGATAGATCCAGGTCCCCTAGTATTAGACTTGTTTAATGTCTATCATTATGTACTCTTGGGGTTTAGCCTGCCCTATTATGGTTTCATCAATAAAATTTTGGTGATAGATTGAGCACCTGGGGGAGTGGTTCTCTCCCCTCTGCTGGAGGGGGGTGCACTCGACTGGCTACGCACTCTGTTACCCCCTTGATTTAAAAAAATAAGAAGCATTGCCTCGTACTTCTTCTTTCTTCTTCTGAAATCGTTAGTACTGTTGCGCGTGAAGAAGAAGCCTGTCGTGTTCTCCTTTCTATATCCTACAGTTGCAGTTGTTGCTGCTCTTATTCTTATCTTTTTCTTTACGTTCGTTGTTCCAATCAACCCACAAGGTAGGTTTTCTCAAGAAAGGAAGCCCAATACGATAGAAAACTAGTGTTGCATGCATAAACATCTTATTATCATCTCAGTATCTACTCTGCATGAATCTAATCTTAAGTTTTTCGAAGATTAACGTTTCTGTCACATATGTTGAATAAGCGACATGCCTCTAGTCGCCTACAACTGAACAACCGCGTGGAAGGTCACGAATTCAAAATTTGCAACGGTCTTTGTAGATATTTCTTTTGTGACGATGTGTGTTGATGATGTGATGTGTGTAGTGATATGTGAATATGGTGTAAGCAAGTGATGCACTAACTCAAGCAATCAATACCAAGCATGAAATTCGTGGGCATGCAATCTTAATAGTGCAGAAATAAAGAAGAGAGAAATAAAAACACAGGCCAGGGCGTGGAGCAAAGGAGTAAGAGAAAGACACACACCATAGGTATAGAATAACTAAAAATAAAAGAGAAAGTAAGAAAGAGATGACCAATACCCAAATAAAGGAAGGTGTGATCGTCACCAAAGTAAATAATGCAGTAAAACCACACTATGTACCTTGGAAAGAGCCGAGTGAGACCACCTGCCCGGGGTAGAAAGAAACTAGGAGCTGCGATAGAAAACGGTCCTTAAGATGACCGCCAGACAACTGATGACGTGGAAATGTGGAGCATGGCGTCGCAAGTTACATGAATGAGCATACATGCATAAGTGATAACACAATGTGCCAATCAAGTGAATAGCATGAATATGTGACTATGTGAACATGATAGCATGATCATATAGTAATGAAAAGGCAATAAAAGATGTAGAAGAATACCGTGATCGCCACCAAGGAATGACAACGCCAAAGGATATGAAAGATAACTATGTGCGTTGTGTACCTTGGAAAAAGAAGATGATCACGCTCAATATCAAGGACGCGGGGACCATGTGGATTACCTCTCCTCGCCTTCCAGTCGGCTAGAAGGTAAGGGCCTCACTTTCCAAACTTTCCTATGAAACAAAGACAACACAAAAGGCGAAACCCATTAGAAAATGCTAAGTGTAGAAATCTGCCCAAGTGCATAAAGTAGCATGAAAGATTGAGGGCAAACTCACCGAGGGAGGGTTTTTAACCCTTGTGGAAGGGTGCAAACAATACGTGTGTATATTATGATGAGATTAAAATGCAGAGATTGATTTAATATGCCATGATGAACATAGATAAACAAGGTGTAAAGTGCAAGTCACAAGAAAAACTGTGCAAACAGTGCAAATTGGGTGCAAAGACTGATGAAAATAGTAGGGAAAACGAAGTCTAAACAGGGAGAAAATTGAGATGACAGAAGACTTGAGCGTTGTGAAGAAGTAGGAACAAGAATCACTCTAAAAGGAGGTCGGGACAGAAAGTTATGACGTCGGAGATTTGGGGAAAATGCAAATAGTGCAGAAAATGCAGAACATGGCACAAATCGAACCCAAAGAATGATGAATATCTTGTAGAACAAGACACCAAAAAAGGAAAGAGATGATGCTATGGAAAGGTGGGAATATTGTGATGAAACTAGGGTAAAAATTACGGTTTAAAATAGGGAAGACAATGGTGAAAAATGGGGTGGAAAACGCAAGAAAACAATGGGGTGCAGAACATGACAGAACAAAGACTAAGTGTGAAAATAGAATGAAAGTGCAAAACTCATGGACAAAAATATGTATGAAGATGATGACATAAGGAGCCCAAAATCAAGGAAAATAAAGATTATACTTCCCTTCAGAGCCTGGAGTTGAAAGGATGGATCAAAAGTGCACCATGGCCTCTCTCCGGCGACGCAAACGTGCCCTCGTCGCAAGAAATCTGGGTTTCAAAAAAGTGCAGAATAGAGTGGTGAAACCTGAAAAGTTGGGGCTTGGAAGAGGGGGAAAAGATAGGAGAAATAAGGCACACATATAATCAAAATTAAGCTAATACTCTCCTCTTCAAGATGGAGTTGAAGGAGGATGAAGAGGATGAAGCATGACTCTCCCCCGGCTTGATGAACATGCCCCCGTCGCGGAGTTGTAGCGGAATAGCAACAAAACTATGATGATTTGCCAAAAGGAGGGACAAAGTTAAGAGGGCAAACGTTGATGAAATTGAACAAATAAGGAACCAAAATGAAGCTTATACTTCTCTCTTCAGACTAGGGTCGAAGGAGGATGAAGACAGTGCGGCATGGCTTCGCCGTCGCCTTGGAAACGCGCCCCCCGCGTAAAGTTAGCACAGGGCCCTTTATATAGAAAACTACCCAAATCCCCAACTTCCCACCATAATTTTTAGAGATAGAGTCCATCAAATCTCGAGGTCTATGGATCAATCTCAAGATAATACAAAGGATGAGAAGTAGGAACAAGTGGGACTCAATTTGGAGAAAGGATTTGGAAGATATGGCTCTTGGAAGGAGGGCCCATCGTGCAAGAAATAGAGTTTGTGCTGAACTAGGATTGCACAAACCCCAAACTTCCGTCCATGATTTTGAGCAAGATAGCCAATGAAAATTAGAGTTCTTTGCATAAAATTCGAGATAATATCATGGAGAAGCCATAGGAACAAACGGGGACTGATTCGGATAAGAATTTGAAAAGATATAGCCATACAAAGAAGGCCACGGCGCATAGATCGGTGCAGAAGCTGGACTTTGCTGGTGCCTAGCAGTCGGCCGACTAACCGCTTGGCCCACCAAGCGGTTAGTCGACTGACCACTAGGCAGCAAAGGGTGGTTTTGCATTTTGGTCCCCCGGATGCCCGTTTAACGTCCAAATCAACCCGGAACGGGCCCGAAAGTTGGGGAATCGACGGTATATGCTTCCAAGGCTAAATGGGCTTGAAAAATGGCCAAGACATGGGCTTGAGATAGGCTCAAAGATGACTCTAAAACAATGGTTAATTTCGGGGCATTATGGAGATAAATAAGAGAAATAACGCGACTTATGGGTCAAAATGGGTGTCAACAGATGCCCCTCCTTGATGTCTGCTTTGCAGGGAATGAGCAAAAGCGATGCAAAGGCGGAATGGAAAGAAGATGGAGCAAAGGTGACAGCGATGTGAAATAGAGATGAAGTAGAAAAGAAGCGGAGAGAACTGATAAGCAGGCATCAAGGAAAAAGACACCCGTCACAACCCACAAGCGACAGGAATTCTCCCGAAAATGCTGAACTAACCACCTGGAATGGATGACGCGGATGAGACATGTTTGGAGAGGTAAACTAAGGGAGAGGAAACACGACCAGCCTCATTGGGGACACAATACACTGACAATGAGTGGGTCGGAAGGAAACATAGCTGAAAAGCTGGAAAAGGAAAGATAAAACTGAGATAAAATCTAGACAAGAATCACGCCGGCCAACCAGACCAAACGGGCAGATCAAAAAAATCTATCAAATTTGTAGTGGAATGAGAATCTCTTATCCAAGAGAAAGACAACACAATCAACCATTGCTGAGGAGAAACCTTGAACGAATCACGAGGCGTGAGTGCTCAAAATGACATGATGCATGCTGGGCTAAAATAAAGAAATCATCAAAATGAATGCAAAGAAAGCATAAAATAGAAAGTACTCAAGGATACTATTGCTAAACTAAGCCAAAACGGGGTCAAGAGTCTTCTTGCAACAACGGCGTGTGAGACAGAGTCCGTTGTCCCCCACCCGACTCAACCGAGCGGCCTATCCAATGATTAAACGTATGCTCTTAGATCATCATCATTTTTGTTAAAGGGGAACATTAGATCCAAGAACACACGGGCAACCAGCTGGTCCTTGAGATGCTATAATAATGTAGATACCATATAGTAATGCAATATTGAGTAGGGATAAAGAGCCATACCTAACTTACCTGCCAAGCGAAACGATATTTTTATTTTTTTGATTTTTATGGATTTTCAAATAAAACAACCAACAACATGAACATAATATAAAAATGAACATAACGTAACGAACAAATGAACGAAAAAGATAGCTCAACATAACATATCAACGAATGAACCAACAACACATGCAAGACACTATGTATGTATGACGAACATGGTGGGACAAGACAACAATGCAGTGGGACAACACACGGTTGGGACAAGAACATGTGGGACAACAACACATGTGGGATGACAACATGAGATGAGACAACATATGCGGGATGACAACATGAGACATGACAGATATGCTCTCCAATCAAGCCCAAGATCAGACGAAGCAGAACTGTCGGGTTCATAATTGTGAGGCGAAGAGCCCTCTCATAAAGATATGATCAAAGTGAGCTAAAGCTAAGCAAAGCATAAGAAGGACATGAGCTTCAGAATAGATCGAGAGACAAGATTGAAGATGAGAGAACAGATCAGAAGCACGTGAACAGGAGATAGAGCAAATGATAAGAAGCTAAGAAGCTTGAATACCTGCAACTTGCAACCTGCACACTTAGCAAATAGATCATACATGTCCTTAAAATAAATAAAAGGAACAAAAAGACAAATATTTTTGGATTTTTGATAATTTTCTAATTTTTTTGGATTTTTAAAAATATTTGATTATTTTTTGATTTTTGAAGTATTTGATTTTTTTAGATTTTAAAATATTTATTTTTTTGTTAGATTTTGGGCAATATTTGATTTTTTTTGGATTTTGAAAATTTTGACATATCTGATTTTTTTTAGACTTTTTGTAATATTTGATTTTTTTAGATTTTGACATAGCAATCCGCAGCACCCAAATACGGGCTCAAACTACTGGCTAGGGATCGTCATCCCCCCCCTTTCATTGAAGACTTCCCTTGAGCAGGGCGTGCATATGAGGGTGGCTCACCACAACCAATCGCCTCTAAAGAACGGTGCTCCTACTAAGGCCATACCCGGGATACAACTCAACCTAAGAGGGAGAAGCAGAAGAAAATTGGAGAGAAGCTTTATACAGGATGAGAAACATCAGGATTTAAATTCCTTCCAGGACACTACCCCTCAAAGATATAGTCTGTTGCGCCAGGACTTTCTGTCTTTGATTTTGAGACCCATATTTATCAGGCATGCGTGCGACCGGGCTCATGATGTCCCGCGGGGAACTGTACTACCACTCTTTGCCATGCCTTTGATTTCATAATTTTGCATATTCATTCTTATTGATTTTCTTTTGATAGCTCTTATTGGCTAGATTCAGCATGAAAGCTCACTTTTATGAGTCAAGACTGCCCCTATTTGAGACCTCTCTCGTATTAGGGAGCGCTAAGGTTGGTCATCTTATCCATCAATCTCTTGTCCCTGCACTTGGCCGAGAAGAGAAAAGAAAAGACCTTTGTGCATACCCATGGTATGGCTAAAGCAGCAACGGTGTGCCTTAGAGAGATCGGCTATGGCTCGCCGTGTAGTGTGTGAAAACCCATGCAAAAGGTCACCCTCGACAATCGAGGAAAGAAACTAAACTCCCAACGTAGAGCTATCACCAGCCTAAGGATGTTGCAAAATCAAACTCATTTTGACTGAGCTTAACTAAGCAAATTTCTAAAAGCCACTCAAACATGTAGAGGAATAGCATTATTATAACAATGTGCATGAAGTAATAATAGAAATGATAGTATATTCTTGCACAAAATAAAGATACCTTGCAAATCCATTGTATGGAAGTAGCATCCTGAAGCGATCTTGATCATCGAGCCTCATATTCCTTACTTGATAGGACAAAGATGAGAGGATAACGAGGAGTTGTAGATTCCTCGACACGGAGGAGCAACGGACATCATACTGGATGAAGAGGGATAAAAAGGAAGAAAGACGAGGGCTAGAACTCCTTCGTTGAGGTGTAGAGACCCTGATATCAAGGAACCAGATACAGAATAAACCAGATCAGCTAAGATCAAGGTGGGCTAAAGCCTCGAAAATAGTATGAAAAAGGGCAATGACCCTGAAAGGGTGAAGAAGAGTGAATCGAAAAATGAGAAGAAGAATCATCCGACGCGGTCGGAGAAAGATAATGGCAGACACCTGACAAGGTCGGGGATTGAGAATGAGAGACACCTGACAGGGTCGGGAAAGGAGAACTAGAATCACCCGATAGGGTCGGGGAAGGAAAATTAGAACTCGGAGATACTGGAGGAGAAGAATCAGAAGATATCCTAGGATCAGGATGATGAGAGGGCATAGGCCGAGGCCTAGAATTGTGAGAGGAGGGAAAATCCAGAGACTCTGGATGGTAAGAAGAGGAATGGGGGTTTGCGGACTGGGGAAGAGAGGAGAAGATGATGGCAGCAGGATTTGAAGTGGGAAGATACATCACCCAAGGGTGGGAACTGAGCAAGAGAAAGGATGAATGAAAAGAAGGAGAAAGAGAAGTGGACCCCTTAGTGCACCCTACGCGGCCTTTGATCTTGTGATGCCGCCTTTTCTTAGCGGAAACTGGCTTGTAGTAGACCTGCCTGGCGCGGGCTTGAATCCTTGGGCACCTTGCCTTGCAATATCTTCTTAGATAGCGAGCCCATCTAGCAGACGTCCTGGCCTGGCTATGAATATGCAGCCTTACCGGGGTGGTTGCCCCTAGACACCCGGTGCTAACACCATGTGGACATTCTTGAATAGTGAACTCCTTAGATGGATGAACATCAAAGAACCATGGAGTCCTGTAACCCGGCATAAGGATCCTGAGATTTGGCAACTCCACTCGGTGATCAGCCTTGAAACACAACTCTCTTGATAAAAGAGCAAGACGAGACTGAGGGAGAGCAATACATGGCGTTGACGTGGCCGGCGTACTGATAAACTGAGAGAGATTGAATAAGGTGTGAAGAATGTCTTTTGAGAATATAAAAGATACGGCCAATTGCCCCTTGAACATAGAGTGCATAATCTGCTTGGCGGCCATATGAGTTAGCACAATCCAGGTGGAGAACCCCTCTTGGCCAATTATTTGAACTGCGACAGAGCAAGGAGTAATAACAACATCAATAATCAAACCTCCGACAAGCAATGAGATTGACACCGGCCTCGCTTGACAGGAAACTAGCACCAATGCGAGGGAATGCTTCTTAGTAACCGGCATATGAGATAGTGGCACATCAACCCCGAGATAGCCTGGGACTAGGACATGTATCGACATAAGGAGGATAAACTCTTGAACTTTAAAATGCACAACCGACAAGTAATCGTCTTGACTTGGCTCATCGTCTCCCTGGGTACCAGACCCGAGGGGCACCGAAGGTAGCGCACACCCACTCCGTGGGGGGTAAGTGGATGGAGAAGTGGAGGTGGTTGAAATAGGTTCAGATGGCGTGGAGGCTTCAACGAGAGTGGTGTGTTTAGGTGGAGGCAAAGGGGTTGTGATGATGGCAAGCTTGAGTGTGGGCAAAGGTTAAGCCAGAGGTGAAGGTGTGGGTATAGCCTGCTCGGGCTCAAGTCACGATGGTGACGAATGTTAGGGTGCTAGACCCGGATTTAGAGGGGGGTGAATGAATCCCCCTATAAAAATTGCCCAATAAAAACTATACTGGACACTACTGCGGAATTATAAACTAATTAAGCTCTACAGAAGAAATCAATGGTGCTCTTGATTAAACAGATGGGCTGCTAGAGTGTAGACTCCTAAGCAAATCTATGTTGTTGACAGAGCCCAATCAAGCATGCGTATACACAACATCCATTAAGTCAGAATCGTAGTCAGGAATGTACTTGAGCATTCATCTACTGTAAGAGGAGACTATCAGGTATGCAATTAGAGCGATAACCTAGGCATGCATCTAGCAGATCAGAGTGAACAATCAAACCATGATAGCCAAGGAATTTTAGATGGTTCAGTCTGCTACCCGCAGACCTACGTCCATCCCCCACTCAAACCAGAGTGAGGCTTCCCGCTGATACACAGCTTAAACTGCCGGGCATTACAGCTTGCCTACAACCGCTTAGCAACACGGCTTGCTTTCGCTGAGCAATCACAGCTTGCTGTCTAGAGGAACCAATCCTCTGCACCGCTGAGTAACACAGCTTGCTGTCCAGAGGAAACAATCCTCTACAATGCTGACACACAACTTGAAACAAAGGTTTAAAAGGAAAAACAAGTACGAGAAAATTCAGCTATGGAAAGCTGGAGATAAAGCACAAGAATGTAGCTCTCGTAGGAGCAAGTTGGTCTGGATCTGATCCAGAAACCAACAGATAGCAGATCTACAATTTGCTTCAGCCGCTTCACTATCACTTCTCTCTTCTCTCTCGAGCTATCTCTTTCTCAGCACTCTCACACTACTGCATTCTATCTTCTTTCTTCTCTCTATCGGCTTTTCTTCTTGCTCTCTAGTTCTTCTCTCTTTTTCTCTCTTCTCTGCTCTCTGAATTCCCTTCTTCTGATCTTCACATCTGCAACACTTTTTTTTGGTCCGAATGTAGAAGAGGGATCTATATATATCTTCAGCCTGGGACCCACGAGCTCACGCATTGCGCGTGTGGAGGGAATACTCCCGCCAAGAGATTCCAGAAAGCTCTCAGCCACGTGTCAGGTGCGAATCGGACAATGATCCTCGTGGCATAAGGTCCACTGATTACATCCCTTGGATCATGTGCCAATAATTACTTCTGTTATCCTCCACGAGCTCACGTGCTTCCTTCATCCTGTCAGTTAGAAGTAATTAGTCATATGGTATAGAACGAAGTTTGCACTGACTTAATATGGCATGAGGCAAAGGATGCACCGAGCGAGCTTATGCATAAGGCAAATAGTGCACCGACCTATATATGCGCATGAGATAAAAGATGCTCAGACCTTTACATGGATAGGAACAGTGGTATGCACGGACATGATTAACACCAATGCAAACTAGCACCGACCCTCATACGCTAGTTGGGAAACATGCACCGAGGCAAGGACTTATTATGTCTAATGCAAGACTTGCACTGAGGCAAGGAATGCACCGACCTCGTTGTACACAGTGAGTTGCACGGACTTGGCCATGCAAAAGATGAAGTATGAACAGACCTTCAGTATGCATAAGGAAGATGTGCACCGACTCTAAAACATGCACTGACCTTCATTGCTGTGCTACAGTGAAGTGCACGGAGTTGGCTATGCAAAAGGTGAAACATGCACAGACCAATACAAGATAGGTACAAATATTGCACTGATCTCAATAGTGAAATGCACATACCTATATAGTACCATGTATAGACCTGGGATGCATGTTCACAGACTCTAACAAACTCATACCTAATGTGCACCGATGCTAACAAGGCAAACACCAAATGTGCACTGACGTTGTTCTGCCTAATGACTGATGTGCACAGACCTTATAAACATGTACAAGGACGTGCATAGACCTTGTATGCCTTCTACAGTGACTTGCGCAGACGTTATGTGCAACACACAGTGAATTGCACCGACTATGTGTGCAATCTTTACATGGAATGCACTGACCTCATAAGCCACTTGAGATGCAAAGTAAGACGCACACATGCACTGACCTAGGCCACATGAGATGCAAGATGAGACAGACACATGCACCGACTATATTGCACTGACCTTGCTAAGATAAGACATTGCACCGACCGATGCACACAAGCACTGACCTAGGCCACATGAGACGCAAGATAAGACGGACACATGCACCAACTATATTGCACTGACCTTGCTAAGGCAAGACATTGCACCGTCCTTGTTGGACTCTATAGAAATCTGCACTGACTATGGTCTAAGAAGACTTGCACCGACCTAATGTTTGTGCTCCCTTAGATATAGCATGAGACGCAAACTTAGACGCAGCACATGCATTGAGACGCATATGCACATGAGATGCAATATAAGACGCATTACATTCACTGAGACACAAATGCACATGAGACGCAACAATTCATGGTGCAAAGGATGTACCGACCCTGACAAGCTCGGACCTCTGGTGTGTGTGAGACGCAATATGAATATATGCTTAGACCTGGTATATGCTTAGACCTAGTATATGCTTAGACCTGGTATGTGCTAAGATGCAAGTGTAGACACATGAAACACAATTATGATGCTTATACACATGAAACACAATTATGATGCATATACAGTAAGTGTTCAATGTAATGTCTTGTTTAAGTGTAGAGATGCAATCATTAAATCTTTCATGCAAACACATGATGACTTGTAGTGTTTGCTATCATCAAAATCACAGTGGCATAACAATCCCTCCCTTTTTGATGATGACAACACTATTAGTCACACTGACTCATGTAAATTATTCTCCCCCTTTGACTTCAGCAAAAAAAAAAGTAGTTTGAGAGAGATATAAGCATGCATGAAATGATTGATTTAGACTCTCCCCCTTTGACTTCATCATTAAAGCATAGAAGAGGTATACTCCCCCTGGATAAATAAAGGAAATCAACAAACACAGGGGCAGATAAGCAACCAAGCACAAGTCAAGAAAGGATTACAAGCAAACCTCCTCCAATAATCAATATGACACCACATACTCTCTCATTTTGACAATCAGCTAAAATGGAAGGACACCATTGATATAGAAAAAATGGACTGAAACTGATATATAGATCGAATAAAAGAAACCTTCTCCCCCTGAAAATGTGATGTATGGAAGTGGGAATTCAGGCAAATGATCTGCAAACTTCGCAGGGACAGTCAAGAGGAACTATCAGAGGTAAGTCTGATACCAAGATTAGAGAAGATCAGTAGATTGATACCAAGATCATCAAAAACACAAGATCAGCCATAGATAATTTCAAGTCGTACTTAAGAAACATCAGGGTCACTGAGTACTATCAAATTGAATTCCATCAACAAGATATTGACTAAATTGCCAATGAATAGATGAGACAGAAAGATTTTCAATAGGGTACTAAATTCATAAATCTTGATAAGCGAATTTTAGACTCTTCTATTATAAGAAATTTTGAATGAGTCTAAACTTATCAGCATGATTTAAGAATGATGTATACAAAGTTTATCAAGAAAATTCAATACTCATATCTGAAACACCTTTTAATATAAATAAACCAAATGCACATATGCCATTCTTGTTTAACCTCCTTCTATCTTACTCATTCAAAATCAATGACTCCTTTGAGAGCTACACAAGATAGTATTGAGATTAAACACATATGAATGTATCTGAACATGTCTTTAATCTTTTTCAGGATTTTTCTTTTGTTCAGCAACATTATTTTTCCTGAGCAAGTCTGGTTAAAATCAACACCTTTTTACGTGAGGCACAACACATCTTAGGTGAAGTGACCCAGTTACTCAGTGTGACAACCATATTGCCTCTTAATGAGAATAGAGTTAGCAATTTGGAGTGTCTTATTACATGAGGAGACACCTTGATCAGAGGCCAGAATCCTCTAGTTACTCAACACAACCATGCCATTGCTCTGTCAGATTTTTAATTATTTTTATAGCAGAGGTAACTATGGCACTTCATGACATGGGTTTACTCTATTTCTTTGATAGGGAACCCAGTTTCTCTGTGACTAAAGTCATTGCTCTGACTTTAGTTTTCTTTCAAATGTTTTCAGATTTTTCAGACAATGCTTAGTACGTTGACATGTTTAAGAACAATACTTACTACATGTATTTTATCCAAAGGAAGCCATGTTTTTAAAGTTTCAGATTTCAGAAGATTTTGCATGGAATTACATGAGACAATTGGTTAAGATTTATTAAAATGATGATTCAGATATTTTTAAGTCTTTTACATCCAAACTTAATGAATACATTAGACTTAAATCAATTTGATTCATCAGACATTCTTAAACCAATATAATAAAAGATTCTTATTTTTAAAATATGTCAGATTTATGATTACGGTACTCAGATTGAAATATTTTCAATTTCAAATGGATCAACATTGACAGTGCAACCAATCAATAGAAGCAACAAGAAATTTCATATAGAGAACAGTAGAGGACAATTAGAAGCATGCATATGAAGTGAAAGAATTGGAACACATGCTTATGCATCAACCAAATTTTCAGGAGGCTGTGAGTTTACACGGATGCAGCGAGAGATATACACTAGAGTAATTCAGATTAGAAACAATAGCTGAGTCTGGAGTATAGACAGATTAGCTTGACAGTAGTGACAAGAATGAGTTCAAGTGACGCTCTCCTTTAGCAACTTAAGGAGTAGCAGATATAGATTTTAGCTTCAAGAAAATTGAGAGCAACACACACAAGAATAGGAGAGTGATTTGAGTGACTAGACAAGAAGGGTTCAGATTGAAAAAGACTAATGAGTCTAAAATGCTCCTCCTATCTAGATGCAGTGAGTCACTTCTTTTTGAATTTTTCAAATAAAAATGATATGTAGTGCAATTCACTATATGTATGCATATGCAATGATTTTCCTAAAAGCATTACATGAATATGAACATGATTGACATGACCATCATGCAGGGGTAGCCAACCTCCCCCTGACAATATGCAATAAAACCCAGAATTCTAAATGCCACAAACGCATGACCATTTATGCATCTACTCACCTTGACTAAATGCATTATATGCAATGAAGACCGAACACATGGTTTTATGATCTATGCTCATGAAGTAGACATGCAATTACAGCCTGAGATGGACTACAATAGACTTCATGTGCATTTCAGATTTTCAAAGAATTTCAGTTAGAGGATGCACAGATGAATTTCGTTATGCTAGAAAAGCTTCAAATTGAGCAGTGCAGATGACACACAAGAATGCAAGTATGTATGCTTAACAAGTTATGCAACCATTGAAATTAGAAATTTCAGATGGCACGATTTAGATTTTTAGAAAACAACATTCGATTCACTTTCAGCTTAAAGTATGCACAATTAATTCAGCAAATGCATTTGATAATCTATGATAGACAAGTTAAACTCAGATGTGAGCATGTATGCATGAAATGCAACTGATTGAAAGAAATTTTATAAAGTGAGAGGATCGAACCTGTAAAGTGCAAAGATGAGATTTTATCAAACTTGGGTGCCTTGGCTTATACAACCCCATTATTCCTCTCCAAGGCACACCTGCAAATTAGCAAACTACTTTGCACAAATAGATACCCAAGAAGTCTTGGGTCCTGCAGAGTTAGTGGCACCTTTGACAGGCATTTTCAACATTTTCTTAGCTAGATAATCATCAAACTCCAATAGAAAACAATCGGCCATAGAGTGTCTAAAATTTCCACAATATCTATAAGAGACAACAAACTTTTTGGTCTTTTTATGCGCATCAACATACGTATGAAATCTATGTGCATGAGCTGAAACTTTTTGTTGTTTACATGAACGTTTTGTCTCTTATTGTCGGTTAGCCAATAATTTGCAGATTTATGACCTGGCTTACCATAATTGAAACATGGAGAATTTATTCCTTTAAGGCTCCTATCAAAAGCATGTCTTTTTACAGGAGATTTAGCATATGTGGAATTAAATGTGTTTCCCTAAACATGCCAGCAGTCCTTGACTGTATGGCCAGGCTTTCCACATTCGAAGCACCTGATGTGCTTTCCTCTAGAACTAGTGTTATTCCTATGTTACCCTAACCAGCATTCAATAGCCTTGTGACCCGACTTGTTACAATTGAAACATATGATGTGCTGGTTTGAAGCAGATTTGTTTCTATTAAGACCATGATGATTTACAGAGAATTTAGCATGCATCCTATCATCATGTTTCATGACAAAGCATTCGTTCATGAAATGACCATACCTACCACAGTAATGGCATGAAAAATCAGATTTCCTAGTAGCATGGTTTCTATCGGATGAATTCTCAACATTCATTGTTCTAAAATTCTGATTCTCCTTTTTATGTGCATGTTTGTGTGTGTTCGTGTTGTTTATAGAATGCACACTTTTGATATTGGTTTGAGTAGGCTTCTTCTGCAAGTGGTCAACCCTTTTAATCCTTTTAGTTGGTTTCTGACTTTTCTGAGCATTTTGCTTCTGACTCCTTTGAGCAGTAAATTGAAACACAGGTGGGTTTGGTGAGCTGTAAGATCCAACACTGGAAATAAAGGATGTTTGCGTTTTGTTTTCAAAGTTCTTTTTCTTTGCAGGGTTATAGCCCAACCCATCATTCTGAAAATTTATCTTGACTCCTAGCAACTTATCCAAGCTTTCTTGACCATTAACAAACTTTGACAAAGAGTTTTTCAAATCATGAATTTCATTTTCTAGAGATGCAATATGTATCTCATAACTAGCAATCTCTTGTTTACTGGAATTAACGCATTCACTCAGCACCTTGTTTGGAGTTTTATATTTCTCAATATCTTGTTCTAGATTGCTCAATTTTTCAGATTCTTCAATGCAGACATTTTTTCCATTTTCTAATGTGAGAAGCTTTTCGGACATAGCAGTGTTTAACAGTTTTAATTTTTTAATTTCATCTTTCAATTCAATATTTTCCTCCTCAAGCTTATCAGATTGAATTTTCTTATTAGCAGATCTTTCTTTCTCGATAGCCAGAAGCCTCTCTGAAATAACAATATTTAGGACCGTGAGTTTCTTGTTTTCTTCTTTCATATCTTTGTTTTCTTTTACCAGCTTCTCAATTTCTTCATCATATTTTTCACTACTGGATATCAAGTCCAGTCTTTCAATCAATTTCTCCTCTCTTTGTTCAAATTCAAGTTTCTCATTCAAGAACTCTTTGTTTTCTTCTTTAAGGGAGGCAATCAATTTCCTTTGTCATTTATTTTCAAGGTAGAGATCTTCATTACGTTCCTTTAGGAAAGGGCATTTGTTGCATCCTGCCTCTATAGAACAAACGTTTGAAGCTTCTTCTTTGATTTCTTATATTCTAGCTATATGGTTTTCATTATTCTTCTAAAATTCTGCATTCTCAAGTTTCAATTTGTCCACTTCAGAATTAATCTTATTCAGCTCTTGCAATTTCATTAGATGTTCAACATTTTTAACATTCAGCTGATCTTCCAATTTAGAAATTTTGTTCAGACATTCTTGGTTTTCATTTTTCAAGGACAAAATCTGTTCCTTACTGTTATGAACATCCACCAAGCACATATCATAAGATTTTTTCAACTTTGCATAATTTTCACAAGAGAATTCAGATTTATTCTGTTCAATCTTTTTCTTCAACTTTTTATTCTCAGATTTCATTTTCCTAGACAACTCTAACAACTCTTCATAGATCACAACCAATTCATCAAACGAAGGTTCTTCTGATCCAGAGCTTACCTTGGATGATGAATCCTCATTCAAATGGTTACTGCTGTGATCACTCCGGTCGGCCATCAAACATTGATCGTCTTGCTCCCCATTTGCAGTAGTTATTCTATCCAAGATTTCCTTTCCAGAAGCGCACCTGAGAACAAAAAGAAATCTGTCAGTATTAACTGCAGCTTTCAAAATATTAATAACTGTGACATTATCACGGTTCTTTACTCTGTCCTCTCTAGACCACTTGGTCTCATCATGAGGTAATTGGTATGGGCCTTTTGAAAGTAAATTCCATAGATTAGGGTCAATGGAAGTCCTATAAACACATAGGCCGCCTAACCACTTACTGAAGTTAAAACCATCGAAAATTAGAGGGCGAGCCATTGAGACAGATAGCAAACAGTTTCAATGCACAAGACAATCTATGTAACACAGCAAAAACAAGATAACATGATCCTCTGCAGATCGTTGGATCTGAACAGTCAGAGACCCGCTCTGATATCAATTGTTAGGGTGCTAGATCCGGATTCAGAGGGGGGGGGGGTGAATGAATCCCCCTATAAAAATTGCCCAATAAAAACTATACTGGACACTATTGTGGAATTATAAACTAATTAAGCTCTACAGAAGAAATCAATGGTGCTCTTGATTAAACAGACGGGCTGCTAGAGTGTAGACTCCTAAGCAAATATATGCTGTTGACAGAGCCCAATCAAGCATGCGTATACACAACATCCATTAAGTCAGAATCGTAGTCAGGAATGTACTTGAGCATTCATCTACTATAAGAGGAGACTATCAGGTATGCAATTAGAGCGATAACCTAGGCATGCATCTAGTAGATCAGAGTGAACAATCAAACCATGATAGAAAAGGAATTTTAGATGGTTCAGTATGCTACTCGCAGACCTACGTCCATGCCCCACTCAAACCAGAGTGAGGCTTCCCGCTGATACACAGCTTAAACTACTGGGCATTACAGCTTGCCTACAACTGCTGAGCAACACAGCTTGCTTCCGCTGAGCAATCACAACTTATTGTCCAGAGGAACCAATCCTCTGCACCGCTGAGTAACACAACTTGTTTTCCAAAGGAAATAATCCTCTGCTATGCTGACACACAGCTTGAAACAAAAGTTTAAAAAGAAAAACAAGTATGAGAAAATTCAGCTATGAAAAGCTGGATATAAAGCACAAGAATGTAGCTCTCATAGGAGTAAGTTGGTCTAGATCTCATCCAGAAACCAACAGATAGAAGATCTACAATTTGCTTCAACCGCTTCACTATCACTTCTCTCTTCTCTCTCCAGCTCTCTCTTTCTCAGCACTCCCACACTACTGCATTCTATCTTCTTTCTTCTCTCTGTCGGCTCTTCTTCTTGCTCTCTGGTTCTTCTCTCTTTTTCTCTCTTCTCTGCTCTCTGAATTCTCTTCTTCTGATCTTCACATCTGCAACACTTTTTCTTGGTCTGAACGCAGAAGAGGGATCTACATATATCTTTAGCCTGGGACCCATGAGCTCACGCATTGGGCGTGTGGAGGGAATACTCCCGCCAAGAGATTCCAAAAAGCTCTCAGCCACGTCTCAGGTGCGAATCGGATAATGATCCTCGTGGCATAAGGTCCACTAATTGCATCCCTTGGATCATGTGCCAATAATTGCTTCTATTATCCTCCACGAGCTCACGTGCTTCGTTCATTCTGTCAGTTAGAAGTAATTAGTCATATGGTATAGAATGAAGTTTTCACTGACTTAATATGGCATGAGGCAAAGGATGCACCGAGCGAGCTTATGCATAAGGCAAATAGTGCACCGACCTATATATGCGCATGAGACAAAAGATGCTCAGACCTTTACATGGATAGGAACAATGGTATGCACGGACATGATTAACACCAATGCAAACTAGCACCGACCCTCATACGCTAGCAGGGAAACATGCACTGAGGCAAGGACTTATTATGTCTAATGCCAAACTTGCACTGAGGCAAGGACTTATTATGTCTAATGCAAGACTTGCACCGAGGCAAGGAATGCACCGACCTCGTTGTGCACAGTGAGTTGCACGGACTTGGCCATGCAAAAGATGAAGTATGCACAGACCTTCAGTATGCATAAGGAAGATGTGCACCGACTCTAAAACGTGTACTAACCTTCATTGATGTGCTACAGTGTAGTGCACGGAGTTGGCTATGCAAAAGGTGAAACACGCAGAGACCAATACAAGCCAGGTACAAATATTGCACTGACCTCAATAGTAAAATGCACAGACCTGTACAGTACCATGTATAGACCTGGGATGCATGTGCACAGACTCTAACAAACTCATACCTAATGTGCACCGATGCTAACAAGGCTAACACCAAATGTGCACCGACGTTGTTCTGCCTAGCGACTGATGTGCACAGACCTTTTAAACATGTACAAGGACATGCACAAACCTTGTATGCCTTCTACAGTGACTTGCATAGACGTTATGTGCAACGCACAGTGAATTGCACCGACTATGTGTGCAATCTTTACATGGAATGCACTGACCTCATAAGCCACTTGAGACGCAAAGTAAGGCGCACACATGCACTGACCTAGGCCACATGAGACGCAAGATAAGAGGGACACATGCACTGACTATATTGCACTGACCTTGCTAAGATAAGACATTGCACCGACCGACGCACACATGCACTAACCTAGGCCACATGAGACGCAAGATAAGACGGACACATGCACCGACTATATTGCACTGACCTTGCTAGGACAAGACATTGCACCGACCTTGTTTGACTCTACAAAAATCTGCACTGACTATGGTCTAACAAGGCTTGCATCGACCTAATGTTTGTGCTCCCTTAGACATAGCATGAGATGCAAACTTAGACGCAGCACATGCACAGAGACGCATATGCACATGAGATGCAATATAAGACGCAGTACGTTCATCGAGACACAAATGCACATGAGATGCAACAATTCATGATGCAAAGGATGCACCGACCCTGACAAGCTTGGACCTTTGGTATGCGTGAGACGCAATATGAATATATGCTTAGACCTGGTATATACTTAGACCTAGTATGTGCTAAGACGCAAATGTAGACACATGAAACATAATTATGATCCATATACACATGAAAGACAATTATGATGCATATGCAGCAAGTGTTCAATGAATGTATTGTTTCAGTGTAGAGATGCAATCATTAAATCTTTCATGCAAACACATGATGACTTATAGTGTTTGCTATCATCAAAATCACAGGGGCACAACAATGAAGATGGCAAAGGCGGTGGAGATGGTGGAGGTGATGGAAGCACTGGTGGCGGATATGGAGATGATGGTGATGGCAATGGAGATGGTGAGGATGGCGATGAAGGCGATGGGGGTAGTGGACATGGAGGTGGAGAGGGCGAAGAGGGAGGTCGTGGTGCCCACCATCGACGTGTCGACAAAACGCGTCGAGCGTCATCAGGGATAGAAGTAGTGGAAGTGACGACGGGAGAATAAGGGGAGGCATTGGCCTGAGCAAAGGCTTGGGTTTGTGGAGGTTGTGGAGATTGGATAGGAGATGGCGAAGGTAATGGAGTAGCTGACAGAGCAAGTGCAGCACTAGACAAGGAATCACAGGGGTGCCCCTGGTCTTGAAATAAGGACGACTGCTTAGGTGGTGCTTCTTGTTGCTGCTGTTTGCTGTGAAGATGTAGAATGACTTTGTGAATAGCGGCCCAATCAATCCTTTTCTTGGGTTCCAAGTCATAAACAAACTACGGGAACTCGGGGCAATCCTCCACCAAATGCCCCAGCTAGCTGTGATAATCACAGAACTGAAGTATATTCCCGACAGCAGGTTGGAAAGATGCAATTGAAGAGAGCGGCAATGCGTGAGTGGCCATCAAAGCCTGAAAGATATCGATGAAACACTCCGGCAACGGAGGACGAGGAGCCTGCTTCGGGCAAGGTGGATGCCGAGGGATATGTAATGGTGGAGAAGGTTGTGGAGACGGAAGTGAAGGTTGCATAGGCAAGAGTGCTTGGCTAGTGGTGGAGAGATTTGGTGAAGGCATATGTGGAGTGGGATGAGGGGGTATATAGACGGCATCCACCTGCTCGGGATGTGGTGTTCCATTGACCGGAGGTGGAGACACAGGCGGAGACACATGAGGGTACGAATAAGCGGACGGTTGACTCGTGGAGGGTTGACATGTGGAGGTGTGTGGGTATGTAGAAGCGGAAGGTTGAGGGTATGTAGAAGCGGAAGGTTGACTCATGGAAGGATGACTCATAGGAGCGTAGGGTTGGCTTGTGGAGGGTGAAGGTTGATATGTGGAGGTGGAAGTAGATCTAGATGGCGGGGTGTGTGGAGACGTAGAAGGCAGAAAAGACTCGGGGTCAAGGGAATCCTAGAGTTGTTGGCAGATGAAGCGGGCTCGGGTATAAAGCTGTTGCCATGAGGTGATATCATTCAAGGCTAAGATGAAGCGATACTTGGGCGTTGCATTAGATATCAGCATCTTGATTTGCTCCGGCTCCAAAATGTGCCCCGAAACTTGAGCGACAATGCGATGCCAGTGGTCGGCAAAGGTGTAGAAATCCTCGTCGAGCTTCATCTTCTCGTGGGCTAGATCCACAACATAATACTTGGGCCCAACCCGGTCTTGAAACTGCTGAATGAACTTCTCTTTCAGGGCTTGGAAATTCACAACTTGCACTTGCGAAAGAGAGAAGAACCAATCCTGAGCTAGGCCTTCCAAAGATAGACCGAACAGATATGCCATTAAGCGTTGGTCATGTCAAAACTGGGCCGACTCATAAATAAACTCCTTCAAGTGCACATACGGGTCACCAACTCCACCATAGCGACGATATGCGGGGATTTGGGAAGATGGCGAAAGCCGAAGACCTTGAAATATGAACGGGACATTCAAAGAGGATTTAGGATCGATCCGACGTTAAAGTTCATCAAGCTGGCGTTGGGCTTGAGCAATCATCTTCTTGGTGGGGAGAGATCGAGAAGAACATGGGGCAACTTGAGCAAGAGGATGTGAATATGGACCAGAATGATGATATTGGGCCGAATAAGAAGATCCGGGCTGAGAAGAATAAGGGCCCATTCCGGAAGTGGAAGGATATGCGGGCCTGGAAGAGATGTTGGAATATGGGTTGAATGGGCCAGCAGTAACATGGGTAAAAGAATGAGGCCCATTAAAAGAATAAGGCCCATTAGCAATTAGGCCAGCAGCATATGAAGGAGAAGGAAAAGGCCCATGAAGGGAAGAGGGTCCATTATGAGAAGAAGGCCCATTAAGATGAGATGAAATGAGACATTGGGCCTGGGCCGGGTCCATTTGGCGAACAAGGCTTGAAAGATGGGCCATGAGATTTGCCTGTTCCTCAGACGGGTCAGAGGGACCACGGGAAGATGGGCCCGCGTGGGAAGAGGATTCCACGCGGGAATAGGAAGAAGATTGAGGAAAAGGATGATACAAGGGGTTGGAATGATACTCCATGAGGGCAAATGGAGACTTAATACAAGGATACCAAGGATAATACAAGTGGAGAAGCAATGACTTGATGGGTTTGAAGATAAGAGGATACTGACCCACTAATGCAAAGACGAATGGAGAACGGAACTGGACAATGGACACACAAAATGGGCTAACCTAAGTGGGCCTACCAACAACAAAATACGTGGATGATGATGGAAATGCAACACAAACACCACTAATGGGCTTGGACAGGCCCAAACAAAACAAACAATGCCATATGAGAGTTTTCACCCAAGTCAAACAAGTTGATATGATGGAAAATATTTTAGGGATTTTAATAGACCTTTTAATGATTTGAATTAATAATAATTCCCTAAAGATAGGAATCCTATGGGAACAAGGTCCAGACTTTAGGTTGACTAAGGTTAATTCTCTCACATGTATGCAAATGCAAGCCTAAGGGGTGGGAAAGGTACAACCGGTTCGGCGTCCGTGTGGGAATTCACGGCTCGCGGGGACTTATGGAGGTCCCGGATAAGATCACCTAGTCGACCCCAAGGAATATGGAGGCGAGAGGATCACTTACCAAGGTAGGAATGTAACTACAATATGAGAATGCATGGCACTATGCGCACCAGAGTGCATGCAAATTCTAGCCTAAATCTAGCAAATCAAGATAATAACGAACATATGCTAACATAACAAGATGGATGCAAACAATATGAACAATATGAACATGAAATGCTATCTAAACATGGATATACACACCAAAATCTCAGAAAAGCGTGGAGAAAGTGTTGGGCACTAGTTGTCCCACCGTGATCGCCAAAAAAGAGCTGATGACGTGGAAATGTGGAGCGTGGCGTCGCAAGTCACATGAACGAGCATACATGTATAAGTGATAACACAATGTGCCAATCAAGTGAATAGCATGAATATGTGACTATGTGAATATGATAGCATGATCATATAAGAATGAAAAGGCAATAAAAGTTGTAGAAGAATACTGTGATCACCACCAAGGAATGACAACGCCAAATGATATGAAAGAAGACTATGTGGGTTGTGTACCTTGGAAAAAGAAGATGATCGCGCTCAATATCAAGGACGCGGGGACTATGTGGATTACCTCTCCTCGCCTTCCATCCGGCTAGAAGGTAAGGGCCTCACTTTCCATACTTTCCTGCGAAACAAAGACAACATAAATGGTGAAACTCATTAGAAAATGCTAAGTGTAGAAATCTGCCCAAGTGCATAAAGTAGCATGAAAGATTGAGGGCAAACTCACCGGGGGAGGATTTTTAACCCCTGTGGAAGGGTGCAAATAATAGGTGTGTATATTGTGATGAGATTAAAATGCAGATATTGATTTAATATGCCATGATGAACATAGATAAACAAGGTGCAAAAGTGCAAGTCACAAGAAAAACTGTGCAATCAGTACAAATTGGGTGCAAAGACTGATGAAAATTGTAGGGCAAATGAAGTCTAAACAAGGCGAAAATTGGGATGATATAAGACTTAAGTGTTGTGAAGAAGTAGGAACAAGAATCACTCCAAAAGGAGGTCGGGACAAAAAGTTATGACGTCGGAGATTTGGGGAAAAACGTAAACAGTGCAGAAAATACAGAACAGTGCACAAATCGAACCCAAGGAATGATGAATATCTTGTAGAACAAGACACCAAAAAAGGAAAGAGATGATGCTATGGAAAGGTGAAAATATTGTGATGAAACTAGGGGAAAAAGTAGGGTTTAAAACAGGGAAGACAACAGTGAAAAATGGGGTGGAAAACACAAGAAAACAATGGGGTGCAGAACATGACAGAATAGAGACTAAGTGTGAAAACAGAATGAAAGTGCAAAACTCATGGACAAACATATGTATGAAGATGATGACATAATGAGCTCAAAATTTAGGAAAATAAAGATTATACTTCCCTTAAGAGCCTGGAGTTGAAAGGACGGATCAAAAGTGCACCATGGCCTCGCTCCGGCGACGCAAACGTGCCTAGGTCGCAAGAAATCTGGGTTTCAGAAAAGTGTAGAACAGAGTGGTGAAACCTGAAAAGTTGGGGCTTGGAAGAGAGGGAAAAGATAGGAGAAATAAGGCACACATATAATCAAAATGAAGCTAATACTCCCCTGTTCAAGATGGAGTTGAAGGAGGATGAAGACGATGAAGCATGACTCTGCCCCAGCTTGATGAACATGCCCCCGTCGTAGAGTTGTAGCAGAAAACCAGCAAAACTGTGATGATTTGCCAAAAGGAGGGGCGAAGTTAAGAGGGCAAACGTTGATGAAATTGAGCAAATAAGGAACCAAAATGAAGCTTATACTTCCCTCTTCAAGCTAGGGTCAAAGGAGGATGAAGACAGTAAGGAATGGCTTCGCCGTCTCCTTGGAAACGCGCCCCCCGCACGAAGTTCGGACAGGGCCCTTTATATAGAAAACTGCCTAAATCCCTAACTTTTCACCACGATTTTAAGAGATAGAGTCCATCAAATCTTGAGGTCTATAGATCAATCTCAAGATAATACAAAGGATAAGAGGTAGGAACAAGTGGGACTCAATTTGGAGGAAGGATCTGGAAGATATGGCTTTTGGAAGGAGGGCCCATCGCGCAAGAAACAGAGTTTGTGTTGAACTAGGATTGCACAAACCCCCAACTTCCATCCGTGATTATGAGCAAGATAGCCAATAAAAATTAGAGTTCTTTGGACCAAATTCGAGATAATATCAAGGAGAAGCCATAGGAACAAATGGGGACTGATTCGAATAAAAATTTGAAAAGATATAGAAATTAAAAGAAGGCCACGGCACAAAGATCGGTGCAGAGTCGAGCGCAAGATGGACTCTGCTGGTGCCTAGCAGTCGGCCGACTGACCACTTGGCCTACCAAGCAGTCGATCGACCGACTGCTAGGCAGCAAAGGGTGGCTTTTACGTTTTGGTCCCCCGGATGCCCGTTTAACGTCCAAATCAACCCGGAACGGGCCTGAAAGTTGGGGAATCGACGGTATATGCTTCCAAGGATAAATGGGCATGAAAAATGGCCAGGACATGGGTTTGAGATAGGCTCAAAGATGACTCTAAAATATTGGTTAATTTCGGGGCATTATGAAGATAAATAAGAGAAATAACGTGACTTATGGGCCAAAAACGGGTGTCAACAACAACGTCAAACGGTCTTTTGATAGACCACCTGAGATCAGCAAACGATCTTCCAAACGGCTACAAGAGCACCCAGAACAGCGACGTGGAACTTGTATCTCCACCCCTCCTGGCCGGCCAGAAGAGCTGGGCCTCGTACAATAAGCTCTGTAAACCTGCAAGAGAATGTAGACATGAAGGAAAAGCAACCCAATAAGCCCTTGGACTAGTGTAGTATCTATAATGCAATTAAGCTAAGATGCATAAAAGGAAGGGTGAATACCTGGGGGTTGGTGTTTTTTTAACCCTGTGTGACGTGGAAAAGAGTGGGAGGATGTTTAAAACGTGATGAAAGTGCAGAAGAATGTGGAAGAAGAAGAGGGAATATGCTATAAAGATGCAAAGAGAAAGGGGAAAAACTAAGAATGAAAGACACAAACTTAACCAATGAAACTCAATACTCCCTAGACCAGAAGTCTTAAGGACGTAGAACAGACTAGTCCCTGGTTAGTACTCACTCCAGGATGTAGCAGCACTTCGTGGCAAACTCCAGAAATCTCCTCCTTCAAGCCATGAAGTCAAGGGTTCTATTTATAAACCCCCCCAAACAACAGGTGATGAGGGCATCTCACGACACTCCCTCTAGCTCGGGTCGCCTGCACACTCTTGATGTGGATTGATTATGGTCTACACTTGTTATCTTCATTTCCCAAGTTTCATCTTATGTATTTTCCTTTTATTGAGTCCTATCCTTTGTATTTCCCTTTATTGAGTCATGTGGTTCTAGTCCATTTTCCTTGTTATGCTTAATTGGGCCTTATTATCTTAGTTATAGGCTCATAGGATTGAGTCTAGGATATGCTCGGTCTTTTGTCTTATTGTCAGGGGCATTTTGGTCATGTAAAGAATGGTTGCCTATATATAGGCCCATCTCTCCTCATGTACTCATCTTTTGATGAATCAATTTGAATAGAAATATCTCTCACATCTCTCTCCCCCACTAAATTTCTCCCCTTCTCTCTCTCTCTCTCTCTCTATCTCTTTTTCTCTCTCCCACAAGGAAAGGGGCGAACTTCTCCCTCTCTCCTCCCCCTCCCAATTACTCCCAACCCCCACCTACCTCCACTAACTCCCCACCACTCCCCATAACCCCTCTTTACTCCCCTCCTTGTCCCAAGGAAGTTCCACCAATCCAAGCCCCACCACCCAACTACCACCTACCCAACACCACTTCCTAAGCACCCCTTCCTCTCCCCAAGGTTGAAGGGGCTTTTCCCAAGCCCAATTTCAAATTTCCCTCTCCCTAGGGCAGTGCCCTTCCATCTTCCCACCTCCCTAACCACCCAAGGTCGCCCCTCCCTTCCCCATCTAGCCCAAGTTCGCCCCCCTCTCTCCCTTGCTCTCTCTTTGCCCACCAAGAGCTCCACCTTCCCTCCACTCATCTCACAGCCCTCTCCAGCCATTTCCCTGCCCAACATTCATTCCCCTACAACTCTCACAACCCCTAAAAACCCCACATCCCCCCCTCCATAGCCATTAGACACACCTCCCACCTCTTACTCTCTTGGCCATCCCCTTCCCCACACCCTCTTCCTCTCCTCATTCTATCTCTGTTTCAGGCAGCAGAGTGGCAGCGACTTGCAGAGGCAGACACAACCGTCTCTCAAAGATTCAGGTGGCAAGGCTTATATTTATGGAATCGTCTGTGAGGTAGCTTTCCAACGGTGGTGGTCTCGCATCCATCCGAGTCCGGAGCTGTTCGTATTCGAGGATCTCGTCAAACTGCGCATTCTGTCCCTGTCTGAAGACCTGAAGCTGAAAGCAGAAGCTGCCACGGCCAGCTCGTGAAGGATCTGAGTGCCATTTTTGGAGGGAAGAAATTACGTCCAGCTAGCTTTCATCTCCAAGAAGAAGGACCTCATTCGGCCACCGGAGCTATCAGTTACCATTTTCTTCGCCGGAGTGTGCAGTCTGCCACCTGTGTGTCCAGGTTCGACCAGTCCCCACTTCTCCAGTCACCACTCTCTTCTCCGACCTTGGATTGTGGCACCGTCAACTTCTGCTCAAAGCTACTCCGACCACGATCGCGCCACCACCAGTTTCGTTCCATTTGGAGTTCAGGAGCATCCGCAGTGCCTTCTGTAACCTAATGCATCAGTTCTGCATCAGTCAGTGGCAGAGCGTTGCTGTCCTACTCCAGTGGCCGGTCTGATCAGCCCCATGTTCCAGAGCTTCTAAAAAAATTCAGACATCATCCTCTGTCAGTTGGAAAACTTTTGGCACCAGTTTCACCAAGTTTGGAGTTCTGTGGAGTCCGTGGCAGCGTCGTCATCGACACCCTGTCCAGCGAGCCTGAAGCTTGGCAGAACCGGCGGAGTTCGGAAAGTCGGTCTTCTTTGCTTAATTCCCCCACCCCGCTTGGCCGGCTGAAGGCCCCTCCCTGTGTGGAGGTAGTTCTGGTTGTACTAAGCTTAATCCCTACCCCAAGATCACCTCTCCTGCTAGAGGTGTAGTGTTGTACTTCATTCACTTTCAGGTCAAGCGACACCGCCGCGGCGATCGGGTATATACCCTCGCCTCCCGGCGCGCCCTCGTCTCCTAGCGGGATCGGTGTTTTCACACCGATCAGGTGAGCCTCTGATACTACCCTTGATTGCCTTATTTCTGCGAGTTTAGTATTGCTTTGAATGCCCGTCGGACGGTGAGAAGAGAGCCCGTACTAGTATGCTACTTTGAAGGTGTCCACCACGGACCGGGAGAGAGTGCCACCCGAACCCCGCCCTGCGGGCCAGCCGCCCACTAAGTTGGGAATCCTAGACCCTTTGAGGTCAGCCTAAGCCAACTAAGTCAATTAGAATCATTGGGTCTCACCCCGGACCCTTACCATCATCCCCCGGCCCCGCCGGGTGATCGCGTGTGCCGTGAGAGTAAGACGCTATTGTGAGAATCATTGGAGTGCTTGTATGCTTGCGGGTCTAGGTCCTAGGTTGCTCATTTCATGCTTAGTCATCATTGGGCTGTTTCACATCAAGTGGTATCAGAGCAAGTTCTCAACTTGTCTCTATCAAGTTTGTCATAAGGCATGTTTATGCATTTAGAGTCCTCGATTGCATCTTTTGGTCCCTAGCATGGCCATCTCTTACCGACCTCACCAATCGGTCCTCTCCATAAGTCCAAACCACCAAAGGATGCCTACCACTAACACACATAACCTCCCGGGCCATGTCAATTACCTCATGAAGGCCTTGAGCCATGCCAATGAGCGGCTTGATAACATATCGGGTCGACTCAACCAACTTGGAGAAAATGGGCCCGCCCCAAAGACGGACGTTAGAAGGGCATGTCCCCCACCTCCCATATTTGATGGAACTCAACCTATTGATTATTTAGATTGGGAAGTCTCGATAGACCATTACTTCACTTGGTATCCCATGTCCGAGGATGAGAAAGTCCGATTTGCCAAATTGCAACTTACCAAACGGGCCCACACTCATTGGTTGAAAATTGAAGGCTTAAAGATAATTAGAAGGGAAGCTCCCCTCACAACATGGGGGGACATGAAGGAACAACTTAGGGCTACATATATTTTCCCCTCCCATTCCGAACACCAAAGCCCAAAGAGCATTTCAACTCCTTCATTTCCCCTTGGCCAACCCAAGACCCTAATCACGCATTCCCCACCATTTCCCACCTCCCCTACTCCCACCGCAACATCTACATCCTACACCACAACCATATATCCACATACCCAATTAGACCCCATGTCCACCCCTCCACCTAGGCCCATAATGGCCACCACCCCCAAACCAAACTCCCCTCACCCAACCCACCTTCCACTTCCCACCCCAATCCTACCCCAATTTAGGCCTCCACTACTTCCACTCCCAAGTCCAACCCACGTCCGACCTTGCTCACCTCCTCGGGTGCGCCATGCATCAACTAACATCAACCCATCCACCATAGACCTTCCTACCCCATTGTCCTTAAGAGTTGCCACCCACACACCCACCCAAGTGGAGAGGGATACCAATCTGGATCCACCTCCCAAAATCGAAGAAATCCAAGGGCCACATAACTCACCCACCACTCCTAGCCTAGCTCCTCAAGAGCTACACACCCTTCCCCATGACACCGTCACCATAGATAAGTCCGTACTCCAATGACTCAAGCGAGGCCTCACCATTCCTAGTTCACAACCAAGCCACCTACCCATGGGACATCAATCCCAAATCATTCCCACTCAGCCTCATGTCACTTATCAAACCTCCTATTGTGTAGAAGATTTGAGAGACTTAGTGGCCTACCTACATTGGCAAGTCCACTTGACCGATATGCTAGCCATGAGGCCGTCGGAGTCTAGCACCATTAGCCTAGCTTACCCCACCGTTGGCTCCATCACTTCCATCTACACCAATGGCCAATTTACAAGTGAGATCATACTCCTTCTTCCCATGGAGGAGGAACCCATCCTAGTCAACTCCCCAACCATTGAGATCCCAAGTGCTTTGATTGGCCAACCCATTAACAACCTTGGCCCAAATAATTTGGAGGAAGATGACTCACCATTTAAAGACCTTGAGAACATGGAGTACCCCTACCTAGGTAACCCTTACCATGATCCCTTTAACCCCTTCCTAAGGGAGCCTAGATCTCCATGTAACCCACTCCCCCTATTCACCACCCCCCTCACCCTACCCAAATCGCCCATGTTGACCCAAACTCCTCCCTTCCTAGAATCAGGTTACACCATGAGAGCCTTGACCATAGGCAACAAACACCTTGGGATTGATAAAGTGCCCCACTCCATAACCACCTTCTTAGACCCCTTCGACCCATTCACATGGACGTTCAAAAGTCATCCCACATCTATGCACATGGAAGTCACCTTTGGGATAAACATGCATGTATCTAGGCCTACCACACCATTTGACATGATTCATAAGTCAGGTATATTCATTCACACCACCCACATGTCAAGTAGGCAGCATAAGTGGACCATATTCGGATATATTGGCCCACCTTCATTCATCATGAGTCTTAAGCATGTGAGGAGCATACATGGATATCCGGGTCCCCCGACATTTGTCACACCCATGCATAAAAGGATCATCTATGGATGTCCCGGTCCTCCTAAGACTGTCACAATCTTCATGGCATCAAAGTGTGATCGGTCTACATTTGGCTGCCCAGGTCCACCTTTGCACACCATTCGCTTCACACCAACATTGCATCATAGTGCATGGCATACGCATTCTCGCAAGCATATAGGAAAGAGCAATGAGGCTTACAAAAGGCGGGCAGATGCTCATCGGCGCCACTGCGAGTTCCAAGTGGGAGACTCGGCGATGGTGAGGACAGAGTGGCTCCTTCCGGGACCTACCTCCAAGTTGAGGGCACGGGGTTCGGGACCCTTTCGAGTTCTGAGATGACTTGGCAGTAATGCTTATGAGCTAGACCTACCTGAGGGTTTTGGGGTACACCCTACTTTCAATGTGGCGGACCTGGTACCCTACAAGGGCCCCGCGGAGAAGCTCGAGCCTTTACCCCTCCTTGAGAGAGACACTCCCGGATGGACTCCACTTTCTAGCTTGAGAGACCGACGAGAGCAGGTAGAGGCAATACTAGATGAGCAGAGTATCATTACTAGGCCCAAGGTGTATCAGCGCTACCTGGTTAGGTGGAAGAACCGTCCCCCGATAGAGGATACGTGGGTGAGTCGGGAGGATCTGCTGCGCTTGGACCCCGACATGCTGAAGCATTACGACAACCAGGCGGACCCATACTCGACGGGGTCGAGTTCTCCCCACCCCAGGGGATTGGATGAGGGCATCTCACGACACTCCCTCTAGCTCGGGTCGCCTGCACACTCTTGATGTGGATTGATTATGGTCTACACTTGTTATCTTCATTTCCCAAGTTTCATCTTATGTATTTTCCTTTTATTGAGTCCTATCTTTTGTATTTCCCTTTATTGAGTCATGTGGTTCTAGTCCATTTTCCTTGTTATGCTTAATTGGGTCTTATTATCTTAGTTATAGGCCCATAGGATTGAGTCTAGGATATGCTCGGTCTTTTGTCTTATTGTCAGGGGCATTTTGGTCATGTAAAGAATGGTTACCTATATATAGGCCCATCTCTCCTCATGTACTCAACTTTTGATGAATCAATTTGAATAGAAATATCTCCCACATCTCTCTCCCCCCACTAAATTTCTCCCCTTCTCTCTCTCTCTCTCTATCTCTTTTTCTCTCTCCCACAAGGAAAGGGGCGAACTTCTCCCTCTCTCCTCCCCCTCCCAATTACTCCCAACCCCCACCTACCTCCACTAACTCCCCACCACTCCCCATAACCCCTTTTTACTCCCCTCCTTGTCCCAAGGAAGTTCCACCAATCCAAGCCCCACCACCCAACTACCACCTACCCAACACCACTTCCTAAGCACCCCTTCCTCTCCCCAAGGTTGAAGGGGCTTTTCCCAAGCCCAATTTCGAATTTCCCTCTCCCTAGGGCAGTGCCCTTCTATCTTCCCACCTCCCTAACCACCCAAGGTCGCCCCTCCCTTCCCCATCTAGCCCAAGTTCGCCCCCCTCTCTCCCTTGCTCTCTCCTTGCCCACCAAGAGCTCCACCTTCCCTCCACTCATCTCACATCCCTCTCCAGCCATTTCACCCCCCAACCTTCATTCCCCTACAACTCTCACAACCCCTAAACACCCCACATCTCCCCTCCATAGCTATTAGACACACCTCCCACCTCTTACTCTCTTGGCCATCCCCTTCCCCACACCCTCTTCCTCTCCTCATTCTATCTCTGTTTCAGGCAGCAGAGTGGCAGAGACTTGCAGAGGCAGCCACGACCGTATCTCAAAGATTCAGGTGGCAAGGCTTATATTTCTGGAATCTTCTGCGAGGTAGCTTTCCAACGGTGGTGGTCTCGCATCCATCCGAGTCCGGAGCTGTTCGTATTCGAGGATCTCGTCCAACTGCGCATTCTGTCCCTGTCTGAAGACCTGAAGCTGAAAGCAGAAGCTGCCACGGCCAGCTCGTGAATGATGTGAGTGCCATTTTTGGAGGGAAGAAACTAAATCCAGTTAGCTTTCATCTCCAAGAAGAAGGACCTCATTCGGCCACTGGAGCTATCAGTTACCATTTTCTTCGCCGGAGTGTGCAGTCTGCCACCTGTGGGTCCAGGTTCTACCAGTCCCCACTTCTCCAGTCACCACTCTCTTCTCCGACCTCGGATTGTGGCCCCGTCAACTTATACTCAAAGCTACTCTGACCACGATAGCGCCACTTCTAGTTTCGTTCCATTTGGAGTTCAGGAGCATCCGCAGTGCCTTCAACAACCTACTGCATCAGTTCTGCATCAGTCAGTGGCAGAGCGTTGCTGTCCTGCTCCAGTTGCTGGTCCGATCAGCCCCGTGTTTTAGAGCTTCTGAAAAAATTCAGACATCATCCTTTGTCAGTTGGGAAACTTTTGGCACCGGTTTCATCAAGTTTGGAGTTCTGTGGAGTCCGTGGTAGTGTCGTCATCGACACCCTATCCAGCGAGCCTGAAGCTTGGCAGAACCGGCGGAGTTCGGAAAGTCGGTCTTCTTTGCTTAATTCCCCCACCCCGCTTGGCCGGCTGAAGGCCCCTCCCTGCGTGGAGGTAGTTTTGGTTGTACTAAGCTTAATCCCTACTCCAAGATCACCCCTCCTGCGAGAGGTGTAGTGTTGTACTTCATTCACTTTCAGGTCAAGCGACACCGCCGCGGCGATCGGGTATATACCCTCGCCTCCCGGCGCGCCCTCGTCTCCGAGCGGGATCGGTGTTTTCACACCGATCAGGTGAGCCTCTGATACTACCCTTGATTGCCTTATTTCTGCGAGTTTAGTATTGCTTTGAATGCCCGTCGGACGGTGAGAAGAGAGCCCGTACTAGTATGCTACTTTGAAGGTGTCCACCGTGGACTGGGAGAGAGTGCCACCCGAACCCCGCCCTGCGGGCCAGCCGCCCACTAAGTTGGGAATCCTAGGCCCTTTGAGGTCAGCCTAAGCCAACTAAGTCAATTAGAATCATTGGGTCTCGCCCCGGACCCTTACCATCATCCCCCGGCCCTGTCGGGTGATCGCGTGTGCCGTGAGAGTAAGACGCTATTGTGAGAATCATTGGAGTGCTTGTATGCTTGCGGGTCTAGGTCCTAGGTTGCTCATTTCATGCTTAGTCATCCTTGGGCTGTTTCACATCACTAGGTCAAGTTGGAGAGATAATGACACGAAAATAGACTTGAACTTAGATAAATCTTGAAGAAAATACTCTCAAGAGTCCATAGAAATAAACAAAAACTTCTGAGAGTCTCTATCTAGAGAGAAATCAACAAATCAAGGACTCTAGTTCGACCACGGACGAAGAGAGAAAGACCAGACAGAGCAGGACTCTCTATCTCCCCTAACGGTCTTGCGATAGATCACAAGGCATAGTAAACGGTCGACCGATAGACCGCATAGCTCAGTTGTCCAGAAAGAGATAAGACCAAAGAAACCTAACGGGACTCTTTGTATGCCTAGCAGTCTAGCAAAGGACCGCCAACCATCACTAAACGGTCGTACGATAGACCGCAAAGATGATAGGCGTGGTAAAAGAGATAAAGAGCGATAAATCTTTGAATTAATCCTCAACAAAATCCTTATTAGCCCTTATCCAGGCCCAATAAGCTACAATGATGAGAAATCAGAGAAGTTAGGCCCAACCAGGGAGAACAACACATAGAAATAAGCCCAAGAGGTGACCAAAAATGGCCCAATAATCGGTGAACAACCTGGGACATCATAAAATAGATGAGGAGATGACCCAACTTATTGGTCATAAAATGGGTTTCAACAGATGCCCCTACTTAATGTCCTATTTACAGGGGAGCGAGCGGAGGTGAAGCGAAAGTGAAATGAAACATGGAGATGAAGCGGAAATGCAGCGGAGTGGACTGAAAAGCGAGCGTTAAGGTAAACCGACACCCGTCCTCAACCAACGAGCCATAAGAATCTTTCGGAACACTTCGAACCAATCACACGGAATGGCCAAACCAAATGACGCATGCTTGGAGGAACTAACAACTAAAAGAAATAAAAACACGACCAACCTCCTCACTGGAACATACAGCTGATAGGCGATCGGAGCAACGAAAAGTAAAGAGACGGGCAACTAAACTCCAGACAAGAATCCTCAGCTAACCAAACCGAGCAAATAGACCGAAGGAAACCTTCCAACTTAGAATGGAATGGCTCTCCTCACTCAAGACCATAGATACATAGTTATCCACCATTATTGAGATACCTTAGACAGATGAGGGCACATGAATGCTCAAATATGCACATGATGCATGCTGGGCTAAAATAAAAAAAATCATAAAAATGAATGTAAAGAAAGGAATAAAAATAGCACGATACTCGAGAATAGTATTGCTAGACCGGACAAATCAGGGTCAGGACACTATCTGCAACCACGGCGTGCAAGATAGAACCGTCGTCCCCCAAACTCTTTGATGGGAATCAACACCGAGCACTAACATTTTTTTTTATATTTGTATCCTTTTTATTTGCATTCATATTCTTGGGTTAATTGAATTACAATTGTAAGGCATTATAAGCCAATTTGTTAGTCTTTAGGAATCTTTGGGTTTCTATGTAAAATGCTAGTAGGTCCTGCAAGGTCCCCCACCCTCTTTCCCATTGGTCCACCTAGGATCATGGGCCATGTGGGGCTAGTTCAAAGTCCAAGATTAGACTTGGACCAAGGAGACAAGATGGAAGAAAAATCTAATTTTACCTCCCATTTTCAAAGGGGCGCCCCCCTTTAATATTGTTTATTCATGTTGTATTTTTTTTATTTTGGTCATTTGACCACATGGGGGAAGAAAATGTTATCCCTTATTTGCCCCTCCCTAACCCTAGATCTAGGGATAGTTTAGGTCTTTTGTACATTTCTATATAATCCATGTATTTTCCATTTTGTGAGAATTAATGAAAGAAAATTACATTTGCACAAGAGCAAGCCCAAGGGCACCCCTCCTCTCTCCTCTCCCCTTATAGCTAGATTGTTGTATTCTTAGGGTGGATTCCCTAGAAAACTTGGCAGATTCCAAGTGGTATCTTATCTCTGGGTGTGAAGCTCCACCGCCACCTTTGTTTGTACCGCCATAGCACCGTCGCCGCCATCGCCGGAATTCTATTTTCCACCATCCAGCAAGCCAAAGGCCAAATTTTAGCTCTCAACACGTAGATCTGACCAGGCTGAAATTTTTTGGGTGAGTTCCCCTTGTTGATCCCACGTCCCGATTGACATGTTTGTTTTACTCCTCATTGGCTTAAAAGAAGAATGTCTTCTCTCCCCTTCTACTAAATCGATGTATAAAATAAATGGGAACAGTAGAAGGAGAACAGAAGAGTGTAACTAACTGTGATCGCCACCAAAGTACCTAATGTGATTGACACACCGTACCTTGGAAAGAGGGAGACACTCGCCTTATGAGCAGTGCTGGGAGGATGTACGGCTCAGGAGGAACCGCCTGTAAGGATGTACGGCCACACGATAGGCCGTCTAAGGGCTATGCAGATGATGAGGGATAAGGAACTTCTGGTAGATGAATAGCTCTAACCCGACCGCAAGATGAAGAAGAACGGCCCAGGTAACACCGCACGTCCCCGTGAACGGCTGGTTAGGAACCGCACAAGGTCACCACGCCAGAAGTTGTAAAAGGGTCCGACCTCCACCGTTTCCGGCCGGCCAGAAAGGATGGGCCTCGCGTTAGTGAATTGCTGACCTGTGAAACAGAGTGTAAAACATAAAGAAAAACCCAATATCAGAACTATAGAGTGTAGTAAATGCTAACATGAAAGGAAATAGACGTAACTAAGTGAAGTGGGGGATACCTGGGGAGTTTTAAACCCCTGGGGCGTCAAAAACATGGGAGTGTGTGTGTGAATGATAGTGCAAGCAACGAAAACATGAGAGAATGGATGTGTAGAAACAAACATGCAATGAGAAGAAAACGGGACTATCCAGAATGCAAGAGGACTCAAAACGGAAGTTACTCCCTGGACCGGAGGCCTATATAGACGTAGAAGGCCTCCCTCCCTGGTCTTAGGTGGCTCAAGGATTCGGCAGGGCTTCGCCGTCGACCAAAATCTCCCTCCTTTCAAAGGTAGCGTTTAGGGTCTATTTATAGAGCACCTAAAGTTCTAGCTCGAAATTAGGGTTTAGAAGCATTTTCAAGTCGAGATTATCAAATAAAAATCGTAGATAATCGAATTATCTTTTATCCAGTCGACATGGTACTCAAAATATTTCAGCATCCGCGGAGAAAATGACGGGAGAAGTAAGGGATAAAATCACGGATAGAGAGAGAAAATCTGTTAAAATTCAAGAATCGAATGGATGAACGGTCTTATAATAGACCGTTCAACGGGATGTGTGACCGTGTCATGGCCGTCCAACCCTGTCGGTGGAAATTCAAATAAATCATAAATATTATCCAACTATCCATCGAACTGACTGATATCTTCGCCGTTGGACTCTCATAGATGAACGGCTCAGATGAGACCGTTCAAAGGTAGAGCGGCCAAAGACCCACCGTTCTAGCCTTGTCGGTGATAAATAGATTAATTGGATAATTATATGAGAAAACCACCAAACGCAGGACTCTGAGAGATGAGCGGCCACTATCCGTCTGTCCATCGTATTGAACGGCTAGGAGAAAACCGCATAAATGCTTGTCGGTGGAAATTCAGAAAATTAACCAAAATATTCCAAAATATATGGATGGTCCACAGGCAACCGCACATTGATTGGGCGGCCTGGAATGAACCGTACATGTATATGGGTGCTTGAAACTCATAGAAAAGCTCAATCAACAAAAACCATGGCCCATTAAGCCCAGAATTGAAACGAACCTAGCCAAAGAGGGAGACTACCCATAAAACAGGCCCAAAACGTGCCTGAAAATAGCCCCAACGAGCGATGGACAACTCGAGGCATCAACAAATGGGAGTAAGAGGAACGACTCAACTTATCGGTAAAAAACGGGTGTCAACAGATGCCCCTCCTTAACGTCCTTTTTGCAGGGGAGCGAACGGAGGTGAAGCGAAAATGACATGGAACATGGAGATGAAGCGGAAATGCAGCAGAGTGGACCGGAAAGTGGGCGTTAAGGTAAAACGACACCCATTTTTACCAACAAGCGATAAGAATTTTTCATAAAACTCTGAACCAAATGCAAGGAATGATTAAACCAAAAGTGACACCAGTGTGGAGGAACTAAACTAAACGAAATGAAACAAATTGGTAAGACCAACCTCATGGGGGACACAATCCCGCGGTCCAATGAGGAGGCCAAAAGCAGACAGGAAAAGTAAAGGAAACAGGCTAAAGCTCCAGACGGGGACCTCTTAATCAACCAAACCAAGCGAATTGACCAAAGAGAACCTTCCAACTCAGAGTGGAATTAGTTCCTCTTACTCAAACACTGAACGCACAGCTAACCACTGCTGGTGGGATATTTTACAGGCAAACCATGGGTCATGAAAGCTCAAAAGAATGCGTATGATGCATGTTGGGCTAAAATAAAAGAAATCGTTAAAACAAATGCAAAGAAAGATTAAAATATAAAATACTTAAGAATAATATTGTTAAGCTGGGAAGATCAGAGTCAAGATACCATCCGCAACCACAGCGTGCAGGATAGAACCATCCTCCCCATGACATCCCCGACCTAACGGCCTATCCGAAGATTAAACACGTGAACCTGGATCATCATTGTTTTTGTTGAAGGGGAACATCATATCCTAGAACACGTAGATAACAAACTGGTTCTCGAGATAATATAGCATAGTACCATATAATAATGTAATAAGGGTGATAGGGTTAGAAGGCCATACCTGACTTACCTAAGCAGGTGAAACGGCAAGTTTTTGGATTTCCTTTTTTTGGATTTTTATGGATTATTATGAATAAGACAAATGAGTATAAACATAGCAGAGATAACACAATGATTAACCGAACGACAAACAACATGACATAACATGATGATCAACATAACATAACAAAGGCAAACGAGCACATATGCAAGGCATAAATAAACAACACGCATGCACAAACACAGCATGACAAGACACCAATGCGACGGGACAACACACGGTTGGGACAAGGTCTTATCTCAGAAATGTAAATAATCAGGACCTATTTACTTTAGTGTCACAGATTCAACCCAAGTCTGTTGATGAGGCTTTGAATGATGAATCATGGGTTAATGCAATGAGTGAGGAGCTAGGTCAATTTGAAAGAAATAATGTCCGGGAACTAATTCCGAGACCTGAAAATATAAATGTTATAGGAACTAAATGGGTTTTCAAAAATAAAATGAATGAGGATGGAATAATTTCAAGAAATAAAGCCAGACTAGTAGCCAAGGGTTACTGTTAGGAATTTGGGGTTGATTTTGATGAGCCATATGCACATGTTGCTAGGATGGAAGCAATAAGAATTTTATTGGCTTTTGCATGTTCTAAAGACATAAAACTTCATCAAATGGATGTCAAAAGTGCATTCTTAAACGGTTTCATTAAACAAGACGTCTTTGTAGAACAACCCCCTGGATTTCAATTGTCTTCACATCCTAACAAAGTTTTCAGGTTAAATAAAGCCCTGTATGGTCTAAAGCAGGCTCCTCGGGCCTGGTATGAAAGGCTGACAGAATTTTTGATTAGCAAGGGCTACAACAGAGGTAAAGTGGATCAAACCTTGTTTACCAGAAGTTTGAGTAAAGATCTCATCATAGTTCAGGTATATGTAGATGACATAGTCTTTGGTTCAACATGCACTGAACCATGCAATGAATTTGCTCAACTGATGTCTGCTGAGTTTGAGATGAGTTTGGTCGGTGAATTAAAATACTTCCTTGGTTTGTAGGTACAGCAGCTGGAGGATGGATGCTTCATTAACCCGGCCAAGTACACCTTGGACATCCTCAAGCGGTTTGGCATGAATAATTTGAAGCACATCAGAACTCCAATGGGTACCAATACATCATTAGATGCAGATGAATCAGGTAAAGAAGTTGATGCAAAGTTATACCGAGGTATGATTGGATCTCTACTCTATTTGACTGTCTCGAGACCTGATATACAATTTAGTGTAGGTATGTGAGCAAGGTATTAATCTAGGCCTACTGAAATGCATCTAACTGCTGTGAAAGGAATTTTCAGATACTTATCTACTATACACACTCTAGGATTATGGTTTCATGCATCACACACTTTAGATCTTATTGCATATACGGATGCAGACTATACTAGGTGTAAGCTAGATAGGAAAAGCACTAGTGGACACTGTCAATTTCTAGGTGGGTGTTTAGTTTCTTGGGCTTACAAGAAACAACACTCTGTGGCCCTCTCCATTGTAGAAGCTGAGTATGTAGCTACAGGGAGCTGTGGTACACAGGTGATCTGGATTAAACACTAGCTTCAGGACTATCAAGTAGACCTGGGCTGTACACCCATATATTGTGATAATACTAGTGCCATAAATCTTGCAAAAAACCCTGTCTTACACTCTCGCACCAAACATATTGAAATCAGACATCATTTTATCAGAGATGAGGTTTCTAAAAACACTTTGGAATTGATTCATGTAGACACTACACATCAGATAGCTGATATCTTTACTAAGCCTCTGGACAGTGAAAAATTCTCAACCTTGAGGAGAGAGCTGGGAATTTTTAAAACCCCTTGATTTATGGAATCTTGGAATAAAATGCATTCATGTTTCTATCATGTTGAGATGCATATAGTCCTCATTTGCATAAATTTTCACCCAGTGTCTGTCATACTTTGATAAATAAAATTGGCATGGTTAGTATATCAAATGATAAGTTGGGAGAAGGTCAGATTTCTTCTGACTGGAAACCCACATCATGTGTGAGGAGGTCTTCTGACCTACGTTCTCTACCTGGTACCACAAGCTCATGTACATATAGGTCAGGTTCAATGTCCATAAATTCACTTTTCTGTATTTCAATACATTGTGCATTCCAGTTGTCTGCATACCTGACTCATATTGTGAGGGGGTGGCGTTCTAGGTATGTCTTGTATAGGAGGAATATGCATGTGTTAAACTGATTGGTTTGAGTTCATCAATCAGTCAAGTTGATTGGGGGAGCCTCTTGTCTGTTAGTTTGTGATCTTAGGTGACTGATTCAAAAGATTGTGAGAGATCTTGTCACTGCACAAAGCTCATTGAGAACCTTAAGTAGTTTTTTTCACAAAAGCTAGAAGCTCTCAACTCTCTTAAATTTCCAAATTTGATTAACTAAAATTTTGCTAAAAAGCTTCCTTCTAATAATCCTGCAAAGACCTAGATAGAGAACCCGAAGACTGTCTCCCTACATCATTAATGAACATGGATCACTGTGACATTTTTATGTCATGAAATCTCCTAATTGTTTGAAACTTAAATTTCTGGAAGCAAACTCTCTGAGGATCAGTACATTTTGTATTGTTTTCAAACATCATATGCCAAATAAAATAAATTTGTTTAGGGGAATATCAACATTTCAGAGCAATGTTCTAGTTACCGAGAAACTAAACACTTCATCAAAGAAATGAATCATACTCTATGTCATGAAGTGCCAGAATATCTCTGTTTAAAAAGTGTCTGAAAATTTAAAATTCATGGCAGAGCAATAGCATTAAAGTGTTAAGTAACTGGGGATTCAAGCCTCTGATCAAGGTGTCTCCTCACGTCGAAAGACACTTCTATTGTTAACTATGTTCTCTAAAGAGAAGTAATACGGTTATCACACTGAGGAACTGGGAATTCCGGCCTCTAATCAAGGTGTCTTCTCATATGCCAATGTGTGATCTACCAAAATTACTCAATGGCAGCTTCGCTACACGGCAAAGAAAAATCTTCCACCCCTCTGAAATAATTTGTAGATTGTTTATCCTCAATACGTTTGGACCATTCAACAGTAGATGAGCCTCCAGTTACTTGATTAGTACAACATTTAGACAGCTTTCTCTTGGCATAACTGTTTCACCTTTGTCCTTATACTTTCTTCTGTACGATGATAATCTTTACTCTTATTCTTTGTCTTTCCTGCTTATTAGCCATGAGGTCTTTCAGATCAATCCAGTTACCTTACTTGGATCTTTAAGAGTTGCATCTGAGATTTTTCTACCACATGAATTCATTGTCTCTGGTCTCACAAGCTTAGCAGTACCTTGGTTCTCTCTACACTCCTTTTGATGATGTCAAAGGGGGAGAATGGATTTGAGAGCATGCCTTATGTTTTGATTGGAGGTCAGTATGTCAGGGGGAGCTAGTGTGTCATGAGTAATGTCAGCGTGTCAGGGGGAGTTAGTATGTGACATTCCATGCATATCTGAGCTGCATGTCTGATCAGACTCTGATCATACTCATTCTTATTGACTGCATTAATGATCAGACTCATTCTTATTGACTACATTAATTTTGATTGGCTCATAGTGTTGTCATCATAAAAAAGGGGGAAATTGTTGTATCCTTGTGGTTTTGATGATGTCAAACACCATAAGTCATATGTCAAACACCTTAAGTCAGACATATTTTGTCAGAAGCCTTTCATGGGTCTGTGTATTGAAGACTGTGCATGTTTTGATTTCAAAAGTGCCAGGTCGATGCATCGTTTGCTTCAGGCCATGTGAAGTCTGTGCATCTTCTACTGCTCGCATATAAAGCCCAAGCACATTTGCTTGCAAGGTCGGTGCACAGTTGCATGCTCACTTATAAGGTTAGTGCAACATTTCTCTATACTACGTTGCCAAGGTCGTTGCATACTTTGTTAGACACATATAAGGTCTATGCACACTCTGCCTTAGCATATACGACATCGGTGCTAGTTCAGACCACTTGCTGCTGTGGTCGGTGCATGTCTGTGTCACCAGCATATAGGTCGGTGCATGCTTGTGTTAACTGTCTAAGGTCGGTGCATGTTTTTCTAGACTACATATAAGGTCAGTGTACTTTCCTATTTCTTCGTTAGAAGGTTGGTGCACATTTTGTTGTTCAGCATAGAACGTCGGTGCACATCCACCTTAGACTTACTAAGGTGGGTGCACTTTATGCCTACGCATAAAGATGGTCGGTGCATCTTTCGCCACACGCATGCTAAGGTCAGTGCATATTTTGCCTATGCATATAGAAGGTCAGTGCAATGTTTCTTCCTTAAGCGCATAAAGGTCAGTGCAATGTTTGCATCATGCATATATATATAGGTCTATGCATATCTTGCCATACGCCTGCATGGGTCAGTGTACTTTTTAGCTCAACGTAGAAAAGGTCCGTGAACTCCACTGTTTAGAGTCTGTGTACATCTCAGTCTTTGAAAGGTAAGGTCAGTGCATATCATCAAACGGCTAACACTCACGACTGTTTCATTGCCAGGTAAGCCATATTATCGAGCATCTACTAAGCAACCTACGAATTTACCTCACGTGGAATTTAAAGTACCAGGTTGATGGCATGTGATCCAATAGAAGGAGCAGACCAGATGATCCTGCCACATGGACTACTACAGTACCACGACTCTGACACGTGGAACCTCGAAGGATCAGATCTACGTGAAAGTTTGGCCGGGAAATGTGGTATCCATGCGCCCATCGTCTGCTTATAAAAGATGATCGAAAGGCTGGGAGAAAGAAAGTAGAGAAGAGCTGAATATAAGAGGAGAAAATCACGAGAGAATATCTGAAGCCATAGCCAGTGCTGAAATTTCCCCCATTCGAGATGAGAGAAAAGTCCAGGAGAAAAGTCAAAAAGAGAGAGAACCAATTTAGAATGAAAATAGCCTGAGTGATTGCCAGTCTTGAGTCTGAAAGTATGCTTCTACGGAAGCTACATTATCATTATTTCTGGGCAATTTTTTCCTTTCTGTTTATTTTGACCTTCAAGTTTTTCGCCTTTTCAATTCTACTTTGTTACCCTCTAAGTTCACTTGGAGGAAGGGAGAGGTACTCCGGTTTCCCTCCATCGTGTTTGGAGGAAGAGAGGGACGATCCTCTGGTCCGTGAGTTGCTGGGAGCAATACACGGGGTTCCCTTTGCTGAGTGCAAAGGAAGGGAGGTTGGACCTCTAGTGATTATTCTGATCTTCAGAAGAGCGAAGAGAGTGTTCCTCGGGGCAAGCTGTCAGGCAGCGGGTGTTAGCAGACTTAGTGATTATTTTTGATTATTTCCCCCATTCTAGTGATTATTTTTGATTGCTTAGTGCAAGGAAGCCTTACTCCTCTGGAGTAAGGGGTGGACGTAGATTGCGGATCACAATCGAACCACCTTAAAAAGCTCTATGTCCTATCTGTGTGGATTGGTTGACTGATCTCTCAAATTGGCTTTGGCACGTCAGTTGTTCGATCATTGTTTCATCTTAACTCTCTTTCTCGATAAGCTTTTGTCTATCTGTCTATTCCATGGTCAGTCTGCAAGGGTTTCTTTATTGCATTTCAGATTAGATAATTTGTTTCTTCAAATTACTCTGAATTGGGAGTGATCTATTCATCTCCCCCTTCTGCTCACTTTCTGTGTGAAGTATCAATTGGTATCAGAGCAGGTTACCCAACATGTGGTCCAATGACCAGGGTAAATCTGGATCTAGCACTCCTCGCAGTTTCATGGCTGAGGGACAGTCCATTAGTCACCCTCCTTTTTTTGATGGTAATAATTACTTTTACTAGAAAAATAGGATGGAAGTATTCCTGAGAGCGCAGAGCCACGAACTCTGGAGAGTGATCACCACAGGACCATACGACCTCCCACCAAATGAAGATGCGTGGACAAAGGATCACATCAGGCTTTCAACAATTAACTGGTCGACTCTAAACATAATTCAATGCACTGTACATCCAGAGGAGTACGCCAGGATCTCAGCCTGCCAGACAGCCAAGAAAATGTGGGATGAACTAGAGCTCATCTACGAAGGTACATCCCAAGTCAAGGCCACCAAGGTAAATATGCTCACCTCTGAGTATGAATTGTTTAAGATGAAATCTGAGGAGAATATTACAGAAATGTATGCTAGGCTGTCGCTTATCACTAACAATCTTAAAGGGTTTGGGAAACAGGTTTTAAAAGGCGATCTAGTCAAGAAAATCCTTAGGTTGTTAACCCCCACATGGCACACTAAGGCCATTGTGATAGAGGAGTCTAGGGATCTGTCAAAATTGACAGTCACTAAGCTGATAGGATCCCTAATGACGTATGAAATGAATTTTAAAATAAATGGTGAAGGAATTGACAAGAAGGGCAAGAACATTGCTCTCAAGGTGTCCCGTAGTAAAAGTGGGAGTAGCAGTAGCAGTACTAGTGGGGAGTCTGACGGGTTCTTAGACCTTGATCAAGAGGAGCAAGCTATGCTTACTCGACAATGTCGAAAGTTCTTAAGAACCAAGGGAAAACATTTATAAGAAAAAGATCGCATACTTCTGGTAAGCATTTCGATTCTAACATTGATAAGAATAAGAATGCTGAAAAGATCACATGCTTCCATTGCAGAAGGACTGGACATATGAAGGGGGATTGCCCCGATCTCCAGAAGAGAGGTAGCTCCACGGTGCAAAAGAAGAAACCTCATGCCATGGTCTGCACATGGAGTGACAAGGAGGAAGACCCTGAGGCCAACTCTTCGGAAGACGATGACCAAGGAATATGTCTTATGGCCAACAGTGACGAAGAGGTAACCAACATTTTTGAGAATTTATCAATTGATGACTGGGAAGATGCCTATGCTGAACTGTTAGATAAGTTTAATGCTTTGAGTAAAGACCATAGGGTGTTAAAGAGAAAACTGAATGCTACTACTGAAGAACAAATTCAAACTGACAAAGAAAATCAGAAGGTCAAGGAAGAATTAGATGAGATGAATTCTCTTAGAAAGGAAAATGAAAACCCTAAGTCAGGAAACAAAGAAGTTCAAAAACAACTTGATGAATTCAATGTAACACTTCAAGAAAGCCAAAGTGAAACCAGATTAACTGCTGAAAAGAATGAAGCTGTTAGGTAGGTGAATTCTGAACTTCAGAAAAACTATGAAAGATTGCAAAAAGAATTGGAAGACAAACAAAGAATTCTAGAAAAAAATGTTCAAGGAAAAACAAATTTGGATACCATGGTAGGTTCTAGGGTCAATTTCAACAAAGAATGTTTAGGCTATAACCCAACACACACGAAACCATTCGAATTCACAACAGTAACATTCTGTTAAGAAAAAGGAAGGAAAAACTAGACACACCATCCAGCTCCAACAATACTCAGAATGTCCAACAACCAAGGAATGATTCCTTAAACCACGCAGGACAACAGTCTAAAACTGGAAAGAACTCAACTAAGCGAGCTCCTGTATGTATTCCCCAGAATAAGAACGTTCACAGGTCAAGGCATATGACCCAGAACAGAAACTCATCCTTCTATAAAAACATGGGTCAATACAAGAAAAACTGGGGAAATCCCGTTCTTCCACATAAACTCTTCAATGAATATGTCTACCCTAGACAGAATGGGTACAAAAGATACCAGGGAATTGAACAGTCCAACAACAAGAACATATTCCACATCATTAGGCCAGGGAGACAGAACTCTAGTCATAATTTAAACAAAACTGTCAACAACTTGCAAAAGAAAAATACTTTGAAACAGGTTTGGATTCTGAAGTTTCTGCTTAGAGATTTGAACAATGTCTTTGGACCCAATCTATTTTGGGTTCCAAACTACTCTGCTTGATATGTCCCTCTGCAGGTTAGTCTAGCAGCTGAGCACAACATGTGGTATCTAGATAGCTGCTGCTCTAGGCACATGACAGGCGACAGATCCAAGTTCAGTAAACTGGAAATGAAGGTAGGGGGTCTGGTCAAATTTTGAGGAAAGAGCAGAGGTAAGATTATTGGGATTGGAACAGTTGGTAAGTCTTCCACAAACTCTATTGAGAATGTTCTGCTTGTAGAGGGTCTTCAACACAACTTGCTTAGTATTAGTCAGTAATGTGACAAGGGTCACAGAGTTGTGTTCGATAATAATGCATGCAAAATTCTTGAAATAAATTCTGACAAGGTCAAGTTTGAAGCACATAAAGTCAATAATGTATACATTGTAGATTTAAATGAAAAACATGAATCAAATCTTTGTTTGTATCCTGAATGACAATGCTTCATACCCGGCTGTGTTGTCCACCAACACATCTATATGAGGCAGCAGAAAATCATCCTTGGGACGGTAGATATATTTTCCCTCTCCCGTACGTTCCTTCCAAGTGTCTTCCCAATGTCTATTCTACCATATCCGACATGAGAAACAGATGAAGATAGAAGGAAAAGGGGAAGTGTAACAAACCGTTATCGCCACCAAAGCGCCGAACGTGATGAACACGCCGTGCCTTGGAAAGAGGGAGAGACACTCGCCTAACTGCAGCGTTGGGAAGATGAGCGGTTCAGGTAGAACATCCTATAGCTTGCACGGTCTTACGATAGACCACCTAAGGACGCTGCAGGAGGTGCGGGATGAAGGACTCCTGGCTGTTGAACGGCTTAGTCACGACCGCAGGAAGATGATGGACGGTCCAATCAGCACCGCACGTCTTCTCGAACGGACCGTAGAGCACCGCGCAAGACCATCGAGCCAGAAGTCACAAATGGGTCCAACCTCCACCCTCTCCAGCCGGCCAGAGGGGATGGGCCTCGTGCTAGGGATTGCTGACCTGCAAAAACAACGTGAAAACATAAAGAAACAACCTAGATTAGAACTGAATGGTGTAGTAAATGTCAAAATAATGAGGAATGAACGTGACTAAGTGGAAAGGGGGATACCTGGGGTATTTTAAACCCCTAGGGTGTCAAAAACGTGGGTGGATGTGTGCATGGTAATGAGGATGAAGAAAAACGTGGAGAGAAAGTAATGAAAGTAGTGCATGCAATGACAAAGAAAACAAAGCCAATCAAACATAAAGACTCAAAACTTGACTACTCCCTGAACTGGAGGCTTATATGGACGTAGAAAGCCTCCCTCCTTGGTGCTAGGTCGCTCAAGAATGCGGCAGGGCTTCGCCGTCGACCAAAATCTCTTCCAACCCGGCCTTTAGGGTCTATTTATATAGCCTAGAAAGCCTAGCTTGAAATTAGGGTTTTCAATGGATATTAATCCGAGATATCAAAAGATAAAGTGAAGATAATATCCTCAGCTTTCGTTAGGATCAAATCTCATCTGATTTGGTTGAGAATCCACGGAGAAAATCGAGGACAAAGTTGAGGTTTTAACCACGGATAAAAGGGATAAAATCGGTTGAAATTCAACAATCGACGGGATGAACGGTCTTACGATAGACCGCTCAACTGGATGGGCGGCCATCTACTGGCTGTCCAACCCTGTCTGTGGAAATTCAAAATAAATCATCAATAATCCAAATTATCCGTTGAACTGACCGAAACCTTTGCCATTGGACTATCAGAGATGAACGGCTTATATTCGACCGTTCAAAGGTAGAGCGGCCAAAGACTAACCGTTCTATCCCTGTCGGTGGAAAATCAAAATACATAAGATAATTACATAATTACATGAAAACCAGCGACGTTAGGACTCTGGAGAGATGAGCGGTCATCATCAGTCCGTCCATCAAATTGAACGGCCAGAATAGGACCGCATAAAAGCTTGTCGGAGGAAATTCAGAAAATTACCCACAATATTCCAAAATAAATGAACGGTCCACAGTCAACCGCACATGGATTGAGCGGCCAGTGAGAAATCGTACATGCTCATGGACGCTTGAAAACTCATAGAAAAGCCCAATCAACCAACACCAAGGCCCGTTAAACCCTGTATCAACTTGCACCTAACTAAGGAGGGAGGCAACCCATAAAATTGGCCCAAAACATGCTTGAAAATAGCCCTAGCGAGTGACGGACAACTCGAGTCATCAACAAATGGGAGTAAGAGGAACGACTCAACTTATCGGCAAAAAACGAGTGTCAACAGATGCCCCTCCTTAACGTCCTCTTTGCAGGGGAGCGAGCGGAGGTGAAGCGAAAGTGACATGGAACATGGAGATGAAGCGGAAATGTAACGGAGCGGATTGAAAAGCGGGCGTTAAGGTAAAACGACACCCGTTTTTACCAACAAGCGATAGGAATCTTCCGGAAAACTCTGAACCAAACGCAAGGAATGATAAAACCAAAAGCGACACCTATCTGGAGGGACTAAACTAAACGAAATAAATCGACAAGACCAACCTCAAAGGGGACACAATCCCGCGGTCCAATGAGGAGGCCAAAAGTAGGCAGTAAAAGTAAAGGAAACATGCTAAAGCTCCAGACGGGGACCTCTCAATCAACCAAACCAAGCAAATCGACCAAGGAGAATCTTCCAACTCAGAGTGGAATTAGTTCCTCTTACTCAAAACATTGAACACATAGTTAACCATCACGGATGGGACATTCTTCAAGCAAACCATGGGTCATGAAAGCTCAAAAGATGCGTATGATGCATGCTGGGCTAAAATAAAAGAAATCGTTAAAACCAATGCAAAGAAAGATTAAAATATAAAATACTCGAGAATAATATTGCTAAGCTGGGAAAATCAGAGTCAAGACACTATCCGTAACCACAGCGTGCAGGATAGAACTATCATCCCCATGATATCCCAACGTAATGGCCTATCCGAAGATTAAACACGTGGACCGGGATCATCATCGTTTTTGTTGAAGGGGAACATCAGATCCTAGAACACGTAGATAACCAACTGGTTCTCGAGATAATATATTATAATACCATATAATAATGTAATAAGGGTGATAAGGATAGAAGGCCATACCTAACTTACCTGTGCAGGGAAAACGGCAAGTGAGAGTTTTCTTTTTTTAGATTTTTATGGATTTTCATAGATAAGACAGATGAGATAGACATAGCAGAGATAACACAATGATTAACTGAACGACAAACAACATGACATAACATGACGAATGGAAACAACACAACAAGAGGAACAAGCATATAGGCAACGGCATAAACAGACAATACGTATGCATGAATATGGAGTGACAAGACAACAATCGGCGGGACAACACATGGTTGGGATAAGAACATGATGAATCACATGCTTGAGATAACACATGGAACATGGAAAGACGACCATTGACATGTGCAAGACAACTAATAACATATGGTGAGGAACAAAACAACACGTGTGGGACAACACGGTGGGACATGGACACGAGATAAAGATACGGTGGGACAAAGAGACATAAACAAAACACGCTCTTCAATCGAAACTCGCGATCAGAATGAAGCAGAACCGTCAGGTTCACAATCGTGAGGTAAAGCCCTTTCATAAAGAGATAATAAGATAAAGCTGAGAAGGACACAAGTTTCAGAATAGATCGAGAGAGTGGTTTGAAGAAGAGAGCATATCAAAGATGTGGACAGGAGACAGATAGAACAAAATATGGAGTAAAGAAAGCTTGAGTACCTGTAACCTGCACACTTAGCAAACAGTTTACGTATCTGTTCTCAAAATACAATGTAAAAGATAAATATTTTTAGATTTTTCAAATTTTTTGATTTTTTTATATTTTGAAAATATTTGACTTTGGAACAATATTTCATTTTTGGATTTCATTTTTCTTTATTTTTCTTTATTTTTAATTTTTGACAATATCTCATTTTTTTAGATTTTTGACAATATCTCATTTTTTTGGACTTTTGACAATATCTCATTTTTTTGGGGGATTTTTGAAATAGTAATCTGCAACACCCAAAAATAAGCTTGAACTACTGGCCAGGGATCGTCGTCCCTCCCCTCTCATTAAAGACTTCCCTTGAGCAGGATGTGCATGTGAGGCTGGCTTATCACGACCAACTGTCTCTAAAGAACGGTGCCCCTACTAAGGCCATACCCGGGATACAACCCAGCATAAGAGGGAGAAGCAGAAGAAGAATTGGAGACAAGCTTCATGCAGGATGGGAGATATCAAGGCTCGAATTCCTTCTAGGGCACCACCCCTCAAAGAGACAATCTGTTGCGTCGGGGCTTTTTGTCTTTGATTTTTAGACCCATATTTATCAGGCACGTATGCGACCGGGCTCATGACGTCCCGCAGGGAACTGTACTGCCACTCTTGCCATGCCTTCCAATCATAATTTTGCACTGAATTATTTTCTCATTTTTGTAGACCTTATTGGCCAGATATTACATGAAAGCTCACTTTTGAGGGTCAAGACTGCCCCTATTTGAGACCTCTCCCGTATTAGGGAGCGCCTAGGTTGGTCATCTCATCCATCCATCTCTTGCCCCTGCGCTTGGCCGAGCAGAGAAAAGAAAAGACCTTTGTGCATACCCAAAGTATAGCCAAAGTAGCAACGGTGTTGCCCAAAGGAATCGGCTATGGTTTGCCATGTAGCGTAAGAAAAATTTATACTCAAAGGTCACTCTCAACAATCAGGGAAAGAACTAGGCTCCCAGCGCGGAGCTATCACCAGCCTAAGGATGCTGCAGAAGCTAACTTTTTTATTTGACATAAAGTTAAGATCTAATTAAATAAAGACTCCTAAAGCCACTCAATCATGTTAAGGAATCATGTGCAAAAACAATGAAGTAATGGAAATGAAAGCACATTCTTGCACAAAATAAAGATACCTTTGCAAATCCATGGCGCGGAAACCAGCATCCTGAAGCGATTTCGATCATTGAGCTTTAAGGAGCGCGAACTTTGTTTTCCTTGCTTGTCAGGATAAAGGATGAAAGGAGAGCAAAGGATTGGATTCCTCGACATAGAGGAGTGGCAGACATCATACTGGACAAAGAAGGGATAAAAAGGAAGAGAGACGAGGGCTAGAACTCCCTCATTAAGGCACCGAGGCCCTGATAACAAGGAACCAAGTACAGAATAACCAGTGATTAACTGAGATCAAGGCGGGCTAAAGCCTCGAAAGCAGCAAGAAAAAGGGTGAGAACCCCGAAAGGGTGAGACAGAAAGAACAGAAAGACGACGAAAAGATAACTGTGAAGATAAGGAATACGGATAATGATCATCCGACGTGGTCGGAGAAAAGGAATAGTGATCACCCTACAGAGGCGGGGAAGAGAATGTATGAACACCCGACAATGTCGGAAAAAAGTAATGGAAACCACCCGACGAAGTCGGGGAAGGATCAGAAAAACCACGAACGAGCGTAAGGAATTCCCAACAAGGTCGAGGGAAAGAGGTGAGAAGTGAAATCCGAGCGTATCCGGGAAGGAAAGCTAGAAGATGCCCCTAGATCAGGGGAAGAGGAGGACACATGCCGAGGCCTAGAATGGTGAGGATGGGAAAAGATGGTGGAAATATGGTCAGGTGGCGGAAGGTACACCACCCACGGATAAGAACTGAGCAACAGAAAAGATGAATGGACGGAAGAAGGAGATGAGGCAGTGGACCCCCGAGTCCACAACTGACGGCCCTTGAACTTACGTCGCCGCCTCTTCTTAGCCGTAATCTTCTTGAAACAACGCCGCCTGGTGCGGGCTCGGACCTTCAGGCTTCTTGTCTTGCAATACTTTCTCAAATAACGAGTCCATCTGACAGACGGCCTGGCCCGACTGTGAACATACAATTTCATCGGGGCGGTTGCCCCTAGCTGCGCGGTGCTGACCTCAGAAGGACATTCCAGAACAGTTAACTCCTTAGGATGAACATCAAGAAACAGTGGAGTTTTGTCATTCGGCACTAGAAACATAAGATTCGGCAACTCCACTCGGCAATCGGGCATGAAGCACAACTCCCTTGCTAAAAGCGCAGGACGGAACTGAGGGAGGGTGATGCGCGGCGTTGACGTGGCCGGCATGCTAATAAATTGAAGGAAGTTGCACCGCAAGTGCAGAATGTCCTTGGAAAGTGCAAAAGATGCGGGCAATTGCCCCTTGAATAGGGAATCCATCAGGCTCCGGGCGGCCGTATGTGTTAGCATAATCTGAGTAGAGAACCCCTCTCGGCCAGTGAACTAAACAGCAATCGAGCGCGAGGTAATAACAACATTAATGATGAACTTCCCGGCAAGCAAAGAGATTGCTACCAGCCTCGCCTTTGAAGAAACTGGCACCAACACAAGGGAACTCTTCTTTGCAACCGTTCTCGTAGTAAACGGAGGCTCATTACCCCTAAAATGGCCAGGAACCAGGACTTGGACCGGCATGCGGCAAATGAAATCTTGAAGCTTGTAATGCATAATCAAAGCCTGGCTCGGCTCTTTATCTCCCTGGGGACTAGACCCGAGGGGCACCAAAGGTAGCGTGTACCTACTTTGCGAAGTGGGAAGTGGAAGAGGGAGGTTAGAAGGAAGAGGTTTGAAGGGCGCAGGTGGCGATAGTGCAAGCGATGGGCAAATACTGATGATGATGGGCATGGGTGGAGGTAAAGGCAAAAGTGGAGGTATGGGTTTAGGGTCGGCCCGCTCGGACTCAGAGGATGATGGCGAAAGAAGTGGCATCGGTGAAGGTGATGGAACAGGGATTATTACAAGGGTTGGTGATGAAGACCGTGGTGACGGTAATGTGGATAATGGAGAAGGTGATGATGGAGATGTAGCCAATGGAGGCGGCGAAGGTGGGGGTGGAGAAGGTGGTGGCAAAGGGGGTGATATGGTTGATGGAGATGGTAAAGGGGAAGAAGGAGGAGAAGAAGGTAGTGGCGTAGTGGAGGAAGTGGCGGGTGGTGGCGCTCTTCGGCGTATCTTTACAACACGTCGAGAGGTGTTGGGGACAGGAGTGGTGGCGGAAACGGCGGGTGAAGGGGAAGTTTCTCGAGCAGAGGCTGAAGTAGGTAAAGGTGGTGGAGGAGATGGGATATAGGAAGAAGTGGGTAACGAAGTAGGTACCTTATCAACTAGAGAAACACCAGGGTGCCCCTAGTCTTGAAGTGGAGATGGTTTCCTAGGCGGCACGGCTTGCTGCTGCTGCTGCTTGCTGCTAAGATCTGAAATGACTTGGCGCATGATAGCTCAATCAATCATCTTCTTATCTTCCAAACTGTAAACAATTTCTCGAAACTCGGGGCAATTCTCAACCACATGCCCCTGTTGATGATGGAATTCACAGAACTGGAGCAAATTCCCGACCGCGGGTCGGCAAGGCATAACCGGAGGGAGCTGCAATGCATGGGTGGCCGCCAAAGCCCTGAAAACGTCTGAAAGAGTTTCCGGCAACGAAGAGTAAGAAGCCCGCTTCGGGCAAGGTGGATGCCAAGGGGTGTGAAAAGGTAATGGAGGTGGTAGCGGGGGTTGTGTAGGTAAGGGAGACTACATAGGCAAAGGCGGAGGGTTAGAATGATGTGGAGGCGTGGAGAGAGTGGGAATGTAATGAACGGCATCTACCCATTCTGGGTGTAATGTTTCCTTGACCGGAGGTGGAGGGGTGTGGTGAGATGAAATAGCGGAAGGCCGACTCGTGGAGGGATATGTAGTGGAGCACATGGAGGTGTAGGGGTGTGGGGGAGCGGAAGGCCGACTCGTGGAGGAATATGTAGTGGAGGGCTGACTTGCGGTGGAGGGCGGAGGGAAAGTGTATGTAGAAGGTGATGGCGGAGGAGGCTCATGGTCAAAAGAAACTAGGAGTTGTTGGGTAATGAAGCGGGCTCGACTGTAAAGTTGTTGCCATGAAGTGATATCATTCAGGGCTAAGATACACCTGAGCTCGGGCGTTGCATGAGAAATAACCATCTTGATCTGCTCGCCCTCTGGAATATGCCCCGGGACTTGCGCGACTAGGCGACGCCAGCGGTCGGCAAACATGGAGAATTCCTCACCGGGCTTCATCTTCTCCTGGGCCAGATCAACCATAGAATATCTGGGCCCCACCTGTTCTCGGTATTACTGAATAAATCTTGCTTGAATGAATTGAAAATTTAGCATATGCTCCTGCGGCAATGTGAAGAACCAATCCTTGGCCGAGCCCTCTAAAGATAGGCCAAACAAATAGTCTGTCACGCATTGATCATGCTGGAACTGGGCCGACTCATATAAGAACTCCTTCAAATGGATATAGGGGTCACCGGCTCCACCATAGCGGCGATATGCAGGAATTTGTGAACGTGGTGGGAGTTGAAGACCTTGAAAGGCAAACGGGATGTCCGAAGAAGTTTGAGGGTTGATTCGGCGTTGTAATTCATCAAGCTGGCGTTGGGCCTGAGTGAACATCTCCTCGGTAGGAAAAATCCGAGAAGGGTATGAACCAGCCTGAGCAAGAGATGATGAATTAAGACCAGGGTAATGTTGATGGGCCGGATAAGGGGATCCGGCTTGAGAAGAAGGAAAGCCCATTCTAGGAATGGGGGAATGTATGGGCCTGGAAGAATTATGTATGTGGGAATGAGGATGGATTGGACTAGCAGTAGCATGGGCGGGATAAGGTGGCCCGTTAAAAGAATGGGGTCCAATGGATGAATAAGGAGATGGGCCCGCATGGGAAGATGAATCCATGCGGGGGTAAGAAGATGGAGAAGTATATGAATAAGGTACAGGGGAGAAGTGCTCCATGGGGAGAATGGAGACTCTATATAGTGAACTTTAAATGAACATAAGGATGGAAATGAACCTAAGACAAATGCTGCTAAATGGAGACACAGGAAGATGAACTAGACCAAATAAGCCTAATCTGACAAAAGGATGCAAATGACGACACTATGCAACATACAATGGAGAAGAGAGATGAGAAAAGAAACAGCCAATTACCCACACAAATTCTAAGTGATGCGCGAAGATTTTTATAAGTTCTCTTTTAGTGCCTTAGTGGATTAATTAAAATGGGAATTCACTCGACCACAAGGTACCTAAACATGGTGAGAATGGAGAACTGGCAGACTCTAAAGGACTCTCTCTCGCACGAATGCAGACCCTAGATTGGGAGGTGGTATGGTACAACCTTCTCGGCGTCCGTGTGCGAATCCACGGCTCGCGGGGACTTACGGAGGTCCTCAGCAAGATCCCCTAGTCGGCTCCAAGGAGTATGGAGATGAGAGGAAACCCTAGCTCGGTAGGAATGCAACTAGATGTGAATGAAATGCATGAATCCTATGTGCACCGGAGTGCATGCAAAATCTGGCCTAGCAACTATCAACCAATGATCAATCAAAGATATAAGTAATGAAATCAATCATGCAGCAATGGTATGGGAGCAGGGGGAGATCAACAACTACCACCAAAAATCACGAATATCATGGAATATGACAATCAAAAATGAACTACGGGTGCACTGTAGCACGACAAGGACGGTCTGTATGAGACCGCTCAATAGGACAAACGGTCTGTACATGACCATATAATCCAGGGAGCAACAGGACGACAGAACAACTGTAAAAGAAAAAACACAGAATGCTGAAAAAAAAAGGATGGCAGAGCTGAGAAACGTGCCAGGAAGAGCGGTCCGTTGACAGTCGCGTAAACTCTGGAACGGATCTCCAGAAACTGTGCACTTACAACCAGAACACCCAGAAGCGTACCTGTGCCAGAAAGATGGACGGCCTGGAACAGGCCGTTCGGCAGTTTGGACGGTCGATGGGAGGCCGTCTATGATAGGACGCTCGCACGAGAACTGGCACCGGTTGCAGGGAAGCACGGTGGATGTCCAGCCGCACAATTGATGAACGGCTCTGGGCAAACCGTTCACGTTCCAGGAGGCAGAAAACGCACCCAAACTGCAATCACCTCAAGAAGAAGACTAACACAATGAAACAAGGGGGTCAGCAAATCACTAACTCGATGGGCACTAGGTGTCCCACCATGATCGCCACAAAAGAAGGGTGTAGATATATTTTCTCCCTCCCGTACGTTCCTTCCAAGTGTCTTCCCGATGTCTATTCTACCATATCCAACATGAGAAACAGATGAAGACAGAAGGAAAAGGGGAAGTGTAACAAACCGTGATCGCCACCAAAGCACCGAACGTGATGAACACGGCGTGCTTTGGAAAGAGGGAGAGACACTCGCCTAACTGCAACGTTGGGAAGATGAGCGGTCCAGGTAGAACATCCTATAGCTTGCACGGTCTTACGATAGACCACCTAAGGACGCTGTAGGAGGTGCGGGATGAAGGACTCCTGGCTGTTGAACGGCTTAGTCACGACCGCAGGAAGATGATGGACGGTCCAATCTGCACCGCACGTCTTCTTGAACGGACCGTAGAGCACCACGCAAGACCATCGAGCCAGAAGTCACAAAGGGATCCAACCTCCACCCTCTCCAGCCGGCCAGAGGGGATGGGCCTCGTGCTAGGGATTGCTGACCTACAAAAATAACGTGAAAACACAAGGAAACAACCTAGATTAGAACTGAATGGTGTAGTAAATGTCAAAATAATGAGGAATGAACGTGACTAAGTGTAAAGGGGGATACCTGGGGGATTTTAAACCCCTAGGGTGTCAAAAACGTGGGTGGATGTGTGCATGGTAATGAGGATGAAGAAAAATGTGGAGAGAAAGTAATGAAAGTAGTGCATGCAATGACAAAGAGGACAAAACCAATCAAACATAAAGACTCAAAACTTGACTACTCCCTGAACTGGAGGCTTATATGGACGTAGAAAGCCTCCCTCCTTGGTGCTAAGTCGCTCAAGAATGCGGCAGGGCTTCGCCGTCGATCAAAATCTCCCCCCTTTTCCAACCCGGCCTTTAGGATCTATTTATATAGCCTAGAAAGCCTAGCTCGAAATTAGGGTTTCCAATGGATATTAATCCGAGATATCAAAAGATAAAGTGAATATAATATTCTCAGCTTTCGTTAGGATCAAATCTCATCTGATTTGGTTGAGAATCCACGGAGAAAATCGAGGACAAAGTTGAGGGTTTAACCACGGATAAAAGGGATAAAAATCGGTTGAAATTCAACAATCGACGGGATGAACGGTCTTACGATAGACCGCTCAACTGGATGGGCGGCCATCTACAGGCCGTCCAACCCTGTCGGTGGAAATTCAAAATAAATCATCAATAATCCAAATTATCCGTTGAACTGACCGAAACCTTCGCCATTGGACTATCAGAGATGAACGACTCATATTCGACCGTTCAAAGGTAGAGCGGCCAAAGACTAACCGTTCTATCCCTGTCGGTGGAAAATCAAAATACATAAGATAATTACATAATTACATGAAAACCAACGACGTTAGGACTCTGGAGAGATGAGCGGTCATCATCAGTCCGTCCATCAAATTGAACGGCCAGAATAGGACCGCATAAAAGCTTGTCGGTGGAAATTCAAAAAATTACCCATGATATTCCAAAATATATGAACGGTCCACAGTCAACCGCAGATGGATTGAGCGGCCAGTGAGAAATCGTACATGCGCATGGACGCTTGAAAACTCATAGAAAAGCCAAATCAACCAACACCAAGGCCCGTTAAGCCCTGTATCAACTTGGACCTAACCAAGGAGGGAGGCAACCCATAAAATTGGCCCAAAACATGCCTGAAAATAGCCCTAGCGAGTGATGGACAACTTGAGGCATCAACAAATGGGAGTAAGAGGAACGACTCAACTTATCGGCAAAAAATGGGTGTCAACAGGGACATGCCTTGTTCAGATCTCTGAAATCAATACAATACGCACCTTTCCATTCTTGATGACAGGGACTATGTTCGCCACCCACTGAGGATATAAGACAACTCTAATGAACATGGCCTTATGCAATTTTTGTACTTCTTCTTTCATCTTCAAGGTCATGTGAGGGTGAAATCTTCTCAACTTCTATTTCATGAGCATTGCCCCTGGCTTAAGTACTAGTCGGTGTTCCACTAAGGAGGGGTCAAGACCTGGCATGTCCTCATATGACCAGGTAAAAGAATCGCTATACTCCCTTAGGACTTTGATCAGTTCCTCTTCAACTTTAGAAGGGAGACTTGCGGCAATAATAATGGGCCAGGGATCCTCATCAGTTCCCAGATTTATTTCCTTCGTAGGTTCGTCCACTGCTGACGACGGCTCATCAAATCTCTTTAAGCCTTGTGCATACAGGTCGGCAGTGTCATCTACATTGCTGTCCTCACAATCGACTGGGTCCTTCTCATCCATGACTTCATAGACTCCTAATCCATCGTCGCTCCACACCCCACCTTGCTCCTCGTCTTCCTCGATCACAATCGCCGTAGCTATGAACTCTGGACATTTAAGAAGAGCACGGCATCGTTGTGCTAGATCCTGCAAGAACCTATCAGGAATGGATTTAGAATGTCGCGCTAGCGAGCGCGGCTTAGGCAAGGATGGGTTGGATGACTTAGAACAATAACCTACTTCTCTAGACCTAACCAACTCTACTTCCCTAGACTCGACGAACCCTACGTCTAACCTAGGAGAGAGAAAATCTAGTGGTAGGCAGGTAGTAGGGGCCTCATGCCCCTGGGAGGAGGATGGAGAGAAGATAGCGGAATCTTCCACTGAGACCTCCGTTTCAAATTTGACATTTTTTTTGGAGATCAGTGGAGATCATGCAACAAGATAGAGAGGAAGGTGGAGGAGGGAGCCTAAGGGGATAGATGGATAGGTAGAAAATGTCAAAAAAAGGATCGAAAGAGGAGAAGAAAGGAGTATATAGATCGACTGGAGGACAACAACTACATGTCCTGACAATGAGAAAATCAATAGGAATCTCTAATAGAAACAGATCAATCAAGAGAGAGGTGAGCGGGGTATGAATTCGAGTTTTTAAAGGAGAGACATCAAACAGGAAGGAGACCAAGTGAAAATGATGGGTGAGCTCCCCCTTTCCCATGCACGGATGGCTAGCTTCTTCTGCTCATAATGCACAAGTTACACCTCCTGGTTTATTTGGCAACTATCTTCTTCATGAAATAATCTTGCAAATGGCAGGCTAAAATCGATCATATCATCAACATGCCCTTTTGATAGCAATGGCGGGCTGTCAACTGTATAAGTTGTATCTTCTTTCTTGGGCTAACTTGGTGATGCTTTCAATGTGCCTGGCTAGGTCTTTTGACAAAGTGTTGGTGGTAGTCCCAAGTTAATTGTCCTGAGTCACCCAGAACTGATAATAAGGATTCTCGATAACTGAGGCATCTCCTGTTCATTTTCCTGCCCTTGGGGAATGGCTTGGTTCATCCTTGTAACTGTGCACCGAGACCTCGGCCCGGCTGATAGCCTAGCTTTAATATGATGCTCCAGCCCTTAGAATCCCGTATCTGGGGCTTCACTTTGACGTTTATCGACACAGTGGTAGGTTTGCGCGGCACATAGGCCCATGGAAAATCCAGGTCTAAAATTGAAATAACAGGCCGATTACTGGGCCATAGTGTTAGCAAAATCTTTTCTGAGACAGCTTTAACGGATTGGACCGTGGATATGCTTTTTACCTTGACCACCCTCCCTTGAAAAGGGCATTTGAGACATTGGTGGGCAGTGGACGGCACGGCATTAAGATTGTCAATCCACAGACGGCCCAAAATGGCCTTGAACATAGGATCGATGTCCAGCACATAAAACTCAATCGGCATAGTGAGAGGCCCATGCTCAGCTTGAATGGTGTAGAAACCCGATAAATTAAAATGACAAATAATATTTTTTCAATGAATTATATAATTAAAATCTTCATGAAATAATTAAATTATATTTTTACTATATGAAATAAACTAGATAAATGCATTTACTTGAATTTATTTAAGGTAAATAGAAATTAAATACTCTAACCCCTAGAAAAATCATACTAAGCCCAATAAAAGTCTATATAATGGATTAGGATTACAATTGGCACATTAGATAATCCATAATGGGCAGAATTAATGGTTAAATGATTCAATAAATGTTAAATTAACCTTAAATTCGTAACATGTGTTTAATATGACATTTAAGGCATTAAAATAACTCCATTTCTAGAAGATTGACTCAAGAATCGACCCTTGCCTACCAGCCACCTTAGACCAGCCATTTTTCCATTGGTTTCACACCAAATTAAGGCTAGATTAAGAGGAGAAGTTGGAATTTTCTTCTAATTCGGAGTTAATGGGTTTGGTAAAATTAGGTAAGGAATCTTGACAAATTTGGACAAGTTTTGGCTATAAATATGACCCTATTCGACCCTCAAATCATCCTTGGTGGCCTAGGCTATGCTGCTGCGGAGATTGGAGGGGATTTGAAGGGAAGATTCAGAGATCAAAGGGTTTTCTTATTATTGGGACTATTTTTCTACCTCTTCCTTAGATCTGCTCAAAGGTAGGTGTTGTTAGTATTGGTGTGCTACAGGCTAATTTTGTTGAGTAGTGGATGGCGGATCTAGAGGGGAGGGGTGAATAGATCTGCCCCTCTTTTCGTAGAACACCCCACTTTAAAGCTAGATAAAAAAATTGCAGCGGAATATAACTAGCTTAGCGTAGCTCACAACGATTTGCTTAGCAAGATGAATAAGTAATATAAAGATTAAACCTAAGCATGAATCTAGCACAAGGCAATCGCACAATCAAACCACAACACACGAGATTTTAAGGTTGTTCGGACTGAATCCCCAGTCCTACGTCCACTCCTCACCAAACTAGGTGAGGCTCCACTAGTGCAACGCACTGAACCGCAGATCGAAAAAACATCTGATTGTCTTCCTACTAACCACCGGTAGGGACGTCAACACCGTAGATCAGACAGCTTCCGATTGCCTTCCTACTAACCATCGGTAGGGACGTCAACACCATAAATCGGACAACTTCTGATTGCCTTCCTACTGACCACCGGTAGAGACGATCTTCAGTTTCAATGGTTTGAACAAAATGGAAAGAAGATGAATATGAAAATACTCAAACAAGATATGGAATATGCTCAAAGAGAAAAGATCTTGTCTAAGATTGCTGGAGCTTGAATCTGATGCTTCAATGGTATCTTCTTCCTTGTGAAATGATCTTCCTTGGATCACCTTGAGTTGATGAAGAAGATAAAGGATGTAGATTTGATCTCCCTTGAGAAATGAGCTTCAATGGATCACCTTGATAACCTTGCTTGCGTCTACTCTTCCTTGGAGGTTGCTCTTCTTCCAACCTCCTCTTTTGCCTCTCTTGTTCTTTCTTGATACCTTGGATTCAATTGAGTTGATGAAGAAGTGTATGGATGTAGCTTTGATCACCCTTGAGACCTTCATTGCTTCTAGCTTCCTTAGATGTCTTTGAGTTGATGAAAAAGAGTTATGGATGAAGATTTGATCACCTTTGAGAGCTTGCTTGCTTCTATACTTGCTTGGAGATTGATGGCTTCAGATCTTGGCTTGAATCCCTTGGAATGGATGAAGAACTTCAGCCCAAAGCACTGTTCACGGAGGTGCTACAGTACCTGTGGATCTCCTCCTTAGCCTTCCTTGGTATCTCCTTGTTCCTCTTGAAGCATTAGGGTTTCTAACCCCTTATGTGTTTGTTTTATACCATTTGAATGGTCCTTGGACATCCTTCAGACCAGATCCACGTTTTGTGGGTGATTGGGTGACTTTAGGATTAAACAAATACAAGGAAAGGGGCTGGCCTCGAGGTGGAAATCGAAGTCAACAATTGTTGGCTCGCGGTCGACCGGAGGTAAGTGGCGGTCGACCGCTACTGAGAAACCCTGTAGTGACTTGATCCCTGGAAATTCCAGTCGACCGCCCCTGGGCTGGCAGTCGACCGCCACTAAGAAAACTGCAAACTGTGAGCTGCTGGCAGGAGCGGTCGACCACCCCTGGGCTAATCCTGGGTTTCCCCGGTTCAGTTCGTTAACCCTTTAGCTCAGTCACTTAACTCCTTTAGCAGCCCGTTCTCATCTATGGCATCAACCTTGACGGTCTTGAAGGTGTCAACTGAGTCATCTTTGTGCATCGACCTTGGCTATGTGAAGTGTCGACTCATCTTGAAGGGATTTGCATCCTTGCTTGGGCGCGATCAATTGGCTTTCACTTTTGCCATCTCCACTCCAATCCTTGGCATATCTGTCATGAAAGAACATCAAGTAGTTTAGTCATATAAGAGTGAAAAATATCAATGACTTATAGTGTTCAGTCATTATCAAAACCAAGAATATCAAATGACTCATATGACCACAGCATGACTCAAATGACCACAGGGGCACAACAAATTTGGGGTCGGGTAGGCCCAATAGTTGTATGATCTTATTCTTTATTAATAAAGTGATATTTGAGTGTAAATATGTGATTGTATATTACATTACGATGTCCCTAGGATATGTGGTTGTAAAGTCAACTCGAGATGGGATCTCGATCATGAGACTGACTTTACATGGACACATACCTTAAACTGTTCCTGCTTGGATGGTAATCACTCGGGGACTTTGATTACCTATTAAACCAGTACACATGATGTGTACAGGACCAGTCTCATGGTCGCTGGTGCGGGGCACCAACACATGTGTAAGTGTCCTTGGAGGCTGTACACTGAACTAATCCGCTATTGGATCTTCAGATGGTTGATACCTAATGTCAACTGAAGATCCAACTGTCTCAGTAGCATTGTTGGTCCTTTGACCTAAGACATTGATCGGATCTTACACGAGGACTGTGATGGTTTAATTACTTGGCGAAATGACTTTAACCATAAGTCATGAATTGCCGAGTCATTAACCATTTCAGGATACGTGTGAAGATCATCAATGGTCAAGAGGGGATCGCTCACTATCGGGTATATATCAGACAATTAATGGGTCATGACACTGACACTCCATTAAATCCCTGGCCAAGGTCGTGTTAGTTCGTTTAGAATGGACGCCATACACTTTAAAGGAGGTCATGGTCAAATGGCACGATCATGGGATTTGACAGAAACTATACCCTCGATCGAACCAGACTCATAGAAGGAGCGAGGGATTATAGCGATGCGGCAACTGTAGACTTACATGTACCAGACAGGCTGGTTTAAACCCGGCATCCTCTAGGATCACGCAGATTTGCTAGACCCAACGTGATCAAAGGTTCTGAACAAATTAAACTATTATTCGGCTCTTGTAGAAGCGAATAATAAGTTTAATTTACTTCTAATTAGGAATTAGAAATTAATGGGCCTTAAACTAGAGTGACTATAGGCCTAGAGGATCACACACAATGGATTCTTGGGTGACGGATTATTATTATACAAATGTATATATTAATTCCCTTAAAATCTTTTTCGAAAGGCATATAAGAGGGGCTTAATATATATGTAGAATAATGAAAAGAGTATATATACGATTTTGGTCCTTATGGGTTCTTTTCAAAAGGGCATAATCATATATATATACAACCTATGCGAACTCTTCCCCCCCTTGGCTTAATCAAGCATTAACAGCAAGGAGGAGAGGTTTTCTCTTCCCCCCTTCCTCCCTCTTGCTCTATCTCTCTAGAAGCCCTTTCTCTCTCTAGAAGGGGAAAGCTTAGGAAAGATCGTGCCAGGAGGATACCGTCGCTGCGCGAGGATCTGTGTGGATCTGTTCTAGAGGCCGTACTTCTATGTGGCTCGGTGTTCATGAGATTCTACATCGAGCACTGCGGATAGCATCGTTCCACGCAAGGTGAAATCTGCAACCCGTAGTTAGGGGTTGGGGTATTTTAATGCATCGATTAGAGCACGGTTCTAGGATTCCAACAAGCCGGGTTCGGGTAAATAAATTTTTGTTATCCGCTGTGTTGCCCGAACAGTGCTGTATGGAACCTTACAGTGGTATCAGAGCCAGGTTGACGCTCTGATCGATGTATTATCACCGTATAGAACCATGTTTTTAGGGGTAATTTAAAATCTTCAATTGTTATTGGAAGACAGAGGTGCTGGGCATTTCTGTTCTTCCTGGATGCTGGGCATCTGCAGCAAATTTTTTTTTAAAAAAAATTACGCTGGGCGCACTACGCCGCTCAGGGTGCAGTGCGCCCGCCCGAGTGCGCGGGCGGCGCACGCGGGCGAGCCGCGTGGCGACGCTGCAGGCGGGCCTCCGCACGCGGTGCAACTGCGTGGCGAGCGCTGCCAAGCGGCGCCGCGTGGCGGGAGCGCGGGCCCGCCGCGCGGCGGGCACCGCAGGCGGTGCCTGGACGCGGACCCGGACGCGTCCGCCCACGCGTCCCGCGTGGGCAGCGGCGCCCAGGAGCGTTGACATTTTTTTTAAATAAAACAAATTGCTTTTTATTTATTAGTTTAAGTGTGCTATTCCAATATATATATATATATATATGTGTGTGTGTGTGTGTGTGTGTGTGTGTGTGTGTGTGTGTGTGTGTGTGTGTGTGCACATTAAATTAATCTATATTATTATCTCAAATATTAATTATGTTATCTCAATAGAAAAATTCAAATGTTAAATTTTATTTAACTTTTGAATTTAATGAGGTAAGATAATTATTATTTACTTTGAGATAAAGGGGTAATAATTAAAAATAATTCTGGGAAATTTAATTTTCAAATGTTTAATTATTAGATAATTAGTAAATTTAGAATTTGAATGTCATTGAAGTTAAATGTATAAAATTCAAATATTTGAATTTTTAATTATTAGATAATTATTAAATTTAAAATTTGAATTTTAGAAAAATGATAATTGAGGATAATTACATTATTTAAATTTACTTTCAAATAAAATTATTACATAATTAGTTTGAATTTAAATTTAAATAATTGTCATATTTAAATTTTAGTTTTAAATTTGATTATTAGATAATTAAATTTAACTTTAAATTTAAATAATTATCTCAATTATCTGACTTATTTGAATTAGATTAAAATATGCATACCCCTATTATAAATGATGGTTCTTTACGTGATATGCTTAATTTACCTTGAATTGGCTTGCTTAAGTGTTTAATTTTAGTTAATCCAACTTCGATTTTTAAAATTAAACAAAACTAGCCTATTTTTTTTTGCACATCCCATTTTTAAATCCAAAAGTAAGGATTACTTTTAGAAATAACCCTTGATTGATTTTACATGAATGGGTTGGCAAGTGATCATGGACAAGGTTAATGTAATTGATTGGGGTTTGCGAACCTCCTTTCTCTCTCTGTTAAAATTCCTATGTACTTCTATCTCCCTTTAAAGTTGTACTCTCCCTAAGGGCTGCTAGAATTTTAGTGACATGCAATTTAAATTTTGTCGGCATGCGTGCTGTAATGCCCTGGATCTCGTAGGATCTTTAATGGATCTTTCGGATCTCTTTCGGATTAGTTTCGTTGAGTTTCGGTTCGCTTTTGTGGCTTCCGAGTTGAGTTTGACGAGCCGTGTGGGTTTTTCTCACGTACTAGTTACGGAACCCTACGGTGAGTTTATTTGTCAATTCTCGAACTCGTGAATGCTACAGCGTCGATGTACTCTTCGAGCCGGTCGTTTCGACTATTTTTGTGTATTTTTCTGAATTTGTGTATTTTCGGCGCATTTTCGGAATTTTTGGAAATTAGGAAAATTTCCTAATTTCTTTTCCTTTTTCTTTTCTTTTTCTCTCTTCCTTTCTCATTCGCGCGACCGTCTCTCCCTCTCCCGTTCTCTCTCGTTTCTCCCCCTCTTTGGCTCCGGCTGCAGACGGAGGCGTAGGTGGGCGAGGTGGCGAGGCCGTGGAGCTGTCGAGATGCGCGATGAGGCGAGGATCGGATCGATTCTGGCGCGATCCCGAACGGTGGATTCAAAGCCGGTGAAATTGGTTCGCAAGTGGTTTTCGGCGTGGTTTAGTCCCTTCGGGGCACGGTTTCTTCGGTGGAGGTAGGGTGACGGATCCTTGCTTCCTTACCTTCGTTTTCCCTGCCATTGCACGTCGTTCGGCTAGGAAACGAGTGTGTTTGGGCTTGTTTTGCCTAAACCGTGATTTTCGTGGTTTTTAGGGTCGGCCGGTAAACGGTGACCGTTTGCGGTTCAGTTAGTTTCTAAATGACCGCAGGGATGTTAGAATCCCATCCACGTTGATTTCGTGCGATTCGGTGTTCATTCGAGGCCGGTAGAAGCCCGGGAACCTCGGTGACCCATTTAGGGTTGATTTGGTAAAATCGCCCGGATCTTGTGTTTTTGATGTTGCATGTGGGGTTTGGAGCCCCTTGGTGTTGTCTTTGGTCGTTGCGGTGTGTTCCCCCTGCGTTTCGGCGTGAACGGGGCGTGGAACGGGCCGATCCGGCCATTCCTATGTTTTCCCGCCGTAACCGAAGTGGCGGTCATGCCAGCGACCGTTACTTGATTTAGCGGCCCTACGACTGACCGTTGTTTGGTCTGTGTTGTTTTGAGCTTTTCGCTTCTGGGTGAGTGACGGCCCAAGGGTGGTGCGTCATTCCCGAGTAACGCGCCAGTGACTGGCCGTTACTTTGCTTTTATCGTTTTCCTTTGGGGTTTAGTCGGTTGGTCTAACGCGCTTGACCCAGCGCGTTAGATGGAAGCGGCGCGCCTTGCCCAGGCCGTTACTTGCCAGTTGACTGACGTTGACTCGTTGAGGCGGTGCCTCTAGCGGTCGTGCCCCTATGCGTTGTTTGAGTGTGACGTGCCCGCCCCTGGCCGTTACATTCTCTTTTGGTCGAGGTTGGGTTGACTGCACCGTTGGGTGTGACGGTGGGGACCCCGTGCGTCGTTTGTGAGTAACGCGCATGCCTCCGACCGTTGTTTGCTGTGGTGTTGGGTTGAGGGTGGCCATGCCGTCTGTGAGTAACGGATGGGTCCCCCGTGCGTCGTTTGGTTCTGACGGCCCTCCCCAACCGCGCTGTTTCGTGAGTGACGCGCCTGGCTTAGCGCGTTACTTCGCTTTGGTTTGGGTTTGCTGCACCGTTGAATGTGACGGTGGGTGCCCTGTGCGTCGTTTGCTTGTAACGCCCCTGGTCCCGTCCGTTACTTGGCTTTTTTGTGTTTTGTAGGTTGTTAGGGTGGTGTGTGTGACGGCCTTGCGTCCGTCCGTCGTTTAGGAAATAACGGCCCTGGTGTAGACCGTCACTTGCTTGTAGTGGTCTAAGGCCCGTGCGTTACTTCCTTTGTACCTTGGTTTTCCGCCCGATGATTCTGTGTGTCTTGGCTTGTCCTTGTGGTCTGCCCGTTGTCCTGTGGATGTCTCTTGATGTCCTATGAGGGTTAAGACTACGTTGTGAGGTAGCCAGGAGTCTTCTTACTTGTGGTAGGATTCTTGATCCTACTCTTGTATGCTTTTGTTGTTTGGTTTCGGTCAACCCGGTGTGACCCAGTGGTTGACATGTGACCTTGTTTGTGCGTGTCTTGGCGGTTCTGTCCTGTCCAAGACACTGCTTCTGGATGCTTCGAGGTGTTGTTCTACCTCGGTTTGCGTGTCCAACTGTGCTGAGGGTTCTTGATGTCTCCCTCAGGTCTCCGTGTGTCGTTTTCTGCGGAGCGTGGTTTCTTTGGCTTAGGATTAGACCGATTGGCGGCTTGTTCCGCTGTTGTGATGATCTTACCTTTGAGTCGTTTGGCTCAAGATCGTTACGTAGGAGGTCTAGTTGCTTGTCCTGAGTTGTCGGCAGTGGCGATGCTGCCATTTAGGTGCTTAGAAGTATGAGTAGATGGGCGTGGTTGCCTGTCTGTACTTCGGCACTTGTGTTTTGAGCTTCTGTGTCGTGTGAAGCCTCCACTTGTGTGACCTAAGGCCTAGAGGTGCCGACCCGCTAGCGGATGGCGGAGGGTTATTCCCGGTGAGCGGTTTGTAGTTAGTTCCGCGGGCTCCTAGTCAACGGTAGCGTCCTGCCGAGGGAGAATACTAGCTAGAGGACCTGGCTTAGACTATAGCCAGTGTGTGCACACGTGGTCAGGGACGGAGGACTTACGTCGACGGGCGTGACCCTGACTAGTTACTTGTTTGTTGTTCCTGTTTGGTTCAGCTTGTGTCTCTGTCTCTGCTGTTGTTACAGCAGTGCTGTAGGCGAGACGCTTGAGGTGCGGCGTAAGACGTCAGTGGACGCAGCTGGCTTTTTAAGGGGGTGCTTCCGTCACGTGACGCGTAGTTCTTCGCGTTTTCTTGCGCGTTGTGACCTTTGCGAGTTGCCCGTTCGTGGCCGTGCTCGAGGTCAGTGTTTTGTTGTCCGCACGGTGTTCTGATCGTGCGCGGGGCTTTGTGCACGACGTTCCCTGTCGTGTTTTGTCTGTTTCCCGGTGTCGGCGTTCGCCTTCGCCTTTGTTTGGGCTGGTTGACAGGCCGATGTACCCTTCTGTGTGAGTTTAGGGTCATCCACCTGTTGCCTTTTTGTTTGGAGTAGTTTGGGATGCCGAGGTCAGTTCGGTAGCCGCTTGTTTGGTGCGGGTTCTCACCCTCTCCTGCGTGTTCCCTACTCCTACTTCCCGTCTGTTCCTTTACAGCTTTGTAGTGTAGCTTTCCGGCCTTGCTACGTTGCTGCTTTGCTGCGTTTGTTGCTGCTTCCGTTGCTTTTGCTTTGTGCGTTTTCCAGTGGGGATCCGCGTGACCCCTACTGAGTTTCTGTTGAGACTCACCCCTGCTGCTTTTCAGGTGGGTTTCGACGTCTGCCTCTGCTGTTCCTGGCGGAGTGCTCGCTTGCTGTTGTAGCTGCCAGCCGTACCTGCGTCGGGCTTCTCCCGACTTCTGTGTACGTTTCTTTCTGTCGTACTGTACTGTGCTAGACTTGTTGTCTTTCCTTGGGCTAGACTCTGGTGTATAATTGAAAACTTGAATATTAATGAAAAGGTAATTTTATTTCTGCTACTTTAGCAATCCATTGTAATGAAATTTAATTGCTTACTGTTATATCTGCTGGCTTCAATGTATTCCACACACTCCTTTTTCCCTTCGGCGCTTTCCCGCGCTTGGGAGGCCTCGCGGGTCCCATGTGGTATCACGTGTATTCGGTATTTATACCGGGTGCACCGGGTATCCGGAATCCGGGTCGCTACAGGTGGTATCAGAGCAGTGTTCTGAGATGTTCGGAGTTTTTCTTTTCTGAGCTATCAGAGCATTGTTGTGTGAAGTACATGGGAATCCGAGATATACAGTTTCCAGAGTCCTTAGGCCCAGTACAGTCTCTTGCTGGCGTAGGTGTTGCGATGGTTTATCGCGGTGCTTCTCGCGTGTGGTCTTGTACGTGCTTGGTTGGCACTATGCGAGATGGTTTTGCTCTCGTCTAGATGAGACAATGTGCTTCGTTCGTTTTGAAGTTGGTCTCGATCGTGTTGCGCTTGGCAGTGTTTGTCGGTTGACATGAACCTGCAGTGCATTGTTCGAGCTGTTTTCTGTATTTTGCTCAGGTAGCTTATGACTTTTAGCGTTGGTGTGATGGCCATGCACGTTCTTACGTTGCTTCGGTTGTCCCGGCTTGAGTCTATTTAGCTTCTGATGCATGGTTGTTTCGGTTGTTTCGGTTGTCGTGTTGCCTCGATTGAGAAGTTGCTCGAGCGAACCTAGGATTTTCCCTTCCTGGTGAGCTGTTGTTGTTGAGCTTGTTGCTTCTCATCCCTCTTTGGTGAAGCTTTCCGAGGTTTGCCTTGGAATTGCTGTCTTAGTGCTGCCTTTGTCCTGTGTCTGCTTAAGCGTGGACAGCTTTGTGTTGAGCCTGATCTGCTTCTTATTGTACGGTTGCTTAGCTTTGGACTCCGTAATGGTGTTAAGAGCTGTTGTGTACCGTAATTGTCGTGCTGTGTCTAACGGCCGATGTATTGTGAAGGCTCATTTATTGTGTCGGGACGTGAAGGTAAGCTGAGACTGATGCTTTCCTTGTGCTTTGTGCTGAAGCTGGTGCTCTTCTCTTGTTGCACTTAGGCTCCTTGTGTTCGGTTATTCGTTGGATTGGTGCGCGTGGCGTGTGAGTTGCGATCTTGTTGATTGCGATGACGCCTGGTGTGTGCTGAGATGCGATTATCGATGTTGTTCTGTTGCCTGTGCACATTGTTGAGAGTGCAGCTGTTGTGTGTGGGTTGGCTACCCGTTTGTCGAGAAGTTTGTTCTTTCTCGATGTGACTTCGTCTTGGCTTCTCGTGCCTTGATGTCGTCTGTTGCCGTGCCGTTGTTCGTGGTTTTTGGGTGTTGGCATTGGCACTTGTGTGAGTGTTGGGGAATTGGTTGGCATTCCTTGCTGATTAAGTACCCTTTGCTCTGCTTTCTTCCTTCTTGGGTGTTGTGCTCTTGAGGCGTGTTCGTAATCCTTGAGATGCGTTCCCCGAGAGTATTGTCGTTTCTCGTTGTTGTGGGTCTTCTCTTGGTGAGCAGTCTGATGCGTAACCCGTTCTTGTGTGGTTGTGTGCTCAGCTGTTCTTGTGCCTTGTTGTGACCCTGCTTGCAGACGTGTTTCTTGGCACTGCGTGTTGTGCGGAGCCAAAATTCTGCAGGTGCTGCCGTTGTGTTGTTTTGGCGCTGTTTCTTTATGATTTTGCGTTCTCGTCTTGGACCATTGTCTTGTCAGTTAGCTTTGCTGTGCTCCCTTTTCCTTAGTGGAGTTAGCTTGCGACTTGATCAGATGTGATATCTGAGTGAGTGCTGACGTGATGGTGTTTGTGGTCCAGTGGTGTTGTTGTCGTTGGTGTCCTCTGTGCCAGGTGTCCCCTGTTGCCTTTGGCACTAGAGCCGATGATGTTGCGAGCTGTCAGCTGTGAGGACTGTGTCTCCTTGTGTGAGCTGCTGCTTGCCGTGTTGTTATTGTGTTTTTTGCGGTGTTGGTTTTCGATTGTTGTGGCTGTCGTGTCTCTTGCCCTGTGAGACGTAAACGACGTTGCCCTTGCTTCGGAGGTGTCAGATGTGTTCACTTTGGTGCCGTACTCGTGCTGTAGACTTGCTGTCTTGGAAGCTAGAGTGTGTACCTGTAATTGTGATCTGACGGTGTTCCTCTGAGCTGTGTTTTCCGAGTTTTGTGCTGCTGGGTTGTTCTTCCCTGCTTCTCCTTTGCTAGTCCTGAATTTCGGGGGCGAAATTCTTTGAAGGGGGGGGGGGAGGATGTAATGCCCTGGATCTCGTAGGATCTTTAATGGATCTTTCGGATCTCTTTCGGATTGGTTTCGTTGAGTTTCGGTTCGCTTTTGTGGCTTCCGAGTTGAGTTTGACGAGCCGTGTGGGTTTTTCTCACGTACTAGTTACGGAACCCTACGGTGAGTTTATTTGTCAATTCTCGAACTCGTGAATGCTACAGCGTCGATGTACTCTTCGAGCCGGTCGTTTCAACTATTTTTGTGTATTTTTCTGAATTTGTGTATTTTCGGCGCATTTTCGGAATTTTTGGAAATTAGGAAAATTTCCTAATTTCTTTTCCTTTTTCTTTTCTTTTTCTCTCTTCCTTTCTCATTCGCGCGACCGTCTCTCCCTCTCCCGTTCTCTCTCGTTTCTCCCCCTCTTTGGCTCCGGCTGCAGACGGAGGCGTAGGTGGGCGAGGTGGCGAGGCCGTGGAGCTGTCGAGATGCGCGATGAGGCGAGGATCGGATCGATTCTGGCGCGATCCCGAACGGTGGATTCAAAGCCGGTGAAATTGGTTCGCAAGTGGTTTTCGGCGTGGTTTAGTCCCTTCGGGGCACGGTTTCTTCGGTGGAGGTAGGGTGACGGATCCTTGCTTCCTTACCTTCGTTTTCCCTGCCATTGCACGTCGTTCGGCTAGGAAACGAGTGTGTTTGGGCTTGTTTTGCCTAAACCGTGATTTTCGTGGTTTTTAGGGTCGGCCGGTAAACGGTGACCGTTTGCGGTTCAGTTAGTTTCTAAATGACCGCAGGGATGTTAGAATCCCATCCACGTTGATTTCGTGCGATTCGGTGTTCATTCGAGGCCGGTAGAAGCCCGGGAACCTCGGTGACCCATTTAGGGTTGATTTGGTAAAATCGCCCGGATCTTGTGTTTTTGATGTTGCATGTGGGGTTTGGAGCCCCTTGGTGTTGTCTTTGGTCGTTGCGGTGTGTTCCCCCTGCGTTTCGGCGTGAACGGGGCGTGGAACGGGCCGATCCGGCCATTCCTATGTTTTCCCGCCGTAACCGAAGTGGCGGTCATGCCAGCGACCGTTACTTGATTTAGCGGCCCTACGACTGACCGTTGTTTGGTCTGTGTTGTTTTGAGCTTTTCGCTTCTGGGTGAGTGACGGCCCAAGGGTGGTGCGTCATTCCCGAGTAACGCGCCAGTGACTGGCCGTTACTTTGCTTTTATTGTTTTCCTTTGGGGTTTAGTCGGTTGGTCTAACGCGCTTGACCCAGCGCGTTAGATGGAAGCGGCGCGCCTTGCCCAGGCCGTTACTTGCCAGTTGACTGACGTTGACTCGTTGAGGCGGTGCCTCTAGCGGTCGTGCCCCTATGCGTTGTTTGAGTGTGACGTGCCCGCCCCTGGCCGTTACATTCTCTTTTGGTCGAGGTTGGGTTGACTGCACCGTTGGGTGTGACGGTGGGGACCCCGTGCGTCGTTTGTGAGTAACGCGCATGCCTCCGACCGTTGTTTGCTGTGGTGTTGGGTTGAGGGTGGCCATGCCGTCTGTGAGTAACGGATGGGTCCCCCGTGCGTCGTTTGGTTCTGACGGCCCTCCCCTGCCGCGCTGTTTCGTGAGTGACGCGCCTGGCTTAGCGCGTTACTTCGCTTTGGTTTGGGTTTGCTGCACCGTTGAATGTGACGGTGGGTGCCCTGTGCGTCGTTTGCTTGTAACGCCCCTGGTCCCGTCCGTTACTTGGCTTTTTTGTGTTTTGTAGGTTGTTAGGGTGGTGTGTGTGACGGCCTTGCGTCCGTCCGTCGTTTAGGAAATAACGGCCCTGGTGTAGACCGTCACTTGCTTGTAGTGGTCTAAGGCCCGTGCGTTACTTCCTTTGTACCTTGGTTTTCCGCCCGATGATTCTGTGTGTCTTGGCTTGTCCTTGTGGTCTGCCCGTTGTCCTGTGGATGTCTCTTGATGTCCTATGAGGGTTAAGACTACGTTGTGAGGTAGCCAGGAGTCTTCTTACTTGTGGTAGGATTCTTGATCCTACTCTTGTATGCTTTTGTTGTTTGGTTTCGGTCAACCCGGTGTGACCCAGTGGTTGACATGTGACCTTGTTTGTGCGTGTCTTGGCGGTTCTGTCCTGTCCAAGACACTGCTTCTGGATGCTTCGAGGTGTTGTTCTACCTCGGTTTGCGTGTCCAACTGTGCTGAGGGTTCTTGATGTCTCCCTCAGGTCTCCGTGTGTCGTTTTCTGCGGAGCGTGGTTTCTTTGGCTTAGGATTAGACCGATTGGCGGCTTGTTCCGCTGTTGTGACGATCTTACCTTTGAGTCGTTTGGCTCAGGATCGTTACGTAGGAGGTCTAGTTGCTTGTCCTGAGTTGTCGGCAGTGGCGATGCTGCCATTTAGGTGCTTAGAAGTATGAGTAGATGGGCGTGGTTGCCTGTCTGTACTTCGGCACTTGTGTTTTGAGCTTCTGTGTCGTGTGAAGCCTCCACTTGTGTGACCTAAGGCCTAGAGGTGCCGACCCGCTAGCGGATGGCGGAGGGTTATTCCCGGTGAGCGGTTTGTAGTTAGTTCCGCGGGCTCCTAGTCAACGGTAGCGTCCTACCGAGGGAGAATACTAGCTAGAGGACCTGGCTTAGACTATAGCCAGTGTGTGCACACGTGGTCAGGGACGGAGGACTTACGTCGACGGGCGTGACCCTGACTAGTTACTTGTTTGTTGTTCCTGTTTGGTTCAGCTTGTGTCTCTGTCTCTGCTGTTGTTACAGCAGTGCTGTAGGCGAGACGCTTGAGGTGCGGCGTAAGACGTCAGTGGACGCAGCTGGCTTTTTAAGGGGGTGCTTCCGTCACGTGACGCGTAGTTCTTCGCGTTTTCTTGCGCGTTGTGACCTTTGCGAGTTGCCCGTTCGTGGCCGTGCTCGAGGTCAGTGTTTTGTTGTCCGCACGGTGTTCTGATCGTGCGCGGGGCTTTGTGCACGACGTTCCCTGTCGTGTTTTGTCTGTTTCCCGGTGTCGGCGTTCGCCTTCGCCTTTGTTTGGGCTGGTTGACAGGCCGATGTACCCTTCTGTGTGAGTTTAGGGTCATCCACCTGTTGCCTTTTTGTTTGGAGTAGTTTGGGATGCCGAGGTCAGTTCGGTAGCCGCTTGTTTGGTGCGGGTTCTCACCCTCTCCTGCGTGTTCCCTACTCCTACTTCCCGTCTGTTCCTTTACAGCTTTGTAGTGTAGCTTTCCGGCCTTGCTACGTTGCTGCTTTGCTGCGTTTGTTGCTGCTTCCGTTGCTTTTGCTTTGTGCGTTTTCCAGTGGGGATCCGCGTGACCCCTACTGAGTTTCTGTTGAGACTCACCCCTGCTGCTTTTCAGGTGGGTTTCGACGTCTGCCTCTGCTGTTCCTGGCGGAGTGCTCGCTTGCTGTTGTAGCTGCCAGCCGTACCTGCGTCGGGCTTCTCCCGACTTCTGTGTACGTTTCTTTCTGTCGTACTGTACTGTGCTAGACTTGTTGTCTTTCCTTGGGCTAGACTCTGGTGTATAATTGAAAACTTGAATATTAATGAAAAGGTAATTTTATTTCTGCTACTTTAGCAATCCATTGTAATGAAATTTAATTGCTTACTGTTATATCTGCTGGCTTCAATGTATTCCACACACTCCTTTTTCCCTTCGGCGCTTTCCCGCGCTTGGGAGGCCTCGCGGGTCCCATGTGGTATCACGTGTATTCGGTATTTATACCGGGTGCACCGGGTATCCGGAATCCGGGTCGCTACACGTGCCGTGTAAAAGTTATAATTAATGCGACGTCGGAGTTTAAAAGCGTGTAGCACACCCGACGAGGACAATCCAGCTGCTTCGGAAGCGGGCCGGATGTCTTAGTTACATTAGGAATAAAGTCCATGATCACTTACGATTTAATTTGTGCATTAGATGTATTTATTTTGTGCAAACTACTAGGTACGGTAAATATATTGGATATATTTATATTACCACCTTGGTTGAGATCAAGATAAAATCAAATTCCCTCGCGATTTAATTTTAGATCTGGTAAGTGTGGCTCTAGGAGTCGTCGTGGCCCTCCATCATTATGGGGTTAATGAACGTCTTCAACTTATGGATTTGTTGTGCTTTCCATAAGGTTTATGGGCTTGGAGGGGGGATGTAACCCCAAGGCTAGGCCTCATTGGGGTGAGGAATTGAACCCGACCTTGTTGTGCTTTCCACAAGGGTCGGATCATGAACTCATTGCCATATCGTAATGGTCGTTAGATCTAACCGAGGATATCCCTTGTTGTGCTTTCTACAAGGGGATGATTTCTCGAGGGACGAATATCAGATATTGCATTAGATGCAACTGCTTGTTGACTGCCTTTGAGATGATGTATGGCTTGCTGTGCTTTCCACAAGGTCATACATCAGTCTCGTTGGGATTCCGACCCACTAGGATGATCATGCTGATCTCCCGTTCTATATACTGAGGGTTATATAGTTCGATCAAAAAATAGTGGGACTAACTAAGATAGAAAATCACATCTAAGTTAGAATTTGAGCATATGCTAAGTTGTCTTTTATTTTCTATCCAGATTATAATGTCGTCGTCCAACCCCCTCCGCGGCATCTTAGATGCCAACAGACTGACTGGACCGAACTACTCGGATTGGCTGCGTAATCTACGCATAGTCCTCCCCGCCGAAAAAATAGCCTACGTGTTGTTGTGCCCCTTAGGCACAAGTATTTGCTATGTTGATTTGATGATAGCAATGCTATTTTGTTTTGATGATAGCAACAAAGTGAGTGCATTTCTGTGCATCCTTTATCCTTGAGATCCCTGAGCATTCTGCATATGATAGCAACATGAATGATGATGAAATGATGTTCTGAGTTCTGCATTGCATTGCATGCATCATGGTGGTAGTCTATACACTGTCCATCTGAGTGTCTCATGCAGAGTCAATTCATATAGTCTACACACTCTGGTGCATGTTGTTCGTAAAGTCTATACAGTGGTTCAGGCTAAGTCTGTACATCATCAGTCTCACTTAGCGTCTTAAGCATTTCAGGCTAAGTCTATACATTGCTGCATTGCTTGCATGTGTAAAATCTATACAATGGTCGGTGGAAGCAAGTCTGCACATTCGTCTGTTCAGTTTGTGACCAAGTCTGTATAGTCAGAGCTACTGTGCAGAGTCTATACATTGGTTGGCAGCAAGTCTGTACAGTGAGTGTTTCATTGGTGAAGTCTGTACACTCACCAGTTGAACTTCAAAGTCCATACATTGGACTGTTGCACGCATCATTGAAGTCTATACATTCGTTATAGTGCACACACCGTCTCAACTTGCGTCTCATGCATATAGTAAGTCTATACATTGCTACAGTAACGCAAGTATATACATCATCCGTCTCATGCATTGTCTCAGGCGAAGTCTGTACATTCGAGCGTCTCATATTGCGTCTCACTTAGCATATGCATCGCTCATGTCTATACAGCCTGCATCATCTCATATAGCGTCTCAGGCATCGAGTCTATACATTGCACTGTTCATGTCTCAACACTCAAAGTCCACACACTGGACTGTAGCATGCATTTTGTAAAGTCTATACACTGCATGCCTCACTCTAAGTCTATACACTAGTGAGTGTCTCATCAAGTCCATACATTGGCTGCTATTCGTCAGAGTCTGCACATTGCATTCTCTTCAGCAAGTATGTATAGCGAGTGACTTCTTATATGAAGTCTGTACATTGCATTCGAGTCCACAAGTCCATACAGTCTGAAGTCTATACAATGCACTGCATTCGTAAGTCTGTACATAGTTTACACTTGAACTGATGATCATAATCCGATACTCTGTCTGACAGGTGCTCTGCTCGTGAAGCTTAAGGAGAGCACGTGATCTGAGGCTGGAAGGCCTGATCAGATGATGACACGTGTGCTGAAGCAAGTCTGGATGCTGCCACGTGGTCCAAAAGTTCTGGGCGGGAAATGTGGAAGCCACACGCACCCAGTGTTGCTCCTGCTGTGACTGCTTATAAAAGGAAGCCTTCGTCCAACAGATGAAGACTGATCGAGTTGGCAAGAGGTGAAGTCCATATAGAGAGTCACGATCCAGACAGAGAGGAGAAAAGAAGAGAAGAGCATAGAGTGAAAGAAGAGCAGAAGAAGAAGAGAAAGAAGAGAAATAGAGAAATAGAGAGCTCTAGCTGAGAGAGAGAGAGAGAGATTGGGTTCTCTAGCATTGGATCAAATCCAAGCCAGATCTGCTCCATTCGAGAGGTATATTTGTGCTTCATTGTTTCAGCTTTCCGTTGCTGTCTTGTTCTATCTTTTGTTTTCCTTTATACATTTCTTCAAGCTTTTTGTTAGCGGAGCAAGCTGTGTTGCTCAGCATTTGCAGTGGAGGATTCCACTGGACGGCCAAGCTGTATTGCCCAGCGGTTTGCAGAGGTGCTGCCTCTAGACGGGTAAGCTGTAATCCCCAGCGGTTTGCAGTGGTGGATTCCACTGGACAGCAAGCTGTGTTGCTCAGCGGGTGAGGAGGATTGCTCGGACGGCAAGCTGTGTTGCCCAGCGGATTGTAGGCAAGCTATGGGGCCCAGCGGTTCAAGCTGTGAGTCAGCAGTAAGCCACACTCGGGTTGAGTGTGGGGTGGATGTAGGTCTGGAGGACCGAACCACCTAAAAACCTTTGTCTACTGTGTGATTGTTTGGTGGTTTGACTTGCTTCTATATTCCTATCTTCACGCAGTAGATGTATGCTTAGGACGGTTCTTCATCTGTTCTGGGTGGTTTTCGCTTTGTGCACACTATCTGTTCTGTAGAAGTTTTCATACCGCATTTGATTCTACTGCAGTAATTTTTTATAGGGTGTTTGATCTATTCACCACCCTCTAGATCACCCTTTAGCGTCCCAACAATTGGTATCAGAGCCTAACTCTTTGTGCAGGACTAACATCCTAAAGAGGATCGGCCATGGATGCTAGAGGGCTAACAGCAGAGGGTCAGTCCACTACGAAGCCACCTTTCTTCGATGGTTCCATCTTCCCATATTGGAAGAACCGGATGCAGGTCTTCCTCCGAGCCAAAGATTATGAGGTTTGGAAAATTGTGAGCAAAGGTCCTTATGAGCTACATGAGAATGTGGAATTATGGACCAGAGAAAAAGTCCAGAAATCTACTCTGAATTGGAGCGCTATCAACGCCATTCAGTGTGCACTCCATCCCACTGAATTTGACAGAGTGTCATCCTGCAAGACAGCGAAGGGGATGTGGGATACCCTCGAAGTTATCTATGAGGGAACATCTGAAGACAAGGGCAAATATGCTAGTGTCAAAGTATGAAGCATTTTGGATGAAGCCTGGTGAGACAGTGACCGAAATGTATGCTCGTCTGACCATCATCACAAATGGTCTAAGAAATCTGGGAAAGAGTTATACTGATCATGAAGTTGTAAGGAAGATCCTTCGATCATTGACTCCTATATGGCATACCAAAGCAACTGTGGTTGAGGAGTCAAAAGATCTACAAAAGATGAAACCCAATGAGCTGATAGGTTCCTTGATGGCGTACGAGATGAATTTACTACAAGCTGAAGAGTTCGAAAATAGGAAGCCTATTGCTCTGAAGGCCAAGCATAGCTGCTCAAAACAGTCCAGCAGCATTGGATCATCCAGTGATCGGAGTTCATCTGGATCAGATCTTGAAAAGGATGCAATAGCTATGATCACAAAAGAGTTCAGTAGATTTCTTAAAAGAGAAGGGAAGAATCTCTACAGAAAATACCACAGCAGGAAGCAAAATAGGTATAAATTTAACCCTGCTGAAAAATCTGATGTTAATGCTTGTTATCATTGCAGGAAGACAGGTCATATGAAGGCTGATTGTCCAGAGTTACAGAAAATGAAAGGAAGACCATGGAAGAAGGCGCCAAAGGGAAAGGCCATGGTCAGTACATGGAGTGATGAGGAAGAAGGCACGATGAGCACTTCCTCAGATAGTGAAAAATCAGAAAAGGACATCTGCTTGATGGCCAGAAATAGAGAAGAAGAAGAAGAGTCTGATCAGGTATCATCCCTTTTCGAACATTACACTATTTCTGATTGGGCAGATGCTTATGGAGATCTGTTAGATAAAGCTAATGATATTAGGAAGGAAAACAGACTCTTGAAGAAGAAAATGAACTCTCTGGTTAATGATAAAACTCTTTCTGATAAGGTTGCATGCTTACAATCAGAGAATGACAAATTGAAAAATACATGTTCTGATTTTGATGAATTAAAGCATGTTGTGATTGATTGTAGGAAAGAAAAAGAATTGCTGAAAAATATTGTTGACGAATTAAAATTGAAAATTCAGAAGTCTGAAAAAGAAATAAAGATTTCAAATGAAAAATATGAAGCTATCTTGTCAGTGAATGTTGAATTGAAGAGAACTATTGAAAAACTGGAAAATGAAAATTCTGACAAAATGAAAATCATTGAGAGCATGACCCAAGGAACAGAAAATCTAAATGCCTTGCTAGGGTCAAAAGTTAATTTCAGAAAGGAGGGTCTCGACTTTAATCCCTCAGCTAAAAAGAGCTTTGAATTGAAAACTATTTCATGTGTGGGAGAAAAGAATAGAGGACCACTCATAAAAATGGTCAATGAAAAATTTGCCTTCAATAATGTTAAATCAAAAGTGTCCAGTGCTAAGGACAAGGGAAAGCAGAAAGTTGTAGAGCCTAGAGCTACATGCTCTTCTTCCAAGGATAAGTCCAAGGCTACGGGTCAGCCAGCTAGCACATCAAAACCCCAGCCCAAGGCTGCTAAGTCTCCATCACCATCAACTGTTCTGAAAAAGACCCAATATAAGTCAGTTCAGAAACCTAGAGGGTCAAAGGTGGCAGGGAGACCAAGTGCAGCTAGGAACCCATTTGCTCATCCCTATTTTCCTAGAGCCCAAGTCTATCATACCATTCATCCTCAACCACTTAATAGGTTTGGGTGGAACCCTGGATACATGAGGTCTAGGTATCAGAATTTCCCCATTTGGTATCAGCCCAATAGACCTCAGCCAGCTAGGAGATGGGATAGTCATTTTAGGACATGGAGTCCTAGTCACCAAGGGTTTTTTGGTCAGCCTAGGACCAGTTTGGGCCACAACTTCCAGTACATTCATTGGCCAAGGCACTGGCAGAAAAATAAAAATGTTTTTAATAAAATGAATGCTAGGACTACACAAAAACCATCAAAGCACCAGAAAAAGAAAACTAAACATGTTGGTGCTGAGAAAAAGAAAAATAACAAAAAGAACTCTCAAGTGTCTGGTTCTGTCTTGGGGCCCAAAATATTTGGGTTCCAAAACATGCTCCCTAAGTGTGTTTGCAGGTATGTCTGGTAGCCGGGAACAAACTGATGAAACAGAAAAAGCTACTTCAGGCATATGACAAGAGGCAGGGCCAAAATCCTAAGAGCTGAAAGAAATTGGAGGCCTTGTCAAAAATCTGATGCAACACCAAGGGTAAAAATAAATCAATCTGGTAAAGCAGGTAAGTGATTTACCTTCAGAACTGAATTGAGAAAGTCATGTTGATTTGATTGTTTGATGTCTGATATTCTATTCTTGTCTAGCTGATCTGTCTGTATTCCAGACTCAGCTATTGAATTTAATTCTGCTCAAATTCAATGCTACTCTCTTGCCAGTTATTGCATGTGTACATAAGATGCTAGATGCACTACATAACCATGTTCATAGTTAATGCATGTGTCTAATGTTTGCATATATCATTTGCATGGCTATCATTTGCTCATTGTTGTAGTCTGCATGTCGTTTAATGCATATCATCATATGTTGAAAAATCTGAAAAGGATAAAAATGTTCATGACTTGGGTGCATAAACTTGAAATGATTGCATATCATCATTGTCAGGTTTGGATTTTCTGAACTCTCCTCATACATGATTTGCATATAGATGATTGTCTGAAATTGCATATGCATACATGTTGATTTGTTGGTGCTAAACTGAAGCTTCTGCAATATGAATTAAACAATCATGCTAATGGTAATTCTCTTCTGTCTAATTTGTATGAATCATATCTGAATGCAAATTTTGATATCATGTGATGTGATTTCAATACACTTCATGCATATAGACAGGGAGAGCTTGTATGCTGTCGCTTGGTCATCATTATCAGATTTGTTGCATAGTCTGCATGTAGAACAGTGTATTGCATATCATATCTTTTGCATCTTGGTGTCAGGAGGAGCTGAGAGTTCTGTTCAATTCTTTGAATCTTATCACTTCTCAATTGTCCCCATTCAATTCATTCACATTCTTTAACATCAGATGCCATTGGACCTTATTGCCTATTGCTATCATTGTTTATCAATTGCCATCATTTCCCTAACCTTCACTGAACAACAGTATTGCTTCGGTTTATACATTGAGCTGTGATTATTACAATTGTTCACTTATAAGAATCACACGTACAAATTGAAAGGAACTGAAGGTTTAACTTTTATAAATTGAAGAGTTTACTGTCTACACTTCAGAAATTGAGATAAAAGAAAACTTTTATAGCTCTTAATCTTTGTCTCGTGGTTAAAATAGAATAAGTTTTTTTTTGCCTGAAAGTGTTAGACTGGAAATGACTAGAAAAGGTAAATGAGAGTGTGTACTGATCTTTTAAACAATCACTCTAAAAGAAATAAGGGCAGCAGTAAATAAGATCATCAATGCAAAGAGCTGAACATAGTGACAGAGCAATGACTGAATTGCACTGAGAAACTGTGATCTCCTCTAATGAAGCAGGAGAATTCATAAGTCATGAAGTGCTTCAGATTACCTCTGTTCATAAGGTCAAATCTATAGGGGGAGTGTTTCACCAAGTAACTGAGGGTACTGGCCTCTGATCAAGGTGTGCCCTTAATGTCAAAGGTGAAAATTATTCCTTGTAGGTCTTGATCTGAAATAGATCTAGTAGTTTATGCCTAGTAACTTGGGGTACCTGCCTCTGATCAAGGTGTACACCTAATGTCAAAAGCATAAATGCCACTGGTCTATTCACTTAGCTCAGTTTCTGAAAATTAAAAAGTGAAAATCAAACTGCTGTAACCCTTCGAAAATCAAAAGTCAATGAGTGAAAATTATTTTTCTCAGTACATATTCAAGTTACCTTTCTTGAACTTCCATGTTCAATCACAAAGGGTATTATTTCTGACTTCTCTATTAAAAACATGTGCCTTAGATTCATTGCTATAAATGGAGTCTAAAACTCTTTTTCAGTGGTCAGCTGCTTTACTCTATTTTTATCACTGTTAAACATGAATTCTTTCAAGACTATATATTGTTGAATCTTATACTTTAACTGTTGTTTATAATCAGGCTTATTTTCTGAACCAATGATTCAGCTGTTGTCCCCTCCTACCTTCTCTACCTTTACTTATCTGTTCATATTCCTTCTCAAAGGGGAGCAATTATTAAGGGGGAGAACCAGTTCAGGGGGAGTCATATCTTCAGGGGGAGTTTACTGCTCTAGAGGAATTTGCATGCATAATGCACTTTGCACTTATGTTTTTACTATTTTTCTCTTTCTGATTATGTCAAAGGGGGAGAAAATTCTGTGTGACTCAACTGTCACTTTGTGTTGCCATCATCAAAAAGGGGGAGAATGTTGTGCCCCTTAGGCACAAGCATTTTCTATGTTGATTTGATGATAGAAATGCTATTTTGTTTTGATGATAGCAACAAAGTGAGTGTATTTCTGTGCATCCTTTATTTTTGAGATCCATGAGCATTCTGTATATGATAGCAACATGAATGATGATGAAATGATGTTCTGAGTTCTGCATTGCATTGCATGCATCATGGTGGTAGTCTATACACTGTCCATCTGAGTGTCTCATGCAGAGTCAATTCATATAGTCTACACACTCTGGTGCATGTTGTTCGTAAAGTCTATACAGTGGTTCAGGCTAAGTCTGTACATCATCAGTCTCACTTAGCATCTTAAACATTTCAGGCTAAGTCTATACATTGCTGCATTGCTTGCATGTGTAGAATCTATACACTGGTTGGTGGAAGCAAGTCTGCACATTCGTCTGTTCAGTTTGTGACCAAGTCTGTACAGTCAGAGCTACTGTGCAGAGTCTATACATTGGTTGGCAGCAAGTCTGTACAGTGAGTGTTTCATTGGTGAAGTCTGTACACTCACCAGTTGAACTTCAAAGTCCATACATTGGACTGTTGCATGCATCATTGAAGTCTATACATTCGTTACAGTGCACACACCGTTTCAACTTACGTCTCATGCATATAGTAAGTCTATACATTGCTACAGTAACGCAAGTATATACATCGTCCGTCTCATGCATTGTCTCAGGCGAAGTCTGTGCATTCGAGCGTCTCATATTGCGTCTCACTTAGCATATGCATCGCTCATGTCTATACAGCCTGCATCGTCTCATATAGCGTCTCAGGCATCGAGTCTATACATTGCACTGTTCATGCCTCAACACTCAAAGTCCACACACTGGACTGTAGCATGCATTTCGTAAAGTCTATACAATGCATGCCTCACTCTAAGTCTATACACTAGTGAGTGTCTTATCAAGTCCATACATTGGCTGCTATTCGTCAGAGTCTACACATTGCATTCTCTTCAGCAAGTATGTACAGCGAGTGACTTCTTACATGAAGTCTGTACATTGCATTCGAGTCCACAAGTCCATACAGTCTGAAGTCTATACAATGCACTGCCTTCGTAAGTCTGTACAGAGTTTACACTTGAACTGATGATCATAATCCGATACTCTGTCTGACAGGTGCTCTGCTCGTGAAGCTTAAGGAGAGCACGTGATCCGAGGCTGGAAGGCCTGATCAGATGATGACACGTGTGTTGAAGCAAGTCTGGATGCTGCCACGTGGTCCAAAAGTTCTGGGCGGGAAATGTGGAAGCCACACGCGCCCAGTGCTGCTCCTGCTGTGACTACTTATAAAAGGAAGTCTTCGTCCAACAGATGAAGACTGATCGAGTTGGCAAGAGGTGAAGTCCATACAGAGAGCCACGATGCAGACAGAGAGGAGAAAAGAAGAGAAGAGCATAGAGTGAAAGAAGAGCAGAAGAAGAAGAGAAAGAAGAGAAAGAAGAGAAAGAGAGAAATAGAGAGCTCTAGCTGAGAGAGAGAGAGAGATTGGGTTCTCTGGCATTGGATCAAATCCAAGCCAGATCTGCTCCATTCGAGAGCTATATTTGTGCTTCATTATTTCAGCTTTCCGTTGCTGTCTTATTCTATCTTTTGTTTTCCTTTATACATTTCTTCAAGCTGTTTGTCAGCGGAGCAAGCTGTGTTGCTCAGCATTTGCAGTGGAGGATTTCACTGGACGACCAAGCTGTATTGTCCAGCGGTTTGCAGAGGTGCTGCCTCTGGACGGGTAAGCTGTAATCCCCAGCGGTTTGCAGTGGTGGATTCCACTGGACAGCAAGCTGTGTTGCTCAGCGGGCGAGGAGGATTCCTCGGACGGCAAGCTGTGTTGCCCAGCGGATTGTAGGCAAGCTGTGAGGCCCAGCAGTTCAAGCTGTGAGTCAGCAGTAAGCCACACTCTGGTTGAGTGTGGGGTGGATGTTGGTCTGGAGGACCGAACCACCTAAAAACATTTGTCTACTGTGTGATTGTTTGGTGGTTTGACTTGCTTCTATATTCCTATCTTCACGCTGTAGATGTATGCTTAGGACGGTTCTTCATCTGTTCTGGGTGGTTTTCGCTTTGTGCACACTATCTGTTCTGTAGAAGTTTTCATACCGCATTTGACTCTGTTGCAGTAATTTTTTATAGGGTGTTTGATTTATTCACCCCCCTCTAGATCACCCTTTAGCGTCCCGACACGTGTTGGACACGGTTCATTCTGAGCCAACTCCCGATACTGACGAGGGCGAGTTAATAACTTATGTTAAATGGTCAGAAGACTCTTCCCTTGCCCAATGTTACATGCTAGCCTCTATGCCTCCCGAGCTGCAGAGGCAATTCGAAAAGACTGATTGTAGAAGCATACTTTTTAACCTACGCCAGCTCTTTGGGGAGCATGGTAGGATTGAGAGATATGATATCTCCAAAAGGCTTTTCAGGACACGGATGTCAGAGGGTGCTTCAGTACAGGCTCATGTACTGAAAATGATGGAGTGGATTGAGAGACTCAATGCACTAGGGTTCAAGTTAGATCTTGAACTGTGCATTGAGCTTATACTCCAGTCATTGCCCGATTCCTTTTCTTCCTTCATCATAAACTTTAACATGAATATGATTGATTCAACTCTCCCGGAGCTGCTTAATATGTTAAAGAGTGCTGAAGGGACTATGCAGAAAGATAAACCATCTTCTTCTGTAATGATTGTTGACTGGGCCAACAAGAAAAGGAAGGCAACCCAGATATCCATCAAAGGTGACAAAGGGAAGGGAAAGAAGAAGACCATGGGTAAGCAACTCACCAAAGTTGACAAAGGGAAGGGCAAGAAGAATGAAAAAGAAGACAAGTGTTTTCGATGCGGGGAAACATGGCATTGGAAAAGGAATTGCATGGCAATTCTAAATGAAGGTATTGTTGTCATAGACCTTAATTTGTCATATATGGAATCCACATCATGGGTATTGGATACTAGATGTGCATCTCATATCTGTAATTCTGTGCAAGTGCTGGTAAATAGAAGGCAGTTGGGCAAAAATGAGATTGAACTGAGGATGGGTAATAGAGCTTTAGTTTCTGCCAAAGCTGTCGGGACTGCACGTCTCAGTTTACCTTCAGGAGTCATTCTGGAGCTGAATGACTGTTATTATGTTCCTAATATTATTAAGAACATTATTTCAATCTCTGACTTGTATAACGTTGGATATACATTGGCTTTTAACAGCACTGGGTGCTCTATAATGAATAATGGTTTGATTATAGCCAATGGTTCATTAGTCAATAGTCTTTATGTATTAGATACACGTTCTAATGTTATGCAGGTTTCCAATGCTAATGAAGTGAATTCTGCATATCTATGACATTGCAGGCTTGGTCAGGTAGGTGAGAAAAGAGTCTCTCACCTACACTCAAATGGGTATTTGAATTCATTCGAATACATGCCATTTGATACTTGTGAGTCGTGTCTCATGGGGAAGATGACCAAGGCTCCCTTTAATGGACATGGTGAGAGGGCTGCTGACCTTCTCGAGCTCATACACTCAGATGTATGTGGACCCATGTCCATGGAAGCAAAAGGGGGTCATCTCTATTTCATTTCTTTTATTGATGACTTCTCAAGATATGGTTATGTGTATTTAATGAGACATAAGTCACAAGCCTTTGAGAAGTTTAAGGAATACAAGAATGAAGTAGAGAAACAGACTGGCAAGAGTATTAAGGCTCTTCGATCAGATTGAGGAGGTGAATACCTTAGCCATGAATTCACTTCTTATCTTAGAGACAATGGAATTGTTTCTCAATGGACTCCACCATATACACCACAGCACAATGGTGTATCCGAAAGGAGAAACATGACCTTGTTAGACATGGTCCGATCCATGACGTCTATGTCAGGACTACCCTTGTCTCTATGGGGCTATGCCTTAGAGACTGTAGCCTATTTACTGAATAGGATCTCAAGTAAATCTATTCCTCCTATACCATATGAGATATGGAAGGACAGGAAACTAAATTTTAATCACATTAAAATTTGGGGGTGTCCTGCCCATGTAAAGAGGAACGATAGTGATAAACTTGAGTCTAGAACCGATAAGTGTAGGTTTGTGGGATATCCAAAGGAGACATTTGGATATTATTTCTATCACCCTTCTGAGCAAAGGGTCTTAGTGGCTAAGAGAGCTGCATTTATAGAAAGAGAATATCTTCTCCAGAAAGACAGTGGGAAACAAATAGAATTAGACGAGGTCCAAGAACCACAACCCATAGACACAAACTCATTAGATAAGATAGTATCGGTTGATCCTATTCAGAGTGAAACACAGACACTACGGAGATCTGGTAGACTACCAAGAGAACCTGAGAGATATGTTGGACATGTCTCAGAGAGGTCCTCTAAGGTATGTGAGGGGGGCATCACTTACCCCTCCACATTTTGCGAAGCTCTGATGGATCGTCGGTTTGCGCCATTGTGTTCTCCACATTTGTTTGAGTCAATCCATGTAATTTTCATATTTTATTTGAGTCATAAACTATGTAATTTTCCCTTTATTTGAGTCCGGTACCTAGGTATAAGGGTCATTTACCTAAGTCTTGAGTCATGTGGTTAATTAAGCAGTCTAATGGGCCCAACTAGTGGGCTAAGCACAGGGGGCACCCCCTTGGACTTGTCTGGTCATTTAGTCATTAGTCAGGGTCAGTATGGTCATGTGAAAAGTCTAGTCCCTATAAATACCCCCCTTCACCCCCTCATTTGTAATCTTTTGGTCAATCAAAAATTGAGTGTTCTAGTGCAATTGGAGTGGATTCTCCATCTCTCTCTCTCTCTCTCTCTAAAGGGTGGATTCCCCTCTCTCTCACTCTCTCTCTCTAAGGGGTCCCCCCCTCTCTCTCTCTTCCCTACCCCCAAATTTTGAAATTTATTCTTTCTCCTCCTCTTCACTCTTCATTAATATCCCCCCTTTCCCCATACACCCATTCAAGTCCCCCCAACCCCTAAGGTAGAACCCACCAATCTCCAAGCCACCCTCCAACCACCAACCACCAACCACCCACTACCCTTTCCCAAGCACCCTTCCATCTCCCCAACGCTGAAGGGGCTCAAACCCTAAGCCAAATTTGAATTTCCCTCCTCTTTCTAACTGCTCTCCTCCCCTCCCCATCACCCCCACCGCCTAGGTCGCACCCACAACCAGCCATCAGCCCTCCTTCCCCATTCTCCCGTCTCTTACCTCCACTCCCTACCAGGCCCTATTCTGGTTCGCAAGCAGCAGACCACCCACAGATTGCAGAGAGTTCGACGGCATCATAGTGAGGCTTCAGAAGGCGTACGATATATCGTTAGAATCATCGTCTAGTCAGCTTCGCAGCCTAGGTGTTTTCGTCTTCACCCGACACCGGAGCTGTCTAGAGGAGCGATTCTCGATGACCTGCACAGACCCTCCCAGATGGACAACCAGAGAAAGATTGCAGACGCTCCCACGGTCTGATTCCTATGATTCTTGGAGCGCCACTTGGCTGAGGGCTTCTCCTTCAAGTCCTCTTCCATCCCCAAGAAGCAGAGCTAAGTTTGGACTTCGACATCAAAAGTTACAAATTTTCCATTCCAAGTGCGTCAGGTCAGTTTTCCCGAGCCAGAACCAACACATCCCTGTTGTTCGGGCCTTCATGATCAGCTCCGACATCTGCCGATGGCACCGTTGGTCCCGACAGAAAGATGGCTTGACCACGATCACAATGGTACTAGTCTCACCTCCAACAGAGTACGGGATAGTTCGTGGCACCCCCGTCTGCCAGTAGCATCACCCTTGGAGCAACCAGAACCAGCGAAGACCAGCCTTGTTCCAGGCTCTGCCCCGGCCAGCAACATCATCAAGAAATTCCAAGAAAATTCAGGCGACATCTTGGGTCAGTCTGGAAAGTTTCGACATCAGTTTTGACTAATTCTAAGCTTGACGGAGCCTGTGGCGGCACCGACATCAACTAACTGTCAAGCTATTCCTAAAGCCGGTAGAACCGACGATGCTCAGCAACTCGATTTTTCTATTGTAGTTTCCCCACCCCGCCTGGCCAGCTTACAACCCCTCCCTGTGTGGAGGTAGTGTTTGACTGTATCACATTAACCCCAACCTCTTGTCCCACCCTCCTGCGCGAGGAGTAGTGGTGTACTCTATAAATTTTCAGGTCAAGCAGCATCGACGCGGCGTGCGGGTGCGTACCCACACCTCCCCACTCACCCTCGTCTTCGGCCGGGATCGGTGTCTTCACGCCGATCAGGTGAGCTTCAGAACACTTCTTATTGCTTCCCCCTTAATTGCTTAGTTTAGTATTATTTTTGGTTGCTCCGTCGGCGGTAAGAGAGTGCCTGATCCCGAATTTGCTTATAATTGAGCTACTACCGCGGGCGAGTTGCGAGAGAGCCATTATATCCCACGCCCTCGGTGTGCTGGCCGCTTGCGAGAGTGGGCATCCCGGGACCCTTGGGGGTTCAATCTTAAGCTAGCCAACCCCCTGGAATCTCAAGGTCCACCCTCGGACCCTCATCCCCATCGCCGGTCCACCTACGGACCCGGGTACGCGCCAAGCGGGTGAGTCCGCTTGAGTGAGTTGCCGACCGGTTGCATCGCTTGCTTGCTAGGTCCGAGGGGTCTTCGGTCTTGTGACTATCACCCCAAGGTGATGTCACATCAAGTGGTATCAGAGCAAGTTCTAGACTTGTCTATACTAAGTCTTGTCCTAGGGCCATTGCATTCATCACCCGTTCATCATGACCACTTCCTACTTAGCGTATTCGCCATCCTTAGACCCATTAGCGGCTTTTGTGTTTGATGGATCCCACCCTAGTATATATCTAGAATGGGAGAGCTCTATAGACCGACATTTTGTGAGGTTCACTCTGTTAGGTCCGATGCAAGTCAACTATGCCAAGAGTTTACTTTGGCGCCAAGCTAGGAAAGAATGGGAGAACATTGTAGATTTGAGAGAAGTAAAAGGGGAAGCACCCATCGAATCTTGGATCGAAATGAGGTCCAATCTTAGAAAGATCTACGCACCCCAATCCAAACCTCTTCAACCAACCAATCTTCCACCCCCGACCCCAACTCCAACCCAAGAACTTCCCCTACCAAGCCCAACCCAAGTCCGTCCTTGTTCACCACCCCGGGTGCACCATACGCCGACCATTACCACCCCACCCACCATAGGCCTTCCTACCCCATTATCCTTGAAAGTTGTGACCCACACACACACCCAAGTGGAGATGGATGACAATCCAGATCCACCTCCCACCATAGAAAAAATCCTTGACCCCCCACTTCCACCCACCTCTTCTAGTCCGGGTCCTCATGAGCCGCACACCCTCACCATGAATGAGTCCATACTCCAATGGTACAAGCGAGGCCCCACCATTCCTAGCTCACCACCCTACCTCCCACCCTTGGGATATCAAGCCCAAATTGTGCCCACCCAGCCTCCCAATGTCACTTATCAAAACTTCTACTTTGTGGAAGACTTGGGAGACCTTGTGGATTGCCTACATTGGCAAGCCCACTTAACCGGCCTACTAGCCATGGGAGCATTGGAGCCTAGCACCGTCAAATTTCTCCACCCATCCATCGGTTCCATCACCTCCCTTTGCACAAGTGGGCATTGTACTAGTGAGATCCTCCTATTTCTCCCTTTGAAGGAAGAACCCATCCCGGTCTACTCCCCACCACTTGAGATCCCAAGTACCTTGAACGGTCAACCCACTAGAGACCTTGGACCAACTACTTGGGAGGAGGATGACTCACCACCTTGTGAGGACCTTGAGGACATGGAGTTCCCCTCCCTAGGAAGCCCTTACCATGACCCCTTCGACCCCTTCCTATGCTCGTATGACCAACCCACCTTACTCACCACCCACCTTCCCCTACCCCAACCCACCATGATGGATCAAACCCACCCCTTCCAAGACTCGGGTTACACCATAGGAACCATGACCTTAGCCAACACGCGCCTAGAGATTAAGGAAGTGCCCAACCCCATATCCATCTACCTAGATCCCTTCGACCCTTTCACATGGAAGCTCAAAGGCCATTCCACACCTATGCACATAGAAGTCACCTCTGGGATAAGCATGCATGTGTCTAGGCTTACCACACCACTTGGCATGATTCATAAGTCAGGTCCATTCATTCATATCACCCACATGTCAAGTAGGAAGCATGAGTGGTCCATATTCGGATGTAATGGTCCACCTTCATTCATCATGAGTCTTAAGCATGTTAGGAGCATTCATGGATGTTCGAGTCCTCCGACATTCATCACACCCACGCATAAGAGGGACACCTATGGATGACCCGGTCCTCCCAAATCATTCAAAGTCTTCATAACATCAATGCATGATAGGTCTATATGTAGTTGTCCTGGGCCACCTTTGCATACCACACATTTCCCACTCACACTGCATCATAGTGCATGGCATATGCATCCAAGCAAGCATCAAGCAACGAGCGGTGAGAATCACAAGAAGCGGGCAAAAGGTCGCGAGTGCCACTTGGAATTCCAAGTTGGCAACCTGGCGATGATGACTTTGGAGTGACTCTACCCTAGGGTCACCTCCAATTTAAGGGCACGAGGACTTGGACCTTGCCAAGTTCCGAGTGGCATTGGCAACCCGGCTTACGGGTTGGACTTACCGGTGGGTTTTGGGATTCACCCCATTTCCCACGTGGCGGATCCGGCACCCTATATGGGCACCGCGGTGGATCCTAGTGAGTGCTTTGAGCCTATACCTTCCTTTAAGAGGGACACCCCCGGAGAGCTACCATAAATCATCCTGAGAACCCGACGTGTGCACACAGAGGCAATACTAGGCATGCAAGATATCATTGCCAGCATGAGGGTGTGTCAGTGCCACTTTGTGAAGAAGAAGCACCATCCCCTGGCCATGGACGTGGGGTTGAGTTTGGAGATCGTGGCTCGCCCGGAGTTGCATTTGGTGTACCACTTCCCCGGTGCACCCATACTCGACGGGGTGAAGTAATCCCCACCCCGGGGGTATGATGGGGGAATCACTTACCCCTCCACATTTTGCCAAGCTCTGATGGATCATCGATTTGCGCCATTGTGTTCTCCACATTTTTCTGAGTCAATCCATGTAATTTTCATATTTTATTTGAGTCATAAACTATGTAATTTTACCTTTATTTGAGTCCGGTACCTAGGTATAAGGGTCATTTACCTAAGTCTTGAGTCATGTGGTCAATTAAGCAGTCTAATGGGCCCAACTAGTGGGCTAAGCCCAAGGGCGCCCCCCCTTGGACTTGTCTGGTCATTTAGTCATTCGTTAGGGTCAGTATGGTCATGTGAAAAGTCTAGTCCCTATAAATACCCCCCCTTCACCCCCTCATTTGTAATCTTTTGGTCAATCAAAAATTGAGTGTTCTAGTGCAATTGGAGTGGATTCTCCATCTCTCTCTCCCTCTCTCTCTAAGGGGTGGATTCCCCTCTCTCTCACACTCTCTCTCTCTAAGGGGTCCCCCCTCTCTCTCTTCCCTACCCCCAAATTTTAAAATTTCTTCTCTCTCCTCCCATTCACTCTTCATTAATATCCCCCCTTCCCCATACACCCATTCAAGTCCCCCCAACCCCCAAGGTAGAACCCACCAATCTCCAATCCACCCTCCAACCCCCAACCACCCACTACCCTTTCCCAAGCACCCTTCCATCTCCCCAAGGCTGAAGGGGCTCAAACCCTAGGTTAAATTTGAATTTACCTCCCCTTTCTAACTGCTCTCCTCCCCTCCGCATCACCCCCCACCACCTGGGTCGCACCCACAGCCAGCCTTCAACCCTCCTTCCCCATTCTCCCCTCGCTTACCTCCACTCCCTACCAGGCCCTATTCTGGTTCGCAAGCAGCAGACCACCCACAGATTGCAGAGAGTTCCACGGCATCATAGTGAGACTTCAGAAGGCGTACCATATACTGTTGGAATCGTCGTCTAGTTAGCTTCGCAGCCTAGGTGTTTTCATCTTCACCCGACACTGGAGCTGTATAGAGGAGCGATTCTCGGCGACCTGCGCAGACCCTCCCAGGCAGACAACAAGAGAAATATTACAGAGGCTCCCACGGTCTGATTCCTGTGATTCTTGGAGCGCCACTTGGCTAAGGGCTTCTCCTTCAAGTCCTCTTCCATCCCCAAGAAGCATAGCTAAGTTTAGACCTCGACATCAAAAGTTATAAATTTTCCATTCCAAGTGCATCCGGTCAGTTTTCCCGAGCCAGAACCAACACATCCCTGTTGTTCAGGCCTTCACGATCAGCTCCGACATCTTCCGATGGCGCCGTTGGTCCCGACGGAAAGAAAGCTCGACCACGATCGCAACGGTACTAATCTCACCTCCAATAGAGTACGGGACAGTTTGTGGCGCCCCCGTCTGCCAGCAGTATCACCCTGGGCGCAACCAGAACCAGCGAAGACCAGCCTTGTTCCAGGCTCTGCCTCAGCCAGCAACATCGTCAAGAAATTCCAAGAAAATTCAGGTGACATCCTAGGTCAGTCTGGAAAGTTTCGATATCGGTTTTGACTAATTCTAAGCTCGACAGAGCTGGTGGCGGCGCCGACATCAACTACCTATCAAGCTGTTCCTGAAGCCGGCAGAACCGATGAAGATCGGCAACTTGGTTTTTCTATCGTAGTTTCCCCACCCCGCCTGGCTGGCTTATAGCCCCTCCCTGCGTGGAGGTAGTGTTTGACTGTATCACATTAACCCCAACCCCTTTTCCCACCCTCCTGCGTGAGGAGTAGTGGTGTACTCTATAAATTTTCAGGTCAAGCGGCATCGACGCGGTGTGCGGGTGCGGACCCACGCCTGCCCACTCGCCCTCGTCTTCGGCCGGGATCAGTGTCTTCACGCCGATCAGGTGAGCTTCGGAACACTTCTCATTTCTGCCACCTTAATTGCTTTGTTTAGTATTTTTTTTGGTTGCTCCGTCGGTGGTAAGAGAGTGCCCGATCTCGAATTTGCTTATAATTGAGCGACTACTGCGGGCGAGTTGCGAGAGAGCCATTATATCCCACGCCCTCAGCGTGCTGGCCGCCTGTGAGAGTGGGCATCCCGGGACCCTTGGGGATTCAATCTTAAGCTAGCCAACCCCCTGGAATCTCAAGGTCCAACCTCGGACCCTCATCCCCATCGCCGGTCCACCTACGGACCCGAGTGCGGGCCAAGCGGGTGAGTCCGCTCGCATGAAGTTGTCGGTCCGTTGCATCGCTTGCTTGCTAGGTCCGACGGGTCTTCGGTCTTGTGATTATCACCCTAAGGTGGTGTCACATCAATATGCATCGATGAGGATGAAGATCCTCAATCCTACCAAGAGGCGATTCGTAGTGCGTACTCCGAGAAATGACAAGAGGCAATGGATTCAGAGATCCAGTCCATGTACACCAAAAAAGTTTGGAACTTGATTGATGTACCCGAAGGGAAAGTCCCTATCGGCTGCAAGTGGATTTTCAAAAGGAAAATCGGTGTAGCTGGATAGATTGACACATATAAGGCCAGATTAGTGGCGAAAGGGTATCGTCAAAGACAAGGTATTGACTATGACGAGACATTTTCACCTGTGGCCATGGTTAAGTCAATCAGAATCCTCCTTGCCATTGCTACATACCTGGATTATGAGATTTGGCAAATGGATGTTTAGACTATTTTTCTGAATGGAAATCTGTCAGAAGAGGTGTACATAGTACAGCCTGAAGGATTCACTTCCATGCTTCTTCCTAGTAAGGTATGCAAACTTCAGAGGTCCATTTATGGATTGAAGCATGTATCTCGGAGCTTGAACTTAAGATTTGATGAGGCTGTCAAATCTTTCAACTTCATTCGGAATGAAGATGAACCCTGTGTTTACAAGAAGGTCAGTGGGAGCTCTGTGACCTTCTTGGTCATTTATGTTGATGACATCTTACTCATTGGGAATGATGTAGGGATGTTGAGATCAACTAAGTCTTGGTTGTTCAAGACCTTCTCCATGAAGGATTTGGGAGAAGCATCCTATGTGCTGGGCATAAGGCTCTATCGAGATAGATCTAAAAGGATGCTAGGATTATCTCAATCCATGTACATAGACACTATCCTCAAAAGGTTTAAGATGGAAAATTCTATGAGATGTCTCATTCCCATGAGACACGGAATTTGTGTATCTAAGGGGATGAGTCCTAAAACTTCTGAGGAGGTGACACACATGAATAAGGTACCCTATGCTTCGGTGATAGGGTCAATCATGTATGCAATGCTATGTACACGGCCTGATGTTGCCAATGCTTTGAGCATTGTCAGTAGATATCAGGCAAATCCAGGTGAAGAGCACTGGAAGGTAGTAAAGGGCATCCTTAAGTACTTGTAAAGGGCTAAGGATCTTTTTCTACTTTATGAAGGAGAGGACCAACAGCTTAGAGCTTACACAGACTCTAGTTTCCAGTCAGATCCAGATGACTACAAATCTATGTCTGGGTTTGTATTCATGTTGAATGGAGGGGCAGTCAGTTGGAGAAGCTCTAAGCAAGATACGACTGTAGACTCGACAACGGAGGTAGAATATATTGCTGCAGCTGAAGCTACTAAGGAAGCCGTCTGGATGAAGAAATTCATCTTGGAACTCAGCGTAGTTCCCGAGATATCAACTCCCATCCCATTATTTTGTGATAATAATGGGGCTATCGCCCAGGCGAAGGAACCGAGGTCTCACTAAAGGTCGAAGCATATTCTTAGGCGCTTCCACCTTATTCGGGAGATTGTTGATCGTGGAGATGTGGCGGTAGAGCGTGTACCGTCAGAAGATAACATAGCAGATCCACTGACTAAGCCTTTGACACAGATTATATTTGAACGCCATCGGGATAAGATGGGCCTTAAAGTTGTGGGTAATTGGCTGTACTTCAAGTGGGAGATTGTTAGTATTGGTGTGCTACAGGCCAATTTAGGGTCGGGTAGATCCAATAGTTGTATGATCTTGTTCTTTATTAATAAAGTGATATTTGAGCGTAAATATGTGATTGTATATTACTTTACGATGTCCCTAGGATATGTGGTTGTAAAGTCAACTCGAGATGGGATCTCGATCATGAGACTGACTTTACATGGACACATACCTTAAACTATTCATTGTTGGAGGGTAATCACTCGGGGACTTTGATTACCTATTAAACCAGTACACATGATGTGTACGGGACCAGTCTCATGGTCGCTGGTACGGGGCACCAACACATATGTGTAGGTGTATGTCCTTGGAGGCTGTACACTGAACTGATCCGCTATTGGATCTTCAGATGGTTGATTATACCTAATGTCAACTGAAGATCCAACTGTCTTAGTAGCATTGTCGGTCCTTTGACTTGAGACATTGATCGGATCTTACACGAGGACTGGGATGGTTTAATTACTTGGCTAAGTGACTTTAACCATAAGTCATGAATTACCGAGTCATTAACCATTTTAGGATACATGTGAAGATCATCAATGGTCAAGAGGGGATCGCTCACTGTCGGGTATATATCAGACGATTAATGGGTCATGACACTGACGCTCCATTAAATCACTGGCCAGGGTCGTGTGAGTTCGTTTAGAACGGACGTCATACACTTTAAAGGAGGTCATGGTCAAATGGTACGATCATGGGGTTTGACAGAAACCATACCCTCGATCGAACCAGACTCATAGAAGGAGCGAGGGATTATAGCGATGCGGCAACTGTAGACTTACAGGTACTAGACAAGCTGGTTTAAACCTGACGTCCTCTAGGATCACGCAGATTTGCTTGACCCAACATGATCAAAGGTTCGGAATAAATTAAACTATTATTCGGCTCTAGTAGAAGCAAATAATAAGTTTAATTTACTTCTAATTGGGAATTAGAAGTTAATGGGCCTTAAACTAGAGTGACTATGGGCCTAGAGGATCACACACAATAGATTCTTGGGTGACGAATTATTATTGTACAAACGTATATATTAATTCCCTTAAAATCCTTTTGGAAATGCATATAGGAGGGGCTTAATATATATGTACAATAATGAAAAGGATATGTATACGATTTTGATCCTTATGGGTTCTTTTCAAAAGGGCCTAATCCTCTATATATGCCACCTACGAGAACTCTTCCCCCCCCCTTGGCTTAATCAAGCATTAACAGCAAGGAGGAGAGGTTTTCTCTTGCCCCCTTCCCCCCTCTTGCTCTCTCTCTCTCTAGAAGCCCTTTCTCTCTCTAGAAGGGGAAAGCTTGGGGAAGATCGTGCCGGGAGGATACCGTCGCTGTGCGAGGATCCGTGTGGATCTGTTCTAGAGGCCGTACTTCTGTACGACTCGGTGTTCACGAGATTCGACATCGGGCACTTCGGACAGTGTCGTTCCGCGCAAGGTGAAATATGTAACCCGTAGTTAGGGGTTGGGGTCTTTTAATGCATCGATTAGAGCACGGTTCTAGGATTCCAACAAGCCAAGTTCGGGTAAATAAATTTTTGTTATCCGCTGCGTTGCCCGAACAGTGCTGTATGGAACCTTACAGGTGTCTCTTCGGCTAAATCTTAATTAAAGTATGTTATCTTGTGTATTTTTTAGTACTCTTTCCATTGATACATGTTTCCATAAATTTCTTTAAGAAATGAGCAAGTTCTGGTCATTTTACTAGAGGGGTATTCCCGTTTTTCCACGGGACCAGAACGCGCTGCCCATCAGGGGCGCGTTCATGAACGCGCTGCCTCGACATGGCGCGTTCCTATAGACCCTATTTCCCGCCGTCCACTTTTCAAAAAAAATACCTGGAATGCCCGGGCGTGAGACAAAACAATTTCAAAAAAAAAATTCCCGTTTAGTCACTATACAATAGGAATTATAGCATTTGGAATCCACATTAATTGTAAGCATTCAGTCACCAAAAATAAAGAAAAGTAATATTAATATGTTGGAATTTTTACATCATGTTAAAAATTATTTTTGTAGAATAAAAATTATTTTTAGCATGTAAAAATCTATTTTTACCAAATTATTAGTAAACTAATACATGAAAAATATTTCCAGCATGTTAAAAATTACTTCCAGCATGATAAAATTATTTTATCCATACTGAGATATAAAAACTATTTTTCAGCATGTTAAATCCATTTAAAACTATTTTTTTTGCGTGCTAAACCTGATTTCTTATTAAATAATTAGTAAATTGATGCATGAAAATTACTTTCAGCATGTTAAAATTACTTCCAGCATGATAAAAATATTTCCAGCATGGTAGAATTATTTTTAGCATGTTAGAACTATTTTCAGCATATTAAAGCTATTTAAAAACTATTGTTTAGCATGATAAATCTATTTTCCCATAAAATAATTAGTAAATAAATGTAAAAAAAATTATTTCAGCATGATAAAATTTATTTTGTAATCAGAGATTTTCTGTAATCAGCATGGTAAACTTCTTTTTATCATCTCATCAGTAAGGTAATGTATGAGAAATATTTTAGCATGTTAAGTATTAATTTTAGCATGTTAAATATTAATTTTCAGCATGATAAAATTACTCTCGATATGATAAAATTATTTCTAGCATGTTGAAAATTACTTTAATATGTTAGATTTATTTTTAGCATGATGCAACTATTTTTATCATAATAAATCTATTTTCTTAAGCATGAAAATCTATATTTATCATAATATCTGTAAATAAATATATGAAAATTACCTACAACATGTAAAAAATTGTTTTATCATGTTATCAGTAAATTGGTGTATATAAATTATTTTTTAGCATGTTAAATTAATTTCTACATAATAAATCTATTATTCTATCTTATTATCATTTATCCTATCTTATTATCATTAAAAACATCAATAATATGCGAAATCATGATTTTAATTCAAAAGTATATACATCTTATCTAAAATTTAATATTTCTAAATTTTAATAGAATTAAGAATGAATTCTCAAATGATTTCGTGAACATAGTGCTTACCTACACCACGTTCATAACATAATTCTGATTGGCTATAAAATCCGCGTTTTGGCTAAACTAAAATACTTCTAGGATATAAAAACTTCATGAAAATATGCCTAAACACTTGTTAAATCAATTGAACACAATATTAAATTATGGAATTAAAATAATTATATTAGTTCTATTTACTTGAATTTTCTTCCTAGTTACTGCTTGTTCTTGAATTCCACGACTTAATGTCGTTAAACATGATGCCTTAAAATTATTATTCACTTCTCTTGCAACTGCTGAGATTTTTGCCAGATCTGTACTTTTTACAAATGAGCTTATTCTTGAAATTCATTGGCCATAGTGTTAAGTGGATGTCTAAATGTACTCGGGATCTTATGATCCACCGACCCAATGCTTGGCATTAATGGGGCCCGATCTGGTCCTTGGAGGAGCGCCCGAAAGTACTTGTACCCATGGAAGTTGATTGACCACGGTGTGGCAATGCACCGAAGTGCATGACTTGTTAGATTTTTACGGCATTCCACTATTCGTACTTGTTACTTGTTTACAAGATGACTTGAAAATTACATGAATTACTTGACTTGCGTTGAATGGACAATTACATGAAATTCTTTACTTGTTCAAAGTTATTACTTGAAAATTTCTCTTGATATCTTGTTATCTCAATTACTTGGAAATTCCACTCATGTTATACACTTTTCGATGCAACTTGGAAAGATTACTTAAATTGTTAAACACTTAAAGATTGCCTGATTTTTAGAGATATAAAATCCTACTGAGCTTTTTGCTCACCCTACGTTTTGGTTAAATTGTTGCAGGAAATGACATTGATCAAGGGAATGGACAAGAGTGGAAGAGTGATTTTCTTTTCCCTAGGATTTATGTAGATCATTAGTGTTTTACAAGAATCATGTACTTTGGGTTTGGATGTTTGTAATTTACCTTTATGGCTTATGAATTAGTAATATAAACCGCTATTTTGATGGAATAAAAGTATCATTTTCTCATCAATCTTTATCTTAGAATTAAATTTGGACATGCTCTGATCGACACGCTTGATTACGACTCGCTCACGCCCTCGATATTCCGCGTCGGGGCGTGACAGTCTTTGTGGTATCAGAGCCTATGTTACATAGAACCTAGGATTCTTAAACTTAGGTTAAGTTTTAGATCAATATCTAGAAATTGGATAGGTCTTAAAACCTTCCCGGTAAGATTGGGTAGAAACGCGGGTTAAGTTTTAAGAAAAAGGGAATTATCAGGAAATAAATACCAAAACAAAAATAATAAACCTTGAAATTATGGTTTCAGGCTAATTCTCACAAATGGCCACCGAGAGAGATCAATGGCGCGAGATGCAGCACACCATTCAAGGCCTAACTCAAGCCCTCCAACAGGTTGCTCAGGGAGGAGCAAACCGAGGAGCTGGTGATTTGCATAGGAATTTTCGAGGCATGAACCCTCCCAAGTTCACTAGATCTATAGATCTGGATGAAGCCGAACACTGGATTAAGGAGATCGAGAGGATATTCCGAGTTATGCAATGTGCTGACGAGGAAAAGGTCATACTCGCTACTTTCTAACTAGAAAGAGATGCCCGTGCCTGGTGGGAATCGGTCGAAGCTACTTTACCGCACGGCCAAATTCTATGGGAAGAGTTCGTGGAACACTTCAATAGTAAATATTTTTCCGACCGAGTGCAAGAAAGGAAGGCCACTGAATTTACCGCTTTGAAGCAAAGGGGTGTATCGATAGCCGAATATGAAGCTCAATTCTCAAGATTATCTCGATACACTCCACATCTCGTGGGTACCGACAAAATGAAGGCAAGGAGGTTCTGAAATGGCTTAAGGCGTCAATATATTACTCAACTCGCCCCGATGGATATCCAAATTTATTCTGATGCGGTACGAAGAGCACAACTTCTAGAAGATGCAAAGGAGTTATCGGATCACATCTGAGGAAGGGAAGCCAAGAGAGAGCAAGTTACTGGGTCCGGAAGTTTCAAACCTTCCTTCAAAAAGAAAAGGCCCAATGACGGGCGTAACTTCAACAAGGATGGGCAAATTTTCAACAAGGGTAGACGTAACTTTCAAGGGGACAAGAAGTCACGAACCTTTGACAAGCAAATTATTCCTTTCTCTGCGTCATCAAAGGAATTATGCAAATTCTGCGAGAAACCCAGACACAAAGCCGAGGAATGTTGGAGAAAGCTCGGCGCATGTCTTCGATGCGGGAGTCGGGAGCATAGGATCCCGAATTATCCTCTTCTCAACGAGCAAGCTCCACCGGAGAAGCTTCCACCTATTGTCAAAAAGGAAGGAAGACTTCAAGCTCTTATGGATGCGGAACCTACCGAGGAAAGAGGCGTCATGGAAGGTACTCTTTCTGTGTACTCAAGGCATGCCTCTGTCTTATTTGACACCGGAGCTACGCATTCATTTATATCTAGAAGATTTTCTAGTCTTTTACCTATGAAGCCTGTTTCATTAGATTCTACACTCACTATTACTACCCTTATTAGAACGGGAACAGAGATTAAACATTTCTATCCTGCTAGTGAAGTTCTAATTAGCGGTTATAACTTACCCGCTGATTTGGTATGCATGGAGATGGACGAATATGATGTTATATTGGGTGCTGATTGGCTATCTGCACATGGTGCTAGTGTCAACTGCAAGTGGGGTACGATAACTTTTATGGGTTACCCCAACCTTTTATTTTCTGGTATCAGGCATTCTAGACACATATCTCTCATTTCGACCCTCAAAGCTGAGAAATTATTAAGGAAAGGTTGTGCCGATTTCATAGTTTCTATCACTATGACCGAGCACACGGAACCCGTTCTAAACGACATTCCTATTGTTCGAGATTATTCTGATATATTTTCGGACGAGTTGCCTGGTATTCCTCCAGAGAGAGAAGTTGTCTTCTCTATTTATTTAATTCCGGGAGCTACACCAATTTCTAAAGCTCCATATTGGATGTCTGCCGTTGAAATGAAGGAGTTAAAGGAACAACTATTGGAGTTATTGGAAAAGGAGTTTATCCGACCAAGTACTTCACCTTAGGGAGCCCCGGTCCTCTTTGTTAAAAAGAAGGATGGTTCGATGAGACTATGTGTTGATTATCGACAATTGAATCAACTCACCATCAAGAATAAATATCCATTGTCGAGGATTAATAAATTATTCGACCAGATTTCTGGAGCTCGATATTTCTCAAAGATTGATCTTCGATCTGGTTATCATCAATTAAAGATCGAGGAAGGGGATATTCACAAGACTGCATTTCAAAGTAGGTATGGGCATTACGAGTTCACCGTTATGCCTTTTGGCCTAACAAACGCGCCTGCCGCATTTATGCAATTAATGAACAGCGTATTTAGGTCATACCTCGATCAATTTGTGGTTGTCTTCATTGATGACATTTTGATCTACTACAAGTCAAAAGAAGAACATGAAGAACATCTCAAGAAGGCCCTTCAATTATTAAGAGATCACAAGTTTTATGCCAAATTAAGTAAGTGTGATTTCTGGTTGGAGGGTGTTTCTTTTCTCGGTCACATAATTTCCCGGAACAGTATCGCTGTCGATCCTTCAAAGGTCAAGGCCGTAAAGAACTGGGAAAGACCTACTAGTGTGATGAAAATCCGAAGCTTATTGGGATTGGCTGGATATTATCGAAGATTTATCAAGGACTTCTCCAAGATTGCGGTATCTTTGACAAGATTGACAAGAAAGGAGAATCATTTCATATGGTCCGGAGAATGCGAGAAGAGCTTTCAAACTTTAAAGGATTCTCTGATGACTGCCCCTATTCTCACATTACCTATGGAAGGAGGAGGATTCGAAGTGTATGTTGATGCATTCGGAATTGGCCTAGGTTGCGTATTAATGCAACATGGTAAGGTTATAGCCTATTCTTCAAGGCAATTAAAGAAACACAAGGAAAATTACTCCGTGCATGACCTAGAGCTGGCAGCTGTGGTCTTTGCTTTAAAGATCTTGCGACATTATCTCTATGGTGAAGCCTTTATTGTGTATTCCGATCATAAAAGTCTCAAATATTTATTCTCTCAAAAGGAGCTCAACATGAGACAAAGACGGTGGTTGGAATACTTAAAGGATTTCGATTTCTCTATACAATACCACCCTGGGAAAGGCAATGCCGTAGCTGATGCTCTTAGCCAGAAGCCAATGGCCTTATTATCAAGTTTGATGGTTAAAGAATGGCATCTACTTGAAGAAATGGCAAATTTAAACCTCAATGTGGAGGAGAAGAAAGACGGAGTGTTTATTACAAATATTCGACTCCAACCCGAGTTACTCTCGAAAATCAAGGAACGGCAAGATGATGATCTGATGATCGTTGAAATTAAAGAGAAACTAGATCAACGACTGGATTTCCTTATGGCTGATGATGGAAGGTTATTATTCAAAGGAAGAACTTGCATACCCGATTGTTCTACCATCAAGGGTAAAATCTTGGAGGAAGCACATCGGTCAAGGTACACTATTCACCTCGGTGCTACAAAAATGTACCAAGACCTCAAGAGAACTTTCTGGTGGCCTAACATGAAAAGAGAGGTAGCCGAGTTTGTAAGTCGATGCTTGGTATGTCAACAAGTTAAAGTCGAGCACCTCAAATCGGCTGGTAAATTCAAGCCTCTCGAAATACCGGAATGGAAATGGGATAGTATCGGTATGAACTTCATAGTTGGATTACCGAAGACCCGAAGTGATTTTGATGCTATATGGGTAATTCATCATCATCATCAGAGCCTTATCCCAATTAATTGGGGTCGGCTACATGAATCATGTTCCGCCAAAGATTTCTATCAAGTGCAATATTCGTATTTAAACCCAAGAAACTAATGTCCTTCCTAATAACATCGCACCATCTCATTTTAGGCCTTCCCCGAGCTCTTTTACTAGCATCCACTAAGATTTGGTCACATCTTTTAACCGGCGCTGAATTAGGGCGACGACACACATGTCCAAACCACCTGAGTCTATTTTCTCTCATTTTACTATCAATTGGAGCTATCCCTAAGTCCTTACGGATACGCTCATTCCTAATCTTATCTTTCTTAGTCTTGCCACACATCCATATCAACATCCTCATCTCTGCTACACACATTTTGTGGATGTGTTCCTTTCGTACTACCCAACACTCAGTACCATATAACAAAGCAGGTCTCACAGCCGTTCTATAAAACCTCCCTTTGAGTTTCACAGGCATACGACGATCACAAAGGACACCTGATGCACTTCTCCATCTTAACCAGCCTGCCTTAATCCTATGTGTAACGTCATCATAAATCTCCCCATTCTCTTGTACGATAGACCCTAAGTATCGAAAGCTACTACTCTTCAGAATATTATATCCATCAATTAGAACCATGTCTTCCTGAACCACTCTCCCATTACTAAAATTACAGTGCATAAACTCTGACTTACTCCTACTAATTTTAAAACCTTTAGACTCCAAGGAAAGTCTCCAACGCTCTAACTTAGCATTTAGAGCATCAATACTCTCATCAATTAAAACAATATCATCTGTAAAAAGTATACACCAAAGGATATCCTCATGCAATTGTTTAGTTACTTCATCCATAACTAAGGCAAAGAGATACGGACTTAGTGCAGAACCTTGATACAAACCTATAGAAACGGGAAATTCACCAGTCTCCCCAGCAATAGTTCGAACACTAGTAATAGCGCTGTCGTACATATCCTTAATCAAATCAACATATCCTTGAGAGATTCCTTTCTTTCTTAATGTCCACCAAATCAATTGTCTCGGTACTCGATCGTACCCCTTCTCTAAATCAAGAAAAACTATATACAAATCTTTTCTCATCTCTCTATACTTCTCCATTAGCTGCCGTAGTAAGAAAATAGCTTCTGTAGTAGATCTATTTGGCATAAAACCAAACTGATTTTCCGATATAGTAGTCATACATCGGAAGCGTTTTTCAATTACTCTTTCCCAAAGTTTCATAGTATGACTCATAAGCTCAATTCCACGATAATTGTTACAACTTTGAATATCTCCTTTATTTTTATAGAAAGGAGCTACAACACTTTTTCTCCAAACTTTTGGCATTCTCCGTTCCTTTAAAATTTTATTAAAAAATTTAGTTAGCCACTGAATACCAATATCTCCTAGGCCTTTCCATACTTCAATAGGTAAGCCATCTAGTCCTAAGGCCTTACCCACTTTCATTTTTCTTAAAGCATCCTCCACTTCTGACATCTTAATACGCCTGAAATATTGATATTTATCAAATATTGTGGACTCTTGGGTACCTTCTAAAGATAAATCATTGACGGAATCTCCATTAAGTAACTTCTGAAAATAGCTATGCCACCTCCCTTTAATCTCAAGATCCTTAGTTAAAACCCTTTGATCTTCACCTTTAATGCACCGAACATGATCTAAATCTCTAGTTTTCCTTTCTCTTAATTTAGCAAGTTTAAATATGTCCTTTTCACCCTCTCGGGTTCCTAATTTATTATATAAATCTTCAAATACCTTTGATTTAGCTTCGCTAACTATTTTCTTAGCTCTCTTTTTAGCGATTTTATAGGCTTCTAGGGTTTGATCATTTTTGTTAGTTTGCCAAACTTTAAAGCATTCCTTTTTTACTCTAATGGTATTTTGGATTTCCTTACTCCACCATCAAGTCTCTTTTTCTAAATTCTTTTTACCTTTAGATTCGCCTAAGAGTTGTTTTGCAACCCTCGTTATACAATTTATAACATTATTCTACATTACATTAGTTTCTTGTTCTAAATTCTAAATATTTTCCTTTAATAGATGATTTTTAAATGTTTATAAACTTTTACCTTTTAAATTTCACCATTTAATCTTGGAATAATTATTTATAATGATCTTTCTTTTGAATTTAGGGATAGTGACATCCATTACTAACAACCTATGTTGAGGGGCTAGACTCTCACCAGGAATAACTTTACAATCTTTACATAAAACTCTATCGACCTTCCTAATTAGAAAATAGTCAATTTGACTTATATATTGTTGGAGTTGGATGGACGCAGTCTATCTCCAAGAAGTATGGATCTAGAGGGGGGTGAATAGATCTACAGCCTAATTTAAAACCAGTTGTCGGTTCAAATGCGGAATAAAGGCAGATCTACTAAAACACTAAGTCGAGTGTCTAAACTTAGCAACAACACACGTGATCTGTGAAGATAATCAAGAGATTCAGTAAGAACAAACTCACAAACACAATGCACACAAGATTTTAGGTGGTTCGGTCAATGACCTACATCCACCCCACACTCAACCGAGTATGGCTTACTGCTGCGCAACACAGCTTGCGTCCGCTGGGCAATATAGCTTGGCCTACAAACCGCTGAGCAACACAGCTTGCTGTCCAGTGGAATCCTCCACTGCCCGCTGAGCAACACAGCTTGCTGTCCAGAGGATACACCTCTGCAAACCGCTGAGCAACACAGCTTGCTGTCCAGAGGATACACCTCTGCAAACCGCTGGGGAAGTACAGCTTAACCCGTCCGAGACCAAGTCTCGCCAGCTGAGGATTACAGCTTTACCTGTCCAGTGGAAACCTCCACTGCATCCGCTGACATACAGCTTGAATAAGGGATAAATTGGAAAACGAAAATAGAATGAAACAGCAATCGAAAAGCTGTAAATGAAGAACACAATATAGCTCTCAACAGAGCAGACTGGCCTGGATTTGATCCACGGTCCAGTGAACAAATCTTCAGACTTCACTCTTCTTCTCTCAATCTCACTGTCTCTCTTTCTTTCTCTCTGTATCTTCTTCTCTCCTTTTCTTCTTCTCTGCTTTTCTTCTCTCACAGTGGATCTCGGTGGCTACTGTTTCAGACTGGACGTATATGCTTCTCCAACTACGATCAACCTTCTTCTGTGGAAGGAGGCTCATATTTATAACAGCAGTAGCTGGATAAGGGCGCGTGGCTTCCACGTTTTCCCGCCCAAGGAATTCTCCAGATTCGAGATGCTTCCATCCACGTGGCAGCATCTGGTCACCTTGTCCTCCTGGGATCACGAGCCATGTCAGCAATCTCAGTAGAGAGTCCCTGTCAAAACAGAGTATCGGATGATCAGGTTGAAGAACAACTCTGTATAGACTTATCAAAAGAACTTCGTTGTATAGACTTGACCAAAAACCTGAGACACTAACGAAGACACTGGACTGACACTAACTCGAAGACGAAATACAAAACTGACACGAAGTGTATTTACAAAACAAGAAGGACACGAGGTCTTAGAAAAAATAACACGAAGACAGAAATAACAAAGAAGACTCAGATGCAGAGACAGAACGAAGTGAAACGAGAACGACACGAAGTGCAGAAGTGATAGAAACACACACTACAGCGAACAACACGAAGATAAAACAGAAACCAACACGAAGTGTGGTTTCAACATACGAAAGACACGAAGTCTAGGAAGAACAACACGAAGACATAATACGGAAACGACACGAAGACGATGAAAATGACACGAGGTGAAGTCACAAAGCGACAAAGACACGAGGTGTAGGAAACACGACACGAAGACATGAAACAACACGGAGACGAAACAGTAACCGACACGAGTTGAAAACAACACGAAGATGAAAACTGAAATCGACACGGAGTGTGGTCAAAGCGAGAAAGACACGAAGTCTAAAGCGAAAAACCAACACGAAGATAGAATACAAAGAAACGACTTGAAGTTAGGACAACACTAGGAGAAGACTGCACGAAGTGAAAACAACACGAAGACAGAAGATGCCACGGCTATCACGACACGTGATGAAGCAGTGGGACTAGAAAGAAACGACACGAGGAACAACAGTAAGTGACACGAAGTTAAAGAGAAAAACAGCACGAAGACGATGTATGCAACAGTGCAATGTCTAGACTTGAAATCCAATGCAAAAGGCTGTACAAACTTCATGAACAGTGCATGATTGTATTGGACGATGTATACACTTAGCCTATGCAGACCAATGTACAGACTTTGGCGAAGCAAAAGACTGTATAGACTTTAAAGAAATACATGCTACAGTACAATGTCTAGACTTGCTGTGCCTTCGCCAAATGCATGCTACAGTCCACTGTATGGACTTAGAAGAATGATGCATGAGACGCTCAATGTATCGACCTTGAGCTTGCTATGCTGTGTATAGACTTAGAGCATAAACGCCACGATGCAATGTATAGACATGCTATAAGATGCAGAATGAGACGCTGAAGTCTGTATAGACTTCACCAAGACACTGCATAACACTATGATGCACAATGTGTAGACTATGCATATAACAGAAGTCTAACACAAACAATATATCAGTCATACACGTGTATTCTCCATCTGATATACCAGTCTCAGTCAAGTTGCTATCATCAAAACACAATGTCATCAAAACACTCATGTGTTGCTATCATCAAAACACAACAGCATTGCTATCATCAAATCATCATAGCACATGTCATCAAATCATCATAGCACATGCTTGTGCCTAGGGGGCACAACATTCTCCCCCTTTTTGATGATGGAAACACACTGTGACAGTGAGTCACACACAAAATTTTCTCCCCCTTTGACATGATCAAAAAGAGAAAGATAGTAAAAACACGAGTGCAACATGGCAATATGAATGCAAATACCCTTAGAACAAGAAACTCTCCCTGAAGATAGGACTCCCCTTGAATGAATTCTCCCCCTTTTAAGTGTTCAAGAAATCAGATATACAAAGGGAAAGATCAAGAACTCATCTGACTGGCATTCTGAACAAGTAGTTCAGGAATAAGCATTCTAAAGCACAGAGTCTTCATTCATATGAATTTAGAAACTACTTTCAGATAGAAGTCTGGTTTAAAGGTTATAAATTTTGAGTTCATGCACTACAATCAATGGATAAGTTGGCTGTGCATGATAAAACAATAAACCAGAATCATATTTACATGAAAGATTCAGTTTCAAAATATCCTACTTTCGTATACTCATTTAAAAGTTGTTAAGAAATTCTAGGTCATGTATTGAAAATAAACAAATTGACATCCATGAATTTTCTTTTGAAGGAACAACATTTTTCAGTAATGTTTCATTTAGGGCATTCAGGTACCAAAAGTCTTTTTGCATAAGGGTATACGTTTATCAGATGCCAATACCCCTAGATACTCAACATGATGGACCATCTGGCCTATGATCAACCTCAATAGAATTGATTGACACCTTTTTGTGTGAGGGTACACGTTTATTGGACGCCAGTTACCCCCAGGTACTTAGTGAAAACAACCTACTGTTTTGATCATTTTATACAGAGATAGCTGATACACTTCATGACATGAGTGTTGTCCACTTCTTTGATGGATCACTCAGTTTCTCAGTGATTTACCAGTCATTGCTCTGCCAATGTTAATTTTCAATGATTTTTAATATTTTTTAATATCTTTCTTAGCTGTCCTTTATATGTTTCAGAATGACTTGTTTAAGGACAATACACATACTTAGCTTCTCTAACATGATTTCAGATGAGTTTTCAGATTTCAGATATGATTAGCTTTGTCTGACATGAAATAAGAAAGGGGTTGAGAGTTTTATCAATTTTCATCTTTCTTATTTACAGATTACAATCTTTAAACTTCAATGATTATAAAATTTAAACCATTAAGTCAGTCTTTAAGCAATTTAAAATTCTTATAAGAGAAGAAGTCTATTTTCTATTGCTTAGAAATCAGAACTTACTAACAGATTGCCATAAGTCAGACTCAATCATTTAGAGTCAAGGATGAAATGATTCAATAGAATTGATGACCACTCTGAATTTCTAACAGTACTCCCCCTGTCTATATGCGTGTAATTTTGCTAATGAATGACAAGAATTAAATGAGAGAGAGCTTATGCATAGATCATGAATGAATGATATGCAAAGGCATGCAAAGACTCAACAAGCTCCCCCTGAATATATGCAATGTCTTCTTTGAAAATTGAACAAGGGATTTTGAAATTCATGCTCATTCATACTGCCCTATCAATCAATATAACCCATGGTACTAGGCGGAGAACATGATCTCAATGACCATCTCACACACAGCAAGAGCCTCTAGACAAATTTCCCTGCCCTTTAGTAGCTTACCATTAATATACCACGGTTATGCAGAGAAAAGCAGTTCAAAGCAGTTTTAATATGCATGTGATTTTAGACACATTTATGACTAAATGATATGTAATGATGATCATGAAAAGTATGAGTGTCATGCATGATCATGAGTCTGTTGCAACATCGAGCATTCACAAAACTAGCAGAGAGTTTATTCATTAGAGAGCATCATTCAGGAGCAATCAACTTTTCAAGATAATTCAGTTTCTAGCATTCAGTGTACACAGTGCAATAACATGCAAAGAGAAAAGAATCATCAGCTTTTGTGCAGAATTTAAATTCAGTAGCTGAGTTTGGAATGCAGACTGATCAGCTAGACAAGAAGAGAAAGTCAGGAGTTAACTAATCAGATTGACATTACTTTCTCAATTCAATTCTGAAGAAAAGTCACTTACCTGCTTTACCTGACTGATTTATTTTTACCCTTAGTGTTCCATCAGATTGTTGACAAGGCCTCCAATCTCTTTTAGCTTTTGAATTTATGGCCTTATCTCCTGTCATATGCCTGAAGCAGCCACTATCCAAGTACCACAGATTTGTCCTTGGCTGCCAGACATACTTGCACACACAATCAGGTAGATGAGTTTGGAACCCAAGTCTGATTGGGCTCCAGAGAATATGGAATAGAAGTAAAGCAAGACATCAGACTTTTTGGTATCCACATTTGTTTGAAAGGATTTTGTTCAGTGGATCCTACATATTTCTTTCTATTGTTGTTCCTTTTCTTTTTTTTATTTTTCTTCTTATTTACACCAGCATGATTATTGACAGTATTGTTTCTTTGCCAGTGCCTTGGCCAGGGTGTGTTCACGAAGTTTTTGCCATAGTAGTTCCTGGGCTGACTGAAATAATGCATATTTCTAGGTGACCAGTTTCCATAACCACTAACCCAATTTCTAGTGTAAGGTCTATGATATTGTGTAGCCTGATATGCAAGACCTGCAAACCTTCCCGGAGTTCTAGTCCAACCTGACCTATTGAAATAGGTTGGCTGTGCATTGTAGTAAGTCTGAGCTCTGGGTTGATAGAAATAATTGGGTTGACTCCTGGCAGCATTCTGTCTCCCCTGTACTTTGGACCCTGCTGACCTATTCATGGGTGTGTATTGGGTCTTCTTCAGATGTGATGGTGATGGTGGAGACTTTGTGGCCTTGACATGGGGTTTATATGACTGTTTAGGTTGACCCCTAACTTGTGATTGAGCCTTGGGATTTTGCTTGGATGTGCTGGCTCTACTTGGCTCATTAACCTTTTGTTTGCCCTTTTCCTCAGCACTGGGCCTTTTCAGATTAGCAGTTTTGTTCATTGAAACGGTTGAGTTCATGCTAATTAGAGGTCCCTTTTCTTTTTGAGCAACAAATGAAATCATTTTCATCCCAAATGTTTTTGTTGCACTAGAATTAAATCCTAGGCCCTCTTTTCTGAAATTAACCTTTGACCCTAACAAAGCATTTAGATTCTCTGTACCTTGGGTCATTTTCTCAATGGTCTTAAGCTTGTCCTCATTGTCCTTTTGAATATCTTCAACAGATTTCTTAAGTTCAGTATTTACAATTTGGACAGCTTCATATTTCTCACTCACCAGCTTCATCTCACTCTCATATTTTTGAATTTTCATTTTCAATTCATCAATTTCCTTTTCTAACCTCACATTCTCTTCCCTAGAAGTTTTTAACTCATTCTTGATTTCTTCTGATTCAGAACATGTGAGTTTGAGTTTATTATTTTCAGCTTCAATACATGCAATTTTATCAGACAATGAGGTATCATTTTGCATGGAATTGATTTTTCTTTTTAAATGCCTATTTTCCCTTCTAATATCATCTGCTTGATCAGCTAGTTTATGATAGGCATCTATCCATTCAACGATAGTAAGATTATTAAATGGAGAAGTTACCTCATCTAAATCTTCCTCTCTGTCTTCAGAGCTAGTTGCCATGAGACAGATGGGTTTTTCAGCTTCAACTTCACTGTCCGAAGTATTGCTGAGACAACCTTCATCCTCATCGCTCCATGTGCTGATCATGGCTCTTCCTTTCGTGTTCTTTCTGTTTGATTTGTCCTTGTGCTTCTGGTTCTCCGGATAGTCAGCTTTCAGATGGCCAGAATTCCTGCATTGATAACACAAGTAAGTTCCATATTGATTTGCAGGTTTAGATTTATACCTTGTGTCTTGTCGGCCGCCACTATGGTTCCTTCGGTTGAATTGTCCTCCTTCTCTCCTGAGGAACCGCCTGAACTCTTTAGTCATCATAGCCATCTCAGTATGAGTTATGTCTTGTTCATTCAAGCTCTCCTCGGATGATGATCTGCTAGAGCTGGATCGGTTTGATTTGTCGGATTTGCTAGCACCAGCCTTCAGTGCGATCGGTTTCCTCTTCTCTTCAGCTTCATCTACCTTCGGCAGATTCATCTCATACGCCATTAGAGATCCAATTAGCTCATCTGCCCTTGTATTGTGCAGATCTCTTGACTCTTCCATGACGGTGGCCTTGGTGTGCCAAATTGAAGTCAAGGATCGCAAAATCTTCCTGACTACATCATACTCAGAATACTTCTTCCCGAATCCTCCGAGGCCATTAGTAATAGTTGTCAATCTAGCATACATCTCCTTGATGGTCTCGTTGGGTTTCATCTTGAAGGCTTCATATTCAGACACAAGTAAATTGGCCTTCGTCTCTCTAACCTGAGAAGTCCCTTCATGAATTGCTTCCAGTGCATCCCACATCTCCTTAGCTGAATTGTAGGCTGATACTCGAGAAAATTCAGTGGGATGCAGAGAACATTGGACTGCGTTGATTGCACTCCAGTTGAGCGTGGACCTTCTGATTTCCTCCTTGGTCTAGACTTCCTCATTCGGGGACAGCTCATAAGGTCCCTTGCTAACTACCTTCCAAAGCTCATAATCCTTAGCCCTCAAAAAGACCTGCATACGGTTCTTCCAGTATGCGTAGTTGGATCCATCGAAGTACGGGGGCTTTGTAGTTGAGTGACCTTCAGCAATCATCCCTCGAACATCCATCTTGCCTTTCCTCTTCGGTCGATGAGTCCCTGTAGAAGAGTTAGGCTCTGATACCAAGTGTTGGAGTTGGATGGACGCAGTCTATCTCCAAGAAGTATGGATCTAGAGGGGGGTGAATAGATCTACAGCCTAATTTAAAACCAGTTGTAGGTTCAAATGCGGAATAAAGGCAGATCTACTAAAACACTAAGTCGAGTGTCTAAACTTAGCAACAACACACGTGATCTGTGAAGATAATCAAGAGATTCAGTAAGAACAAACTCACAAACACAATGCACACAAGATTTTAGGTGGTTCGGTCAATGACCTACATCCACCCCACACTCAACCGAGTATGGCTTACTGCTGCGCAACACAGCTTGCGTCCGCTGGGCAATACAGCTTGGCCTACAAACCGCTGAGCAACACAGCTTGCTGTCCAGTGGAATCCTCCACTGCCCACTGAGCAACACAGCTTACTGTCCAGAGGATACACCTCTGCAAACCGCTGAGCAACACAGCTTGCTGTCCATAGGATACACCTCTGCAAACCGCTGGGGAAGTACAGCTTAACCCGTCCGAGACCAAGTCTCGCCAGCTGAGGATTACAGCTTTACCTGTCCAGTGGAAACCTCCACTGCATCCGCTGACATACAGCTTGAATAAGGGATAAATTGGAAAACGAAAATAGAATGAAACAGCAATCGGAAAGTTGTAAATAAAGAACACAATATAGCTCTCAACAGAGCAGACTGGCCTGGATTTGATCCACGGTCCAGTGAATAAATCTTCAGACTTCACTCTTCTTCTCTCAATCTCACTGTCTCTCTTTCTTTCTCTCTTTCTTTCTCTCTGTATCTTCTTCTCTCCTTTTCTTCTCCTCTGCTTTTCTTCTCTCACAGTGGATCTCGGTGGCTACTATTTCAGACTGGACGTATATGCTTCGCCAACTACGATCAACCTTCTTCTGTGGAAGGAGGCTCATATTTATAACAGCAGCAGCTGGATAAGGGCGCGTGGCTTCCACGTTTTTCCGCCCAAGGAATTCTCCAGATTCGAGATGCTTCCATCCACGTGGCAGCATCTGGTCACCTTGTCCTCCTGGGATCACGAGCCATGTCAGCAATCTCAGTAGAGAGTCCCTGTCAAAACAGAGTATCGGATGATCAGGTTGAAGAACAACTCTGTATAGACTTATCAAAAGAACTTCGTTGTATAGACTTGACCAAAAACCTGAGACACTAACGAAGACACTGGACTGACACTAACTCGAAGACGAAAGACAAAACTGACACGAAGTGTATTTACAAAACAAGAAGGACACGAGGTCTTAGAAAAAACAACACGAAGATAGAAATAACAAAGAAGACTCAGACGCAGAGACAGCACGAAGTGAAACGAGAACGACACGAAGTGCAGAAGTGATAGAAACACACACTACAGAGAACAACACGAAGATAAAACAAAAACCAACACGAAGTGTGGTTTCAACATACGAAAGACACGAAATCTAGGAAGAACAACACGAAGACATAATATGGAAACGACACGAAGACGATGAAAACGACACGAGGTGAAGTCACAAAGCGACAAAGACACGAGGTGTAGGAAACACGACACGAAGACATGAAACAACACGGAGACAAAACAGTAACCGACACGAGTTGAAAACAACACGAAGACGAAAATTGAAATCGACACGGAGTGTGGTCAAAGCGAGAAAGACACGAAGTCTAAAGCGAAAAACCAACACGAAGACAGAATACAAAGAAACGACTCGAAGTTAGGACAACACTAGGAGAAGACTGCACGAAGTGAAAACAACACGAAGATAGAAGATGCCACGGCTATCACGACACGTGATGAAGCAGTGGGACCAGAAAGAAACGACACGAGGAACAACAGTAAGTGACACGAAGTTAAAGAGAAAAACAGCACGAAGACGATATATGCAACAGTGCAATGTCTAGACTTGAAATCCAATGCAAAAGGCTGTACAAACTTCATGAACAGTGCATGATTGTACTGGACGATGTATACACTTAGCCTATGCAGACCAATGTACAGACTTTGGCGAAGCAAAAGGCTTTATAGACTTTAAATAAATACATGCTACAGTGCAATGTCTAGACTTGCTGTGCCTTCGCCAAATGCATGCTACAGTCCACTGTATGGACTTAGAAGAATGATGCATGAGACGCTCAATGTATCGACCTTGAGCTTGCTATGCAGTGTATAGACTTAGAGCATAAACGCCACGATGCAATGTATAGACATGCTATAAGATGCAGAATGAGACGCTGAAGTCTGTATAGACTTCACCAAGACACTGCATAACACTATGATGCACAATGTGTAGACTATGCATATAACAGAAGTCTAACACAAACAATATATCAGTCATACACGTGTATTCTCCATCTGATATACCAGTCTCAGTCAAGTTGCTATCATCAAAACACAATGTCATCAAAACACTCATGTGTTGCTATCATCAAAACACAACAGCATTGCTATCATCAAATCATCTTAGCACATGTCATCAAATCATCATAGCACATGCTTGTGCCTAGGGGGCACAACATATATGTTCCACTCTTGTATGTTATTAAGTGTTCGTCCCTCTTCTTAAAGAAGGTATTAGTAATTGCTAGATCATAGGCCATAATAAAATCAAGAATAGTGTTACCCATATCATTTCTATTGTCAAAACCAAGCCCTCCATGAATCCTCTCATAGCCTCTGTTATCTTTACCCACATGACCATTAAGATCCCCTCCAATAAAGATTCTCTCTTCACTAGGGATATTTTGGATCAAACTATCAATAGCCTCCTAAAATTACTTTTTAATGCTCTCTTCTAATCCTACTTGAGGTGCATATGCACTAATTATATTCAAAGTATCCTCACCTAAGATAAGTTTAATTAACATTAGTCTATCCCCTAATCTATTTACTTCCACAACTCTGTCTTTTAAGTTTTTATCTATTATTATAGCAACACCATTTCTAGAATTATTATTACCCGTATACCAAATTTTATATCCATCAATGTCTTTAGCTTTATGCCATTTCCACCTAGTTTCTTGTAGGCAAGCTATATAGGTAATTGTGGACCGGTTAACCAAGTCCGCTCACTTTTTACCTATCAAGACTAAATGGACCGTGGATGTTCTAGCCGCCTTATATATCAAATAGATCGTAAGGCTGCATGGTATTTCAAGTTCTATTATTTTGGATCGAGATCTGAGATTTACCTCTCACTTCTGGAAAGATTTACAATCATCTATGGGTACTAGGCTAAGATTTAGCACTGCTTTTCACCCTCAGACTGATGGACAAACTGAGAGGACGAATCAGATTTTTGAAGATATGTTGAGAGCATGCATGATAGACTTCGGCGAAAGTTGGCATGAATATTTACCATTGACTGAGTTCGCTTATAACAATAGCTATCAGTCAAGTATACAAATGCCACCATTCGAAGCTCTTTATGACCGAAGCTGTAGATCGCCTCTATGCTGGAGCGAGGTTGGAGAGAAGGGATTGCTTAGTCCCGATATTGTCCAAGATACAACTGACAAAATTCAGTTGATTCAAGAAAGATTGAAGGTAGCTCAATTACGGCAAAAGAGCTATGCCGACAATCGGAGGAGAGACCTCGAGTTCCAAGTGGGGGAGCATGTCTTCTTAAAGATCTCACCCACTCGTGGAATTAAAAGATTTGACATCAAAGGAAAGTTGAGTCCAAGATTTATCGGCCCTTTCGAGATTCTGGAGAGAATCGGCGAGGTGGCGTACAAGCTGGCTTTACCTTCTCAACTGGCCGGTGTACATGATGTCTTCCATGTATTAATGTTGAGGAAGTATGTGTACGATCCTTCGCATGTGATACAATTTGAAGATTTGAAGCTACAAAAGGACTTATCATATGAAAAAAGATCGATCAAGATACTAGATCGAAATTTACACCAACTGAGGAATTGGGACATTCCGATGGTAAAAGTTTAATGGAGCAAGCGTGGATTCGAGGAATCCACCTGGGAATTGGAAGAGTCTATCAAGAAGAAGTATCCGGACTTAATCTCAGGTTAGAAATTCGACTTCTCTATTCGAAATTTTAAATTTTAGTTATATAATGTGAATTTGGAGGACCAAATTCTTTTACGTGGGGGAGAATATAAAAACTCGATAAATTAAAATGACAAATAACTTTTTTTCAATGAATTATATAATTAAAATCTTCATAAAATAATTAAATTATATTTTTACTATATGAAATAATCTAGATAAATGCATTTACTTGAATTTACTTAAGGTAAATAGAAATTAAATACTCTAACCCTTAGAAAAATCATAGTAAGCCCAATAAAGGTCCATATAATAGATTAGAATTACAATTGGCCTATTGGATAATCCATAATGGGTAAAATTAATGGTTAAAGGATTCAATAAAGGTTAAATTAACCTTAAATTCATAACATGTGTTTAATATGGCATTTAAGGGATTAAAATAACTCCATTTCTAGAAGATTGACTCAAGAATCGACTCTTACCTACCAGCCACCTTAGACCAGTCATTTTTTCATTGATTTCACACCAAATCAAGGCTAGATTAAGAGGAGAAGTTGGACTTTTCTTCTAATTCAGAGTTAATGGGTTTGATAAAATTAGGTAAGGAATCTTGACAAATTTGGACAAGTTTTGGCTATAAATAGGACCCTATTCGACCCTGAAATCATCCTTGGTGGCCTAGGCTATGCTGCTGCGGAGATTGGAGGGGATTTGAAGGGAAGATTCAGAGATCAAAGGGTTTTCTTATTATTGGAGCTATTTTTCTACCTCTTCCTTAGATCTTCTCAAAGGTAGGTGTCTCTCAGGCTAAATCTTAATTAAAGCATGCTATCTTGTGTATTTTTCAGTGCTCTTTCCAATGATACCTGTTTTCTTAAATTTCGTTAAGAAATGAGCAAGTTCTGGTCATTTTACTAGAGGTGTATTCCCATTTTTGCACGGGACCAAAACGCGCTGCCCATCAGGGGCGCGTTCATGAATTTCCCACCGTCCACTTTTCAAATATATATATATATATATATATATATATATATATATATATATATATATATATATATATATATATATATATCCAGATCGCGCTACCCAAGGCTAGCACGTTCAAAAAAATAGCCACAATTTCAAAAAAAAAATTCTTGAGAACGTGCCCATGTTGTGCCCCCTGTGCCTTGATGATGTCATATTGTTTTGATGATAGCAACCACTAATGAATCATGTGAGAGAATTAATAAATGCCTTGCATGCTTCATACTTCTTCATACTTCAGCATATATAGTTCATACATTAAGAGTAAAAGGGATGTGCGTTGACACAATATGGGCATTGCATTGACACAGCTATACGGTGCATTGTCTGTTCTCTGCATCAGGTCTATTCTAGTTCGTGCATAGCTTGCATTGGTGCATTAATTTTAGTTGCACGCCACATAGTCAGTGCATTGACCATCTCCTGCATATCACTGATCGATGCGTGTTTGCATGTGTTAGCCATAGTCAGTGCACTCGTTTGCTTCATGCGTACACTAAGTCTGTACACGGTTGGTTTGATGACTGAGCAAGTCTTTACATCCGTTAGCTCAGCTCGTGGCTTAGTCAGTGCATCCGTGTTCATTGTGCATGTGTGCATCTTTCTCATCAAAGTCTGTACATTCTTTGGTGGCTAGTCTGTACAGCCTCCGTTGTTTCACTCGACCAAGCCAGTACAGCCAGTGTTCTTCATGCATATGCAAAGTCAGTGCATCACGTTGCCTTATGCATGCACAAGCACACAAAGTCTGTACAACCTGTGTTGATACTAGCAATTAAGTTTGTGCATTAATTCATAAGTTTGTACAACCGTTGCTGGTACGAGCGTTCAAGTTCATGCATCATCACACCAGCAAGTCTGTACATCGTTGTCGCATGGACACTAAGTCCATACACTCCTTGATGGCATGCCTGAGCATTCATCTTCAATGTGCATATTTTTCTATATGCATATCGCATTACAAGCCAGCAAGTCTGTACATCGTCTTGTACATTGCACACAAAGTCTATACATTCTCTGGTGGCACGTCCGTGCATTCACCTTCATTGTACATTGCACACAAAGTCTATACATTCTCTGGTGGCACGTCCGTGCATTCACCTTCATTGTACATACTTTCTAATATGCATACTGCATTATGTGCATCAAGTATGTACATGCCTAGATCAAATCTCGAACCAACTCTGTGCTTTAACCTTTGCAGGATATCTGTTCGAAGAAATTAAGAAGGGCACGTGATCCAAGAATGAAGGATGTGCCAGGATCGTGACATGTGCAACGCAGTGAGCTGAAATACTGCCACGTGGTCAAGGTGCTCTGGGCGAGAATTATGGAGGACACACGCCCACCTCTCTGATGCTATAAATAGAAGACTTCTCCATTTGGAGAGATTGATTGTGTAAGAAGATCTGTGTGTGCTATTGAGAATAGAAGAAAAAGAGAGAGTGTAGCAGAGAAGAAAAGAAACGATCCAGAGAGAAGAGAAAAAGATAGTTGAGTGAAAGGAGTCTGAGAGACTTTCTCTAAATGATTGTTCATCAGTTTCTTGGTTCAGATACCAGAACTGAGATTGCTCATTGTGAGCTACATTCCATTTGAGATTTCTTATTTTTCGTTTGTTTCTATTTTATTTTCTGAAATCTTGTTTTCAAGCTGTTAGTCAGTAGAGCTAAGCTGTATTGCTCAGCGGGCAGAGGAGGATTCCTCTGGACGGGTTAAGCTATAGTCCCCAGCGGTTGGTAAAGCTGTAATGCCGAGCGGTCAAGCTGTTAGTCAGCGGTTGCAGGCAAGCTGTGAGGCCCAGCAGTTGAAGCTGTGAATCAGCGGTTGAAGTCACATTCCAGGTTGGAGTGTGGGGTGGACGTAGATCTCGGGTTTGAGATCGAACCACCTTAAAAACTTCCTGTCTCCTGTGTGATTGCCATGCGAATTGTTGTGCATCATGATCATTTCCATTATACGCTGTAGATGCATGCTTAGGTCTGATTAAGTTCAGATCTGCTATAGTTGGATTTCTGTGACTACTCTCTCTTATATTTCTGCCGTCCAGCAGCAGTTTGTTTTATTTCCGCACTAGAAACTGTTACAGTAGATTTTATTGGGTGACTGATCTATTCACCCCCCTCTAGATCGTTCATAGACCCTCATCAGCCCAGAGTACCAACCAACCAACTAACCTCACCTCACCTCGGTTCGGCTCAGCACGACACAAATAAATAAATATATTAATAGTTTCGTATCCACACACAACTCGAGCCCACATCTTATGCCCCTTGGGTTTTGACCCAAGGGTGAACTCTCTAACATATAAAGCCAAGGAAGTTTTTCTAACTTCCAATGTGGGACTAAAGTTTAGTCATTATACAATAGGAATTATAGCATTTGGAATCCACATTAATTGTAAGCATTCAGTCACCAAAAATAAAGAAAAGTAATATTAGCATGTTTGAATTTTTACAGCATGTTAAAAAATATTTTTGTAGAATAAAAATTATCTTTAGCTTGTAAAAATCTATTTTTACCATATTATAAGTAAACTAATACATGAAAAATATTTCGAGCATGTTAAAAATTACTTCCAGCATGATAAAATTATTTTATTCATACTGAGATATGAAAACTATTTTTTAGCATGTTAAATCCATTTAAAACTATTTTTTTGTGCGCTAAACCTACTTTACTAATAAATAATTAGTAAATTGATGCATGAAAATTACTTCCAGCATGTTAAAATTACTTCCAGCATGATAAAATTATTTCCAACATGGTAGAATTAGTTTTAGCATGTTATAACTATTTTCAGCATATTAAAGCTATTTAAAAACTATTTTTCAGCATGATAAATCTATTTTCTCATTAAATAATTAGTAAATAAATGTAAAAAAATTATTTCAACATGATAAAATTTATTCTGTTATTAGAGAATTTCTGTAATCAGCATGGTAAATTTATTTTTATCATCTCATCAGTAAGGTAATGTATGAGAAATATTTTAGCATATTAAGTATTAATTTTAGCATGTTAAATATTAATTTTCAGCATGATAAAATTACTCTTAGTATGATAAAATTATTTCTAACATGTTAAAAATTACGTTAACATGTTAGAATTATTTTCAACATGATGAAACTATTTTTAGAATAATAAATCTATTTTCTTAAGCATGAAAATCTATATTTATCATAATATCAGTAAATAAATATATGAAAATTACCTGCAGCATGTAAAAATATGTTTTATCATGTTATTAGCAAATTGGTGTATAAAAATTACTTTTTAGCATGTTAAATTAATTTCTGCATGATAAATCTATTATTCTATCTTATTATCATTTATCCTATCTTATTATCATTAGAAATATCAATAATATGTGAAATCACGATTTTAATTCAAAAGTATATACATCTTATCTAAAACTTAATATTTCTGAATTTTAACAGAATTAAGAATGAATTCTCAAATGATTTCGTGAACATGGTGCTTACCTACACCACGTTCATAATATAATTCCGATTGACTATAAAATCCACGTTTTGGCTAAACTAAAATACCTATAGTATATAAAAACATCATGAAAACATGCTTAAACACTTGTTAAATCAATTGAACACAAGATTAAATTATGGAATTAAAATAATTCTATTAGTTCTATTTACTTAAACTTTCTTCCTAGTTACCGTTCGTTCTTGAATTCTACGACTTAATATCGTTAAACATGATGCCTTAAAATTATTATTCACTTCTCTTGCAACTTCTGAGATTTTTGCCAGATCTGTACTTTTTACAAATGAGCTTATTCTTGAAATTCATTGGCCATAGTGTTAAGTGGATGTCTAAACGTACTTGGGATCTTATGATCCACCGACCCAATGCTTGGCATTAATGGGGCCCGGTCTGGTCCTAGGAGGAGCGCCCGAAAGTACTTGTGCCCATGGGAGTTGATTGACTACGGTGTGGCATGGCACCGAAGTGCATGACTTGTTAGATTTTTACGGCATTCCACTATTCGTACTTGTTACTTGTTTACATGATTACTTTAAAATTACATGAATTACTTGACTTGTGTGAAATGGCCAATTACATGAAATTCTTTACTTGTTCAAAGTTATTACTTAAAATTTTTCTTGATATCTTGTTATCTCAATTACTTGGAAATTCCACTCATGTTATACACTTTTCGATGCAACTTGGAAAGATTACTTAAATTGTTAAACACTTAAAGATTGCCTGCTTTTTAGAGATATAAAATCCTACTGAGCTTTTTGCTCACCCTACGTTTTGGTTAAATTGTTGCAGGAAATGACATTGAACAAGGGAAGGGACAAGAGTGAAAGAGTGATTTTGTTTTTGTTGGCCCAGAGAGATGGCGGACAAGAAGGGGGGTTGAATTGTCCCCTTTGCCGAGATGGCGGATTTTAAAAACTTTATAACCCAATTACAACTGAAGTAAAACTAACATCGTTGATTAACTAAAACTCAAGTGAGATTATAATGTTCTCTCAAACTTTCCGATCTCACACGGATAGTTAATGCAACTAACAGGGAAATTTTACTCAACACAGATTATGGAGGTAGCAGTGAGTGATTGTGTAGGGAATTAAAAACCTATATAATGTACCTGTGAATGGAGATAGAAGAAATGACAATCACACAAGCAATCACATAAGACACAGGGATTTTAAGGTGGTTCGGGACCACAACGGGCTCCCTACGTCCACCCCTCACCCAACTGGGTGAGGCTTCACCACACGCTACTTTCGTAGCAACACGGGGATGAACCCCAACCACACACACGCATCTTCCGCAGTAATATCCACATGGGGGCGAGCCCCAACACGTTGCCCCAGCAGCACACACACACACAACGTCCGGGAACTCACCCGGCACATAAATCCCACACGGAGACGCATCTCCATACACACACACAAATATTCTGAGTTTAACACAACAAGAAGATGTACAATAGACGCCCACAACAATATGTAAATGATAGTGAACTCTGAACCACACGAGGAAATAAATAAGAATAAGATGTAGAAATATCCCCTTGATTCTCTAATAGCTGTAAGAAGATCTTTCTTGAAGCCTAGGTTGGAGAAGCTCTTATCCGCAGCTGGTTGGAGTAGTATGTCGTCCTCCTTGAGGATCCAAGTTTGTTCGTTCAAGTCCTAGCTCCAATCAAGCCTGCACACATCAAGAAAAGATGAGACATTATGCTCAACATCTTGTATTTGTTAACAGGGACATGACAAACAAATAAAAGAAGATTTATATGCATTCCCCTTTGAATGTCCCACAACTCCCTTCAATCAGTAGGTAGGGTGCGCTGGAAGTCGATCCTTGGAGTGGAAGCAGCCAGACATGAAGTCCCAAACGCCCAAAACCTTGAACGGGGGAGAGCAACAACTGTAGCTCCCAGAACTGGACACAGGCTCGCGGACGGCGACTTCTGTAGCTTCTTCTTCCTTCTCCTTGATGAAGCAACGCCCTCCTTCACGTTCTTTTCCTTCTTCCCTTTAGGTCGATGTGAGCCGTTACTTGTGATGCAGACGTCTTCAGATTCGTCACTTCATTCCACTTGCAACTCTGTTCGTCACCGATCTTCAAATCGTGACGGAAGTAGATCGGATTTTACGTTGAAGTCGTCTCCTCTTCTCTCGTTCTTCCTCTCCTACAGCAAATGGAAAATATTAGCCCCTTTGATACAACTCCCGATCGGACAAAGACAACTATGTATAGTGAAGAGAAAGCAACCCAACAAGCCAAGAATGCCCATGCTAAAACCATTTAATACAACCCTTAGACATGTAGAGAAACCCTAAGGGCAATATGGTCAAATAGCAAGCCATTCGGATCTTAGAAAGTGGGTTTCGAAACCGATTTGTAAAACCCGTTCCGGACGAACCAGACAAAGTGTCGACTCTTAGAGTCGACACTTTTCTCATGTCATTCTGTCCCGTTTGTAAAAACAGCTTCCAGGACAAAAGTGTCGACTCACAGAGTCAACACTTTTTGTCGAGAGTTCTGCCAGAAGACCAAAAATCAACTTACAGGACAAAAGTGTCGACTCACAGAGTTGACACTTTTTGTCAGCACAAAAGTGTCGACTCACAGAGTCGACACTTTTTGTCAGCATTTCAGAAATCAACGCAAACAGAACCTACTGAAATAAGTGTCGACTCCTAGAGTCGACACTTTTAGTGACAAAAGTGAAAACTCAATAAAACTCAATTGAAACCCCATAAAATCTCATCCAAACATTTAGAACAAATAACCATGCATGGAAACAAGATGTTGGCATGATTTAGACCTCATTACACCAAAGGGTAATAAGAATGGATCAAGCATCTTGCAAACCCAAATGAGAACCCTTTTTGTCAAAGCATGAAACTCTTTATAGCTTTAAGAACCCAAGAAAGATATGCATGAAGGCACTATGAAAACACCCATTTGAAAGCATGATTTATCAATCAAATAAGATGCATTACAAGGACTTAAAACCATCATTGAGTCTCGGTTTCAAATAGAGGAATGGAGAACCAATAAAATAACATGCAGTGAAGATATGAAACTATCAAGACTACATGCAGTGAGGTACATCAAAATGGACATGTATCTCTTGTACATGGATCCAAATCAACTCACATACATGATAAATAGATTAAGCCCAATCTTCCCATATCAAAATACATTCAAACATAAACTCTTAACTTGGATCCAAAGCATTGTGGATAATATTAACCTGTATATTCTGAAAATTCAGAAGCAAGTCAATATTGAACCAAGGTATTTGAAGAACCCAATTTCAAAACACTTCTCCAACCATGTTTATCTCAACAAATAAGAACCTACAAATTTGTATCTCAAAAATACAGATATGAGCACAATAGAAACACAATTATCAAATTCAGTCCAAAGACTTCCAAATTCAGTTCAAGACAATTAAGTTCAGTCCAGTGATTCCCATCAAACACATTCAAGATTATCAAAACCACCATGTCCAAGAACACATGGTTCAGGGTTCATCTCAATTAAATTCAGATCCAGAACAAGGAAAGATTTAGTTTCAATATAGTTCAATCAAGGCCAAATGAAATGGGTTTCACTTTTGAAGACATGAACTCCATTCAAGTTCAGTTCTATGATCTCAAGCATAATTTGAAGTTCATTGATTTCCTCAAACATATAGTGGCAATTGATACCAAGTTGAAAACATCAAGTTGATCATTAAAATACCATATGCATGACTGTGAAACACCCAATACAGGGTCGGTGGACATATGAGCAAGGTCAGTGCAAAGACATCAAAGATATATACATGTAGGACCATGCTTCATAACAAGGTAAGAACAAAGGCTCAAGGAGCCAGGGGTCGACCCATGGGGTCGACCCATCCCAAGGGGAATGGTAAACAGGTTTAGCAGTCCAATGCATAGCTATTCAAGTTCAGTCCAATCATAGATAGGGGCATTCCAAAGCAAGCTGAGAAACTACTATCACTAAACAATCATGAAAAGCAAGCGTAAAGTCATATCCACTAAAATCAATCTTCCCACATTGAAATGCAGTCAATATAAGTCCAGGAACATGAAAGCTTCAAATCCTCATGCACAGCACGCATGAGTCGACTTCATAAATGTATTCAGGAAGGACCTTTAAATTTCAACCTACAAAATAAGATATCATCATGTTAGCTTGTTTATCATGAAAATGCCATTAAGTATAAAACATACAATATATTGGAATCACCAAATCCATTGTCAAAGATAACGAGGGGGCACACTGAACCCAACAATCTCCCCCTTTTTGATGATGACAATATATTGTGGCTATTCAAATGAATCTCTCCCCCTTTGGCATAATCAAAAAGAAATGGGGGACTAAGTAGTAACTGTGAAGTTTTCAAAAATGAATGAGATATGAGCGCACGAACCCAGCAATTAATCTCCCATGAAAGGAAGGTGTGGAGACCAAAACCAAGCAGGAATTTGAAATTTTATGTGCAATTAGCAGATGTGTGAAATAAGTGCAAATGCTCAATTTTTGTAAGTTTTTGCTATATGTGTGACTAATTATGCACAGGTAGTATAAGAAAATTATATGCAAAATCTGAAAACTAAGTTATGCACAGAGTGGATTATGCTTAAAAAGCACATTATTCTCCCCCAATTGTCAAGAACAAAAACCAACTGACAATGGGTTATTTAACATGTTATATACAAGTATGACCTATAGATGCATGTAAATGAAATGAAGCATGATATGAACAGACAGATCAAGCATTCAGGCACTCAAGCATACATAGTTAAGCATAGACTCATGCAAGTCCCTTCGGGACGGGTGTAAGGATAATGCAATCGATTATAGAACATGATGTGTATGTACAATACTAAGAAGCTCATGCTTATATAAATAAAGTACTACATTCACCATGAAAGATGACTGATTCATAAAGGACATTCAAACAATCAAACCCAAGGTGCATATGTGAAGATTGAGCAATGAAGTTCAAGTCAATATGGAAAATCAGATTATCTAAAAAACACTAAAAAGAACTTATCATCCATACACTTCCATACACGATGCTCAAATATTAGTAGCTACGTATAACCCCAATTTTTAATTATTAAAAATGGTGTGACTAACCTTTTGACACGAGTCATGCCCTTTGTTTCAGGGGCAATTCCCGGTTACTTAGTTTCGTCACTTTTTATGATGTGGATGAGACACTTTTCGACGCGAGTTGCATCCTTTGTCTCAGGGACACTTCCCGACTACTCGGTGGCAAATCACACTTATTTTCATATGGATTAGTTTCTCCTTTCGACGCGAGTTTCCTCCTTTATTTCAGGGGGGATTCCCGGCTACTCGGATCCACGCTCCACTTATATGATTTTTGAATGGGTAAATAACTTTTTCCTCACGAGACATGTGATTTCCATGTAGAGAATCAATAGTCCTAAAAAATGTAGAGTAGAAAATAGTAATCCTTATTAGATTGAATCATTAACTCAAAAGGGTGCATTTTGTGTGGGTGGTTGTATTGAATATAAAAGATGAATTAGTCTTATCATAGTAATGTCTCCCCCTAAATGTATGCACAGTTATAAAAAATCTCCCCCTTAATATATGCCATGTAACAAACATGTCTAAATCAATGCAATTTCATTTAGCAAGGGATGAGTCATAGAAGAAGTCAAAAAGTGGTTGTATATAGTATATACATGCATTTAACCAGAGATTTTCCAATGACTTCAAGCAAATTGATTATCGATACTTGGTGGAGAACGTAGGTCAGAAGACCACCTCACGCGTAGTGAAAGCTTCCGACTGAACATAATCTAACCTTCCACTAACACCATTTTATATACCGAATAACCATTGCATTCAAGTATAGAAGTATGCAATGATATGCAAGTGTATGCATGTAACTTGAAAAGATGATTGAAAATTTTCTTTATTTGCAAGTATGCAAAGATGTGTATGATATTTGCAATTTGTATTATGCAAGTAAATGTGTAAACTGAATATGCAAAAGTGTGTTGTTATTTGCAAAAACAAAGGATAAGTGTGTATGAACAACTATATATGTGCAGAGTAAGGTATTTGAAAACTAAGTTTATTCATATGATGTGGAATTAGAAGTGCTCAAGTCATTTAATCATGGAGAACAAAATTTCTCAACATTTCCAAAGATTGACAAGAGTCAGTAAAACAGAAATGCAAATGTTTAATTGTAAACTTTTTCTTCCAAACATAATTTTTACCTTCTCAGATGTTTCAAGGAGAACCAGAGCAATGTGATTTTCAAAACAAAACCAATTTTCTTTCTCACCTTGAGATCCTTTTATTTATTGACATTTTATTTGTTCTCAAGGCGCCCTTGCAAAACAAATTCTCATTTTGACGATTTCGGTACCTTAGCCATCTTGCGTCCCGAGGGGTTAGTCCTATCATAACCAAATATATTTTTCTTATTTTTCCTCTCATACCATTCATCATCGGCCCTCATCATGGAGTAATCATCCATTGAGTGTCCATTCAGGCCACAGTAAAAATAATGAGAAGAGTTTCTTTTCTTGAACCGATTATCATCTTCTTTCATCACATAACGATCATTCATTACATGTCCATATTTATCACAATAATGACATGAAAGATCTTTGTTGAAAAATCAATTATCATCATTTTCTTTCGTGAAACAGTTTTCAAAAGCATGACCATGCAACCCACAATAAAAGCAATGAATGTTCTGGGTTTTCTTTGTGGGTTTCTCATGGTTTTTAGAGTTGTCACCCATTTCCATTCTTGATTTTAATGCATGTTCATCATCAGATTTCGTCATATAACAGTCATACATGTCATGACCATATTTCCCGCAGTAATAACATGAAACATTTGTTCTTTTCCTTGATGCACGATTATGTTTACCATGTGAGGGTTTTGCATGCATACAAGGTTGATCAATGAAATTTTTCTCTTTTTGACTTTCTTTATCACACAAGCACACGGATTCATTCAAATTCTTGATCTCATTTTCCAATGATGAAATATGCAATTCAGATTTAGCAATTTATTTTTCACAGTAAGCAAGTTTCTCGTTCAACAAGGAGTTAACAGTTTTATAACTTGCAATCTCTTGTTCCATAGCATGAAGATTTTCACAGTCATCAACAACAACTTGTTTTCCCTTTTCAAAAGTGTTGAGTTTTTCAATCAGTACATTGTTTTGATTCTTTAATTCCTCAATTTCCTCAGCAAGTCTTGCATTTTGAACAAGTTCATCAAGTAAAAATTGATCACTATTTGAACAACTCAATTTTCTTCTTAGATCCTTTTCAATGTTTTCAAGTTCTGAAATTTTAGCCATCAAGGTCTCATTTTCTTTTCTCAAGCAAGAAATGGTTTCTTTGTAGCTATCAACTTCAAACACGTGAGACTCAACTAGTTTTTCAAGCTTAGTGCATTTTTCAGAAAGGGAGTTATCAACAGACAAATTTTCAATTGTGGAACACTTGACACAAGGAGTGTTAACATGTGAACAATCATCAAGTTTCTTTTTCAACTTTCGATTTTCAGATTTCATGATTTTATATCTTTCAACAAACTCATCGTAAGCATCCATCAATTCATCATAACTCAATTCATCTTCCTCATCATAGTCAGAGTTAGAGTTTACCTTCGAACTCTCCACACTTTGACGCTCAATTTCATTGTTGGCAACTAAGCAGTCACCGTTGTTGCAACTTTCTTTTTGGGCTTCGCTCAGCCCGTCCCAAATTTCTTTGGCTGTCCTACAAGACAAAACAAATGGAAATTGATTAGTGTCCAAGGCAACCTTAAGAGCATTCAAAGCAAATAGATTATCCAAATTCATCTTCCTATGTTTATCAGTCCACCTTAATTCATTTTTGGGTAAGACATGTGGACCATGAGAGATTAATTTCATGAGTTTCGGATCAAGGCCACAAATCCAAACATAAAACTTTCCTATCCAAGAAGCATAATCAAAACCATTGTAAACAGGAATAGAATTCAAGCTAGCCATCATGAAAATGATCTTTACTCCTAGACCGTGAGGTCCGTTAAAAAATCTGAGACTGGGCTCTGATACCAATTGTTGGCCCAGAGAGATGGCGGACAAGAAGGGGGGTTGAATTGTCCCCTTTGCCGAGATGGCGGATTTTAAAAACTTTTTAACCCAATTACAACTGAAGTAAAACTAACAGCGTTGATTAACTAAAACTCAAGTGAGATTACAATGTTCTCTCAAACTTTTTGATCTCACACGGATAGTTAATGCAACTAACAGGGAAATTTTGCTCAACAGAGATTACGGAGGTAGCAGTGAGTGATTGTGCAGTGAATTAAAAACCTATATAATGTACCTGTGAATGGAGATAGAAGAAATGACAATCACACAGGAAATCACACAAGACACGGGGATTTTAAGGTGGTTCGGGACTACGACGGGCTCCCTACGTCCACCCCTCACCCAACCGTGTGAGGCTTCACTACACGCTACTTTTGTAGCAACACGGGGACGAACCCCAACAACACACACGCTGCTTCCGCAGCAATATCCACACAGGGACGAGCCCCAACACGCTGCCCCAGCAGCACACACACACACAACGTCTGGGAACTCACCCGGCACACAAATCCCACATGGAGACGCAGCTCCGTACAGATACATAAATATTCCGAGTTTACACAACAAGAAGATGTACAATAGACGCCCACAACAATATGTAAATGATAGTGAACTCTGAAGCACACAAGGAAATAAACAAGAATAAGATGTAAAAATATCCTCTTGATTCTCCAATAGCCGTAAGAAGATCTTTCTTGAAGCCTAGGTTGGAGAAGCTCTTATCCGCAGCTGGTTGGAGTAGTAGGTCGTCCTCCTTGAGGATCCAAGTTTGTTTGTTCAAGTCCTAGCTCCAATCAAGCCTGCACGCATCAAGAAAAGATGAGACATTATGCTCAACATCTTGTATTTGTTAACAAGGACATGATAAACAAATAAAAGAAGATTTATATGCATTCCCCAGTAAATGTCCCACAACTCCCTTCAATCAGTAGGTAGGGTGCATTGAAAGTCGATCCTTGGAGTGGAAGCAACCGGACATGAAGCCCCAAACGCCCAAAACCTTGAACGGCGGAGAGCAGCAACTACAGCTCCCGGAACTGGACACAGGCTCGCGGACGGTGACTTCTGCATCTTCTTCTTCATTCTCCTTGATGAAGCAACGCCCTCCTTCACGTTCTTCTCCTTCTTCCCTTCAGGTCGATGTGAGCCGTTTCTTGCGATGAAGACGTCTTCAAATTTGTCGCTTCATTCCGCTTGCAACTCTCTTCATCACCGAGCTTCAAATCTTGACGAAAGTAGATCGGATTTTACGTTGAAGTCGTCTCCTCTTCACTCGTTCTTCCTCTCCTGCAGCAAATGGAAAATATTAGCCCCTTTGATACAACTTCCGATCGGACAAAGACAACTATGTATAGTGAAGAGAAAGTAACCCAACAAGCCAAGAATGCCCTTGCTAAAACCATTTAATACAACCCTTAGACATGTAGAGAAACCCTAAGGGCAATAGGGTCAAATAGCAAGCCATTCGGATCTTAGAAAGTGGGTTTTGAAATCGATTCGTAAAACCCGTATCGGACGAACCAGACAAAGTGTCGACTCTTAGAGTCGACACTTTTCTCATGTCATCTTGTCCCGTTTGTAAAAACAGCTTCCAAGACAAAAGTGTCGACTCACAGAGTCGACACTTTTTGTCGAGAGTTCTGCCAGAAGACCAAAAATCAACTTACAGGACAAAAGTGTTGACTCACATAGTCGGCACTTTTTGTCAGCACAAAAGTGTCGACTCACAGCATTTCAGAAATCAACCCAAACAGAACCTACTGAAATAAGTGTCGACACTTTTACTAACAAAAGTTAAAACTCAATAAAACTCAATTGAAACCCCATAAAACCTCATCTAAACATTTCGAACAAATAACCATGCATGGAAACAAGATGTTGGCATGATTTAAACCTCATTACACCAAAGGGTAATAAGAATGGATCAAGCATCTTGCAAACCCAAATGAGAACCCTTTTTGTCAAAGCATGAAACTCTTTATAGCTTTAAGAACCCAAGAAAGATATGCATGAAGGCACTATGAAAATACCCATTTGAAAGCATGATTTATCAATCAAATAAGATGCATTACAAGGACTTAAAACCATCATTGAGTCTCAGTTTCAAACAGAGGAATGGAGAACCAATAAAATAACATGCAGTGAAGATATGAAAACTATCAAGACTACATGCAGTGAGGTACATCAAAATGGACATGTATCTCTTGTACATGGATCCAAATCAACTCACATACATGAGAAATAGATTAAGCCCAATCTTCCCATATCAAAATACATTCAAACATAAACTCTTACCTTGGATCCAAAGCATTGTGGATAATATTAACATGCATATTCTGAAAATTCAGAAGCAAGTCAATATTGAACCAAGGTATTTAAAGAACCCAATTTTAAAACACTTCTCCAACCATGTTTATCTCAACAAATAAGAACCTGCAAATTTGTATCTCAAAAATACAGCTATGAGCACAATAGAAACAGCATTATCAAATTCAGTCCAAGGACTTCCAAATTCAGTTCATGACAATTAAGTTCAGTCCAGTGATACCCATCAAACACATTCAAGATTATCAAAACCACCATGTCCAAGAACACAAGGTTCAGGGTTCATCTCAATTAAATTCAGATCTAGAATAAGGAAAGATTTAGTTTCAATATAGTTCAATCAAGGCCAAATGAAATGGGTTTCACTTTTGAAGACATGAACTCCATTCAAGTTCAGTTCTATGATCTCAAGCATAATTTGAAGTTCATTGATTTCCTCAAACATATAGTGGCAATTGATACCAAGTTGAAAACATCAAGTTGATCATTAAAATACCATATGCATGACTGTGAAACACCCAATACAGGGTCGGTGGACATATGAGCAAGGTCAGTGCAAAGACATCAAAGATATATACATGTAGGACCATGCTTCATAACAAGCTAAGAACTAAGGCTCAAGGAGCCTGGGGTCGACCCATGGGGTCGACCCTTCCCAAGGGGAATGGTAAATAGGTTTAGCAGTCCAATGCATAGCTATTCAAGTTTAGTCCAATCATAGATAGGGGCATTCCAAAGCAAGCTGAGAAACCACTATCACTAAACAATCATGAAAAGCAATCGTAAAGTCTTATTCACTAAAACCAATCTTCCCACATTGAAATGCATTCAATATAAGTCCAGGAACATGAAAGCTCCAAATCCTCATGCACAGCACGCATGAGTCGACTTCATAAATGTATTCAGGAAGGACCTTTGAATTTCAACCTACAAAACAAGATATCATCATGTTAGCTTGTTTATCATGAAAATGCCATTAAGTATAAAACACACAATATATTGGAATCATCGAAACCATTGTCAAAGACAACGAGGGGGCGCACTGAACCCAACACTTTCCCCTAGGATTTATGTAGATCATTAGTGTTTTACAAGAATCATGTACTTTGGGTTTGGATGTTTGTAATTTGGATTTATGGCTTATGAATTAGCAATCTAAAACTCTATTTTGATGGAATAAAAGTATCATTTTCTCATCAATCTTTGTCTTAGAATTAAATTTGTACATGCTATGATCTACATGCTTGATTACGACTCGCTCACGCCCTCGATATTCTGCGTCGGGGTGTAACAAATGGTGACTACCCCGTGACATGCTCTTCTGGAATTGTCATATGCTGCAATGGTGGTCGGGGTTGGCCTTAGTAAATCTTCTGATAAGTTGCATGCCCTTAGAGTGTTGAGAGGACATACATTGATAGAGGCCCCTGTGTCTACCAACATTGTGTCTATGCTTACTTTATTTAGAATAATAGAAATGCATAGCGGCATCTGCCAAGCCTCGGGAGGTGCTAGTTCAGTCTCAGAGAATGTGATTGCTGGCCCTTTGGAGATGGTAGCCAGGGCTGTTGGTAAGCTATCCACCGCCATGTCTTCATTAGCTATAACTTTCTGCAGAAAATTGCAGAGTGCATCTTGGTGAAGCGTGGACCTCTTGATCAGTTCTAACACAGAAATCTTAGCGGGCACCCTGTCTAGATGATGTAGCAAATCATATTGGGTACCTGGCAGCGAATCTGCCTCCTCTTGATCAGCAGCATGTTGAGAGGACTGGTGATTGGGTGCGGAGGTACCGGTGGAAGGATAGTTTCTATGGAACAAACGCCCGCTCCCGAGGGCAAGGTTCTGGGCCGACACGGCATCAGATGGGCTCATAGTAAGTGGCTTAATGGGACCGATGGGGTGGATGAATGACGTGGTGGAGGGTGTAGTGGAGAGAATGGGGGTGATAGGAGTAGTTGTGGAGATAACAGGCCGTGGAGGGAGAATGATAGGTAAAGGGTTAGGTTGAAGTGAGGAAATAATGGGGGTAGGCATTTGTGGTGGAGTGGAGATGGGTGGAATAATAGGGGAAGTGGGTGGTAGGATGAGGGTTTTGGCGAACGCGGAGGGTGGAGGGGTTTGATGGTTAAGTGGGAGGATGACGAGGGTAGAAGGTGAAGGAGGGTTGCGATAGCTGTGGTTGAGATCCATGAGCCGCTATACTGAAGCTTCATCATCGTAGGACCACCCGGCGTCGAGAGCCGGGGGTTGAACAAGATTAACCTGAGCCGGTGCTGGTGGCTGAGGTTGCGGAGCCGGTAGATGATTTGGCATGGGGTTTTGGTGGATCCCCAAGTCCTGGACAGGCTACTACTACTGTTGTGGCTGCGGCTGCGGTGCTTGTTGCTGCACTTGCTGCCTTGGTGCTTGCCTTCTCTCCTCTTTTATCTTGACAATGGCCTTATGCATCTTGGCCCAATCAATACGCTGCCCTTCATGTAAGTCGTATACCAGATCTTGGAACTGAAAACAACTCTCAATGGTGTGCCTCGGCTGCATGTGGAACATGCAATACTTGGATTGGTCAACGGCCGGGTTCCAGTTGGGCCGTTTTGGAGGGAGCTGAATTGCACTTATCGACATGAGAGTGGAGAAGATGTCTGTAAGGGACTCGGGCAAAGGAGGATATTGCGCTCTCTTTGGAGCCGAGCGTTTATTTGTATAGCCGTTGGGTGGAGGGACATTGTGATATTGCGGAGGTTATTGTGGCTGTTGTGGAGCGGGGAAAATATTTTGTTGAGCGGGAAAGGTGGGATGGGTGGTCGGTGAAGTAGGGAAAATGGGTTGAGGATTTTGAGGAGTAGAGAATTGGGGATTATGTGGGGTTTGTGAAAATTGGAGCGGAGTGGACTAGTTAGGAGAGGGGAATGCAATGGCTTGCACTTGTTCATTGGTTTGGACTCCCTCGGTGACAGGCCCCAGAGGTTTTCTATTATATTTGGGCTTTTGGGCCTCAAAGAGAGAGTGGATAGGGGAGTCCTTGAACTGGGTCTGAATAAATCTCGCCCGGCTATAAAGTTGGTGCATGTTGACAATATCGTTCATGGCCAATATATTGCGGAAAGTGGGTGTAGCATTGGATATGAGCAACTTGACCTTCTCCTCTTCCAAAATATGACCTGGCACACGGGCAGCCATCTGCCTCCATCTGTCAGCATAAGTAGCAAAGTCCTCATCGGCTTTCATCTTTTCGGCCACAAGATCTGTGAATGAATATTCCGGACCGACCCGGTCTTGGAACCTTTGGATAAACTTCTCCTTCACAACCTTGAAACTTTTGACATCTTCTAATGGCAGGGCATAAAACCACTCCAGTGCAACTCCATCTAACGATCAGCAGAATAGATATGCCATAAGGCGATTATCATACTGGAACTGCGCCGACTCATACATGAAATCCCTCACATGAATGAAAGGGTTGATTTTCCCATCGTACTTGCGGTATGTGGGGAGCTCAGATTGAGGAGGGAATCAGATATTGTGGAAATTAGGAACTGGAACGTATGCCAAGGATTGTGGGCCAACCCGCTTTTGAAGGAAGTCGAGTTGTTGTTGCATGGCGGCCCATTTATCGAGGAGTTCCTGCTCCCGAGATGGAGTAGGTGGGGTGAAAGGAGTAAGCTCAAGATGAGGAGCCGAAGGGTAGATGGAAGGAGGGGGAGGCCCACAAGAATGGTATTGGGTCGGAGGATGACCCAAATTGGAGTGGACATGGGCCGCCCCTTGCTGAGGGTGAGTAAAATCAGCCGGGCCAACGAGAACTTGTGGCATCGATGGAATGGACGTATAAGAATCGGTCTGGGTGGATGAGGGAAGAACAATCTTCCCTTTATAAAGGATTTGAGGGGCTGATCCAGAGGACTGGCATGCCTCCAGACTAGAGAATCGAAGGATCTTGGGCTGGATCGAGGTAAGATCAATTGGAATAGGTGGAACCCAAGGCCCATCAACCCTAGATTGAAAGACGGAGGTGGTGGATAGACCCTGTGAAATCATGGGAGGTGGGGCGTTGGACCCCTGTAGGGTCTGATAAAGGACTTGAAGTTGGGCCGGATCCAACTGGGCCATCATTTGCAAGATGTGACCGGTGGGATTATTGGTGGAAAGGGAGGGTTGCGCGCCCTCCATGGAGACAGAGGATGGGGGAGGGACGGACCCTTCTCCAGATGAAAGTTGGATGACCCTGGGCGGGTCCTCTAAGAGACCCTGGGGTAGAGATTCCTCATGAGAACAGGGAAGATCGTAGGAAGACATGTTGGGCTCGAACAAAGGATTAGAGTAAGAAGTGAAAGAGGAATTGCTCCTAGGAGATGAATCTAAGGATCGAAAGCAACTCCACATGCAATGTGACACCTTGAAAACAAAACACAAACAACCACAAATGAGTAACTAGACAAGATGACTTCAAACTTATGAAAATAAGAAAGGGATGAAAGGCAACCAAAGTCAACCAAGTTATAATGATGCACAAATTTTATTTATCTCTTCCTTTATAACCTTAGTAATTTCAATTAAAATGTTCTCTCCAACAATAGGTTCTTAATGGGAAGGACTTTGAGAACTTGGGTAACTCTAGGTGTAAACTCTCCCTCACTTATGCAACCTAGACACGGGGTGTCAAAGGTACAACTGGCCCGACGTCCGTGTGAGAATCCACGGCTCGCGGGGACTTATGGAGGTCCCTAATGTGGTCACCTAGTCGACCCCAAGGAATATGGAGGCGAGAGGATCACACACCAAGGTGGGAATGCAACTATGACATGGAAGATGAATGATCCTATGTGCACCAGAGTGCATGCAACTTCTAACTTAGAAACTAGCAAACAATATGCAAATAATGATGTGAATATATGCCACAACAAAAGGAGGAGACCAGATAGCACCCAGGAATAATAAAAATATCAAAATCTACAGAAATAACAACAACCTTGGTGTGCGTACCTGTAACTGGAGAAACGGCCGTATGGGAGACCGTTAACAGATAAGACGGTCTATCGCTAGACCGCTTTTAGGCCAGAAATGGCCAGGGAGGAGACCGCCAGGGAACCAGAGAGCAAAAAATAACAGGGAATAAACTGGAAAACTGAGAAAAACACAAGGGCAACTGAGGTCAACAAAGAACAACAGGTTAAACAGAAACTCAGCATGATTGACACTAGATGTCCCACCGTGATCGCCAGAAAATAGAGGTTGTAGATATTTCTTTTGTGACGATGTGTGTTGATGATGTGATGTGTGTACTGATATGTGAATATGGTGTAAGCAAGTGATGCACTAACTCAAGCAATCAATATCAAGCATGAAACTAGTGGGCATGTCATCTTAATAGTGCAGAAATAAAGAAGAGAGAAATAAAAACACACGCTGGGGTGTGGATCAAAGGAGTAAGAGAAAGACACACACCGTAGGTGTGGAACAACTAAAAATAAAAGAGAAAGTAAGAAAGAGATGACCAATACCCAAATAAAGGAAGGTGTGATCGCCACCAAAGTAAATAATGCAGTAAAACCACACTATGTACCTTGGAAAGAGCCAAGTGAGACCACCCGCCCGTGGGAGAAAGAAACTAGGTGCTGCGATAGAAAATGGTCCTTAAGACAATCGCCAGACAATGTCAAACGGTCCTGCGATAGACCGCCTGAGATCAGCAAATAGTCTTCCAAACGGCCGCAAGAGCACCTAGAACAGCGACGTGGAACTTGTATCTCCACCCCTCCTGGCCGGCCAGAAGAGCAGGGCCTCGTACAATAAGCTCTGTAAACCTGCAAGAGAATGTAGACACGAAGGAAAACAACCCAATAATCTCTTGGACTAGTGTAGTATCTATAATGCAATTAAGCTAAGATACATAAAAGGAAGGGTGAATACCTGGGGGTTGGAGTTTTTTTAACCCTTGTGGGGCGTGGAAAAGAGTGGGAAGATGTTTAAAATGTGATGAAAGTGCAGAAGAGCATGGAAGAAGAAGAGGGAATATGTTATGAAGATGCAAAGAGAAAGGGAAAAAAACTAAGAAAGAAAGACACAAACTAAACCAATGGAACTCAATACTCCCTAGACCATAAGCCTTAAGGACGTAGAACAGACTTCTCCCTGGTTAGTACTCGCTCCAGGATGTAGCAGCACTTCATGGAAAACTATAGAAATCTCCTCCTTCAACCCATGAAGTCAAGGGTTCTATTTATAGACTCCCCCAAACCCTAGGTTGAGTTGGAGAGATAATGACACAAAAATAGACCTGAACTTAGATAAATCTCAAAAATAATACTCCCAAGAGTCCATAGAAACAAACAGAAGCTTCTGAGAGTCTCTATCTAGAGAGAAATCAACAAATCAAGGACTCTAGTTCGACCACGGCCGAAGACAGAAAGACCAGACAGAGCAGGACTCTCTGTCTCCCCTAACGGTCTTGCGATAGACCGCAAGGCACAGTAAATGGTCGACCGATAGACCACATAGCTCAGTTGTCCAGAAAGAGATAAGTCCAAAGAAACCTAATGGGACTCTTTGTATGCCTAGCGGTCTAGCAACGCCAACCGTCACTAAATGGTCGTATGATAGACCGCAAGAATGATAGGCGTGGCAAAAGAGATAAAGAGCGATAAATCTTCGTATTAATCCTCAACAAAATCCTTATTAGCCCTTATCCAGGCCCAATAAGCTGCAATGACGAGAAATCAGAGGAGTTAGGCCCAACCAGGGAGAACAACCCATAGAAATAAGCCCAAGAGGTGACAAAAAATGGCCCAATAATCGGTGAACAATCCGGGACATCATAAAAATAGATGAGGAGATGACCCAACTTATTAGTCATAAAATGGGTATCAACAGTCTTCTGGTCGCCCATTAATCTGTGACTATTACACTGTCGCTATTTCCTTTTAGTGTAATTAATAATTAACTCATGATTAAAATTAAATAACTATGGAACATGTATCTGAAAAACATGATATGCATATTTTTGGATTCCTCATATTTTTTCTCTACTTGTTCATGTTCTTAGGTTCCTGGAATTTATCATAAACGTCAATAGTTACTATTCATGCTAAGTTAAAAGAAATAAAAAGTATTATGTGTCTGTAAACGTTGCTGGCCGATGCGTAGCTGTAAAAGAATGGACGACTGTCAAACAGTCGTCAATTATTGAATGAGTGCCCCTGTAAGGAGGCGTTGATTTGTAAAAAAAAATAGTAAAATAGAAAATATATGAAAATCATGAATATGCCACAAAAGAATAGATGTTATTTAAAGATTAGGTGCCGTTGTATACGGTCGAAAATTATAGTTAAATTCTATTGATTTCTCAAAATTTCTAGAATTAGCGCCCGTGCACAGTGTTGCTAATTCTTAGTGTTTTTTCTGGAATTTTGTAAAATTTGATTAAGCGACATTTCACAGAGATGCCCAATTATGATTAAGCGCCTACTTGAATGGACGCAAATTCTTGTCTTCTAATTTTCATCGCATTTTTGGCCCTTACCATAGGTCTATTGGCACTCTCATCTCACATCCGTAGATGGAGTCCCAATTTTTTTTTCTATCGCTTACATACTCAATGATTGGTGATGATTGGACCCTCCACGGGATATTCCTTCCTTCCGGACTGGTGCTTTCTTCATTGAGACCTCCATAAGTCTATGCTAGCCTTGGATTCCCTCAAGATAGCCGAGCAGGTTGTACCCTAAAAACCCTGGAACCAATTGATTATCACGTCACTCTAAAGAAACGTGATGCTTAGCCCGCTTAGAGTGATGTTTCTGGCCTCTTTTGAGAAGTCTTTTTCTATCTGGAAACTACGACCATGAGTTGAACGCCAAAAGGAATTGGCGACCAGTCAGTGGGCGCAGATTATTGATTTAGCAGCTGTGATATGGATGCTAATTCTTCGTGCCTGTACTGTTCACAGGAATGAGCGACCACCACAGTGGACGCTATTTCTGTAATTGATGGCTGTCTGAGTGGACACCAATTACCCAGTTTCATGTTATGTCATGATTTTTCATGCGATTTATCGATATGCCATCCTCGTTCAAGTTCTGTTCTTGAACTCCGTCATTATGTGAAATCTACCTTATCATCCTATAACGACTTATTCCTTTGGAACTCTATTGGCTATAAACTATAGTGGATGTCTAAAAATATATACATGACTCAATGCTGGTGCATATAGGGCCTGATCTGGTCTTGGGAGGAGCACCTAAAGTAATTGTGCTCATGGGTGCTATATTGATCATGGAGTGGCATTGCACCGAAGTGCATGACTTGCTTGATTTTGGCATTCCATAAATCTCATGCTTGACTTGACCTGACATGACTTGCGTGGCCCGGAATGGATATTTACTTGCTTGAAAATGATAATAGCCAATTCTCATGACATGACTTGATATCACATATACTTCACATGGTTATCTTGAAATCTTGCTAGTTCATCTATATTATGTCTTGATATTCCTCTCTCGTCTTTATCTTGCATTCATGCATTGCTATACTTGCATTCATGTAACGTGTAATTTACTTAAAGCAAGCTTGATGTTGAGATATAATTCCTACTGAACGTTCGCTCACCCTAGTTTCCCCCTACTTTTCAGGTAATCTCGATGACGAGGATCATTCGGATGGGGTTAGCCACGAGTGAAGAGATTAGAAGTCGTCCAAGATTACCTACATTATGTCTTTTCAATTTTCTTGAGTCATTATTATATTTTCTTTTTATTTGAGTCTAATACCTTTATTCGATAATGAAGAGTATGTAATCAAAATATTCTTTGGAATTTTTAATGAAATAAAGGATTTGGTTTATTATCTCTACTTTTCGTGCTCTTGTCTATGTGGCGAATTCCTTATACTCTGATTGACATGATTGATATAAACTCGTCACGCGTACCGGGTTCCTTCCGTGCTCGAGGCGTGACAATTTTTGTGGTATTAGTGCCTTGGATATTCAATTCCTAGGAAACCAAGTCCAAGGATAGGTTTATACCTTTTACCCGGTGAGATGGGTAGAGCCATGGGTTAAGTTAACTTAGGAATATAAGACCCTTGATTCATCAATTATTAATGTAGTTATTTAAAACCTTGTTGGACTATGGCTGCCGAACGTGCTTAGTGGCGTGATATGCAACGCACTGTCCAAGGTCTTACCCAGGCGGTACAACAAGTGCCACCTGGCGGAGCAAATCATGGAGCGGGAGATCTCCACCGAAGCTTTCGCAACATGAACCCGCCAAAGTTCACTGGTTCTTACGACCCGGATGACGCCGAGAATTGGATCAAGGAGGTCGAGAGGATATTCCGTGTAATGCAATGCACGGATGAAGAGAAAGTGTTGTTATCAACCTTCCAACTTGAGAGGGATGCCTGATTTTGGTGGGAATCGGTACAAGCCACATGGCCTCATGATCATATCACATGGGGCGAGTTCGTGGAATACTTCAACAGCAAGTATTTTTCTGATAGGATACAATAGAAGAAGGCTGCGGAATTCGCCGCACTTAAGCAAAGGACTCTATCAGTGGCCGAGTGTGAGGCCTAATTCTCTAGGCTATCTAGGCATGCACCACATCTAGTGTGCACCGAGAAGATGAAGGCTCAGAGATTTCTTAATGGCCTTCGGTCGCAATATATTACCCAACTGGCGCTAATGGACATTCAAATCTATTCAGAGATGATAAGGCGTGCACAGCTACTAGAAGACGCCACGGAGCTATCCAACCGAATCCGTGGGAAAGACAAGAAGGAGCACGTTACAAGCTCCGGCTCATTCAAGCCGACCTTCAATAAGAAGAGAACTATCAATGGAGGAGATTCCTCCCAAGAGAAGAAGATCAAGAAGGGTAGCAAGCCCTTTTCTATTACTACCACACCTTCCAAAGAGGTGTGCAAGCATTGTGACAAGGCCGGCCATAAGGCCGAGGAGTGCTGGAGACGATTGGGAGCATGTCTCTGATGCGGGAGCCGCGATCACCGGATTCCCAATTGTCCCTTACTCAATGATCAAGCCAACGATGAGAAGCACTCGGAAAGGAAGCAAGGCCATCTCCAAGCTCTTCAAGAGGCCGAGCAAGATGAAGGTGGACTTGTGGAAGGTACATTAAAGAGTTGTTCTAAGTCTACTCATGTCTTGTTTGATATCAGCGCAACTCATTCTTTTGTTTTCAAAAGATTTGCTGATCCATTACCTATAGAACCGGAATGGATAGATTTAGTTATTTCCACTCCTCTCGGTAATGAATCCGAGATTTCACACCGTTATCCAAATTGTAAAGTTATGGTAAAAGGGAAAAATCTACCTACCAACCTGATATGCCTAGATATGGACGGGTATGATGTCATACTATGGAGCCAATTGGCTATCCACACACAAGGCACTTATAGATTGCCGAAACGGCAAAGTAACTTTTAAGGAATTTTTGGAACTTGTCTGCACTAGTCCTCGGAGTCGACATAAGTCACCCCTTACTTTGGCCCTCTGAGCTAGTAAGCTCTTCAGAAAAGGGTGTGTGGCTTTCATAGCATTTGTGTCTGCTACGGAAGTTAAGGAGTCTAAGATAGAAGACATCTGCTTGGTTTGGGAGTTTCCCGATGTGTTTCTGGAAGATTTGGCTGGATTACCCCCACAAAGAGAAGTGGCCTTCACCATCGACCTTGTCCCTGGTGCTGGCCCAGTTTCTAAGGTACCTTATAGAATGTCCCTCGCCGAGCTAAAGGAATTAAAAGAACAATTGATGGAGCTTTTGAAGAAAGTATTCATCTGGCCGAGTACTTCCCCGTGGGGAGCACCTGTACTATTCGTAAAGAAGAAGGATGGATCGATGAGACTTTGCATCGATTATCGACAGTTGAACCACCTTACCATCAAGAACAAGTATCCATTGCCGAAGATCGATTAATTATTTGATCAAATATATGGAGTCAAATATTTCTCGAAGATTGATCTCAGGTCGGGATATCACCAATTAAGGGTCAAGGATGAGGATATTCACAAGATGGCATTTCGGAGCCGGTCATCTCGTTAGCCACAGTCCTTAGTCGAAAGCTGAGAGCATTATTGGCCAACTATATGATACAAGAATGGAAGATGTTTGAGCAATTCTCTAAACTTGATATAAGCGTGGACAAGGAGAAATGGTGTATTACTCTATCACACATAAGGATATAATCGGATTTACTCTTTGAGATCAAGGAGCTTCAAGACAACGACCCAGTGTTAGTGGAAATAAAGGGCAAGCTAGAAGGATAACCTGATTTAATTTCAAGGTAGCAACAGATGGAAGAGTATTGTTATGAGAAAGGACATGTGTATCGGATTGTCCCGAATTGAAGAAGAAGATCTTAGAAGAAACTCACCGATCAAGGTACACAATTCATCCTGGAGGTACCAAGATGTACCAGGATGTGAAACAGACCTTTTGGTGGCCCAACATGAAAAGGGAGGTAGCAGACGTCGTTTCTTGCTGTCTCACATGCCAACAAGTCAAGGCGGAACACCAAAAGCCTGCTGGTAAGTTACATCCTCTAGACATTCTCAAGTGGAAGTGGGAAGATATCGGCATGGACTTCATTATGGGTCTGTCTAAGTCTAAAGGAGGACATGGTGGAATATGGGTTATCATAGATCAATTGACCAAGTTGGCACACTTATTGACTATTAAGAGCCGATGGTCGGTTGATGTTCTAGACACCTTATACATTAAAGAAATCGTTAGACTGCATGGAGTTCCCGTTTCGATTGTGTCTGATCGAGACCCGGGCTTCACTTCTCATTTTTGGAAGGGTCTACAACACTCCTTGGGGACGAGACTCAACTTTAGTACTGCTTTTCATCCTCAAACGGATGGTCAGACCGAGAGAACGAATCAAGTCGCGGAAGACATGTTACAGGCTTATATTATTGATTTTGGTGGAAGCTGGCATGATCATCTATCCCTGGTCGAATTTGCTTATAACAACAGCTACCAGGCGAGTATTCAAATGGCACCATTTGAGGCACTATATGGAAGGAGTTGCCACTCACCACTATGCTGGAATGAAGTTGGTGAAAAATAACTTCTAGGACTAGAGATGGTAAGGGATATTACCGTGAAGATTCAAATCATTAGAGAAAGACTTTAGATGGCTTAGTCTAGACAAAAGACTTACGCCGATACTAGAAGGAGAGACCACGAGTTGTAAGTTGGAGATCACATCCTTCTCAAGGTTTCCCCGAGACGAGGCATTAAGAGATTTGGTGTTAAGGGCAAGATTACACCAAGGTATATCGGTCCCTTTGAAGTGCTGGAAAGAGTTGGCAAGGTTGCCTACCGGATTGCCTTGCCACCACAGTTATCCAAAGTCCATAATGTGTTCCATGTGTCTATGCTCAAGAAGTATGTTTATGATCCATCCCACGTCATAGATCATGACGACCTGGTGATACAAAATGATCTCACGTATGAACAAAAGTCTTTGAAGATCCTTGATCGCGAGGTTCGTATGCTGAGAAACAAAACTATTCCCATGGTGAAGGTGTAATGGAGCCAGTACTTAGAGCAAGAAGCCACATGGGAGACTGAAGAATCTATGAAGAAAAGATTCCATGACTTATTATAAGTACTCTGCACCCTCCAAGTCTATATGAAATTGAGTTTGGGGACAAAATTCTTTTAAGTGGGGGAGAGTGTAACACCCCAGATAAATTATGTGAATAAAATTTCCTAATTAAATAAATCCTCCAAATAAATAAGACAAAGGCCCAAATCAAACAAAAATATAAACCCCAAGCCTTAACCCATACACATTCAAACCTACATGAGCCTCACGTAGGTGAGTTTTAACTTAGCCAAATGGGCCTTAACCTTTATATATACAAAATGGGCCTTTAGCCCATAACCTCTCCCATGGTAGGAAGGTGATGCTTAGGACATATGTGTATATACATATAGTAGAGAGGTTGTGTTACAAACCCAAACTTCATCACGTTCGAACATGTATTGTCCTTAGGGTTTTCATTAAAAATTGGATGGCGGCTGGTGATTTAGCAATAGGGAATTGCATGGGAAACTTTAAACCCACTAGGATTGCTACGTGGGAAGTTAAATCCCATTAGGATACTAAGAACCCAAGACCTTATAAATAAACCCTCTTTTGAATGAGCAAAGACTACTGTTACTGCTACGTTCGAAGGAGTTTCTTGCGTTGACGTCGTCCTCTTCATACTCCTGCTATCGTGCGTAAAGAAGAAGGGCTGTGTGCTTCTTCCCTCTGCCTCGTTCCACCAACTGTTGCCGTCTGCTCCTGCCGCTGCCATATTACGATGTGAAGAAGCCTTGCCTCTTCCTCCTTCTTTCTTCTTCTGAAATCGTTACTACTGTTGCGCATGAAGAAGAAGCTTGTCGCGTTCTCCTTCCTATATCCCGCAATTGCTGCTGCTCTTATTCTTGTCTTTTTCTTCATGTTCGTTGTTTGAATCAACCCACAAGATAGGTTTTCTCAAGAAAGGAAACCCAATACGATAGAAAACTAGTGTTGCATGCATAAACATCTTATTATCATCTCAGTATCTACTCTTCATGAATCTAATCTTGAGTTTTTTGAAGATTAACATTTCTGTCACATATGTTGAATAAGCGACAGGCCTCTAGTCGCCTACAACTTAACGCCCGCGTGGAAGGTCACAAATTCAAAATTTGCGATGGTCTTCTGGTCGCCCATTAATCTGCGACTATTACACTATCGCTATTTCCTTTTATTGTAATTAATAATTAACTCATGATTAAAATTAAATAACTATGGAACATGTATCTGAAAAACATGATATGCATATTTCTGGATTCCTCATATTTTTTTCTACTTGTTCATGTTCTTAGTTTCCTAGAATTTATCATAAACGCCAATAGTTACTATTCATGCTAAGTTAAAAGAAATAAACAGTATTATGTGTCTGTAAACGTTCCTAGCCGATGCGTAGCTGTAAAAGAATGGACGATTGTCACACAGTCACCAATTATTGAATGAGCGCCCCTGTAAGGAGGTGTTGATTTGTAAAAAAAATTAGTAAAATAGAAAATATATGAAAATCATGAATCTGCGACAAAAGAATAGACGTTATTTAAAGATTGGGCACCGTTGTATACGATCGCCAATTATAGATAAATTCTATTGATTTTTGGAAATTTCTAGAATTAGCGCCCATGTGTTGTGTCCCTGTGGTTTTGATGATAGCAAACACTATAAGTCATCATGTGTTTGCATGAAAATTGAATGATGATGCAATATGCGTTTGGTTATGCATTTGGTCATGCATTTGGTCATTGCACTGTGCATTAATGAGGATTGATTGCTGTGCATTGATTCTTGAGCTTTGGATTTAATGATGTCATCATAATCATTTGTATGATATGTGCATTTTAAGATTGATGCACTTTCATGATGCATAGAACCTCAAAAGATTGCATGCACAGGCATTTCATCTAACACGTTGCATATAGACATGAACAGTCATTTTATCAAACAGGTGGTATGCACATTCATTTCATTGAACTAGTTGCAGCTAAGGTCGATGCATGTATCTTTTCTAGACACACAGGTCGATGCACATCTCACTTTTCATGTAGAATGCATAGTTAAGGTCGATGCATGTTCCATCTGTACAGAACTAAGGTCGATGCATGTTCTATCTTTGAATAACACAGGTCGATGCATGTACTGTTTCTATGCTCACAAGGTCGATGCATGTTCTGTCTTTGCCTAACTAAGGCCCATGCACATTATGGTCTAAGCATGTCTACGTCCGTGCACATCACTGTTCCTTACATGAAGGTCGATGCTTCACTGTTCACATGCATATACAAGGTCGATGCACATTTTGCTTTGTGCATGTATAAGGTCAATGCATGTTCATTCTGTAGTACATAAAGGTCGATGCACACTTTGTTTGAAGTGCATGAAGGTCGATGCATGTTAGGGTCGATGCTAGGCTCAAGTCGATGCACATTTGAGTTTTAGTTCATTCAGGTGAGTGCACATTTCCATCTAGTGCTAACCAAGGTCGGTGCATGTTTCCACTACAATGCATAAGGTCTGTGCACGTTTCTATGCTAATTTTTCTAAAGGTCGGTGCACATTTTGTTTTATGCATATAAGTCGATGCACATGAGTACCTGAGGTGAATAAAGGTCAATGCACGTTTTGCCTTATGGCATATAAGGTCGGTGCACATGTTGTTATATGCCATACAAAGTCAGTGCACAGTTTGCTGCATGCACATTAAGGTCGATGCACATTCTACGTTGTGCATATTGAGGTCGAAGCACATTTTGCTTCTACCACACCAAGGTCGATGCATGTTTTCCAGCAATGCATCAGGTCGGTGCATGTTCACATTAGTAGCAACCTAAGGTCGGTGCACGTTTTGGTTTCAACACTACAAGTCTGTGCACGTTTGGCTCCAATGCTTCAAGGTCTGTGCTACTTCATAATATAGGTCTGAGCATATGTTTTCACTATATCATGCAAGTCTGTGCACAACTATTTACCAAGTCTGTGCACATCTATTTACCAAGTCTGAGCTTTGAGGTCTGAGCATATATAATCTTAGGTTTGAGGTCTGAGCACATATATATATGTATAATTGAAGTCTGAGCACATCCTCCCATTTGTTCTTCAAGGTTGAAGCATATGCATATATTAGTCATGCTGACCAAATGTTTGATGAAATGTCTCAGAGAGTCTGATGATTAGCAGAGTAGCACGTGAGCTCGAACTGAAGCAGGCACGTGTTCCTAGAATGGCTGGAAGCTGGCACATGGTCCCAGGAGCTTATTATTGGTCAAGTGATCCAAGGCTCTATGGTAGAAGAGTATTCTCGTCCCTGCCACGTGGTCCAATAAAACACAAAAGGAATGAAATCACCCTATCCAAAGAGCTTCTACAGAGCCCCTATTTTGGGTATAAATATAGGGCGCTTTCTCCTCTAAGAAGTGAGCCGCCAGAAGAAAGGAGCTGCAAGCCAAGAGAAAGAAAAGAGAGAAGAGAGCAGAAGAGTACGAGAGCCAAAGACTCTGTGATGACCCAGGGTCTGGATACCAGGTAAACTCGATAACACTTGGATCCTGCGAGGCCTCCCAAGAGTAGTAAAGCTCCGAAGGGATTATAGGAGTGTGTGTGGTACATTGAAGTCCCAGATAAAGCAGTAAGCAATTAATATTTCAATGGTTAGGTTTGCTAAAGTAGCAGAAATAAAATTTCTTTTTTCAATTACAATTTAAATTAACAGAGTCCAGTCCAAATTAAGACAAGTATAGTCCAACAGAAAAGAGAATGTACCCTCAACATCGGAGGAAGCCTGACGTAGGTAACACTGGCAATGCTGGCAACTACGTACTGACACACCGCGCCACGAACCACGAGGAAGAAGAACGACCACACCTGAAAAGCAGGGGTGAGCCTCGTGTCACTAGCTCAGTAGGGATCACACAGATCCCCACTGGAAACAACGCAATAACACGCTCAACAGCGCTAAATAGTAAAGCAGGAAGAACATAAGTAACATTAGTACTAACTACAAAAGTAAAGCTGTAAAAAGTAGGAGTAAGCAAGAGTAAGAACAGCTAAAGAAAGAGTAAAGCCGTACTAACCAGAAACACGGCCGTCGACCAAACCACAGCTCCATAAGCTACTCCAAATGGCAACAGAAAGGCGAACCCCGATCTCACCAAGTCAGGCGTTACTGATCCGTCGATAAAGTACAAGCTCCATAGCTGAAGCCTACCAAAACAGGTGATGCAGGATGGGACGCGAACCTGGGACTCTAGCTCGCGGATGCCCCTAAGCGAGGGAAACGCGGGACCGTGTGCGGTTGGGAAACCGGTAATGAGCCTCGGGTATCAGCTTTTCCGCGTGTACCCGGATTGAGTCACGGGACGGGTCACACTCACTCTCTCGCAGCGGTGATTGGAATAATATAACGAGCTAGTTATCCTATCACTCTAGCAGCGGCATATGAAAATATACGAATTGAGCAAAATGCCAAAGTAGGAGGGTGGCGAGTGTACCTCCACGCTCTGGGCGTAGGGAAGGTGATCCCGGCCAAGACTCGTACTCCGGGTACACAGTAATTAAATTATTATAGCAATAAGTTTATGGCCCACTCCACGCAGGGAGGTAAAGGGCGACAAAAATAACCCGAGAATACCAAGCTTGGGTTGACGGGCAGCAATTTGGAACGCTCCCGGGCCAGAGACGAACTGCAGGTTCGGCTCGGTTCTGCGGGACCCGCGAGACAGCAGGCGGGTCCGACTGTTGGGACGACAGTGCCCGGGCCCCCTCATTGCTGCGGTGGCTTACTGGGAGGCTGCTGATGGGTTGCCGAGCGATCTCCGGGAGCAACGGTCGCCGAAGGTATCCCGGCGTATTTTATTGGGATTTACCGGTGGACTGATTTGCTAGCCTATCCACGGATCTGAACTACGCGCCTCCACGAAAAGAATTTCTGCGGCCAGATCCGGTGTCGGATCGACTCAAAATTGGTACCGATGGATAGAGGACTCAAGGGGCTACAACATATAATTATTCCAGATCCATCCAGTAGATGGATTAGAAATGAAAATGATTGTGGGTTGTAGTTTATTTCTGGTTTGGAATTACAGACAAACAGGGAAGAACAAGAACTGCCTGAAGATGAATTTTGACAGACAGGAAAATAATACATCTAGACTCTAGAAAAATTATGGGTGGAAGGGGCGTAAGTAAGGAACACATATGATTTTTTGGAAATTTATGGAGATGCATAAGGGAGTGGGAAAAATAGAAGAACAGACTCATATCCTCCAGATCTGCAAACTGGCAGACTGTCAGCGGTGAAACTAAAAATCAGGGAAAAATACCAAACGTTCTCTGATTGACACGAAATTTAAAATGGAGACTGGGGATAACAAGAAGAACAAACACTCAAAATTTCAGCTTGATCAGATCTTCTGATGTGGAGATAACATTCGGGATTCAACCCTCTGTCCTGATGTTGACAGAACTTCGACGCGGTGGCGGTGGTGGTGCGACGGCGACGGCGGCGGGGCTGAGCTTCACACTCAGAGAGGGGGAGGGGAGGAGGCTTCACACCTCAAGAAATTCACAGAACTCCATCTGCAAGGGGGGTGGGGGAGAGAAAGGGGTGCCCTTGGGCATGCTTTTGGCAAAAATGCTTAATTCTTCATTAAAATCTCTAATGACACTATACATAGGCTTATATAGAGAATGGCAAGGGGTGGGGGGCTGGGAATTTCGTGGGAGAGAGGGGAGGGGTAAATTAGGGGTAGTATTTTCTTCCCCCATGTGGTCAAAGGATCAAATTAAAAGAAAATACAACATGGAATAAACTATATTATAAGGGGGAAGCATCTTGGACTTTGTTTGCTTTCTTCCACCTTGTCCCCCCTTGGTCCAAGTCCAATCTTGGACTTTGAACCAGCCCCACATGGGCCCTAGAACCTAGGTGGACCAATGGGAAAGAGGGTGGGGGACCCTGCTAGACCCGCTGGTAATTTACATAGAAACCCAAAGACTAACCATTTGGCTTATAATGCCTTACAATTGCAAACCCAATTTGCCAAGGGTATAAATACAAACAAAAGGACACAAATGTAAAATAAAAATGTTAGTGCCCGGTGTTGATTCCCATCAATTCTCTCTGGGTGGGAAGAACTTGACCCCGTCGAGTAAGGGGTGCGGCTGCTCGTGTGGCTCCTGCGAATTTATCACTGACCTGGAAGCGCGGAGTATGCTCCACTCCAAGTAATCGTCACCTGCTCATCCCGTATATATTTGATATGCGCATGCTACTGTAGGAATGAGGCTAATGGTGGACACTCCGGGGTGGGGTCACTCTCAAAGGGGAGGAGGCGGCTTGAAGATTCGCTAGGAATCACCGTTGGGTCCCTTTATGTGACTAGATCCGATATGTTGAGGTAGAGTCGATCCCAAATTTCGGCAAGTCTACAACGTACGCATTGGATCCGACTTGCCTCGCACTCGAAAGGGACTGACAACGCGAGCGTACAAAAGACCGACTCAACTCGATCTATGCATATGCACTCGACAGACAAACTTAACAAAACAAAGACTCACACATGACCCTAAACAAACCTACTATTAGTCCAACCCATACACATGTAATGGTGGACCAGAACATCCGAATGTGTGCCATGCATACACTAGATGCAATCGGTGGTTGACAGAATGGGGGACTCCTAGACATCCTAATCTGTCCTTAGCATGCGGCTGCCTGTTGGATTTGGGAGACTTGGGAGGGCAAGGAGAGCCGAATGCTCCTTCTTCGTCACCCCTATGTGGTGTCCGTGGAACGGTCCCCTGGCTGAGTGTAAGTGGACTGGCCCGTGGGGAAGGGGTGTGGTAGTGGACTCCCGGGATGAAGGGGAGTAGATATGGTGGGTCATAAGGTTCCCTATGGAAGGGATCAAACGGATCAAAGAATATGTGACCCCTCGATATGAGTTCCCACATGTCACGGTCCCATGTCTGAAGTCCTTGAAGGCGTAGGTAATCACCTTCATCCATTATGGTAAGAGGAACGGTGATCTCATAGAGTAGATATAGGTCCTCCCTCGGGATGGCAATACCATAAGAGGGGGCAAAGTCAAGCTCATCGGGAACGGGGAAGAACAATAGGACCTCGGTGGTGATATGACCCAAGGTGTACACCGAGGTAATAGACCCCAGAGCTGGGAGCATGAAGCTATGACTATAGGGTTGGTCAGACCCTAAGGCCAACATATATGTCAGCTCCCATTGACATTCTAAACTCCTTAGTAGATCCTTCACACTGTCTATGAAGCAAAAGGACCGGAAAGTGGTGTGAAAGGAGTTAATGGGGACTACTAGGAGTGTTGGGTCCATCGGTGGGCAGCAAGGCGGTCTAGGGACCAGGCCGATATTGAGCCAACTAAGAAGTGGCTCGGCGAGGAAAAGATTTCTCGTTAGAAACGCGGGTGGCTCCAAAGGAGGTAGCTCCCAATAAAGATCGGAAGGTGAGGGTGGTGGCAATGGAGCTCTCATGGGTGGGGAAGGAATGTCCTCCTTGAGGGGAAGAGGTCCTTGTGGTGCGACCGGGTTGGGAGGCTCAGGGAGGAGTCCGTCAATTTGAGTACACATCCTATCCAACCGATCCGAGATGATTTTGAAGAGTTCGGTAATGGTGGGGGTTGGAGTAGGGGCATCGTGGTGGACTCGCTCATAGTCTCTCGGCATAGTCTTAAGTTTAGGCTCATCAACTTGCGGGGCTCTTTGCCTCTGGCTATGACCATCCCGGTGGGAGGTGACTAGGTGGGACTGGTTGGAGATGACTGGGTGAGGAAGGTTGGAGGTGGTTGGGTGGGATTGGTTAGGGAGGACCGGGTGGGGAAGGTAGACCCTCCTAAGCCCCCTCTTCATGTCTCACCATAACTCGATGGGCTATTGCCTCCTAACTTCTCTTAAGCGTTCAATGTCATCCCATTTTTCGGCGGCTTCATGAAGAAGCCGCTTCTTGGCAAAAGTGAATTCCATGGCCTCGGGCATGGGGTAATAATCAAAGCATTTGTCCATAGTGGCTTCCCAATGTAGGTAGTCGCTCGGGACCTTGGAGCCATGAAAGTTTGAGGCCTCGGGGCTAATGAAGGAGATGGGATGGTTTCTAAGCCCATGGGTGTGCCAATGGTCATATCGCCTGGGCGATGGGGAATCCATGGGAAATTGGGGAACTATAGGATGGCCATGCCAACATGTGGTGACGAGACAAATCGACTAGACATGACCCTAAAACAACAATGCAAAGTTTGGAATGATGATTCGACTACACACCTAGACTCAACCTATATCTGGTACTAGGTGGAGTTCCGGGATCCGAAGATCCTCTCACACAAATGTGTGACCTTCCCGATAGGCGTAACCTAACGTTCGGGCAACACCTTTTGATATACTGAATAAAGGAATGCAAATGCAACCTTGGACCGACTTAGACTCTTTTTTTTGTTTTTAATCAAAGACTACCCTAGACTCGACTCGCTCTGATACCAATTTGATGCGGGACGGGACGTGAACCTGGGACTCTTGCTCGCAGATGTCCCTAAGCGAGGGAAACACGGGATCGTGCGCGGTTGGGAAACCGGCAATAAGCATCGGGTATCGGCTTTTTCGCGTGTACTCGGATTGAGTCACGGGACGGGTCATACTCACTCTCTCGCAGCGGTGATTGGAATAATATAACGATCTAGTTATCCTATCACTCTAGCAACAACATATGAAAATATACGAATTGAGCAAAATGCCAAAGTAGGAGGGTGGCGAGTGTACCTCCACGCTCCGGGCGTGGGGAAGGTGATCCCGGCCAAGACTCGTACTCCCGGTACACAGTAATTAAATTATTACAGCAGTAATTTTATGGCCCACTCCACGCAGGGAGGTAAAGGGCGACAAAAATAACCCTGGAATACCAAGTTTGGATTGACGGGCAGCAATTTGGAACCCTCCCAGGCCGGAGATGAACTGTAGGTTCGACTCGGTTCTGCGGGTCCTGTGGGACAGTAGGCGGGTCCGACTGCTGGAACGACGGTGCCCGAGCCCTCTCCTTGCTGCGGTGGCTTGCTGGGAGGCTGCTGATGGGTTGCCGAGCGATCTCCGGGAGCAACGGTCGCTGAAGGTATCCCGACGTATTTTACCGGGATTTACTGGTGGATTGATTTGCTGGCCTATCCACGGATCTTAACTGCGCACCTCCACGAAAAGAATTTCTGCGGCCAGATCCGGTGTCGGATCTACGCAAAATTGGTACCGATGGATAGAGGACTCAAAGAGATACAACATATAATTATTTCAGATCCATCCAGTAGATGGATTAGAAATGAAAGGGTTGTAGTTTCTTTCTGGCTTGGAATTACAGACACACAGGGAAGAACAAGAACTGCCTGAAGACGAATTTTGACCGATAGGAAAACAATACATCTAGACTCCAGAAAAATTATGGGTGGAAGGGGCGTAAGTAAGGAACACGTATGATTTTTTTGGGATTTATGGAGATGTATAAGGGAGCGAGAAAAATAGAAGAACAGACTCCTATCCTGCAGATCTGCAAATTGGCAGACTGTCAGGGGCGGAACTAAAAATCAGGGAAAAATACCAAACGACCTCTGATTGACACGAAATTTAAAATCGAGACTGGGGATAACAAGAAGAACAAACATCAAAATTGCAGCTCGATTAGATCTCTTGATGTGGAGATAAAATTTGGGCTTCAACCCTCTGTCCTGATATGGACAGAACTTCGACGCAGTGGCGGTGGTGGTGCGACGGCGGCTCGATGGCGGCGGCGGCGGTGGGGCTGAGCTTCACACTCAGAGAGGGGAAGGGGAGGAGGCTTCACACCTCAAGAAATTCGTAGAACTCCATCTGCAGGGGGGGTGGGAGAGAGAAAGGGGTGCCTTTGGGCTTGCTCTTGGCAAAAATGCTTAATTCTTCCTTAAAATCTCTAATGACACTATACATAGGCTTATATAGAGAATGACAGGGGGTGGGGGGCTAGGAATTTCATGGGAGAGAGGGGAGGGGTAAACTAGGGGTAGCATTTTCTACCCCCATGTGGTCAAATGACCAAATTAAATAAAAATGCAATATGGAATAAACTATATTATAAGGGGGAAGCATCTTGGACTTTGCTTGGTCCAAGTTTGAATTTTCTTCCACCTTGTCCCCCCTTGGTCCAAGTCCAATCTTAGACTTTGAACCAGCCCAACATGGGCCCTAGAACCTAGGTGGACCAATGGAAAAAAGGGTGGGGGACCCTGCTGGACCCACTGGCAATTTACATAGAAACCCAAAGACTTTAAAGACTAACCCTTTGGCTTATAATGCCTTACAATTGCAAACCCAATTAGCCAAGGGTATAAATATAAACAAAAGGACACAAATGTAAAATAAAAATGTTAGTGCCCGGTGTTGATATCCATGAACAGGCAAAAGCCCTATTAAAAGACCTACACAGTCAAAGACACGAACATACACCACTAGATCGTCGTGTAGGTTACACAAGACTGGACCTCGAGTGAAGCCACGCACCGGCTACTCAGAAACCAATGACGAAAACACACGTCACGAGAGTTTGGTGTCAAGTGACAGGAGCACCTCCTCACTAGAAGAACAGTCAGATGCGTCCACTGATGACTTACACTGCACCACAAGTATCTCCCACACGCCGAAAATGGTGGTAACTGAGACACTCACAAACCCAAGTACGAGGAACAACAGTACCAAGTACAAGGAGCAACGGTACCACAACACAAGGAACAAAGGTACCAAAGTAACGAGTGACTAGTGAGGGTCACGCACGTCGGCGCTCGTTCAAAAGCCCCTGACCACGTGAGCACACATAAGCTCAATGCCTTGAGCCAGGCCTCTACCTAGTTTTCTCTCCCAGTAGGACGCTACTGTAAGGTAAGCGAGTCCACAGAAACTAGCCTAAAAACCGTATATCGGAAACTCGCCCTGCCACCACTCCCAGGTCGGCCGACACACAGGAAAGTGTCGTCAGGCTACGACTAGTGGAGGCTCACGAGACACAATGACTCCAAAACATCAGTGCTGAAGTACGGACAAGCTAAGCATGCATTGTCACACGTACTATGAAGCACCAGACATAAGACACATGGTAGAATACTAGACTACCACCTGACTCAGGACAGACAGCTAGACCTGCTGACACAACGATCCTTGAGTCACAAGACTTGGGGTCAAGATCGTCGGACAAAAGTGATAACACGCCACCAATCAGTCTAATCCCTAAGCCAATCACGGTAAACTACAATTACTGGAAACGGCACAAGATAGTCGGATCCATACATCAGCATAACACAACCCACGGAGACCTGAGAGATCACCAAGACTCTCAAAACACATGGACACACAAACTGAGGTAAGAAGATACCTCCAGGAATCCAAAACTCATGTCTCGATCCATACCGGATCACCGAGACATTTACGAGTCACATGTCTGTAGACACGCCAAAATCAATGCTTTGATGAGTAAATCTCATGTCACCACGTGACGCCCCAAAGTGGACTTAATATTGGCTTAATATGAAGTTTTATCTAATTATTTGATAATTTTTCCATAATAATTGTAATTTCTTGGCATTTTTCTTTAATAATTGTAATTAACGCCTGGAGGAAGGACGTCACTTAATTGACGACCTGATGAGGGTCGTGGTTTAATAAATAAATGACTGTTCTCGCAGGCGTTGTTTCTTAGATTTTACGAATCCTAAACGAAATAAAATTCAAAGAATTGGCGTCATTCTCTAAGGCGTTGATTAATTGACACTCATTCGAACTGGCGTCATTTCTATTTTTTTAAATAAAGAAACTCCTTTATTTCTATAATTAAATCTAGGAATTAACGACTTGATGGATGTCATCATTTCAAATAACACCACGATTCAGGTCGTCATTTTCAATTCTGATTCCTTTGCGTCTGCTACCTTCCAGTAATGATCCTTTCCCCATTAAACACCTAGTGTTCGATTGGGAAGAGGGGTCTTTGTTGGAGGATTGATTGCCTTGTTTTAATCCTATTGATACAAGGAGTTTTGCCTTATAAATACCCCCTTGAATCTCTCACGCGCGAGACAGTGAACGAAGAGAACAACAATAGAACAGAGTTAACAGAGAGAAGAGTCTTCCCTTTTTTTTGCAGGTGTGCCTCCAAGGTTTTTTTTGTGGGGACCTTCTTCTTCTAGGCGTTCTTCTTCCCACGGGCATCATCTTCATCCGGTGGTTCACCATCCTGCTGCAACCGCTGCGGCTTTTTGCTTCCCTCCCTTTACTGCTGCACACAGCAGCAGGGATTCTCCTTTAGTCTTTGGTTTTAGTTTATTCATAGCATCGTACACACCCCTTTCTTCTAACTATCTTTGTTAGAGGAAACTATTAGCACATCATACTACGTTACTTGCCTTGCATATCATATCATCCATAATCCCAACCTTGTTACTCCTTCTTAAGGGGTTTAAAACCAAAACACACAAGGTGTGTTCATGCTTAATTTGATTGATTCTATATTTTTAGAGCATTGATACTACACGTCTTTTGGCTAATCCATATCTTCGTTTGTTTGGTGTGTTTTCTTGCAAGGGTAATCAAGCTACAAACCCCCCTCATCGGTCGGTAGGTAGAAGGAGGAAGGAAGAACTTGCAATCTCACCCGCTCTATACAAGGTACATGCGATCATCTTTGTATTTTTTAGGAAACCCCGCTGGCGATCACCCTCCTTTGAGCATCTCATGCTCATTCCCTTTCTTTTCCTTATGTCCCACATATTTTAGCACATTTCTCCCCATTTCCATTTTAAATCTTTTTCTTCTCTTTAAAATGTCTATGTGACACCGTTCACAAATTGGCGATCACGGTGGGACACCTTTTATTTTTAGTTTGATTACCCCTCCCTTTGGCACCCTCGCGTGCCCCTCCTTTGGCACCCTCGCGTGCCCCTCCTTCGTGCTCCACGTAGCACACTCCCCTTGTGCACCACGTACACACCCCCACTGGATTAGCCAATTTTTGAAGTGTCCATAGCATTTTTTTAGAAAGAAATTTGATTTCTCTAAGTTATCATGGTTTCGGTTCTCTGGAACTGAATAGCGCCCTCCCTGCCGCCGTCATTTACACATACAACGACCGTTCGCAGAAGCGTTGTTTCCATTTATTTTTCACTTTCTTGTCATTTTTTATAATCCACGCCCCTCACAGAGGCGTCATTTTCACATTTAACGCCTCACACCAAGGCGTCAGTTTGTTTGATTGCTATTGATTTTGGCCATTTCTCTGATTACTGTTTACTGTGTTTCAACGCCCCTTTCAGAGGCGTCGTTTCCTCATTTAACGCCTCATAACAAGGCATTTTTCTCCGCTTGCTATTGCCACAGCTTGTTGACTGCATTTTTGACGCCCCTCATAGAGGCGTCGTTCACTGGTTCAGTGCCTTACTCCAAGGCGTCATTTGGATTATAATTATTTTTATTCATTATTTCGAGTACTGTTTACTGCCATCTGACGCCCCTTTCCAGAGGTGTCATTTCTTCAGACAGTGCCTCACTCTAAGGTGCTATTTCATTTTGGTTGCTTTCTGTTTACACTGTTCACAGTGATTAGCGACTGAAACTCAGTCGCTGCTTGTTGATATAGCGACCTCCGCGAGGTCGTCATTTGTTCTGTGCCCACAGGACCTTGATTACTGCTATGTTGATTGCCATTATTTATTTGATCATTATCTGCTGGATCTGCCTGCATTAGCGCATTCTAGGGCATTTGGTTGAGCCTCCTCTCTTTACACACTTAGGATCTCACCCCCCCTCTTGGTGAAGGAAGAACCCTCCTTTGAGCATTCCGTCTCATTGGACCGGAAATTCCTAAATCAAGCCTCCGTAAGTCCCCACGCCCGTGGATTCCCTCACGGATGCCGGGCAGGTTGTACCTTTGAAGCACCCGGAGTATAGTTAACCCATACATTGGTGAGGAGAGAGAAAGAACCTAGTTAACCCGGAGATTATACCCAAACTTCCGACTAGGACCCACTTTCAAAGGAGAGAATTCGTTATACTTTAAAACTCACCTAATCTCCAAAGAAAACTTTAAAACCTTGGGCTCATTATAACTTGAGTGTGTACCTTGTTTGATTAGGTGATGTCTCTTGGTTATACTTGCGTGTTGAAAATATATTTCTCTCTCCTTAAACATGAAACTCCGTTCAGGTAAAATAATCAATATGGCCAACTACGGGTATACTTATGATGGTTATGAGGAGGGTCAATTTGACCCAGCCTATGAGGTTCCCTCTCAGGATCCCGTTTACTATGAGGGAAACTATGCTCCCTCTCCCACTCATTACCCTCAGGTCCATATGGTTGACACCACTTCTCAGGAGGTTGAGCCTTCTTCACAGGCCCAACCTACCACTCAAAATACTTCTAGGGACACCTCCCCTTCTTTCAACTTCAATGATTTTCTGAAAGCTTTAACTCAGCTAGATGACTCCCAACGTCAAGCGGTCCAAGCCGCCTTAAAAGGAAAATACGTCTCGTCATCTTCCAACCTTCCCCAAACCGCGGGTGGCCACTCTGTTAACATTCTCAATGACCAGGCGATCGCACCTAGGGTGCCCTCGCGCCCACCAACTCCTGTCATGACTAGACCGGCCCAACCAGCAAGTCACTCCGCTAATAGGCCTCAACAACCTCCTGTTCCTTAATTCTTGAGAAGGCCTATGCCGAATCAATACTCTTCTCATCCGGCCCCAGCCGAGTTTGATACCAATACCTTACTCCTTCAAAAGATTGCTAGTATGGAGGAGTAGCTGAAGAAGGTCACGGCACCGAAGACCGCTCCCGAAGTTACCCTTCCCACTCTCTGGGTCTTTCACTTACCCCCATCTGAGATGCTGAATTTCAGACGATATAACGAAACGGACAATCCGTTCATCCATTTGAAGGATTTCATGTGCGAGACGTCATTCTGGCATGATAACAAGACTTCTCTGGCCTATCTCTTTAGGCGGTCTTTAGATGGTCCGGCACTAGAATGGTTTTACTCCTTGGAGCCGGCTGATGCAGGTGACTTTGATATTGTACAGCGAAAGTTTCTACAGAAATACAAGGACTGTGTGGGTCCCTCCTTGTCAGTTACTGATTTGGTTGCCGAAAAGATAAAACCCGAGGAGGACTTTGTTCTATTTGCCGATAGGTGGAGAGCCATGGCCGAAAGACTAAAAGACACACTGTCGGAGATGGAGCAAGTCAAAATGATCACATCAAACTCCACTCCGTAGTTTCGTCACATTCTAGCCATGAACAAGTTAAGCACCATGGAAGAGCTTTATGAAAGAGTAAGATATATACAAAGACAAATGAAAGATTCGCCCATCATGGGCATGTTCGAGCCGAGGCCGAAAGTAATAAGGAAGAATGTCAATGCTGGCAATACTGGTGCAACCACTGAAGGCACTGTCATCAACGAGCAGGTGAGTGCGTTTGGCAACTCCACACCTTTCTGCCACCCTCCAAACCAAAGATCACAACAGCCTGTCTTCCAAAACCAAGTCCACTAGCCAAACAACAATCCTCCTCCAACCTTCCGTTCCCTTCCACCTCAACAACAACAACCTTCTGTTGCACCACAAAATCAACCTCCACAATACCACCAGGTACCCCCGCCAGCCAATTATGTGCAACAACAGTCACAACAACCGAGAAGACCACTGGGTCCCAAAAGGGCCCAATATCCTCCATTGCCCGAAAGTCTACCTGATATTTTCAATGCCCTTATATCCGCCAATGCTCTTACTTTCCCTAAAGAAAGGATGGTGTGGCCGGCTAAAGTAGACACTTCTCGGTATTGCATTTTTCATCGGTAGTCGGGGCACAACATTGATCATTGTTTTCACTTCAAAGATTACATATATGACATGAATGATCAAGGTGGTATTGATTGGGATGAAATGAGAAAATTCATTGCCACCCTAAAGGCACGAAGGCCTCCTCGGCAGCAACAGGCTCAGCAGCCTGCTCAGCAACCAGCAGCACCTCCTCCCCAGCAGTAGCAAGCTCCCGCACAACAACCGAACATGGGGATCGTCAATAACCCACTATCGGAGCATCCACCGAACCAATAGGTAAACCCTGTTAGCTCGTTCCATGAAGTAGAGAGGGGACAAGGGTGGCACCATGAGAACGCCTCTATCGGGGCCTTAAACCAAGAACCAATTCAACCACCACGTCTATTAAGGACGCCTCATCCAATACCTCCTCACCAACCGCTTCATCCACTCTTGCGCCCCACTGGCCAAATACCCTCCACTACCACCACTACAAACCTGTTTCCATCTAGGCCTCTCCTCATCCGACCATCGCCACCTCCCGCCCCAGAACAAGTTCCTTCCTCTACAAACCCATTGCCATCTAGGCCACTCCTCTGCCCCTCACCAACGTCCAACTCCACCACTATAGTCACCACTTCTCCACCTCTCACAAATCCTTCCTTTTTACCTAGGCCTCTCCTCATTCGGCCTACACCCCCTTCAACCATGCAGGCACCTCTCACACCCCCTACCATTACTTCACCAATCACCACCACTCATCAACTAACGAGGCCCCTCATAAGTCCAAACCCCAACTCCAACATTCTATCTACTTCTTCATCCCCCAACCCGACAGAGGCGTGATCATCACGAATCACGATGCTCCATAGTGGACGGATGTTCCACCACGTTTTTCCCCAAAGGGAGCTAGAGCCCGCGTAGGGGCAGGAAGAGCAAGAGCCAGAACATGAATCCATACTGGGCACACACTATGATTTGCTAAAACACTTGGACAAAACCCCAGCAAGGATTTCCATTCTGGAATTGATAAAGAGATCCATTGTTCACCAACAGGTTTTGAAAGAATATTTGCAAAAGGTGATGGTTAATGAAGATATACCAGCTGAACAGATTACAACAGTCTTGACTCCGGCATGTGACCAGCCAGCTATTACCTTCCATGAACATGAGTTAGCTCCGAAGGCGGCCAGAAAATATGCATTGTGCATTACCGTCAACATCAACAAAGTGCCAGTCAAACAATGCTTAGTGGATACCGGGGCATCGATTAATGTGTTACATCCGAGCACCTTGAAGATGTGTGGCATTCCAGACAGTCAAATTCGGCCATCCACAATTACCGTCACAGCCTATGACAACACTAAGAAGCCTCCCTTGGGGATGATTACTCTGAAGGTCGGTCTGGGTCCGGTCTCGATCACAGCAGATTTCCACATTCTAGACATGGATCCGACCTTCAATGGCATCCTAGGCCGCCCTTATATTCAAGAGCTTGATGTTGTACCCTTAACTAATCATCAATGTATAAAGTTTCCACATAAAGGGCGCATCGTCAAAGTCACTAGCATGCCCATCTTGCCGACAACTACAAACCTGTTTCCATCTAGGCCTCTCCTCATCCGGCCATCGCCACCTCCCGCCCTAGAACAAGTTCCTTCCTCTACAAACCCGTTTCCATCTAGGCCACTCCTCTGCCCCTCACCAACGTCCAACTCCACCACTATAGTCACCACTTCTCCACCTCTCACAAATCCTTCCTTTTTACCTAGGCCTCTCCTCATTCGGCCTACACCCCCTTCAACCATGCAGGCACCTCTCACACCCCCTACCATTACTTCGCCAATCACCACCACTCATCAACCAACGAGGCCCCTCATAAGGGTTCCTCCTTTGATTACTCCTCCAAACCCCAACTCCAACATTCTATCTACTTCTTCATCCCCCAACCCGACAGAGGCGTGATCATCACGAATCACGATGCTCCGTAGTGGACGGATGTTCCACCACGTTTTTCCCCAAAGGGAGCTAGAGCCCGCGCAGGGGCAGGAAGAGCAAGAGCCAGAACATGAATCCATACTGGGCACACACTATGATTTGATAAAACACTTGGACAAAACCCCAGCAAGGATTTCCATTCTGGAATTGATAAAGAGATCCATTGTTCACCAACAGGTTTTGAAAGAATATTTGCAAAAGGTGATGGTTAATGAAGATATACCAGCTGAACAGATTACAACAGTCTTGACTCCGGCATGTGACCAGCCAGCTATTACCTTCCATGAACATGAGTTAGCTCCGAAGGTGGCCAGAAAATATGCATTGTGCATTACCGTCAACATCAACAAAGTGCCAGTCAAACAATGCTTAGTGGATACCGGGGCATCGATTAATGTGTTACATCTGAGCACCTTGAAGATGTGTGGCATTCCAGACAGTCAAATCCGGCCATCCACAATTACTGTCACAGCCTATGACAACACTAAGAAGCCTCCCTTGGGGATGATTACTCTGAAGGTCGGTCTGTGTCCGGTCTCGATCACAGCAGATTTCCACATTCTAGACATGGATCCGACCTTCAATGGCATCCTAGGCCGCCCTTATATTCAAGAGCTTGATGTTGTACCCTTAACTAATCATCAATGTATAAAGTTTCCACATAAAGGGCGCATCGTCAAAGTCACTAGCATGCCCATCTTGCCGACAAAGGATATATATTCTGCAACTTCAGTGCCTTCTATATGGCCTTCCAATAAGCCTTTGCTTTCAGTGTTAGATGTTGCCGATCTGCGGCAGGACCTGTTAAAGCCTCCAATTGCTAAGCTGGCATCGACTTTCATGACACCCCTACCTTCCCAGGGGAAGAAAAAGAAGAATATGTTGAATACCCCAGGATGGAATATTTTAATGAAAATGGGGTATATGACTGGTAAAGGCCTAGGCATTAATCTCCAAGGCAGAGTTAAACCTGTCAGGCACCAGAAGATGATTCCCCGGGGTGGCCTGGGGTACAAAGGGCCAAGCAAAGACAAAGATGAAGAAGGGCCATGGGCCGTCATGACCTCCACTCTTAAAACAGACCGGCAGCCTCTTACATGGACCCTACAAACACACTTTGTAAAAAAGGGTACTCATAATGATGAGCAAACCACACTAGTTACTTCCATGCTAGATTGTCAAGATGTACATGCACGGCTACATATAAAGCCCTGGAGTCCTTACGGCCAGACAAAAGAAGAAAAATGGATGACCCGAAATGTGACTGGTACCGATGGTTCGACATGAATGGCATTACCATTGCTCTGAGCCGTCTATTCATGCCAACTGACCCGGAGTGGCCGCCATTGATTCATGAACTAATTGAAAAGCCAGCAGTGATTATTGACAAAAGGCACTTGTTGAGCAACTACATAGATACCGGGGAGTCGGATGTGCCGTATGAAGAAGGCTTCAATGTGGATAGGCTGTGGGCCGACCTTTTCTCTCTTAAATCCATCCATCCAACAATTGTTGTCCATTTGCTTGATAAAATGTTTTGTTCAGATATCCCTAGACCGCCCGCGGTCTTGATAACCTTTTCTCCAGATTTGCTTCAAGTTTCTCCCCCAATTCCCCCTTTGCTCCTCGAGCAATTTTCTAAACTCTCCATCACGCCCCCGCATGGGCAATCACTTATTCAATCTTTCGCTAATGTCTCAATCTCAACACCACCTCCTATTCCTTCCTCTCATTGCTTTGTTATTGAAAATGAAAAAAAATGCCAAAATTCAAACTCTACAATCTTCCATCTCTTTTGAAGAGACCTCCTATCTTGCTTCGGGGCGCGCCCCAATCCAAGGGCCGCTCTTTCAAGGTTCATTAGTGGACCTTCTTTTCTCCTCCGATGAGGAGGCTCCCCCTGTATCCCCTCCTGTATCCATTGCATCTTCATCTTCTTCTCCTCCACCTCATTTAGGTCGGGGTAGTTCGTCTAGCTTGTCATCTTGTTCCTCTCTCTCTCCTTCTAATAAGACTTATGGTCTAACTTTGCATAAGAAATCCAAGGGTAGGCAAATCCCCCGTAGGTTCTTGCTAGATCTAGCCAGAAGGTGCCGGGAATGCTTAGCTCCTCCCGAGTTTCTGGAAGATCCGATACTCCTGTCGGATTTAGAATGTGAGGATGTGTGTTCTTTAGATGAAGGGTTTGGTGTGTATGAAATTATGAATGATGAAGACCCTATTGAAGAGGGGGATGAAGATTACGAAGAATATGAGGATGAGGCTGATGCTTTTGCCAGTGGTATCAGAAGATTCGACGAACCATCAGCCTCTGTAGAAGAGCCTGCCAAAGAAATAAATCTGGGTACCGAGGAAGACCCTAGGATTGTCCTCATTAGTAAAAAGTTTCCGCCCTCCAAAGAGGAGGCGCTTATTCAAGTTCTTCAAGAATATAAGGACGCGTTTGCATGGAGTTACGAAGATATGCCAGGTTTAGACCCTACGCTCGTTGAACATCATCTTACACTTAAGCCAGGGTCCATTCCGGTCAAATAGCAGTTGAGACGTTTTCACCCTAACATGGCATTAAAAATGAAAGAAGAGGTCGATAAGCTCCATAAAGCTAGATTCGTTAGAGTCATCCTCTATCCTAATTAGGTGGCAAACATCGTCCCAGTCATGAAGAAAGATGGAAAGGTCCGGATTTGCATAGACTTCCAAGACCTCAACCGCGCGTGTCCTAAAGATGACTTCCCCCTCCCTCATATTGATGTGCTAATCGACAATACGGCAGGATATGAGACTCTCTTCTTTATGGATGGCTTTTTAGGTTATAATCAAATTCGCTTGGCTGAAGAAGATCAAGAGAAAATATCGTTCACTACACTATGGGGTACTTATTGCTATGTGGTCATGCCCTTCGGACTTAAGAATGCCGGAGCCACCTACCAAAGGGCCATGATGGCTATGTTTCATGAGATGATCCACATTTATATTGAGGTGTATGTTGATGACCTGGTAGTGAAATCAAGGACAAGGATTGAGCATCCCGGTGTTCTGGCCAGAGTCTTGCAAAGAGCACGGGAGTACCAGTTAAAAATGAACCCCAAGAAGTGCATTTTTGGTGTTTCGTCGGGAAAATTACTTGGATTCATTGTCAGTAAGAGGGGTATTGAGATTGATCCCAATAAGGCAATAGCAATAAGAGATATGCCTCCTCCCAGGAATTTGAAGGAAGTTCGAGGGTTGATCGGAAGGTTACAATTTATTCACCGATTTGTCTCACAGCACTCACAAAGGTGTAGGCCGTTTTACGAGCTTACTAAGCCAGGAGTCAAATTCATTTGGGATGACAAGTGTGAGGCAGCCTTTGACGGATTGAAGGATTATCTCTCAAATCCTCTTGTCTTGAGGCCGCCAATTCTAGGCAAACCACTTGTTCTTTATATTTCTGTTCTGGATGACTCAGTAGGTGTTGTTCTTGCGCAAGTTGATGAAGAAGGTAAAGAGAGGGCAGCCTACTACTTGTCAAAACTTCTCAACCCCTATGAGCATAGGTACTCAGCCATAGAGAAGACTTGTGCTTCTTTAGTCTGGGTAGTTCAGAAACTCAAACATTGTTTCTTAGCTCACGAGGTTCATCTCATCGCTCGTATGAATCCAATCAAGTTCCTTCTTAAAAAATCTATTCTCACCGACCGATTAGCACGATGGCAAAGCTTCCTTTCTCAATTTGATATCATCTACATCCAACAAAAAGTGATTAAAGGCTATGCTATAGCAGAACATCTCGCTCATCACCCTCTCCCTAGATTCGACCCTGTTCGCTCAAAATTTCCAGATGAGGAACTAATGTCCGTCAATCAGCTCGATTCGATGTAGACGTTACATTTTGATGGAGCTTTGAATTCAAAAGGGAAGGGGATTGGCATTGTTCTTCTATCACCTGAGGGTATCACTATTCCGCTTGCCTCTCAGCTTGCATTTCCAGTTACAAATAATATAGCGGACTATGGGCCCTTTTGACCGAACTGGAGGCCTCTCATCAATTCGGTGTTACCCAATTGCGGATTGTAGGTGATAGTCAGCTCATTCTTCACCAAGTGCTCACCAAGTGTCGCACGCTCAATCCTAAACTCAAACCCTATCAGGAAGTAATTTTTGCTTACGCTAAGCTTTTGACCAAATTAATCTTTGTCCATGTTCCTCGCGATCAGAATTTTCTAGTTGATGCTCTTGCTTCTTCTTTGGTTTTCCTTTCCGAAAGAGATTTTCATTCGATTATTGTTCATAAGCGTCTCACTCCAGCTGTTAAGGATCCAGCATTCCTTAGTATTAAGGAGGAGGTACTCAAGAAGGTTAAGCAAGGTGGAATTATTGAGAACAAGGAGATCATGTTGATGGATCTAGAGGAAGAATTGGATGACGAAGAGAAGCCGTGGTACTATGAAATTGCTAAGTATTGCTAGGATCAATACTATCCTGAGGAGCCACGGCCGAAGAGAAGAAAGCCATTCGAAGAGTTGCTCAGAGATACACTCTAGCTGCAGGTATGCTCTATAGAAGAGGTCTCACTGGAGTTTTGCTAAGATGCCTCGGCGATCACAAATCTTGGAAGGTCTTGGAAGAGGCGCATTCAGGAGTGCGTGGTGGCCATGTCAATAGCCAGATGCTAGCTAAGAAAATCCTTAGACTAGGCTTTATTGGCCCACTCTAGAAGAGGATTGCTCCATCTATGTTCGAAGGTGTGTAAAGTGTCAATTGCACGCCGACAAAATCCATTCTCCTGCTTCTTCACTCCATCCTATGTCTTCCCTATGGCCTTTCTCCATGTGGGCATTCGATATCATTGGACCTCTTGGTGATTCGAACCTGTCACGCCCCGAGCGCGGAAGATACCCGGATATGCGCGACGAGTTTATATCAATCATGCCAATCAGAGTAGTAGTGTATTCGACACAAAGACAGAGATGCGAAAATAGAAAGATAACCCAATCCTTATTATTAATAGGCTATTACAAATCCAATACTCTATTTAATAAAAAGAAAAGTACATAGTTGACTCAAGAAATATGAAAAAAAGACTAGATGACACTTGGAAAGCTCTAGCTCTTTCACTCTTGAACATTCCCATCCGATTGACTTCCATCGTCGTCGGACTTACCTGAAAAGTAAAAAGGGACAAACGGAATGAGCGAACGCTCAGTAGGAAATTATATCTCAAGTACTAGCAAGGGGTTTAAGTAATTACATATTTCATGAATGCAATAAAGCTATGCATGCTCGCATAAAACGACAAGATAGAGAGAGAATATATCAATAAGGTAACAAGTTGAACTAGTCATGAACTTTCAATAAAAGATAACAAGATATTCAAGCAATAACATTTAACAAGTCATGTCAAGAACTTTGGCTATCATGTATCAAGCAAGCAAGTAAATTACCCTTTTTCGGGCCACGCATTTCATTTCATGTCAAGTACTAGTCAAGTACAAGATGTGTGTGGAATGTCCAATCAAGCAAGTCAAGTACTCGGTATAATGCCAGATATCTTATCATTAAAACTCCCATGGGCACAAGTACTTTCGGGTGCTCCTCCCAGGACCAGATCGGGCCCTATATGCGCAGGCATTTATCATGTGTTTTGACATCCACTCTTATATATATAGCCAATTTTTGAATTTCAATAATCAAGCTTGTAGACATGTATGACAACTTTGACAGAATGGAGTCCAAAAATATGACAAAGGACATAGAATGACGATAATAACGGTATAATCACGATATCGATAAAACTAGGTAGAATATGGTTCCCTTAACTTGGGTACCATGACAAATCAATATGGACATTCTTTATATAGAATTGAGGTCCACATGAACAATATATCAAAGGTAAGATACCCTCATTCTTATCATAGAATTGAGGTTTACAAGAATGACATGATATGGCATGATATCATCATCCCATTAAGAATTTCTTATGATATACTCTTTGTATAATCATAAGGGCCGGTATACCATGTTTCTTTAGATTGACATGGCAAAGATCGTGTAATGGGTTTTTAGAGTACAACCAGCTCAGTCGACCTTGAGGGAATCCAAGGTACGAGGAGTCTTACGGAGGTCTCTATGACTAACTCGCTAGTCCAAAGGAACGGAATATCCAATGGAGAGCTTGTATGTCAATGAGAATTGAGTGTGATCGATAAAATAATCGTGAAACATGGGACTTTACTCACGGAGTGGAGAATAGTGCCGATATATATTATATAAATAATTGGAACCATCGGTTAACAGAATCAGGATAAAAAAATCAGTTTACAGAAAATAACGACTTAGGTAAAGTCGTTTCTCAAGTAATTAACGCCTAACAGAAGGGCGTTCATCTATTTTTCCATATTTGCAGAATTTCATTATTTCAATAATTTATCTAAAACGCGCCCTGGACAGGGGCGTTTCTTCAATATTTGACGACTATACGAGAAGGCGTCCTTTTTATTCACAATATTGGACAGGATATAATTAATTTCAGGTATTATCAAAAAAAGCGCCCTGGGCAAGGGCGTTATCTTTAATTCTATTTTTTTACAGAATATATTTTTTAGGAATTTCACAGATACGCGCCCTAGGAAGGGGCGTTATTTTTCAATTCACGCCCTGTGATGGGGCGTTAACATAGTTGGAAACGACCTAGTCTAGGTCGTGAATTCAAGAAATACCAGGAATTTACATAATCAGCAAGATTTGCACGATAATCAAGGATAACGATCATATAGTCATGACAGGAAAATTGGCAGGAATTCATATGCAGTATATTAGATTTGATGTTTCATGTTTATTAACTTTACCCGCTAACAATTATTGATTTGATGCAATTTCATGGATAATCAGTTCTTAAGATAGGTGATTAACGTTTACATGAAATTAACGCCTGTATATAGGGCGTTAAATATGAAATTAACGACCTTGTGAGGGTCGTGTCTTGTAAAATAGCGCCCTGGACAAGGGCGTCTCTTTCAAAATATTACAGAAACATAATAAAACTATATTCAACCGTATGCATGTCATGTCAATACGTATATAAGTCTTGTCTTAATTTATTTGGGCTACAGTAACTTGAGAAAACCTATCTTAAGAGTTGATTTGGAGATGAACGGATGAAGAGACGGCTACGGGATAATGGCCTGAGGAAAAGGATTGTTGGCTTTGATCGTAGAAGAAGAACACTTCTTCAACTGCAGTTGCCCTATAAGAAAGAAATGAAGAAACTGAATCAGTTTCTTTGTAATCTGAACAACACACGACAGTAAAGAACTTTTACCCGGAAGAAGAGCTCTGCTTTCTTCAGAACGTAGGGCTTCTTAACCTGTAAGAAGAGAAGCAACGAAGAATATTAATTCTTCTCATACTACGTTCATAAGGAAGAGAAACAGAAGAAAATAAGAACGTTCAGTTCTTACCGTAACAGCAGCAGTCGATCAAATAGGTTTAGGGTTTGGATCGAGCAGCTTATTTATAGGATTTTGGAATCCTAACAAAAGTAGTGTTTGATTGCGGGTAATATATCCCTAATAGAGTCCTTGCCCTATTAAATACTTACTAGATTAATATAATCCTTCCCTGGATAAGCTCCTGGGTCGAACGGTTCACGAATGGAATTAACGACTTTGGTCAGGTCGTCGATTCTTGAATTGACGACCTGCTTCAGGTCGTTTCTTAATAAGCGCCTTGTGTAAGGGCGTTCTTTTCTTTAAAACACGCCCAAGATTGGGGCGTTTCTTGGCCTTACCCTTTTTTGACGTTGGAATTTGACGCCGTGTAGTGAGGGCGTCACTTCTTGAATAACGCCTTTGATAGAGGCGTTTATTATTAAATTAACGCCTTAATGAGAGGCGTTATTTGCATCTTGGGTTTTATTCATCCATTTAACCCTCTTCTTATTATCTGTATTACTTCTGTAATATATATATTTTAATTCATTTCAAATATTCATTTATCAGGGTTGCTACAGAACCTCCTCATAAAACCAAAGTCATTGATACTCACGGCCACGGAGTACTTCACCAAGTGGGCGGAAGCAGAAGCCTATGCGGAGATCAAAGCGTCAACGGTCTGCTAGTTTATAATGAAGAACATCATTGCGAGGTTCGGCATCCCGAGTACCATCGTCACCGACAATGGACCGCAATTCATCTCTCAGGAACTTCAGGACCTCTGCAACAGGTACAACATTGCATTGCATCATTCATCTCCTTATTATCCGCAGGGCAATGGCCAAGCAGAGGCAACCAACAAAACTTTGATCAAAATTATCAAGAAAATGTGTGAGGCTAATAAATTTTCGGATTGGCCAGAAAAGCTGGTTGAAGCTCTTTGGGCCTATCGCACTTCCATTCGTACCCCTACTGGGCAAACCCCTTTCGCCCTCACTTATGGAATGAAGGCGGTAGTCCCTTATGAGATTCTCATCCCTTCTCTACGAGTACAATTGGACAAGGAGCTCCCTATTGATGAGCGTCGAGAATCACTCCTTGCTCAGTTGGAACTCCTAGATGAGAAGTGTTTGGTCGCCGCCGAGCATGCGCGAGTATATCAAAATAGGCTTTCACGTTTTTACCAAAAGAAAGTAATTGAGAGAAAATTTAAAATTGGTGAGATGGTGATTAAACAAATTTTTGTAAAACCCGGTGGACCCCGTTCAAAACTCCAACCTAATTGGGAAGGGCCTTATGTAATAAAAGACGTTTATCTTGGCAATGCTTATAAACTGATTAATGCTGAAGGGGAAGAGCTAGCTCACCCTTGGAATGGTCTTTACTTGAAGAAGTACTACCCCTAAGTCTTCGAAAAGAAAATTTTTGCAAAAAAAAGAGAAAAATTTTGAAAAAAAGAAAAAGAAAAAGGAAAAAAATGAAAGAAAATTGTAAGCTGACATAGTACATAGGCTGCAAGCCCGAAAAATCAAAAATCCTTAATTCATTCTTCAGTCTTGATAGTTTAATTTGGGGTCAATTCTCGCACACACTACACGCTTTACTCATAAAATCAAGCGGCCCAAAATTCGAGGAAAGTCAGACCCAAACTAAGAGTGTAAAAACTTTTCCTCTTCTCTTCTCTTCGGCTCACGAGAGAGAGTACGAGTCAAGGAATGCTAACCAAGCCTGCCCGCCGCCCTAGTAGGTGGAAGTCAGGGCCCAAAAGGGAACGAAATGCTTAAAGCCCAAGTACAATTAGGTCTTTATCTATTTGAGAAATTTAAAGAAAAGAGAAAGTTATAAAAAAAAAGTAAAAGCATGTCAAGAGGGCAAAGTCCCCGCAGGGAAAACCCTGGTCGTGAGCATGCATAAATAAGGGCAAAAAGAGCAACAAAATTTCCCTAAGCCGAAGACCGAACCCCAACGGGCATTAGGGTAGGGGGGAAAGATTCTCGAATCTCGATAACCCCTCGTGAGCTTCCTCGACTTATTCATCGCTTCTCCCTCCATGGTAGGTTATAAGCTCAAAGGATGACGAAGACCTACTGAGAAAGATGGACCGCAAGAGAATATGGGTAAAGGCACAAGTCAATAAGCACGTTGACCCTTTTTTAAATCTTTTAAGAAAGATTAATGAATTTAAGATAGTGATTGTGTAAGGTTTAAGACCCTTGTACTATGCTCAGCCTCATTCAAAAAAATGTTTTTTTTTAATTAACGCCTCCATTCGCCGGCGTCATTTACATAATTCATGACTTTCCTAATGTCGTCATTTAAAAAAAAACAAAAAACAAAATAAAAAAAGATGATTTTTTTTCACACCCGCCAGGCAGGCGTCATTTCATCAATCAACGGCTTTGCCAATGTCGTCATTTATAAATAAAATTAAAAAAAAGGATTTTTCAATCAACGCCTGTGTGCGAGGGCGTCATTTTTCAAAAGAAAAAAAAGAGAGAAGAAAAAATGGAAAAGAGAAATAAAGATTAAGCCTACGGCTTTCCCATTTCATTTGTTTGATTACATTTTGTGTGGGCATCTTTTATTTTAGATTTGCATCTGTGTGCTTGCATGTTACATTTCCTTATATATTTTTGTTATCCGCCTTTATTAATTAGAGGCTTGGCCCCTTGACCCGTCAACAAGGTCAAAGAAGAGACAACCCCTTGCTTATTGAGCAAGGGGCCAAGCCGAACGGATGGATTAATCTGTTTGTTTAAGTATGAATCGCAGGGTAAGAATGAACAAGAATGAAAAGTAACAAAAGAAAGCGAAAGCAAAGGCAAGTATACAAGTACACAAGTGCTCAAGGCTCAAGTAACTCAACAAAAATCTCATGTATATATATCAATGAATATTTGAGTACAAGTGTAAGGGTGGAGGAGTACAAGTAAGTCTCTCTCTCAGCTCTCGCCTCCACCCTCCTCTCTCCTACTCTCTACCTCACCCTCGTCATCCCGACGCGGTGCTCGAGGAGGAGGCATGGACCCCCGGGAAGTAGTTGGAGCTTGAACCTACTCCTCTGCCTCGCTCCTCTGCCGGAGAGAGGAACCCGCCATGAAGGTAGAGCTGGTGAAGGAGTACCCCGCGGCCCGCGCCCGCTCCCGGCCTCGCTGGAGGTGCTCCTCTGTCGCTCATAGCCGCTCCTGAGTGATGGCTACCTGGGTCCTCAAGTTTGAAAGCTCTCGCTCGCATGCTGCCTGCTGCTCCCTCTCTCGAGTCCGCTCCGCCAAGTGCAGCTCCTGCTCCCGGGCATGCTCCCTCCTCTCTACGTCGAGGAGGACTCTCAGCTCTTCCACGTCCTGAGGTAGCTCCTCCCGCTGCCTCAGTGCCCCCTCGAGCTCCGTGACTCGCTGCTCGCGGATGGCCAACTCCGTGCCGGCTAGTGTTGCTTGGGTAAGCGCCGCTTGTAGCTCTGTGGTCTACAATCAATTAAAAAAATCATTACTTCCACATTTAATTCAAACAAATTGTTATTGGCTTACCTGTGTAGCCATCGCGCGCTGTCCTACCTCAATGCAAGTGAGTGAGGCTCGGAGCTCCTCAGTCTGTAAAACACAAATTTTCATGAACACACATATAATCAAATGCATTTTTGAGTTTGAGGTTAGGCTTACCCATGTGGCGAGGTCGTGCTCTGCCGCCTCGGCACGAGCAACCGCTCCTGCAAACTGCTCTGCTAGCGCAGCCGTCTCTACACTAGCCCCCCTCGAGCTGGAGGCTCCTCTGGTCTCTCTCATTGCCACTCCTTACTGGGCACGCTACATTCATTGTGATTGTCAGTGGCTAATCATCAATAATTTAGGAATTCATATAATTAAACACTCACCAGGGTCTGTAGGTCTGCCCGTGTGGCGGCCAGCTGGGCCTCTAGGCTGTGGAGGTGGACCTGCATGTCCATTGCCGCTATGTCTCGTGCATCCTGCATTCGTCACACATGTCAGTCGCATAATAGACATAGACCATTTCCAATTAATTAAAAGAAAGTGCATTCATACATACCCCTAAGACCCTCATCTGGGGTCGGCCGGTGTAAACCTCCCAGTAGCATCGGAGGTACTCGGAGTTGTCTGCCGCCTGTGAAGTGACCTGGGTCCCGCCGCACTGCCAATCGGCGTACTGATCAGGGAACCAGACTCTCCAATCGGTCACCTTCGTGCGACCGCGCATCTTCTTGCCTATCCCACGAGGCTCTCCTACCTCGACCCACTCCTGGTGTAGGCCAAGGGTCCTCATGACCAGCCTAAGTCGTAACAACTCAATCTCGTTCAGGCAATGAACCCAAAGCTCATGCCCAAAGCGAGGTCGGCCCGCTATGACACAGGGCTGGCCCTCATCAGTCATGCCCTCGTAGGGTCTCCACACCACCTGCATTCATAAACATGCATCACATCATGTCATATCAGTCATCATATTTCATAAAGTAGGAATTGCGTCATATTTAGCATACGTACCAGTGAGGCGGGGTAGTCGCGGGACTCTCTCCGAAGAACTCGCAACTCGTAGGCAAGCGGCACTCCACTCACTAGTGGCAACCAACGCCGTGCTAGAGGGAAGGATCCCTCATCTCCGGGTCGAGGGTCGGCACGCCCCATCGGCATGTATAGGTGGCTCCACACCTGCATCCATCCATTGCATTAGTAGACATTCATACGCACAATCATATTCATAAAAGAAAATAGAAATGCATACCTGAAGAAAAGGTGAGAAGCCACTAACAGTCGTCTCTCGACCTGTCCCCGTGAACAGGTCGGCTATCAAGTGTGCCAGTAGAGCGGCTCCCCATGCATATCTGCCGATGCTCTCCAAGTCCTCGAGGATCCACAAGAATCGGCAGTTGATGATGTCGCATTTCGTCCCGAGCAATAATCTCCCGAGCATCAGGAAAAGGAATCACCTCAGATCTCGGTCCTCTCTCTCTCTCTCTGAGCTGGGTCCTGGCAATAGACGGCCCTAGCTCTCCCAATCAGCCTCTGCGAGAATTGCTCCAAAGACTCCCTTGACCTCTGTCTAGAATCACCCAACCCCATAGCAATGGTCAGGTCAGTGCGGTAGATGGTCCTACACTCGCTAGGTGTCCCTGCTATCGTCTCTAACCCTAGTAGCCTCTGTGTCAACTCGCTATAGTCGGGTAGAGTAATCCCACTCACGGCCTCCCCGTCTACCCTCAACCCAGTGATCCTAGCAACATCCTCCAAGCTGGGAACCATGTGACCCCACGGCATCAGAAATGCCCGGCTAGTCTTGTCCCATCTATCCCTAAGAACCTGGATCAGGGGTAGGTCAGGTCTCATAGGCTCTATGCTAAGGAAGGGTCTGAACCCTATAGCCTCTACCCTAGCCCTCTGAAAATCTAGGAGTCCGTAGTAGGCAGCTCGAACCTGGACCCAGGAGATCCTAGTCCTCATCAAACCCTGCCAACATAAAGCATAATTTGATATGAGTTCTATATAAGTTTCATGGATATTCATTTATTGCTTGTTCTCTGTCTGAATTGACGACCTATGTTCGGTCGTTACTTATTTAATTGACGCCCCTATGGGGGGCGCTATTTCAGAATGTGTTTTTGGTGACTTAATGAATAATTTGAATAGACGACCAACCCTGGGTCGTTGTTTGTTTAAGTGACGCCCCTGTGGGGGACGCTGTTTTGAAGATTATTTTCTGTCCCGCCAATTACCATTATGGAAATTTTAATTGACGACCACCCATATGGCCGTTGTATGTTGAATTAACGCCTCGGTGGGAGGCGTCATTTTATGGGGTTATTTAAAATAAACAGTGCACGGAATGAAAATAAAACAGAGATATATATCGAAGTAAAGAAATGGCACGGAAAATAACAGCATGATAATTTAAAAGCATGATAATTTTGAAATAAAGACATGCTACAGGGCGTGGTTTCATGAATTAATTATTTCCAGAAAAAAAAACATGGTGAATTAACGACCCAAGGTGGGACGTTGTTTGAATTGACAACACCACTGGGGGCGTCATTTCACTGAAATGCTAGTTTGGCATTCTCCCTTCACCGAAGGCTATGGAAATTGATAAAAATGAAAAAAAAAATAAAAAAAATGGAAGGGGCTTGGGGTAGGGAACCTACCTTGCTTCGCTCGGGTGTTAGGAGCCCTCCACGAAGGGGCTCGCGTGGTTGCCTTGGCTGGCGTGCCTGCCGTGGTTGCCGGAGATGGCGAGGTCGAGGGGCCGCTTCCGCCGCCGCCGGTGGTTCATCTCCTTCTTCCTCCTCGTCATCCTCTTCCTCCTTATCGTCATCTTCCTCCTCGTCATCATCTTCTTCATCATCACCTTCGTCTTCATCCCCACCGTCTTCATCGTTTCCTCTTTCTTCATTTCGTTCTTCCCCTTGTGCTTCAACCTCTTCTTCTCCGCCGTGCTCCTCCGCCAGTGGAGCCTCATCAGCCGTCGCGGGAGGGGCCTCCTCCACGGCGTGTTCGTCACCGCCGAGGTCTACCACCTCAGGGGCGGCGACACGTTGACGCTTGTGTGCGCCGCCCGCCATGGGTAGAGAGAAAGCAGAGGGGAGACAGGGAGAGATAGAGAGAGGAGTGGGAAATGGGGGGGTCGGTTAGGGTTTGTAGTAGAAGAAGGAGGAAGAAAAAGCAAATGAAGGAAGGGAAGAAAGAGGGGAATAGGGTTTAACGGTCGAAATGAATTGACGCCATGGTGGCTGTCGTCACATTATTAATTGACGGATCTGATCGAGGCGTGATTTCTAGTTCTGACGACACGAGGTCAGGCGTCATTTTATTTTGCATGGGAACTTGTAACCGTCGTCAGACGCATTAATGGGAGATTGATTGATGTGATTGGAAGTCATGATTGTTGTTTGGAATTGACGACAGCGTGTGCAGGTGTCGGTTTAATAAGGCACGTCATGAGTCAAGGTGTTATTTTTAGAAAATTAAGGAAATATTTCGAAAGGAATTTAAGGAATTTAAGTCGATTAACACCTTCGGTTGGGGCGCGAATTAATCAACGCCGGTTTGAGTAGGCATCAATTGTGGTCTTTATTTTTTAAATTGATTAAAAGAGATTGACGACATTGTTTTAGGCGTTGTTTATGGAATTGACGCCATCATAGAAGTCGCGGCTCAGAACAGAAAGCCCGAAAGCTCAGTTAAATCAGACAGAATCACATGAAGTTGGAAGCTAAGATCATATAACAAGTTTTTTGGCTCAATTAAAGAAAGATCCTTCATTTCATTTGATGAAAAGCATTATTACATTCAATGAGCCACCATGGGCCTTATCTTCCTAAGGGCTATCACATAAGATTTGCATTTGTCTTCTTCCTCTTCAACATGTGTCTTGGACCTATGGAGAAGTCCAACCTTCCATTGAGCCATAATCGTCTTGACTTCTTCTTGATCCCCACTTGAGCCTAGTTCCCTTCTCTTGAGTGGTGGAAGGTGAGAAGCTTCTTCAAAGGTATGCCGGGGAAGCCCGAGTTGTGGGAGGCACCGGTGAGCGTTGTAGAGGACGAAGTCGGTCCCGTCGATTAGTCGTAGCTCGATGTCGGAGGAGAGTCTAGAGTGAAGCTCTTGGGTCTTGAGTAACCCCGGTGTGCATGTAAAACCGTCTTTTGGCATGGTCTTGAAGTAGTTCCTCCAATCACTTCTCTTCTTTAGCTTTGGCACCCGATTAGTCACCCTCTCACCAAAACCAAGAGAATCCGTCATATATCGGAGAGGGCTCTTAGAAAAGATTTTTGAGGCTGATTGGGTTTCTTGGCATGGATCAAACTTTAGGTGGAGGTCCACCCAACAAAAGAGAAGTAGCATTGACCCATAGAGAGGCCGTCCCAAGGAAGCCGAAGTGAGTCCATTGTAGAGGTTGGCTAGCACCACCGGACCTATCCTTTTTCCTTCCCAAGTACTAGCTATGGCACTCAAGTGGCATTCCTCCAAGTGGTCTTCCATTGAAGGGAAGAGTAGAGATCCTACCATGCATATAACAAAGCCTTTCATTACTCTCTCTAACAAATCCTCATCCTCTTTGGCTTTATCCATATTCTTGTATACCCATGAGGCTAGCTTTAGAAGATTGATTCCTTTATGGGCTTTGATTTGGTTCACTAGATTTGGGTTTGGTATGAGGCTAGTAAGCATGTCATGGGCATTTATTGGTTTAGTCATACTAGCGATCTTTGACTCTTCTCCGTGTTTCATCTTCCTTAACCCAAGGAGTAGTTCTACTTCTTCTAAGAGAATGGTAGCTTCAAAGGTAGGGAAGAGGAAAGTATGAGTGTTGGGGTGCCATAGCTCTATGAGTGCTCCAATGGAGGCCCAATCTAGGTGGATATCATCATAGTGGGTAGCATGGGTAACAAGGCCGAGTAGGTGCCATCTACTAAGAAAAGACCTCATATCTAAAGAAAGTTTAGAGAGGAGTAAGGGGAGCCATTTGATTTTCAAGAACCTCCTTGGAGCCGGTATAGTTGGATAGTCCTGAAAAGGCATGAAAAAGAGAAGAATAGAAGAGAAGGCAATCAGAATTTTTGAGAGAGAAGAGGAAGAATGAAATAAAAGCTTAAAAATAAAAATAAAACTTACTTGGCCTTTGGCTATCCTCCTGCGAATGTGGCTTGCAACTTCAGAAATCCTAGAAAATCCCATCTTAAGCTTCTTAGAAGGCCCCTGCATCATCATTATCTTGTCCATCCCTTCGTTCGGTTTGAAGAAATACATGCGGTTCCCTTGTTTACTATTCTTCAGTTCTGTTGTTATTGAGTGTTTGGCTGATGCAATGTTTAGTCAGTCAATGAGTATATTGAGTGTTTGGCTGATGCAGTGTTCAGTCAGTCAATGAGTATAGCAGAGGACACATAACCTTTTATAATGATTCGGAGCTTTGGCTAGCCGTTAGAACAATCACAGTTTGAGTTTGAGGAGGAATCACTTGCTGGAGTTTTGTTTCAGAGCAGGGAACGGAGCGACAGTGAGATAGTTAACTGACGACATATACCTTGGCATCATTTCATTGATTAACGACATTCTCAGTGTCATCATTTATTTAACGCCTCTTGTATGGGCGTCATTTTCAGTCTGATTCTAAGTCTAATGGTGATCATAATTAACGCCCTCTTGGCTGTCGTCATTTATCATTCTGACGCCTCTATGCAGAGTCGTCATTTCTTGAGCTTAGACTTTAGAATTGCTTTACGGCATTATGATTATTGATAAGTGTGTATTTTTACATATTAATTCATGTTATACACATTTGTTATGAGCTTTAATACTAATAAATATGCACGTATCACACTTACTTTTAATTTAGAGTCAAATATTTAATTTTATGAAATTAAATAATTTTAATAACGATATTTACTTATTTATGCAGGCACTCGGTACGAGGGAAGTGACACGAAACAAATATAAAAAAAAGGAAAATAAACCAAAATAATAAAAGCCAAAGCCCATGGACTTGTTCAAAAAGAAAAGGAAAAAATAAGAAACAAATAATAAATTTATTTGATATTTTTAAGGGCTTTTATAAGATATATATAAATAATATATATATATATGTATACATAATATATATATATATATATATATATATATATATATATATATATATATATAGTGTGTGTGTGTGTGTGTGTGTGTGTATGTGTGTATGAGTGTGTGTGTTTGTGTTTGCAGGAAGGCACGCCCGCCTTCGCAGCGGGCACGGGCGACGAGGCGGAGGGGGAGGCGCGGTCAACGCACCTCACTCACGTCAAAAGGGGAGGGGGCGCACCGCGCCGCACCCGCGGCGGAAGGCACGCGGGCGGCGCGCGCGCCTCACGCAGGCGGCGCACCCGCGGCGGAAGGCACGTGGCGCACGGCGGCGCACGCGGCCAGGAGGAGAGAGAAAGAGAGAGAAAGAGAGAGAAATGAAGAGAAAGAAGGCTAGAAAAAAATCAGAAAAAATGTAAAAGTGTGCAACACATGTTGGCACACAATTCTGAGTCAAAAAATGACAGCAATGGGTTGTGTTTTTCAACAAAAGGGGCAAGAAATGTCAAGATGTTCACATAGGGAATGGGGTGGTGTTAACCCTATAAAAGGGGCTTCTATTGTGATGAAGAAATGGAGAGTTGCTAAGAGTTGGAAGGGGTTGCTTTGAGTTTTTGAAATTTATTCTTGTTGGCTTTAGTAGAGTTACATAGGAGAGTTAGAGGGTGTTGTTTTGAGAGCTTTTTATGTAAACTTTGTAAGCTGATGTTGTTATAATGAATGTTTTGTTTAAGCATTTAGTCCTTTCTTAGTCCCATTACTTGTTGTTTTGATCTCCATTTCATTTTCTTGTCTTCATAAACGTTGTTCATCTTTAAGTGTTCTCCAATTTCTCTTTCTATCATTTCCCTTAATTCTTTCTAGTTTGAAAGTTATTTCCCGTTTTTCTAAGTTCAGTTCTATGTGATTACTGTTCATCTGAGGTGATACCTTCTAGTATTATTCTATTTTGAAGCCTTTCCAATCCTCTTTTCACCCTAAGTTCTTCATACAAGTTGTTCTTATTTTATAGATTTATATTTTGTTCTTCTATCACTTTTTCTAATTCTTCTTCTTTTGTGAGTTATAATTAAATTTTCACTGTTCTGTCTTTAACGTTTTTACTGTTCATCCGCACCGATAGATCTTGATTTTTCACATTTTTCACTGTCTTCCTCTCATTTTCTATCTCTGTGGTCTTCATCAAACTTCTTCCTCTTTTCATTCTCTACAACTTTTAGTTCTTCTACTTCTTCTAATTCCCTCTAGATTTTAAGTTATTCTCTTCCTTCCAACCTCCTATTTTCAATATAATTCTATTGTGTTTTCAACTTGTCTTTATTCCTATTTCTATCCATCTCCATCTCTTCACAATTTCTTCACACAACCCAAGGCGATTAGTCATCTTCTAGTCATCTCGCGGCGTCGACTTCTAAGATGGAGTGATCTTCATCCAAGGCTTGGCGAGGAAACGACGGCGTTCTTCATCCATTGGCTAAAATTTCCTTCACTTTTCTCTTCTTATTCAAAGTTACAATTTAATTTCCTTTAGTGTTAATCGCATTCAAAAGACAAAAATTAGTTTTCAAAATATAAGGATATTTCCCAACTTGATCTATAAAGATTTTTTCTCCTCGTGGGATCGACCCGTATTTACCACTGTACTCGTATTTCCAAAATCATTTAAGTGAGTGAGTGCGGTTTTATCAATTTTGAAATTTGTGTGGCACGGTATTTTTAAACGACGGGTGTCGAGCGCATCAAATTTTTGGCGCCGTTACCATGGAGGAAATAATTATTAATGATTGGATATTCTTGTGTTTGATTTGTATATTTGTATATTAATTTTTCTATTTTTACTTTTACAGGAAAAAGAAAAAAATTAGAAAATCCAAGACATATTGGAAATTCGGACCTGAAATTCAAGAGAAATAATCTGTCGCAGAAAGCCAAGAAGCGTCGCTAAAGGTCTGCAAACGTGGGTATTCTGGAATTTTGAAAAATCCTAGAAAATCAAGCGTCGCTAAAGGTCAGTAAACGTAGGTATACGTCCAGTTTTTTCCAATTTCTAAAAAAAAATCTGAAAAATTCTTGAAAAATCTATAAAAATCAAAAAAATCAGAAAACACAAAAATAGCATTTTAAGTTTCATGTTGTACTAAATTTGCACATCTTTGTTATTCAATTATTTATAGTTTCTTGCATTTATCTCTTATTGAAAAAAAATAAAAAAAATCAAAACCAAAGAAATTTTTGTGCTAGCTAGATAGGTTCATTAACAAAAAAAAAACACTTGTACCAAAATAAAAGACTTCATCCAAGAATTGAAACCACACCCATCATGTTCTAGGTCATGCATCATTTAGCATATAATTTTTCTTTGTTTAATTCATGTCATTGCATTTTGAAGATTGTGAGGGGCAAGGTACGTTCTACTTATCATATTCTGACATGCATATTGCATAAGAACCCCTTGTTTGAAATTGTGGTGTGCATTTCGTTTCAAAATATTCTAAGAGCACTACCTTTAAATAACATAAGGTGGGGAATTCATCACCCTTACTTAGCCCACAAACCACATTTCCCTTGCATATCCGCATGATCTACGTCATAAATAAAAGTCAGTAGACGTTGGCCCTAGGATCACACTGTGGTTCTTGTGTTATTTGGGTTTACCCTCTTCTGAAAACCGGTGCCTAAGTCAAGACGATCGGACGGCAAACGCCTTAAGCAGGCTAGTGGTTTGACATAATTAAGTCCCTACGAAAGTAGGGGGAGCCTCCCACTACCCCACCCCTTACCTGGCTATTGGACATACTGAGGGTGAACTTAAGTTTCACTTTAATCATTTTATGAAACCCCATTTGTAGGTTTAGGACACATCTAGGTCATTAGGGTAATTTGTGTGATAACTTGTTTATCTTTGCATAAAAGAACAACAAAATCAAAATGAAAAAAAAATAATAATAAGAAAAGAAGCATTCTCTTCTCTCTTTTTCGTCTTAGTGTGTCAAAATAAAAAAAATCAGCATAAAAAACAATTTTTTTTTCTCCTTTGGTCCTAGTTTATGCAAGGAAGGAGATCTCTACACCCATCTTTGCTAGGACCCATAGGAGAGATTGAGAGGTTAGTGCATTCTAGAACTCACCATCAACCTAACCTCATGGCGGATCACAACCAAAATCAACAAATTCAACAAGCTACTCCTAAGCAAATGAAGGAATGTTTTCTTCCAAATCAATACCAACCTTCATTTTATACCCAAGCACCTCAAAATCAAGCAGCCCAATATGAAATCAAGTCCAGCACCATTCAAATGTTGCCATCTTTCTATGACAATACCAATGAGGATCCCTATAGACATCTGGATGAGTTCCTCCAGATTTGTTCAACTGTGAAAATCTCAAATTTTTCTGATGATGCTCTCAGGTTGACCCTTTTCCCATTCTCTCTCAAAGATAAAGCCAAATATTGGTTAGGAGCCTTGGGAAAACCCATAGACACATGGGCAGAAATGCAAAAGGAATTCTTAAAGAAATTGTACCCCATAGGGCGAACCAATACCATGAGGAGAGCGATAACTGGATTTTCATAAAATCCTGGGGAACAAATCCATGAGGCATGGGATAGGTTGAAAGATTTGTTAAGAAAATGTCCAAATCATGGTTTGTCAAGATGACAAATAGTTCAAGCATTCTATGAGGGATTGACTGATAGTTACAGGCAAATGGTGAATGCTTCATGTGGGGGGGCTTTTATGAGTAAGAGCGAAGATAAGGCATATGATTTATTTGAAATGCTCAGTAAAAATTCAATTAGTCATGCCTCGCTCTCATCCTATGAGAGAACGATTGGGCCGGCTAAGAAGGGTGGGCTTTGTGAAGTGAAGAGCCAAGTTGAGTGTGAGAACAGGATGGATATCAATGCCTTGACTCAGAAATTGAACAAAATAGAATTGTTGGCACAGAAGATAGAGAATGTTGATCTCGTAGCTCAAAAGCTAGATCAATTTCTATCTAGGCAGGAACCTTCTTCTTCAGGTCCTCGACCTCAACCATTCTTAGCTCCCAGTCATGACGAGATCTGTGCTCTTTGCTCTATCCCCGATCATGTGGTAACTGATTGCCCCACTGTAGCCAAGCTTTTCCCATTCATCCAAGAACAAATCTTTGCTGCTCAGGGTGTCTCTTGGCCTCCTTATGATCCTTATTCCAACACCTACAATCCAGGCTGGAGAAACCACCCAAATTTTTCTTGGAAATCCCAACAAGGTTCATCTACCCAACCTAACCCCTCTTTCCAAAAATAACCTTTTCAAGATTAATCTCACCAACATTTCTCTCAATCCACTACACCTTTCCAGCAATATTCTCAACCTCCTTTTCAGCATTCTCTGGCCCCGTACTATCAACATTCTGCTCAACATTTTCAAAGCCAGCACCATCAATATCCTTCAAATCGTTTTCAAGTTCAAGTTTCCTTCCAACCTCCTCCGCAACCTCCACAGCCCATTTTTAATGAAAAATTTGACCAACTCTAACAACTCATTCTTTCTCAGCAACAATCTATTACTAAGTTTGAAGGTCAGATCGGACAATTAGCAGCAGAAAATGTTAGGAGAGAGGTAAGTCAGCTTCCTAGCCAACCGGTGACTAATCCTAGGAACCAACCTCCAGGCTTCCCCCAAAGAGCTCCTATTCTCCCTCAACCAAACCAACCTCAGCCTCCTCCTCCTATGGGCCCTTAATTTGAGAATGCCAAGGCTATATCTACCCTCAGGAGTGGGAAAATTTTAGATGACCCTTATCAGGCTAGGGGAGTTAGCAATAGTTCGGGCCAAGACACCCAAGAGGAGAATGATGAGGAAGAGGAGCCCGTGATTGTTAATGAAATAAAGAAGCCGGCAGGTGAAGAGAAGAGGCTAGATAAAGGAAAGGTGAAACTTGATGAAGGACCCCAATACTATATGCCTAAGGTCCCTTTTCCCGATGCCCTAAAGTTGAAAGCTCACAAGAAACCGCCGGTACAACAAGAAGAATTAGTGGAATTGTTCAAACAAGTGAATATCAATATTCCACTTTTAGATGCAATCAAGCATGTGCCGGCATATATAAAGTTTTTGAAAGAGCTTTGCACTCCAAGGAGGGAGCCAAGGGCGGTAACTCAAAAGGTCCGCTTGTCTGAGGATGTGAGTGCTGTCGTAATGAATCATTTACCCAGAAAATTGAAGGACCCCGGAGCCCCATTAATCTCATGTGACATAGGTGGAGTCACTTTTGATCGAGCCTTGCTAGATTTAGGTGCTAGCGTAAATCTTTTGCCCACCTTTATCTATGAGCAATTTGATCTTAGTGAGTTAAAACCCACTTCTATCATCCTTCAATTGGTGGATAGATCAGTGAAAACACCAAGAGGACTGTTGGAGGATGTGATTGTAAAAGTGCATGATTGTTATTTCCTGGTGGATTTTCTCATTTTAGATATGGCCTCGACCCAGGATCTAAAACATACACCTATCATTTTAGGACGTCCATTTTTAGCTACGGCTAAAGCCAATATAAATTGTGCCACGGGAATGATGAATATATCATTTGGAGGTGAGAAAGTTGCATTGAATATTTTTAAGGCTTCTCAATACCCGGACCATTAAGAAGAATGCAATATTATTGATATCTTTGAGGAAATGATTGATGAAAGTCCGGAGGACATCAAGGACACCCTAGAAGAGGGTAGCATGCTTCAGGATTCTCCTCTCTCTTTCATACCCTGGTCTAGGGTAGAGTCACTCCCTCCATTGCAATCCAAACCTGCGCTTCCATCTCTGGATCATCCGCCTACTCTTGAACTGAAATCTCTGCCGGATTCTCTTAAGTACGCTTATCTGGGTCCTAACCAAACTTTGCCTGTCATCATAGCCTCCAACCTCACTTCTACTCAGGAATCTCAACTCTTAAATGTCCTTAAGGAGCATAGGGGGGCAATAGGATGGTCGGTGACAGATCTCAAGGGCATCAGTCCGGATGTCTGTATGCACCATATCTACTTAGAGGATAATGCCAAGCCGAGCAGGGAGATGCAGCGTCGACTGAACCCGAACATGAAAGAGGTAGTCAAGCAAGAGGTGGTGAAGTGGTTGGATGTTAGGATTATATATCCCATCTCTAATAGTAAGTGGGTCAGCCCTACACAAGTTGTTTCAAAGAAATCTGGGCTGACTGTGACTAAAAATGAGAAAGGTGAGGAGGTGGCAATGAGACTACAAACGGGATGGAGAATCTGTATTTATTACAAAAAATTGAACTCCATGACAAAGAAGGATCATTTCCCTCTCCCGTTTTTGGATCAAATTTTGGAGAAATTGGCTGGGCAAAAGTATTTTTGCTTTTTGGATGGATATTCCGGGTACAATCAAGTTGCAGTCTACCCGGAAGATCAAGAGAAAACTACATTCACGTATCCTTATGGCACGTTTGCTTTCAGGAGAATGCCGTTTGGACTTTGCAATGCCCCTACCACCTTTCAGTGGTGCATGATGTCAATCTTTTCTGAAATGGTAGGAGAATTTTTAGAATTTTTCATGGATGATTTCTCAGTTTTCGGAGACTCATTTGCTGGTTGTTTGAAGAATTTGTAAAAAGTGTTGGCACGATGTATTGAATCTAATCTGGTGCTTAGCTGGGAGAAAAGTCATTTTATGGTACAAGAAGGCATTGTGTTAGGCCATGTTATTTCCGAGAGGGGAATAGAGGTAGACAAGGCTAAGGTTGATCTGATTTCTAATCTTCCTCTCCCTTCGTCTGTCAGGCAAATCCGATCTTTTCTTGGCCATGCGGGTTTTACAGAAGATTCATTCAGAACTTATCTTCCATTACTCGCCCGCTCACTAAGCTGCTAGCCAAGGACACTCCATTCCACCTAGATGAGTCTTGTCTGCCGGCTTTTCATTCTCTGAAGGCAGCTCTGACCCAAGCTCCGATTCTTCAATCACCAGATTGGTCACTGCCATTCGAAATCATGTGTGATGCCTCGGACTACGCCATAGGAGCTGTCTTGGGGCAGCGAATTGATAAGAAACCTGTGGTGATCTATTATGCAAGTCGCACTCTCGTAGATGCTCAATTGAATTATACCACCACAGAGAAGGAACTTCTGGCTGTTGTTTTTACCCTAGAGAAATTCCGATCATATCTTTTAGGGGCCAAAGTTATTGTGTATTCTGATCACGCTGCTTTGAAATACCTGCTCACCAAGAAGGATGCTAAACCCCGTCTGATTTGATGGATTCTATTACTGCAAGAATTTGATCTAGAAATCAAAGACAAGAAGGGGTTAGAGAATGTGGTGGCTGGTCATTTGTCCCGAATAGTGATACCCGAGAGTGCTCCCATGTCTGATTCTTTTCCAGATGAACAACTATTATCTATCTCTTACATCTCAACCCCATGGTACGCTCACATTGTCAACTTTTTGGCAGTAGGACAAATCCCGGGTGGGTGGACTCAGCAGGAGAAGGATCACTTCTTTGCTAAGGTCAAGCACTATTTTTGGGAGGACCCGGAACTGTTTTATATAGGTCCTGATCAGATCATCAGAAGATGTGTCCCAGAGGAAGAACAACAATCTGTACTGAATTTTTGTCACACTCTCGCTTACGGAGGACACTTCTCAGGAAAGAAGATTACGGCTAAGGTGTTACAAAGTGGATTTTATTGGCCCACTTTATTTAAGGATGCTTATGAATTTTCAAAAACATATCTGAGGTGTCAAGCTGTGGGTAATATTTCGAAGAGAGATATGATGCCGCTTAATCCCATTCTGGTTGTTGAAATCTTTGATGTCTGGGGAATAGACTTCATGGGACCGTTTCCACCATCCTTTGGAAATGAATACATTTTGGTGGTGGTCGATTATGTTTCAAAATGGATTGAAGCTGTAGCCACAAGGACCAATGATCACAAGGTAGTGATGAAATTTGTTCGCAAGAACATTTTTTCTAGATTTGGATGTCCCAGGGCTTTGATTAGTGATGGGGGTTCGCATTTCACTCACTCCCAATTTCGAGCTTTGCTCAAGAAATATGGAATCACTCACAAAATTGCCACCATATATCATCCCCAAACCAGTGGTCAGGTGGAGATATCCAATAGGGATATTAAGAACATTCTGCATAAGACAGTTAGGCCGGATAGAAACGACTGGTCTGAGAGATTGGATGATGCACTATGGGCCTATAGAACTGCGTTCAAAACTCCTATTGGAATGTCATCCTATCGCCTTATCTTTGGTAAAGCCTGCCACTTACCTGTCGAGCTTTTTTTTTTTTTTTTGGAAACCCTGCCTAGAGTTTGATGGGAGAATGCACCCTTTGACTTAACTCAAGCAGGAACCCAACGAGTCCTACAACTCAATGAACTGGAGGAGCTAAGAAACGAAGCATATGAAAATTCTAGGATTTATAAAGCAAAAACCAAGGCTTTCCATGATCAGCATATTCACAGGAAAACTTTTCAGGAAAATCAAAAGGTTTGACTTTTTAACTCACGGCTACGCTTGTTCCCCGGTAAATTAAAATCAAAATGGGATGGATCGTTCATAAGGCATTTGACCATGGAGCCGTCAAAATTTTGAATCCCCAAAATGGTCATATCTTTACTGTTAACGGTCAAAGATAAAAACCTTACTTGGAAAATGAGCTGTTATCACCAAAAGAATCCATAGCATTATGTGATCAGGAATGAATTCCTTTTGAGCTTTCATGCGTCTGGCTGAAGATGGTAAACTTAGCGCTTTTGGGAGGCCACCCACGATTTATGTGATTTGATATCTAGTTTTAGTGTGTTTCTTTTTCAGTTGTCAGGCCAAGACGAAACGAAACCCTCGTCATTTTGTCCTAACCATCAGGTTGTATCCTTCCATCCCAACCATATTATCTATTTACTTGTTCTCTGATCTGTCTAATGCTTATGCCATTGAGGACAATGTCATTTAAGTTGGGGGGGGAGCATCTTCAAATTTTTTTCTTGCAATCTTGTATTGTCACGCTAAACAAAAGTTTTCCCCATTTGGAGTTTCCTGATTCATGCTTCTATTGAAAGCGATTCTAGAATAGAAAAGACTAGGGAAAAGGATGATGGACAATTTCTTTAATCTAGCCATGGAAAACTGATTTAAAAATCTCTTTAAAGTTCATGTGCACTTTAGAAAAATGAAAATCACTTTGCACGCTAATGAAACAAGAAGGACAAGCCTTCTGCTATTTTAGACATACTGTCTGATATTCTGCACTTCTTGAAGAAGAGATCTTTTATAAGCTTTCTGCCATGTTATCCATTGAAAAATCTTTTTTGAGAAAAACACCATGAAAAATATTTCGATTCTGAGTAACCGAGCCTACTTCACCTAAGACGTGTTGAGATTCGCGTCAAAAGGAAAAGGGAACCTTGATCTGTATAACCGGGCCTACTTCACCTAAGACGTGTTGAGCTTCACGTAAAACAGTGAATGGTAGTGCAGCATCATGTGTGTATAGCAAAAAAAAAGAGAGAAAAAAAATATAGATCCCAAAAGGGACAAACGTAATAAGGTAGACAAAAGCTATTATGCTTAATGCTCTGATTTAGAAGTGCAGAGTTGAAAGACACTTGCTTGTAATAGTAAATGGGGGACGCAATTATCTTCGCTGTAGACTTAGCATTTCAGATGCACAAGTGCTATTAAACTTTAAGATGACTTCTTGATCATGTACCTTAATTTCCAAATCTATGGATCGTGTGTGTTAATGCTTCCAGATTCCTAATCTTTAGTTGACTCTATGAAAGATGATCTAGAAATGAGGCATGAACTTTGTAAACTCTTGTTGGTCTTAAAATTTTTAATTGTTTACATTGCTAAGGGACTAGCAATGAGTAAGTTGGGGGGTGTGATAAGTGTGTATTTTTACATATTAATTCAGGTTATACACATTTGTTATGAGCTTTAATACTAATAAATATGCACATATCACACTTACTTTTAATTTAGTGTCAAATATTTAATTTTATGGAATTAAATAATTTTAATAATGATATTTACTTATTTATGCTGGCACTCGGTACGAGGGAAGCGATAAGAAATAAATATTAAAAAAATAAAATAAAATAAAATAATAAAAGCCAAAAGCCCATGGACTTGTTCAAAAAGAAAAGGAAAAAAATAAGAAACAAATAATAAATTTATTTGATATTTTTAAGGGCTTTTATAAGATATATATAGATAATATATATATAGATATACATAATATATATATATATATAGTGTGTGTGTGTGTGTGTATGTGTGTGTGAGTGTGTGTGTGTTTGTGTTTGCAGGAAGGCGCGCCCGCCTTCGCGGCAGGCACGGGCGACGAGGAGGAGGGGGAGGCGCGGTCAACGCGCCTCACGCACGTCAAAAGGGGAGGGGGCGCACCGTGGCGCACCCGTGGTGGAAGGCACGCGGGCGGCGCACCCGCCGCGGAAGGCACGCGGCGCACGGCGGTGCACGCGGCCAGGAGGAGAGAGAAAGAGAGAGAAAGGAAGAGAAAGAAGGCTAGAAAAAAATCAGAAAAAATGTAAAAGTGTGCAACACATGTTGGCACACAATTCTAATTCAAAAAATGACAGCAATGGGTTGTGTTTTTCAACAAAAGGGGCAAGGAATGTCAAGATGTTCACATAGGGAATGGGGTGGTGTTAACCCTATAAAGGGGCTTCTATTGTGATGAAGAAAGGGAGAGTTGCTAAGAGTTGGAAGGGGTTGCTTTGAGTTTTTGAAGTTCATTCTTGTTGACCTTAGTAGAGCTACATAGGAGAGTTAGAGGGTGTTGTTTTGAGAGTTTTTGATGTAATCTTTGTAAGTTGATATTGTTATAATGAATGCTTTGTTTAAGCATTTAGTCCATTCTTAGTCCCATTACTTTTTGTTCTGATCTCCATTTCATTTTTCTGTCTTCACACAACTTGTTCATCTTTAAGTGTTCTCCAATTTCTTTTTCCATCATTTACCTTAATTCCTTCTAGTTTGAAAATTATTTCCCATTTTTCTAAGTTCCGTTCTATGTGATTACTGTTCATCCGAGGTGATACCTTCTAATATTATTCTATTTGAAAGCTTTTCCAATCCTCTTTTCACTTTGAGTTCTTCATGAAAGTTGTTCGTATTTTATAGATCTACATTTGGTTTTTCTATCACTTCTTCTAATTCTTCTTCGTTTGTAAGTTATAATTAATTTTTCACTGTTCTATCTTTAACATTTTTACTGTTCATCCGCACCGATAGATCTTGGTTTTTCACATTTTTCACTGTCTTCCTCTCGTTGTCTATCTCTATGGTCTTCATCAAACGTCTTCCTCTTTTCATTCTCTACAACTTTCATTTCTTCCACTTCTTCTAATTCCCTCTAGATTTTAAGTTATTCTCTTCCTTCCAACCCCCTATTTTCAATATAATTCTGTTGTAGTTTTAACTTGTCTTTGTTCCTATTTCTATCCATCTCCATCTCTTCACAATTTCTTCACACAACCCAAGGTGGTTAGTCATCTTCCAGTCATCTCACGATGTCGACTTCCAAGGCGGAGTGATCTTCATCCAAGGCTCGGCAAGGAAACGGCGGCGTTCTTCATCCATTGGCTAAAATTTCCTTCACTTTTCTCTTCTTATTCAAAGTTGTAATTTAATTTCTTTTAGTGTTAATCGCATTCAAAAGATAAAAATTGGTTTTCAAAACATAAGGATATTTTCTAACTTGATCTATAAAGATTTTTTCTCCTCGTGGGATCGACCCGTATTTACCACTGTACTCGTATTTTCAAAATCATTTAAGTGAGTGAGTACGGTTTTATCAATTTTGAAATTTGTGTGGCATGGCATTTTTAAACGACGGATGCCGAGCGCATCAATTATTCATGAACTTAAGTGCTGTTATATCTTGATGAAATTGCTTATGTCATGCACTTATGATCATATTTCGAGCTTTACTAAGCTAACGATCTTTTATGAGCTAATGATTTTTGAGCACAGAAGGCGCAGTCCATGCAGGTCTTGAAATGGTTGGATTTATTCCACTGGTAACCTCATTCCATCCTTTGTATCTCTCCTATATGCATTTTTACTATATGGTACTCTACGATGTTATAGCATATCAACGACCTTGTGGTTCTGATAAACCTGGAATTTGAGTTCCCCTTCACCAAAAACAGTGATAATTCTAGGGGAGTCTTGATCACATGGATAGGCCATTGGGTTATCTATGGTTTGGGACGACGGTTCCACTTTCTGAGATGATGCATGGATAAACGGGCTTCGACTTAGTGTCAACTTAGAAATCTGGATTCCTGATCAAGTCTGGATGGTTTAGCAATATTATCCTTGATTATCTTCTATTTTAGTTTGTTTTAATTTTTCTTTTAGCCCAGCATGCATCATGTAGGACTTTGAACTTTAATGATGAAAATCCTCATATTGCGCCAATAATGAGGGTCACTCGCTCTTAATTGAGCTGACATGAGATATTCCATTCAAAATCTAGTACTAAGTTCTCCTTGAAGCTGCTTAGGCTGGTTCCTTGAAAGCATTCATTCGCTGGATCCTTATCTCAATTCATTTTATTTTCTTGCAAAACCACCTTGGTTGTAGCACATCCACATTGGCTGGTAACAGCTCTCTAATGGTATCTTTCCTTCTGTGCCCTCGTGCACATTTTTGTTTATTAGTTTAGTTCCTTCATCCAGCTGATCATTGCTTTCTCGTAATCATCCGAGATTGTTTCATTCAGAATCCTGTAAAGATTTTCAACACTTTCTGTCGGAGGCGTGTCACATCACACCTTGGCATCTACTTATCAGTTCGTTCCCACTTCATTCCGCTTGTTACACTTTCGCTTCATTCCATCTCACTCCCTTGTAAAGTAGACGCCAAGGCGGGGCAGCTGTAGACATGCCAAAATCGATGCTTTGATGAGTAAATCTCATGTCACCACGTGACGCCCCAAAGTGGACTTCAATATTGGCTTAATATGAAGTTTTATCTGATTATTTGATAATTTTTTCATAATAATTGTAATTTCTTGGCATTTTTCTTTAATAATTGCAATTAACGCCTGGAGGAAGGGTGTCACTTAATTGACGACCTGATGAGGGTCGTGGTTTAATAAATAAACGACTGTTCTCGCAGGCGTTGTTTCCTGGATTTTACGAATCCTAAACAAAATAAAATTCAAAGAATTGGTGTCATTCTCTAAGGCGTTGATTAATTGACGCTCATTCGAAGAGGCATCATTTCTATTTTTTTAAATAAGGAAAGTCCTTTATTTCTATAATTAAATCCAGGAATTAATGACTTGATGGCTATCGTCATTTCAAATAACGCCACGATTCAGGTCGTCATTTTCACTTCCGATTCCTTTGCATCTGCTACCTTCCAGTAATGATCCTTTCCCCATTTTACACCTAGTGTTCTATTGGGAAGAGGGGTCTTTGTTGGAGGATTGATTGCCTTGTTTTAATCCTATTGATACAAGGAGTTTTGCCTTATAAATACCCCCTTGAATCCCTTATGCGCGAGACAGTGAACGAAGAGAGCAACAACAGGAGAAAGTTAACAGAGAGAAGAGTCTTCCCTTTTTTTCGCTGGTGCGCCTCCAAGGTTTTTTTTCGTGGGGACCTTCTTCTTCCAGGCGTTCTTCTTCCCACGGGCATCATCTTCATCCGGCGGTTCATCATCCTACTGCAACCGCTGCGGCTTTTTGCTTCCCTCCCTTTACTGCTGCACAAAGCAGCATGGATTCTACTTTAGTCTTTGGTTTTAGTTTTTCCATAGCATCGTACGCACCCCTTTCTTCCAACTATCTTTGTTAGAGGAAACTATTAGCACATCATACTACGTTACTTGCCTTGCATATCATATCATCCATAATCCCAACCTAGTTACTCCTTCTTAAGGGGTTTAAAACCAAAACACACAAGGTCTGTTAATGCTTAATTTGATTGATTCTATATTTTTAGAGCATTGATACTACACGTCTTTTGGCTAATCCATATCTTCGTTTGTTTGGTGTGTTTTCTTTCAAGGGTAATCATGCTACAAACCCCCCTCATCGGCCGGTCGGTAGAAGGAGGAAGGAAGAACTTGCAATCTCACCTGCTCCATACAAGGTACATGCGATCATCTTTATATTTTTGAGATAACCCCCCTGGCGATCACCCTCCTTTGAGCATCGCATGCTCATTCCCCTTTTTTTCCTTATGTCCCACATATTTTAACACATTTCTCCCCATTTCCATTTTAAATCATTTTCTTCTCTTTAAAATGTCTATGTGACACCGTTCACAATGTCAACCACTGGGTCACACTGGGTTGACCAGAAACCAATAATGACTCTGAAGCATCACGGAACACTGCTTGATATAATGGCACTCCCGGCTACCTCACAACATGGTCATCGCCCTCATAAGACGTCCAAGACATCCACGGGACTATGGGCACGCCACAAGGTCAAGCCAAGACAAATGGAAGCCAAACATCGGGAAAACAGGACAATGGGACTAAACGGTCACCTGCATGACCGCCAGGAAGACCAAGCGGTCAGCCCAAGGGGCGCTAGCCAACCAACTATAGAAACACAGGGGCATGCGGTCTATCGCAAGACCGCACGAAGATGGTAGTGGTCCTCCATATGACCGCTAGACCCAGTCAACCCCCGAACCGACTAAAAACAGTCAAACAGCTTAGCGGTCGCACAATGGACCGCTAAGGACGCTAAACGGTCAAGGCTAGGACCGCTAGCCCACCCGACTTAAAACTATTGAACTGACATAAACGATCAGCGGTCGTCTCTCAGACTGCCAATCCCAGCTTAGCGGTCTATTGCACGACCGCGAAGCAAAACCGACATACACAACCCCCCTTAGCGGTCTATCATGCGACCGCTGTCAGAGAGTAGCGGTCATCCATTCGACCGCGGGCCAGAAGAAATGGTCTATCGCACGATCGCGAAGACCTGAACCGACATACTGTTCAAAAAGCAGTAATGGTCACCCAAGGACCACTAAAGGAATAAAAACAATCTCTGGTAAGACCACTAAAGCGTTACGGCGGGAAAAATAGAGGAATGGTCGAATCCGACCGTTCCAAGCCCCATTCGCTTCTAAACGAAGGGGAAACAACCCTAAACGCAATAAAAGCCTTCCACAGACCGGAAGGGATCATTTTGACACCAAAAACATAAGAAACGGGCAATTCTATCAAATCGACCCAAAATGAGTCACATGGGTTCCCGGGCTTCTACTGGTCCCAAACGATAACCAAACGCAATGAAACTAGTAGAAATGGAATGCTGACATTACAGGGGTTCAAACGAAACTAATCTAGCAAGAAATCGTCGTCGAAATAGGCGAACTCGTCTTACACCCCCCAAACATGCTTTCACCCAAAACGAGGTAAAATCCACTCGTTCTCGCACGGATTAGCCCGAAATCACGGGGGAACCCAGAAGAAGAGTACAGCATCCATCTCCCTACCTCCACCTAAGTTCTAGCGCGCCGAAGTGACTAAACCATGCCGAAATCGATCAAACGAACAAAACATGTCGGCTTTGAATCCACCGAGGGATCGCGCCAACGCCACGCTCCATTGGTTGCCCCATCACACGCCAGACCAACTCCACGACATCCCTGCCTCGTCCACCTCGCCACAGTCGCGCGCCCCGCGGAGAGAGGAGAAGAGAGGAGAGATAATGGGAGAGAGGAAGTGCAACGGCGGTGAGGAGAGAAGAAGGAGAAAGAAAGAAGAAATAGAAATGAAATTAGGAAATTTTGTAATTTTTGAAAAATCTGATTTTTAGCCTGAAAATTAACTAATTCAGAAAAATACGAAAAAATAGTTTAAACGATCCTCAAAAAGAATGCAACGCATCTGTAGCGTCCTCGAGTCGATGAACTCAACAATAAACTCACCACGGGGTTCTGTAACTAGTACGAGAGAAAAACCCACGCGGATCGTGAAACAAAACTCGACCCATAAAAGTGATCCGAAACTCTCTGATAAAGATCCGAAAGGCCCAAGATATTATAGTCCACCCCCCTTATAGGAATTTCATCCTCGAAATTCAAGGAGCTAATAAGTGAACAAGGGAAGAACAACTGAAACGTTGGCTACGCTCTCCAAGCATCAGCCAAGCCTCAAAACATAAAACACGATAACACGATTCTCAAAAAATACAATTCAGAGGAACACTGACAGACCACAATCACACGCACACGCTCTGGATCTCAAGACATATCGATCCAAAGAAAAAGCACGGCACCCAAGTGAACACAAGTTCGCCACCTCCGAATTAAGGCAACGTCACTTCCGTCTCATAGGGAAAAGAGACACGACCCATCCCACCAAAATAGCTACCGATAAAACACACGGCAAACACACCAAGCATCACCTTAAACAAAGAAACATAGTCCTCAGTTGACAGCTCGAAATCATCAGCTTCCGCGCCAAAAACAATAATAAAACCTGGCACACATAACGCCAACGATAGCACTGGACCATGAGCACAATCAAGTCAGTCGTCACTCAGACATTACATCTGATTCGAGTCTCATGCTAATTCTACCATGATAGAAGAGTACAGCAAAACCAACTTACAAGACCTCGGTCCACACCATGCCAAATCAGACTCACAGGGAATTCCTCCCAAGCTGAACACAACTACCAGCAAACAACAACGACAACAATAACACTTGCAGAATCCCGGCTCCGTACTGAACATAGAACTACGGAACACAACTGCAAGCTGGGTCACATCAATGCACAATTACAGCTGAACACACAGCTAACATGCACAAGCCATGCCACAAATAGCTCACCGATCAAGGACCCACAACAACAACAATGACAATCTTGGGGAATGTATCTCGAGGACTGTGATCACATCCCGAGAGCACGACATCCAAGAAAAAAATATAAAGGAAGGAAAGGGTACCTAACCCGCAAACATGCCAACAGATTCCCTTAATCCTCACACATGTCAGTTCCAACAACCATAAAACCTCTAGCAACGGTATGGCAACCAACAACATCAAGGCACACATAGCAAAGACGAAGATACACCGAGGAAACAGACTTCTCAGTTGGTCAGAATCTTCCAACCAAACGATCCTCGACCAGTGGGTTATCAGCCCACATGCTTTCACTACACGCTCAACACATGCACACAGGCGTCAAGGACAACTCGGCATCCGCATCTCAGTACACACTCGGCGCCATCACAATATACGAAAGTGCAATATACCACGCCTCAAGTACTGATCCTGCTAACAACCGATCACAAGTCGCCAAAGTGCAAACCAAGAAGAGCATCAGCTTCAGCACAAAGAACACCTGTATCAGCTTATCCTTACATCCTGGAATGATTACTAAACCTTCGCATCACAACAGCCGCCAAACATGACACGTCGGACAGGGTGCTCAACGGCCCCCAAACACAAAATCTGGGTCCAAAGCCAAGCAACAGTCGAACAAAGAGCAGATCAGGCTCAGAATTAATACTGTCCACACTTAAGTAGACACAGGACAAAGGCTTCACCAAAACAGCACTTCCAAGGCTTACCTCAAAAAGACGCCACCAAACAAGTGGAGAAGAATCAAGCTCGATCAATAGTAGCTCCCAAGGAAGGAAAATCCTAGGTTCACCCGAGCATTCTTCGAAACAAGGCATCTAATCGAATACTTCGACACAAGCTTAACACCTCAGGGGCTGATCAAATCTCAAACTAGGATGACCAAAGAAACATAGGAATGTGCACGGCCATCACACCAACGAGAAAGTCAGCAGCCACCTGAACAAATTATAGAAAAATCTCAAACGCTGCACTGCAGAATCACGCCTGCCGGCGAACTCTGCCAAGTACGGCATAACCTAGACAAACATCATGACAAAAAGAAGAGCACTCCGTCACATCCTGACGAGTGCAGAACTATCTCGCACAGTGCCAACACAGCACGCACAAGACCACAAACGGAAACAGAGCAACAAACAATCGCAAAACCATTGCCAGCTGCCGACTGTACTGGACCTTAAGGACTATGAATATTGCAATATCTTGAATTCCCATGTACCTTACACACAACACACCTCTGATACCATCTGTGATGACCCAGGGTCCGGATACCGGGTAAACCCGATAACACTTGGATCCTGCGAGGCCTCCCAAGAGCGGTAAAGCTCCGAAGGGATAAAAGGAGTGTGTGTGGTACATTGAAGTCCCATATAAAGCAGTAAGCAATTAATATTTCAATGGTCAGGTTTGCTAAAGTAGCGAAAATAAAATTTCTTTTTCAATTAACAATTTAAATTAACAAAGTCCAGTCCAAATTAAGACAAGTATAGTCCAACAGAAAAGAGAACGTACCCTCAACGTCGGGGGAAGCCCGACGCAGGCAACGCTGACAACTACGAACTGACGCACCGCGCCATGAACCACGAGGAAGAAGAACGACCACACCTGAAAAGTAGGGGTGAGCCTCGTGTCACTGGCTCAGTAGGGGTCACGCAGATCCCCACTGGAAACAACGCAGTAACACGCTAAACAACGCTAAACAGTAAAGCAGGAAGAATAGAAGTAACAGCAGTACTAACTACAAAAGTAAAGCTGTAAAAAGTAGTAGTAAGCAAGAGTAAGAACAGCTACAGAAAGAGTAAAGCTGGACTAACCAGAAACACGGCCGTCGATCGAACCACGGCTCCCTAAGCTACTCCAAACGGCAACAGAAAGGTGAACCCCGATCTCACCAAGTCGGGCGTTACCGATCTGTCGACAAAGTACAAGCTCCATAGTTGAAGCTTACCAAAATAGGCAAAAGCCGTATTAAAAGACCTACACAGTCAAAGACACGAACATACACAACTAAATCATCGTGTAGGTTACACAAGACTGGACCTCGAGTGAAGCCACGCACCGACTACTCAGAAACCAATGACGAAAACACACGTCACGAGAGTTAGGTGTCAAGTGACAGGAGCACCTCCTCACTAGAAGAACAGTCAGATGCATCCACTGATGACTTACACTACACCACAAGTATCTCCCACACGCCGAGAACGGTGGTAACTGAGACACTCACAAACCCAAGTACGAGGAACAACAGTACCAAGTACAAGGAGCAACGGTACCACAACACAAGGAACAACCGTACCACAGTAACGAGTGACTAGTCAGGGTCACGCTCGTCAGCGCTCGTCCACATGCCCCTGACCACGTGTGCACACACAAGCTCAATGCCTTGAGTCAGGCCTCTAGCTAGTATTCTCCCCCAGTAGGACGCTACTGTAAGGCAAGGGAGTTCACAATAACTAGCCTAAAAACCGTATATCGGAAACTTGCCCCGTCACCACTCCCAGGTGGGCTGACACACAGGAAAGTGTTGTCAGGCTACGACTAGTGGAGGCTCACGAGACACAATGACTCCAAAACATCAGTGCTGAAGTACAGACAGGCTAAGCACGCACTATCACACGTACTATGAAGCACCAGACACAAGACACAAGGTAGCATACCAGACTGCCACTAGACTCAGGACAGACAACTAGACATACTAACACAATGATCCTTGAGTCACAAGACTCAGGGTCAAGATCGTCGCACAAAAGCGGCAACACGCTGCCAATCAGCCTAATCCCTAAGCCAATCACGGTAAACCACAATTAAAAAAAATGGCACAAGACAACCGGATCCATCCATCAGCATAACACAACCCACGGAGACCTGAGAGATCACCAAGACCCTCAAAACACATGGACTCATAAACTCAGGTAAGACGAAACCTCCAGGCGTCCAAAACTCATGTCTCGATTCATACCGGATCACCGAGATATTTACGAGTCACATGTCAACCACTGGGTCACACCGGGTTGACCAGAAACTAATAATGACTCTGAAGCATCACAGAACACAGCTCGATATAATGGCACTCCCGGCTACCTCACAACATGGTCATCACCCTCACAGGACGTCCAATACATCCACGGGACTACAGGCAGGCCACAAGGTCAAGCCAAGACAAATGGAGGCCAAACATCGGGAAAATAGGACAATGGGACTAAACGGTCACCTGCCTGACCGCCAGGAAGACCAAGTGGTCAGCCCAAGGGCCGCTAGCCAACCAACTACAGAAACACAGGGGCATGCAGTCTATCGCAGGGCCGCAAGAAGATAGCAGAGGTCGTCTATATGATCGCTAGACCTAGTCAACCCCCGAACTGACTTAAAACAGTCAAACAGCTTAGCGGTCACCCAATGGACCGCTAAGGATGCTAAACGGTCAAGGCTAGGACCGCTAGCCCAATCAGATTAAAACTATTGAACTGACATAAATGATTAGCGGTTGTCTCTCAGACCGCCAATCCCAGCTTATCGGTCTATCGCACGACCAAGAAGCAGAATCGACATACACAACCCCCCTTAGCGGTCTATCGTGCGACCGCTGTCAGAGAGTAGCGGTCATCCATTTGACCGCGAGCCAGAAGAAACGGTCTATTGCACGACCGCGAAGACCTGAACCGACATACTGTTCAAAAAGTAGAAATAGTCACCCATGGACAGCTAAAGGCATAAAAATGGTGTCTGGCAAGACCGCTAAAGCGTTACGGCGGGAAAAATAGAGGAATGGCCGAATCCGGCCGTTCGACGCCCCGTTCGCTTCTAAACGAAGGGGAAACAACCCTAAACGCAATAAAAGCCTTCCACAGATCGGAAGGGATCATTTTGACACTAAAAACACAAGAAACGGGCGATTCTACCGAATCGACCCAAAATGAGTCACATGGGTTCCCAGGCTTCTACCGGTCCCAAACGACAACCAATCGCAATCAAACCAACGGAAATGGAATGCTGACATGTCAGGGGTTCAAACGAAACTAATCTAGCAAGAAACCGTCGCCAAAAGAGGCGAACTCGTCTCACACCCCCCGAACATTCTTTCGCCCAAAACAAGGTAAAACTTGCTCATTCTCGCACGAATTAGCCCGAAATCACGGGGGAATGCAGAAGAAGAGTAGGGCGTCCATCTCCCTACCTCCACCGAAGTTATAGGGCGCCGAAGCGACTAAACCACGCCGAAATCGATCAAATGAACCGAACACGTTGGCTATTAATACAACGAGGGATCGCACCAATGCCACGCTCCATTCGTCGCCCCATCACGCGCCAGACCAACTCCACGATGTCCCTGCCTCGTCCACCTCGCCACAGTCGCGCGCCCCGCGGAGAGAGGAGAGAGAACGGGAGAGAGGAAGTGTAATGGCGGTGAGGAGAGAGGAAGGAGAAAGAAAGAAGAAATAGAAAAGAAAATATGAAATTTTGCAATTTCTGAAAAATTTGATTTTTAGCCCGAAAATTCACTAATTCATAAAAATACGGAAAAATAGTCTAAACGATCGTCGAAAAGAATACAACGCAACTGTAGCATCCTCGAGTCGATGAACTCAACAATAAACTAATCACGGGGTTCCGTAACAAGTACGAGAGAAAAACTCACGCGGATCGTAAAACACAACTCAGCACCCACAAAAGCGATCCGAAACTCTCTGATAAAGATACGAAAGCACCAAGATATTACAGACTCTGTGAGAAGAATTAGAGTAAGAGTGCTGAGAGAGAGAGAGGGTTCAAGAGAGAAGAGAGAAGTGAAAGTGAAGCGGCTGAAGCACTTTGAAGATAATCATTCTGTTGGTTTCTGGATCAGATTTAGACCAATTTGCTCCTGCGAGAGCTATATTCGTTTCAATTTTTTGTTTGTTCTATTTCTTTTGTTGTTTTCCTTTTTCACTTTTTTCTTTCGATCCTCTGGTTTGAGGTCAGATTCCTCCTGAGGATTCAGGAGAAGGGAGACCATGTCTCCGGTTTGCGAGTGGCGGGGTGTCACTCGTGGTTTCCCTTTGGGTTTCAGAGGAAGGGAGACTTGGGTGTCTAGTTGTGAGTGGCTGGGTGTCACTCACGGTTTCCCCTCCGGTTTGGAGGAAGGGAGGTTTGCCTCCGATTCTAGTTCTGTGGACTGTAGAGCTAGGGTGCTGATCTTATGGGAAGCAAGACCAGGTCGAGGGATTTGTGTCTCTCAGGGCAAGCTGTTAGGCAGCGTCTATTGCAGACTGAGTCTGCTTTGGTTTCTAGCATCTACTAGTGGAATCCTCACTCTGGTCTAGAGTGAGGGGTGGATGTAGGTAGACTGGTGTCTGGCCGAACCACCTAAAAATTTGGTGTGCCGTGGCTTTCCTTGTGTGCTTGTTTCTTATATGGTTTACGTAAGCTATTGATTCACGTTAGATGGATGCTAGGCACATTTCATTTGCAACCGGATAGCCTACAGCTTTTTTAGTTCACCGAGTTCTCTAAAATAAATCTGAATAGGAATTGCATGAATAATTATGTTCAACCTACTGATTAGTATTGTTGGCTCCTATCAATCACAGCTGCTTTGTGTTGTTCACGTGCCTAGTATAGTCTAAGGCTGCAAGTGCTTGCTTGGTGTTTGAGTGTGTGCTTCAATAGGTCCTTGTTTAAATTGACCCATTCTATTCTGCTTCCACAATAGTTTTGAACGGTGATTCATTCACCCCCCCTTTGAATCCGTGCCTTGCACTCCAACAAGTGGTATCAGAGCGGGTTGCTATCTCATCGGATCCAACGATCCGTAGTAGATCCTACAGCTTCCTTGGTGCATTTCTAAGCATACATATTTCGATGCATTGATTTGTATGTCGATTATGTCCATGGCTTGTCCACCGATTTTTGATGGTACTAATTTCAATCTATGGTTTAACAACTTGCGCATGTTTGTCAAGTATGTTGATTCTGATCCGTGGAAGATCATTTCACACGGTCCACACAGGCTACCAAAGAATAAGAATGGACTGACATTGATAAATCAATGTGCGGTAAAAATTGAAGAGCACTTGAATTGATGAAAGCAGCTATTGACAAGGCCTTTTACCCTTGTTTCAATGACTGCAGGACAGCTAAATATATTCTGGATGAGCTGAAGCTGGCCCACAGGAGAGGTGAAGACCAATGCATGATGGCTAATGGTAGCGTTCAAAGAAGCAACCAAAATGAAGAGGAGGATGATGGTCAGGTAAATCCATTGTTGAGTAGTTGATAGCGGATCTAGAGGGGAGGGGTGAATAGATCTGCCCCTCTTTTCGTAATGCAACCCTCTATATAGCTAGATAAAATAAATCGTAACGGAATATAATGAGCTTAGCGAAGGACACAACGATTGGCTTAACAAGATGAATAAGCAATATAGATATTGAACCTAAGCATGCATCTATCACAAAGCAATCGCACAATCAAACCCCAACACATGAGATTTTAAGGTGGTTCGGACTAAATCCCCAGTCCTACGTCCACCCCTCACCAAATCCGGTGAGGCTTCACTAGTGCCGCATACCAAATCGTAAATTGGAGAACCACCGACTACCTTCCTACTAACCACCGGTAGGGACGATCTTCAGTTTCAAATGTTTGAATGAAATGAAAAAGAACAAGATATGAAAACACTCAAACAAGATATAGAATATGCTCGAAGTGAAAAGATCTTATCTTATTCGATGTTGATCAGCAACAAGGGCTTCTTCTCTCTTGCAAAGGCTCCTCTTGATTCAGCAACAAGGGTTCCTTCTTCCTTACAAATCGATCTTGCTTGAATCTCCTTCTTTGAATCCCCTTTGAGTTGATAGAGGAGATAATGGATGCAACCTTGATCCTTGATTGCTTCTACACCTTCTTGGAGGTAGATGGCTTCAGAAACAAGCTTGAATCACCTTGGATGGATGAAGAACTCTAACCCGAAGCAATGTTCACGGAGGTGCTACATTGCTCGTGAATCACCTCCTCTAGCCTCCTTTGATCTCTCTTGTTCCAAATGAAGCATTAGGGTTTCTAACCGCTCATGTATTTGTTTTATATCATTTGAATGGTCCTTGGACAAGCCCTAGACCTGATTGGGTGACTTTGGGATTAAAGAAATCCATGTAGAATGGCCCTTCTCGAAGTGGAAAACAAAGTCAACAATTGATGGCTCGGGGCTGGCAGTCGACCTGTGGAAGCTGGCGATCGACCGCTACTGAGAATCCTGTAGAAATTCCAATTCTGGCATTTCCGGTCAAGCACTACTGGGCTGGCGGTCGACCGGTCTTGTTCACCGCATTGACGCAGCCTGTTCACCGCGTTGACGCGATGCACTGCTGAGTCGACGTAGCCGGCTCAGTGTGTTAACGTGGTGGGGCATTCCAGGAAGCCATTTTGAGCAGATTTGAACTGAGGGGTTGACGCAGCCTGTTCACCGCATTGACGTGATGAACTGCTGAGGCGACGCAGTCTGGTCACCGCGTTGACGCGATGCACTGTTGAGACGACGTAGCCGGCTTAGTGCGTTAACGCGATCGTTAGGCTTTCACTTTTGCCATCTGTTATGAACAAAATATCACGTATGCCAGTCATATAAGAGTGGAAAACATCAATGACTTATAGTGTTCGACCATTATCAAAACCAAGCCATTATCAAAAACAAGAATGTCTAATAGCTCAAAAGGCCACAGGATGATGTCGAATGACTCAAATGACCATAGTATGACACAATTGACCATAGGGGCATAACATTCTCCCCCTTTTTGATGATGGCAACACTGTGAGTCATTGTGTGGTAGTGATATCCAAGATGGCAAAGTTGATGGCATATGCTTTATGACATATGCGACATGTGATGCGACATGTGCAGCTCAAGATCCATGATAGTGAAACATGTGACTGCGGATATGTATGCATGGATGATCAAAGCATGTGAATGCTATGCACAAACCCTCATCACAGATGATGGTTCTCTCCCGCTTGACACTCCCATGTCCACAATACACTCTCCCCCTTTGACAACGCACAAAGGCAGCATCTACCCCTTTGATTCTCCCATGTCCACACCAAGGACTCACAACAAGACGTTCTCCCCCTTTGCCAATAGCAAAAAGGAGGGATACGGTACAGCGGTTGACAAATGTCCTAGAGATTAGAGTGAAAGTGTAGTGGAAGAGCAAGCCATGATATGGAAATTGAAAACATGCCGCGAGCAATATATATGGTTCAAAGCTAATGAAATCCGAGTTTATCAACAGAGTTTAAAAAGTAGCTACATCCAAGTTTTAATAGAAATGAACTAGAAGTGCATATCATGGCAGTGTTTAACCTTCCCTTGTCTTATACATCCATATTCAATAACTACAAAGTGAATAACACAAAAACTAGTATTGAGGCTAAACAAGCATGACTAAAGCATGGAATTTTCTGATTGCAGCACTGTTTTGCATTATCATTTGCAGTTGTATGCATAGGACTCATATTTTACGAGAAATCGAGTCTAGTACATGCCTCATATCCGTAAGAATACATGTTGTTCAGACTCCAATATTCCTAGGTATTTGGTAAGACTGACTATTATGCTTCATAGTGAACAGAGATAGCAAAGTCACGTCATGACATATCCAACCTCATTTCTTTGATGAGAAGATATGTTTCTCAGCAATTATGCTAGTGCTCTGCCTAGAGTCCAATATAATTTAGACAGAGATAACAGGGGCACATCATGACATATCATTCGTCACTTAATTTGATGACGTGACATATTTCTCCGTGCATCAATATCATCGCTCTGTCAAATTGATTTCCAAGAATTCCAGCTCATCAAGATGTTTAGAAATAATACTAAGCTCTAGAGTATCACCAAAGTTGTCATGACATTTAGATTTTCAGATTTTAGGAGAGTCATTCAAGGCACAACATGTAATCTCTAGTTAAGGTCTATTAAAATCACAGAACATAGATGATTTCAAAAGATATATCAGAACTTCAAGGAAATCATTAAATCTTAACCATTTTCATTGAATGGACAATCATCAGTTCATATAATAGAAAGCTCTTACGCCGTAGTGCTGTCGGTCTCATGATCTCATATTCAGACTATAAGCCATGAAGTTCAGATTGTAAGAGATTAAGAATAGCAGCAGGACTCCCCCTAAGGATATGCAGTGAATGCACTCAAGGAGTTTTGTTGGCAATCAAGTGGAATGATGAATGTCAAGGAGAGGTTGACTAGAACCATGCAGGGGTTGACCTGATCAAACATGATTCTGGCAGACATGAAATGCATGAACCAACACATGCTTTTACACCTATGAAATGCAACAGAATGAATATGAAACATATGCATGAATGCTTCAAAAAGATAACTCCCCCTTATTATGTGACCTATATGTGATAGTGGCATATGATACTTGGCGGAGGTTGGTCCTCACGCATATTGAGTGCTTCCAGACAAGCATAACCTGCCTTTCCATACATCAATATTTGATATACCATGGCCATGCAACAATGATGCTACACAAAAACATGCAATGCATCGTGATCATGAATTCAATTTTTATTATGCATCATGGCTACATACAATGCTACACCATATGCAAAATGACATATAAATAATGCATGGACATATGCAACAACACACAATTAAATTAAACAAGAGCATCATATCAAGTTTTATTGGCCTGAGGTCGACAAAGACCAAGCTCCCTTCTGAGTGTTGAAAACCTGTCATTACACAAGGGCTTGGTAAAAATATCAGCAATCTGATTCAATGTATCAACAAAATACAATTCAAAGTTTTTCTTAAAGACCTCATCTCTAATGAAGTGATGCCATATTTCAATATGTTTGGTCCTAGAGTGTTGGACTGGATTTTTGGGAAGGTTGATAGCACTCGTGTTATCACACAAAATAGGGACACAACCAAGATCCACTAAGTAGTCTTGGAGTTGGTGTTTAATCCACAACACTTGGGTGCCACAGCTCCCCGCAGTAACATATTCTGCCTCTGCGGTTGAGAGAGCAACCGAGCGTTATTTCTTGGAGGCCCAGGAAACTAAACACCCGCCTAGAAACTGGCAATAGCCACTCGTACTCTTGCGATCCAGCTTGCATCCAGCGTAGTCTGCATCCGAATAAGATATGAGAGATAAATCACATGATGACGGATACCACAATCCCAAATCTTGAGTGCCGGCAAGATATCGAAGGATACGTTTGACGGCAGTCAAATGGAATTCTCTAGGACTAGCTTGAAATCTAGCACAAAGGCATACACTAAACTAGATGACTGGTCGGGATACAGTCAAATAAAGTAAAGAACCAATCATACCTCTATAGACCTTTGCATCCACTAATTTACCATTTTCATCCGAATCTAGTGAAGTTGAGGTGCTCATAGAAGTTGCAATGATTTTATGGTTTGCCATGTCAAATCTTTTTAGCAGCTCCTTAATGTATTTGGCTTGACTTATGAAGCATCCATCTTCTCCTTGGTTGACCTGCAAATCGAGAAAAAATTGGAGTTCTCCCATTAGGCTCATCTCGAATTCGCTAGTCATGAGGTTAGAAAATTCCTGACACATTTCAGATTTAGTAGAACCAAACACAATATCATCAACATAAATTTGAACAATCAAGATGTTCTTACCTTGCTTCTTGGTGAAAAGTGTTTGATCTACCTTACCTCGTGTGTACCCTTTTTCAATGAGGAACGAGCTTAGCCTTTCATACCAAGCTCTTGGTACTTGCTTTAGTCCATAAAGCGCCCTGTCTAGCTTGTATACAAAATCTGCATGGTTAGTATTTTCAAAGCCAGGGGGCTGCTCAACATAGACTTCTTCCTTGATCAAGCCATTCAAGAAAGCACTTTTTACATCCATTTGATACAACTTTATCCTAAGGGAGCATGCAAAGGCAAGTAAAATTTTGATGGCTTCGAGTCTAACAACTGGGACATAAGATTCATCAAAGTCTACCCAAACTCTTGATTATACCCTTGAGCTACCAATCTAGCCTTGTTTCTTATTATCTTACCATCCTCACTCAGTTTGTTCCTAAAAACCCATTTAGTGCCTATGACAGATTGTGATAAAGGTCTAGGAACAAGATGCCAAACTTTGTTTCTTTCAAACTGGTTTAACTCGTCTTGCATTAAATTTATCCAGTTTTCATCTTTTAATGTTCATCAATGTTTTTGGGTTCAAGCTGAGAGACAAGAGCAAGTTGATCTAGTTCTTCCACAATTCTAAAATGTGACCTTGTTCTAGGTGGGTCATTCAAGCTACCAATGACATTTTCTAAAGGATGATCCTTAAGAAATCTAATGTTTGTAGCATCATTACCTTCTACTAGAGCTTGATTCCTTGCATTGCTTGATTCAGCTAGGTCAACATCTTCTTTTATTTCTTCTTGTGGAGGATCACTCTTGTCTTTCATGCTTAGGAATTCTCCATCTTCATCATTTTTCCTGCAAGAGTTATCATTGTTAGAATCATCATGATGTTCATCAAAAGAAACATGAGGTGATTCTTCCACAGTTTGACTCTTGATATTTAAAATTCTATAAGCCCTAGATCTATTAGAATATCCAAGGAATATACCTTCATCACTTTTGGGCTCGAATTTATCTAAGTCTCTTTTGTCACTATTGTGAATGAAGCATTTTGATCCAAACACTTTCATATATGAGAGAGAGGGCTTTTTATCTTTCAGCAACTCATAAGGAGTCTTTTTAGTGTGTGGCCTTACCATAGAGCGGTTGATAATGTGACATGCTGAGTTTACTGCTTCAGCCCAAAACCTCCTTGGAAGTTGCCGTTCAGCAAGCATAGTTCTTGCCATCTCTACAATTGTTCAGTTTCTCCTTTCAACTACACCATTTTGCTCCGGCGTTCTTGGTGAAGAAAATAGGTGTGAAATTCCCTCAGCCCGGCAAAGATTATAGAAGTCAGCATTTTCAAATTCACCACCATGATCAGATTGAATCTTGGAAATTTTAAACTCACTGTCCTTCTTTATCTTCATGTAGAGTGCCTGAAACTCATCAAAAGCATCATTTTTATATGTGAGAAAGAAAACCCATGTGAACCTAGAAAAGTCATCTACCAAGACATATCCATATTTTCTACCACTTAAGCTAGCAGTTCTGGTTGGTCCAAATATGTCCATATGAATTAGCTCAAGTGGTTTGGATGATGTATATTCAGATCTTCCCTTGAAAGATTTTCTTGTTTGTTTACCTAGGGCACATGCATCACACAACTTATTTTCTTGTTTAAATGATAATTTAGGCAACCCTTTCACCATTGAATGCTTTAACAATTTATGTAAGACATTGTAGCTAGCATGTCCTAGTCTACGATGCCATAACCATGCAATTTCAGATTTTGGTGCAGCAAGACAAAAGTTTAAATAGGCAGGATCATCTAAGTCAATCATGTAAACATTGTTGACTCTCTTACCAGAAAATTTTACTTTGTCAGATTTTGGTTCAAAGATTTTACATTCATGAGAATCAAACAACACTTTGTGACCTTTATCACACAATTGACTTATGCTGAGCAAGTTATATTTTAATCCTTCAACTAACAACTCATTTCCAATGGAGTTGGAGAGATTCTTGCTTACATTACCTATTCCAATGATTTTTCCTTTATTGTTCCCTACAAATGTGACGTGTCCTCCTTCCTTTTCCTCCAAGAGATAAAATTTTGTTTTGTCTCCAGTCATGTGTCTTGAACAGCCGCTATCAAGGTACCACCTGTTATGCATGGCTGCAAGACACTCCTGCACAAGTAATTAAGCAATTGTGTTTGGAACACAACCAAATTTGGGTCCCATCAAACTCTTCAGATTTTCAAAACATGAAACAATTTCTTTTGGGATCCAAACCTTCCTAACATTCATGTTTTGTTTGCTTAGAGCAGGGATTTGATTTTTCTTTTCAGCTTTGACATTCCCTTTTTGTTTAGAAGCTCTTTGTTGGATTTTATGGAAGTTTGAGGAGGTTTGCTTCTTAAACCATTGAGACCGTTGGTTAGTTTTGGGTTGAAAGTGATTATTTTGCCACCTAGGGGATTGAGACTTATAAGATTGGTGAACACATGAATCATAATTTCCCCAAAAGTAGGGTGGTGTTGGCTTATATGAATGTGCAATCCAGTTATGGTGATATCTGGAATATTGAGCATGCAATGGCCAAGGAAGTGTTGACCTGTGCTGCGGGGAAGGTCGACCTTTCTTAGGCTTTTGGACAGACTTTTTGAGAATTTCAATGACTGCCTTTTCAATCTTTTCTTTCCCTTTCTCCTTTTGTTTTTGCTGGTTTTGTGTGGGAGTTGTGTTTAAGGTGGAAGATTCGAAAGATGAAACAAATGTGACAGTTTTTAGCCCAAATGGCCTTTTGTTTGTTGGATCAAAACCCAACCCATCTTTGTTGTGGTTCATTTTAGTTCCTAGCAATGCATCTTGGTTTTGTCTTCCATCCACAAACTTTTCTAAAGATTGTTGTTTATCCTTTAACTCTTTTTGTAGGTTTTCAATATTTTGAAGAAGTTGAATGTTGACTTGTTTGATAGCTTCACACTTTTCATTACTCAATTTGCTATTCTTTTCATAGGTTTGCATTTTTAGCTTCATGCTATCAATCTCATTTCTCAAATCTTCATTTTTAGTTTCCAAGTCGGCCATTTCTTTTCTTCCTTCCTCCAAGTTCTCAATCATTTTCTTAAGATCTTCAATTTCAGTTTCAAGTAGAGCATTCTTATCATTCATATCATGATCATGCACAAAGAAGTTAATTTTTTTTTTCAATGATTTATTCTCCTTTTTGTACATGTCATATTTTTCCATGAGCTGTATATATGCTTCCTCCCAATCATCAAGTGTGTAATTTTCAAATGGAGAGTTTACCTCAGTTTCTTCGTCACCTTTGGCCATGAGGCAGAGATCTTCTTTTTATTTGTCCGAGGAGCTAGTTCCACCATCACTTTCTTCCTCGTCACTCCATGTGGACACCATGGCCTTGTTCTTCTTCTTTCCCTTCCATTTGTCAGCCCTTTTGAATCAGTTAGGACAATCAGTTTTGAAATGCCCTGGTTTATTACAAGAGTAACAAATGATTTTGTCAGATTTATTAAAGTTTTCAGAATTAGATTTGAAACCATTTCTTACCTTTGACCTTCCTCTCATGAAGCTCTTACCTTCTTTTCTTAGAAGTTTTCTGAACTTACGTGTGAGCATGGCTACGTCATCCTCATTTCGCTCACTTGTCGAATCCTCACCTTCATCAGAAGTGTCTTGACCGCTGGGTCCTGCTTTAAGAGCTAGGGGCTTTTTCTTAGGCACTTCAGCCTCTTTGTTCTTAAGGTTGATCTCATAGGTCATCAATGACCTAATGAGTTCATCTACCTTGGTAGTTGTGAGATCTCTCGATTCTTCAACCACGGTAGCCTTTGTGTGCCATGCGGGAGTCAATGATCTAAGAATCTTTCTCACAATTTCCTATTCTGAGTATTTCTTTCCCAAATCAGTTAGACTATTAGTAAGCACAGTTAACCGAGCATACATATTCTGAATTGACTCATCGGGCTTCATGCGGAACATTTCTTATTTAGAAACTAAAATGTTGGCTTTTGTTTCTCGTACCTGAGAGGTTCCTTCGTAAATTACCTCTAGCTTATCCCACATCTGTTTTGCCGTTGCGCAGGTAGTAACTCTTGAGAATTCTACTAGATGGAGTGAGCATTGCATGATGTGTTTAACACTCCAGTTGACAGTGGATTGTCTTATTTGTTCTTTGGTCCACAAATCCTCGTTATCCGTAAGCTCATACGGACCTTTGCTGATCACTCGCCAAAGTTCATAGTCTTGGGCGCGAATGAACACCTGGATGTGATGTTTCCAATAAGGATAATTAGTTCCAGTAAAGTAAGGAGGCCTATTCACAGAATGTCCTTCAGGTAAGAAACCTTTGGACGCTAATCCACCATTTCCCTCAAGGTCGTTGGACCCCATAATGAGAGATTAGGCTTTCATACCACTTGTTGAGCAGTGGATAGCGGATCTAGAGGGGAGGGGTGAATAGATTTGCCCCTCTTTTCGTAATGCAACCCTCTATATAGCTAGATAAAATAAATCGCAGTAGAATATAACTAGCTTAGCGAAGGACACAACGATTGGCTTAACAAAATGAATAAGTAATATAGATATTGAACCTAAGCATGCATCTATCACAAAGCAATCGCACAATCAAACCACAACACACGAGATTTTAAGGTGGTTCGGACTGAATCCCCAGTCCTACGTCCACCCCTCACCAAATCCGGTGAGGCTTCACTAGTGCAGCATACCAAACCGTAAATCGGAGAACTACTGACTGCCTTCCTACTAACCACCGGTAGGGACGTCAACACCGCAGATCGGACAACTTCCGATTGCCTTTCTACTAACCACCGGTAGGGACGATCTTCAGTTTCAAATGTTTGAATGAAATGAAAAAGAACAAGATATGAAAACACTCAAACAAGATATAGAATATGTTCAAAGTGAAAAGATCTTGTCTGATTCGATGTTGATCAGCAACAAGGGCTTCTTCTCTCTTGCAAAGGCTCCTCTTGATTCAGCAACAAGGGTTCCTTCTTCCTTGCAAATCGATCTTGCTTGAATCTCCTTCTTTGAATCCCCTTTGAGTTGATAGAAGACATAATGGATGCAGCCTTGAACCTTGATTGCTCCTACACCTTCTTGGAGGTAGATGGCTTCAGAAATAAGCTTGAATCACCTTGGATGGATGAAGAACTCCAGCCCGAAGCACTGTTCACGGAGGTGCTACAGTGCCCATGAATCACCTCCTCTAGCCTCCTTTGATCTCTCTTGTTCCAAATGAAGCATTAGGGTTTCTAACCCCTCATGTATTTGTTTTTTACCATTTGAATGGTCCTTCGACAAGCCCCAGACCAGATCCACATTTTGTGGGTGATTGGGTGACTTTGGGATTAAAGAAATCCATGTAGAATGGCCCTTCTCGAAGTGGAAAACAAAGTCAACAATTGATGGCTCGGGGCTGGCGGTCGACCTGTGGAAACTGGCGGTCGACCGCTACTGAGAATCCTGTAGAAATTTCAATTCTGGCATTTTTGGTCAATCGCTACTGGGCTGGAGGTCGACCGGTCCTGTTCACCGCGTTGACGCGATGCACTGCTGAGTTGACACAGCCGGCTCAGTGCGTTAACGCGATGGGGCATTCCAGGAAGCCATTTTGAGCAGATTTGAACTGAGGGGTTGACGCAGCCTGTTCACCACGCTGACGCGATGAACTGCTGAGACGACGCAGCCGGCTCACTATGTTAACGCGATCGTTAGGCTTTCACTTTTGTCATCTCCACTCCATTCCTCGGCCATGGATTGGCTTATCTGTTATGAACAAAACATCACGTATGTCCGTCATATAAGAGTGGAAAACATCAATGACTTATAGTGTTCGGCCATTATCAAAACCAAGCCATTATCAAAAACAAGAATGTCCAATAGCTCAAAAGACCACAGGATGATGTCGAATGACTCAAATGACCATAGTATGACACAATTGACCACAGGGGCACAACCTCCGTTTGAGAACTTTTCTCTAGATGATTGGCGGGATGCATATGGTGATCTATTAGAGTGACATGAGATGTTAAGAAAACAACATAAAAAATTGAAAAAGACTATTGGTATGAATAGTTCAAATTCTTCATGTGAAAACTGTTCAAAATTGAAACAGTCTTATGATGGTTGTCTGTCTGATATCCAAAAGTTTAAGAAACAAATTAGTTTATTAAAAAATGAAAATTAAGAACTGGCAAATGAAATTTCTGAACTTGAAGAAAAACTTAGTTCAACTAATGATGATCAGATTCTTGTCAACAATCATGTTCAGAATGAAAAATTGCTGAAAGATCTTGAAAGTGTTAACATAGATTTAAACAAGTTGAAATATGAAAACGAATCTCTTAGAAAATGCGTTAAAGAAAATGAAGAAAAATTTGAGAAACTTAAACAAGAGAAGAATCTGCTTGTTGAAAAATTTGATGCTATCAAGTCTATAAACATGGAGTTACAGAAAGATGTTGAAAAGTAGTAAAAAGATCTGAAGGAATTAGAAACTAGAAGAAAGCATGAAATTAACTCAGAGGATCAGGTTCTAATAAATGAGTTAATTCAAACTGATAAACTTAAGGAAGAAAATGAGAAATTAAAACAGCTAAACTCTGCTATATCTGAAAGGCATCTCACATTGGAAAACGAGAAAACTGTCAGTACAGACGAATCTGAAAAAGTTGATGAGTTTAAAAAGGAGATCGAAGAATACAAAATTGCTAACAAAATATTGAATGAAGCTGTTAATTGCAGTGAGCAAGAGATTGCAAGTTATGAAATACACATTACATCTCTAGAAAATGAGATTCATGATTTAAAAAACTCCTTGTCTAAATTTGTTGATGGGCAAGAAAATTTGGATAAGTTGCTAGGAGTCAAGGTCAACTTCAGAAAAGAAGGGCTGGGCTACAAGCCGATTAATAAGAAATGCTTTGAAAATAAACTGATGGCATCTTTTGTAAAAGCATCAAATGTAGCCACCACATCTCAAGTGAAAAAGCCCGAAAATCAAAAAATGCTAGAAGAAAGGAAAATTGAAAAATAGAATATTAAACCTCAAAAACATCCTAAAAATTTGAAAACTCAAAAACAGAAATTCAACAATGAGAAAAACCATACTTCAAAGAAATCCAATGGTTCTCGTCATTATTGTAAGAAGTATGGGCATCATATGCATAATTGCTTTGTCATGAAACAAGGTGATAGAATGCATGTTAGAAATTTTCATGACAGAAAACATCCTATTGTTCAAAAATAAAAAATTCATTGCTTTCACTGTGGGAAAATAGGACATGTTGCTGCACAATGCTGGTTTGCCAAAGGTAAGAGCAAATCTCACCGGCATATCTTTAGAAAGGATGAATATGCTTCAATAGGCTAACATATTATGTGCTCAACCTGTGGGAAGCCAGGCCATAGGGAAATTTAATGCTGGCATGCTCAGGATTGAAATTTTAATTCTAAATTTGTCAATCTCCCTGCTAGACAAAATGTTTTTGGTTGAAATAAACCTATTTTTGGAAGAAAAACCATTGCATGTTTTGAATGTGGAAAACCTAGCCACCGAGCCTCTGACTGCTGGATGGCAGGTTATGGAAAATAGTATGTTCATGCAAATAACAGAAATTTTCATGTTAATGCACATAGATTCCATGCTTATGATAATGTGCATAAAAAGAACTCAACTATTATTTCATGTCATTACTATGGAGGCTTTGGGCACTCTATGAGTGATTGTAATTTAATCAAATCTGATGATTTACATACTCAAAGATTGTGGAAAGCACCTATCAGAGGTGCTACTAACCATGTAGGACCCAAGAACTCTTGGATACCTAAATCTACAAAATGAGAATTTATTTTTGTAGGAGTGCCTTGGGGCTGTAGAATAAAAGGGGTTAATAAGCCAGGGCACCTGAGTTTGGTAAAACCCCAATTCTGCACCTTATAGGTTTGATCATTTAAATTTTGTTAATCTGAATCACATACATACATGGTTACAAATGCATCTGTCATTTGCACATTTGTCTCTCAATGCACATGTTGAATAAATTATGCATATATCAGTTTGAGATTGAACTGCATATCATGTTAAATCTGTTAGTCGGAATTCTCAGCATACCTGTTTGCATTCCCATGTAATATTTGCTTTGTTCTATTTGAATTCCTTCTTGCATATGAAAAGTCATATGTGCAACATCTGAATGAAGTTTTCTGAAAATCTAAATTGCATAAGAATGATGATTGAAGTTTGTCTGAATGATATTGCACACCTGTTGCATAATTCAGTTGTAGATCTGATAGGATTGCATTTGTTTGATATCTGTCATAATGCATAGTCACTGAAAAATAAATTGCATTTCTAAAAATCTAAAAAGTTAGAATTTGATGCCTACATGTTGCCTCATACATAAAATGTTCATCTGCATACATGACATGCACACATATTCACATTTGCATATGCTCAACATATTGTCAATTCAAGATGCACATAGGACTGCCCGTGTATGATTCAGGGTATATTAAATGGAATAGTGCTAAAGGGCAGATGAGGTCTGTCTGGAAGCTCTAACCATGTGTGAGGTGGTCTTTAGACCAAGTCCTCCGCCCAGTACCATGGGTTAAAGATGCATATTAGAAACAGTCTAGATATCTATGTGAATAATTCATTTAACTCCCTGCAGAATTGTCATTGCATATGCTGCATTCAAAGTGTCACATATGGCATACTGTTAAGGGGAGTCCGTGTATCTGCATACATGTGTTGATTGCATGCGATTCATATTGAAAATAACAAAAAGACTGATGGAGTGGATAAAGTTAGGGGGAGTAAGACTATGTAATTTCTGGGGCTCTTGCATACATGTTTAGATTAAGTCCTCTGCGTGGTCTATATATCATAGCTGTTATTTCAATGCATTGACATAAAGGAGGCTCATGTGTGCTAATCATTCTTGTATGTCATCCCCCTCTCTTTCTGGCATTTACACTTCTTGCTAGCTCATGCATGTATTCAGGGGGAGCATACACTAGCTTCAGGCAATGGTTATTGAATATATGGTTCATTGTTCCTTTACTGTCTATTTTGGTCGACCAGATTCCTTATTTCAGTCAACCGTTGATTCAACTCTCAGCTTGAGCTGTCATCTTGGCTATGATCCTTATTGAATAACACTTTGTGCTGCATGTGTAGTGGAATTCATCTCAGTTCCTTAAAATTTGTACTTGAACTCAAGTCTCCTCAGCTGTCCTGATCTTTGTACTTTCACCTATTTTCAGCTATTCTGAATTTCACTTATGTCTATCTTGAGATCATCTGAGTACATCAGTTTCATGCCTTTGGAATCTACTGTCTGCTGCTCTTATATTTGCTGAAGGGGAGATTGTCATAACTTTTTCCTGCTTGATTTTCACTGCTAAATCTTTGATCTAGCTGCTATCTGAAGAAGCTTCAATCATTTCAATTCATGAAACCCTCTTGATCTATCTGTAATTCAGGAAGATTTCAATTTGTATATCTTGCTCATGAATCTGAAAACTTTGTCAATAAGGAATCTTCTATTATAAGGGATTATGAATATCTGAGAATCTCAGCTGGTTTAAGTTTCATGCATTTCTTGAGTTTGAATTTGAACATTATGAAAATTTCTAAATCAATCTGTTTTAATAAACTTTAACCAGTTGTTTCATGATTATATTTTGTAAGATCTTTTGAAATCCAGAAGTTCTTATCATGGCTTACCTTGGTTAAAATGCTTGATGTGAATATTATTCTTAAACATGTGGTTGCTATAAGATTTGTCCATAGGATAATATATGTTCAGAGCAATGACCTAGGTCACTAAGAAAGTGGGTTCTTCAAAGAAATGAAGTCAACCCATGTCATTGTTGACATGTTTCCCCCCCCCCCTATTTCCTTCTTTCTTCTTTTACCTTTCTAGGTCAAGATGAAAAGACAATCAAAAATGAATGAAAGAAAGGGTAGAGAGGTGTGTGTGATCGTGATCGCCACCAAGACACGGGTACCGAAGAGTACTACATATCTTGGAAAGGGAGAAGACACTCGCCTAAAATGCGGCACTGGTGGTTCTAAACGGTCCAGGAAGAGCCGCTCACTGGATGGCACGGCCGCTTGACAGGCCGCTCCAACGCTGGAAGAGAAGCGGGACGAAGACCGGTCTGGGGATGGAACGGTACGAATACGACCACTCAAACAATCTGAACGATTCTGGAAGGACTGCTCCTTTCTTCGGGCGGATGGAAGATGACTGTTCAAAGCCACCAGACTCCAAGTTGTAAGACTTGATCCTTCACCCCTTCCGGCCAGCCAGAGGGGATGGGCCTCGTGCTGTGCTGATGCTGACCTGCAAAACAACGTAGAAGATAAGAAAACAACACCCAAATTAGCCCTGGAATGTGTAGCAACTATAGAACAAAATGGAAAATTAACATAATAACGCGGAAGGGGCGATACCTGGGGTGGTTTTTAAACCCCTATAGGGCGTGAAAATGAATAGGAGGGGCGTGAAAATGACATGCAAACAGTGAAAATGTGAAAAGGAGACGGAGAAGATAATCATGCAATGGATGAAAGGACTATTAAAATCGAGACCAAACGCCAAAAAAAAGTGACTACTCCCTGAACCGAAGGCTTAAAAAGGATGTAGAAAGCCTCCCTCCCTGGCTACAGCTCGCTCAAGAATTCGGCAGAGCTTCGACGTCGACATTGGAACTGTAGCAACCCGGATAAATTTAAAAGGAATAAATAAATCAAAATAGATTAAAAGATTTAATAAATAAATGAAAGAGCTTGGAATAAAAATAATTAAAACCCTGATGGAAATAACGCCTCAGATAAAGGCGCTACTTTACAAGAAAATGCCCTTACCTAAGGCGTGTTTTAAGAAAGGACGCCCACACGTCAAGGCGTCAAATTTCAAACGACCAAAATAAATAAAAAGGGCAAGATAGCGTAACGTCCCTTGCATGGACGCGTTTCAACAAGAAACGACGTTTGACAAGGCGTCAATTTAAGTTCGACGCCCTGACCTAGGTCGCTAATTCAGTTTGAGTTTCGTTCGACCCAGGAGTCTATCCAGGGTAAGATGATAACTATGAGAAAGAGTTCGAATGTAGTAATAACTCTAATATGGAAATATTACTTCCAATCAAACACTAACTCTATTAGGATTCTAGAAATCCTATAAATAACCTACTGCTTGAACCGAGAACGCTATTTGGCGTTTGGAGTATTCTAAGGTATGTGAAGAACAGCAGGTTCTTCTTGTATCTTTGTTCGTCCGATTATCGATTTCATGAAAGAATACTCAATATTCTTATTCTTCTTCTCTTCTTACAGGTTAAGAAGATTAACGGGTAGGTTTTTCTTTCCTCTACCTTCAGTTAAGTATTATGAAGAAAAATTGATGTTTCTTCATCTTATTTCTCTGTAGAGAAGTCATCTTAACCTACTGAAGAACGTGGGTTCTTCATCGACGAACGTCTGCTTCTGATTGTGCCAAAAAGAGAACCTGTCGATACATCTACACCAAGACTTCTGCCCCTTTCATCCGACTCTGTTGATAGCAGAGTACCGTGTCTTCATCAGTTCTCCAGTTAATCATCATAAGGTAGGATTTTCTCATGGAACGTAGCCCAAACTACCATATAACTATAGATAATTATCATCGGTAGTTCATGCATATAGTTTTCATGCGTTCTGGTTATTTTCTACGGAATTTTTGAACGAAACGACCCTAACAAGGGCGTTAATTTAAAAGACACGACCATGCCCAGGTCGTCAATTCCAGATTTGACGCCCTGCACACGGACGTTAATTCCTGTTAATTAATAAATAGCATGTTTAAAAATTAATTATCATTGCAAACATGATCCTAAATTAATGCATGGTCAATTTCTTGTAATCTTACTATTTTTCTGGTCCTGACTATATACCATGTTCCTGAAATATTCATTACCTCGAAATTTGTAAAATTGTGAATTCACGACCTTGACAAGGTCGTCTCTTGTTTAACTAACGCCCCAGACTAGGGCGCCTTTTTCCTGGTAACGCCCCTACCCAAGGCGCGTTTTCAACAAAATTATAGATTTTTAATATCCTGTAAAATAGTAATATTGGAGAGGACGACCTCTTTATATGTCGTCAAATTTAATATAAACGCCCCTGATTAAGGCGTTAATTTTACGAAAAATGACTTTATCAGAGTCGCTACTTTCTGCATTACTGATTTTTCCCGATTGCTGTTATCCGAGGGTTTCACTATATGAGTATATATATATATGTAGGCACTATTACTCCACTCCGTGAGTATAGTCCCACGTTTCATGATGTTTTATCGATCACCCTCAACTCTCATTGACATACAAGCTCTCCATTGGACATTCCGTTCCTTTGGACTAGCGAGTTAGTCATAGAGACCTCCGTAAGACTCCTCGTACCTTGGATTCCCTCAAGGTCGACTGAGCTGGTTGTACCCTAAAAACCCATTACACTATTGAATGCCATGTCACTCTAAAGAAACATGGTATACCGGCCCTTATGATATGCAAAGAGTATATCATGAGAATTCTTAATGGGATGATGATATCATGCCATTTGTTGATTTTCTTGTGGACCTCAATTCTATAATAAGAATGAGGGTATCTTGCCTTTGATGTACTGTTCATGTGGACCTCAATTCTATATAAAGAATGTCCATACTTGTTTGTCATGGTACCCGAGTTAAGGGAACCTAATTCCACCTAATTTCATCGTTCATCGTGATTGTACCGTTGTTATCGCCTATCTATGTCCAATATCATATTTTTGGACCCCATTCTCTCAAAGTTATCCTACGAGTCTACAAGCTTAAATTATTGAAATTCCCTATTGGCTCTATATATACAAGAGTGGATGTCAAATATACATGATAAATGCCTGCGCATATAGGGCCCGATCTGGTCCTGGGAGGAGCACCCGAAAGTACTTGTGCCCATGGGAGTTGAATGATAAGGTATCTGGCATTATACCGAGTGCATGACTAGCTTGATTGGACATTCCACACAAATCTTGTACTTGACTCGTACTTGACTTGACATGAATTGCGTGACCCGAGAAAGGGTAATTACTTGCTTGCTTGATACATGATAGCCAAAGTTCTTGACATGACTTGCTAAAGAGTACTTGCTTGAATATCTGTTATCTTTTCTGAAAGCTCGTGACTAGTTCATCTTGCTGTCTTGCTTGATAAATTCTCTATTTTGTCATTTTATGCGAGCATGCATAGCTATAGTGCATTCATGAAAGATGTAACTACTTGAACCTTTGCTAGTTCCTGAGATATAATTTCCTACTGAGCGTTCGCTCACTCCGTGTTTATCCCTTACTTTTCAGGTAATTCCGACGGCGAGGGAAGTCAATCGGATGGGAATGGTCAAGAGTGAAAGGGCTAGAGCTTTTCCAAGTGTCATCTAGTCTTTTTTTTCCTATTTTCTTGAGTCAACTATGTACTTTTCCTTTTTAATTGAATAGAGTATTGGATTTGTAATAGTCTATCCATTATGAAATAAAGGATTGTGTTATCTTTCTATTTTGTGCATCTCTATTTTGGTGTCGAATACACTACTACTCTGATTGACATGATTGATATAAACTGGTCGCGCATATCCGAGTATCTTCCGCGCTCGGGGCGTGACAGTTTTTGTGGTATCAGAGCCTAGGGTATTCAATTCCTAGGAAAACCCAAGTCCAAGGATATGTTCAAACCTTTAACCAGTGAGATTGGGTAGAACCAAGGGTTAAAGTTAACATAGTATATGAGTCTTTAAATACAATCACATATTAACCTAGTTATTGTAATTGTATGATAATGGCTGCCGAACGTGCTCAATGGCGCAACATGCAGCATACCCTTCAAGGCATGACTCAAGTGCTGCAACAAGTAGCACAAGGAGGTGGACAACGAGCAGGAAGTCTCCACCAGACTTTTTAGAACATGAACCCACCCAAGTTCACGGGTTCTACTGATCCAGATGACGCTGAACACTGGATTAGGGAAATAGAACGTATATTCCGTGTTATGCAATGCACGGATCAGGATAAAGTTTTATTAGCTACTTTTCAGTTAGAAAGGGATGCTAGATGCTGGTGGGAATCAATAGAGGCTACTATAAATCAAGATCAGGTATCGTGGGAAGAATTCGTTGAACACTTCAACGTGAAATATTTCTCGGACCGAGTTCAGGAAAAGAAGGCTGCAGAATTTGCTGCATTAAAGCAACGATCTTTGTCAGTGGCCGAGTATGAGGCCCAATTCTCTAGATTGTCTCGATACGCTAAGCATCTAGTTAGCACCGAGAAAATGAAAGCTAGGAGGTTTCTTAATGGGCTCAGGCCCCAAGCTATTACTCAACTGGCGCCAATGGACATTCAAGTCTACTCAGAGATAGTACGCCGAGCTCAACTATTAGAAGATGCCACGGAACTGTCTGATAGGATTCGTGGTAAGGATAAGAAGGAACAAGTTACAGGTTCGGGTTCCTTTAAACCCAACTTCAAGAAAAGGCCTAGCAATGGAGGAGCATCCTCACAAGACCAAAATTTCAAGAAGACCAAGCCCTTCTCTATCACCACCACCTCTCCAAATACAGTGTGCAAGCATTGTGATAAAGCGGGTCATAGAGCAGAAGAATGCTGGAGGAAACTAGGAGCATGTCTCCGTTGTGGGAGTCGTGAGCATCGGATTCCCTATTGCCCATTACTTAACGACCAAGCCGTTGACGGGAAGCGCCTAGTAACCAAGAATGCTCGTCTTCATGCAATCAAGGAGACCGAGCAAGTAGAAGGAGGCGGCTTAGTGGAAGTTATATTGAAAGTTTGTTCCAGGAATGCATATGTCTTAATTGATACTGGTGCATCGCATTCTATTGTTTCTAAAAAGTTTGCTGACCCATTACCCCTAGAACCGAAATGGATAAAGTTAGTTTTGTCTACTCCTCTGGATGATGAGACTGATATTACACATCATTACCAAAACTGCGAGGTATTGATTCATGGTCAAAATCTCCCTATTGATCTCATATGTTTAGATCTGAAAGAGTATGATGTTATACTAGGGGCTGATTGGTTATCCAAGTATCAGGCAACGGTTGATTGCCGCAATAGTAAGGTTACATTCAAGGAATTTCCAGAACTAATATTTACTAGCCCCAAGAGTCGGAGCAAATCCCCTCTTATTTCAGCTCTCCGAGCTAGCAAGCTCATCAGGAAAGGATGTACCTCTTTCCTTGCCTTTGTCACAGTTAAAGAAGCTAAGTAAGCTAAGCTAGAAGACATTCCAGTAGTACAAGAATTTCCGGACGTATTTCCGGAAGATTTGCCGGGATTACCCCCGCAAAGAGAAGTGGCCTTCACCATCGACTTAGTCCCTGGTGCTGGTCCGATTTCAAAGGCACCTTATAGGATGTCACCTGCTGAACTCAAGGAATTAAAGGAGCAATTGATAGAACTCATTAAGAAAGGATTCATTAGACCAAGTACTTCCCCGTGGGGAGCGCCTGTATTATTTGTAAAGAAGAAAGACGGATCCATGAGGTTATGCATCGACTATCGACAATTGAATCATCTCACTATCAAGAACAAGTATCCACTGCCGAGTATCGATGAATTGTTTGATCAAATTCCAGGATCCATGTACTTTTCCAAAATTGATCTGAGGTCCGGATATCACCAACTAAGAATCAAGGACGAGAATATTCATAAAACCGTATTCAGAAGCAGGTATGGCCATTATGAATTTGTTGTTATGCCTTTCGGACTAACGAATGCCCCTGCTGCCTTTATGCAATTAATGAATAGTATATTCAGGCCTTATTTGGATCAATTCGTGGTGGTCTTTATTGATGATATATTGATTTATTCCAAGACCAAGGAAGAGCATGAGGAACATTTGAGGATTGCATTACAAATATTGAGGACAAATCAAAAGAAGTGACTTTTCTCGGACATGTTATATCAAAGGATGGCTTGTCTGTAGACCCATAAAAGGTTGAAGCTGTAAGGAACTGGGAAAGACCGACCAATGCTAGTGAGATCCGAAGTTTCTTAGGTCTTGCCGGCTATTACAGGCGATTCATCAAGGATTTCTCTAAAGTCACCGTGCCACTTACAAGGTTAACTCGCAAGGAGATCCGTTATGAATGGGATGAAGAATGTGAGAGAAGCTTCCAAACTCTCAAGGATCATCTTACTACAGCTCCTATCTTAGCATTGCCAATTGAAGGAGAAAAGTTCGAGGTATACACTGATGCTTCTGGCATTGGCCTCGGGTGTGTTCTAATGCAACAAGGGAAGGTTATAGCCTACTCTTCTCGTCAATTAAAGAAGCATGAAGAGAACTACCCCGTCCATGACTTAGAATTGGCCGCGGTAGTATTTGCACTAAAAATATGGAGACGTTATCTTTATGGAGTACAGTTTACTGTATACTCCGATCACAAGAGTCTCAAATATCTTTTCTCACAGAAGGAACTAAATATGAGGCAAAGACGATGGCTGGAATATCTCAAGGACTTCGACTTCAATATACAATATCATCCCGGAAAGGGTAATCATGTAGCAGATGCCCTTAGTCGAAAGCCGAGAGCACTGTTAGCCAATTGTCTGATTCAAGAATGGAAATTGCTGGAACGATTCTCTGAACTCAATATAAGCATGGACACGGACCCTAGATGTGTCACATTATCTCATGTAAGCATACAGTCAGATTTATTATCTGAGATACAAGCACTTCAGGATGATGATCCTACATTAGTAGAAATCAAGGGCAGATTAAAAGGACAATCGAATTTCCAATTAACTTCTGAGGGAAGATTAATGTACCGGACTGCCCAGAATTGAAAAAGAAGATCTTAGATGAAGCTCACAGATCAAGGTATACGATTCATCCTAGATATACCAAGATGTACCAAGATGTGAAAAGAAATTTTTGGTGGCCCAACATGAAAAGAGAAATAGCGGACTATGTATCACGCTGTCTCACATGCCAACAAGTCAAGGCGGAACACCAAAAGCCTGCTGGAAAGCTACATCCTCTAGATATCCCTAAATGGAAGTGGGAGGATATTGGTATGGATTTCATCATGTGTTTATCTAAATCAAAAAGAGGACATGATGGAATATGGGTTATCATTGACCGATTGACTAAATCAGCACATTTCTTGCCAGTCAAGAGTCGATGGTCAGTTGATGTCTTAGCTGCACTATACATCAAGGAAATAGTCAGATTACATGGTATTCCTGTTTCAATCGTGTCTGACAGAGATCTTCGTTTTACTTCTCATTTTTGGAAAGGACTACAACATTCATTGGGGACGAGACTTAATTTTAGTACGGCCTTTCATTCTCAAACGGATGGTCAGACTGAGAGAACAAATCAAGTAGTTGAAGATATGCTTAGAGCATGCATCACTGATTTTGATGAAAACTGGCATGATCACTTGCCTCTAGTCGAATTTGCATACAATAATAGCTACCAAGCTAGTATACAAATGGCACCTTTCGAAGCTTTATACGGAAGGAGTTGCCGATCACCCTTGTGCTGGAATGAAGTTGGAGAGAAACAACTGTTAGGTCCAGACATGGTAGGGGATACAACTGAGAAGATACGAGTAATCAGGGAAAGATTGCAAGTAGCTCAGACAAGGCAAAAGGCTTATGCCGACAGAAGAAGAAGGGATCTCGAATTCCAAATTGGAGATCATGTATTTCTCAAGATATCGCCTGGACGTAGAATACGAAGATTTGGTGTTAAAGGTAAGCTTACACCAAGATTTATCGGACCTTTTGAGATACTAGAAAGAGTTGGCGAGGTTGCTTATCGCATCGCATTGCCCCCTCAACTGTCCGAAGTACATGATGTGTTCCACATATCTATGTTGAAGAAGTATGTACATGACCCATCACATATTATTGAATATGGAGACCTAGTGATCCAGAAAGATTTCACGTATGAACAGAAGCCTATGAAGATCTTAGATCGAGAAGTACGTGTCCTAAGAAATAAGGTTATTCCCATGCTAAAAGTACAATGGAATAAGAATTCAGAACATGAAGCTACATGGGAGACCGAGGAATCTATGAGGAAACAATTTCCAGATTTATTTTAGAAGGTACGTACTCTACACTCTCCAAATGCAAATATATGATATGGAATTTGGGGATCAAATTCTTTTTAAGTGGGGGAGGGTGTAGCAACCCGGATAAATTTAAAAGGAATATATAAATCAAAATAGATTAAAAGATTTAATAAATAAACGAAAGAGCTTGGAATAAAAATAATTAAAACCCTGATGGAAATAACGCCTCAGATAAAGGCGCTACTTTACAAGAAAACGCCCTTACCTAAGGCGTGTTTTAAGAAAGGACGCCCACACGTCAAGGTGTCAAATTTCAAACGACCAAAATAAATAAAAAGGGCAAGATAGCGTAACGTCCCTTGCATGGACGCGTTTCAACAAGAAACGACGTTTGACAAGGCGTCAATTTAAATTCGACGCCCTGACCTAGGTCGCTAATTCAGTTTGAGTTTCGTTCGACCCAGGAGTCTATCCAGGGTAAGATGATAACTATGAGAAAGAGTTCGAATGTAGTAATAACTCTAATATGGAAATATTACTTCCAATCAAACACTAACTCTATTAAGATTCTAGAAATCCTATAAATAACCTACTGCTTGAACCGAGAACGCTATTTGGCGTTCGGAGTATTCTAAGGTATGTGAAGAACAACAGGTTCTTCTTGTATCTCTGTTCGTCTGATTATCGATTTCATGAAAGAATACTCAATATTCTTATTCTTCTTCTCTTCTTACAGGTTAAGAAGATTAACGGGTAAGTTTTTCTTTCCTCTACCTTCAGTTAAGTATTATGAAGAAAAACTGATGTTTCTTCATCTTATTTCTCTGTAGAGAAGTCATCTTAACCTACTGAAGAACGTGGGTTCTTCATCGACGAACGTCTGCTTCTGATTGTGCCAAAAAGAGAACCTGTCGATACATCTACACCAAGACTTCTGCCCCTTTCATCCGACTCTGTTGATAGCAGAGTACCGTGTCTTCATCAGTTCTCCAGTTAATCATCATAAGGTAGGATTTTCTCATGGAACGTAGCCCAAACTACCATATAACTATAGATAATTATCATCAGTAGTTCATGCATATAGTTTTCATGCGTTCTGGTTATTTTCTACGGAATTTTTGAAAGAAACGACCCTAACAAGGGCGTTAATTTAAAAGACACGACCATGCCCAGGTCGTCAATTCCAGATTTGACGCCCTGCACACGGACGTTAATTCCTGTTAATTAATAAATAGCATGTTTAAAAATTAATTATCATTGCAAACATGATCCTAAATTAATGCATGGTCAATTTCTTGTAATCCTGCTATTTTTCTGGTCCTGACTATATACCATGTTCCTGAAATATTCATTACCTCGAAATTTGTAAAATTGTGAATTCACGACCTTGACAAGGTCGTCTCTTGTTTAACTAACGCCCCAGACTAGGGCGCCTTTTTCCTGGTAACGCCCCTACCCAAGGCGCGTTTTCAACAAAATTACAGATTTTTAATATCCTGTAAAATAGCAATATTGGAAAGGATGACCTCTTTATATGTCGTCAAATTTAATATAAACGCCCCTGATTAAGGCGTTAATTTTACGAAAAATGACTTTATCAGAGTCGCTACTTTCTGCATTACTGATTTTTCCCGATTGCTGTTATCCGAGGGTTTCACTATATGAGTATATATATATATGTAGGCACTATTACTCCACTCCGTGAGTATAGTCCCACGTTTCATGATGTTTTATCGATCACCCTCAACTCTCATTGACATACAAGCTCTCCATTGGACATTCCGTTCCTTTGGACTAGCGAGTTAATCATAGAGACCTCCGTAAGACTCCTCGTACCTTGGATTCCCTCAAGGTCGACTGAGCTGGTTGTACCCTAAAAACCCATTACACTATTGAATGCCATGTCACTCTAAAGAAACATGGTATACCGGCCCTTATGATATGCAAAGAGTATATCATGAGAATTCTTAATGGGATGATGATATCATGCCATTTGTTGATGTTCTTGTGGACCTCAATTCTATAATAAGAATGAGGGTATCTTGCCTTTGATGTACTGTTCATGTGGACCTCAATTCTATATAAAGAATGTCCATACTTGTTTGCCATGGTACCCGAGTTAAGGGAACCTAATTCCACCTAGTTTCATCGTTCATCGTGATTGTACCGTTGTTATCGTCTATCTATGTCCAATATCGTATTTTTGGACCCCATTCTCTCAAAGTTATCCTACGAGTCTACAAGCTTAAATTGTTGAAATTCCCTATTGGCTATATATATACAAGAGTGGATGTCAAATATACATGATAAATGCCTGCGCATATAGGGCCCGATCTGGTCCTGGGAGGAGCACCCGAAAGTACTTGTGCCCATGGGAGTTGAATGATAAGGTATCTGGCATTATACCGAGTGCATGACTAGTTTGATTGGACATTCCACACAAATCTTGTACTTGACTCGTACTTGACTTGACATGAATTGCGTGACCCGAGAAAGGGTAATTAGTTGCTTGCTTGATACATGATAGCCAAAGGTCTTGACATGACTTGCTAAAGAGTACTTGCTTGAATATCTGTTATCTTTTCTGAAAGCTCGTGACTAGTTCATCTTGCTGTCTTGCTTGATAAATTCTCTATCTTGTCATTTTATGCGAGCATGCATAGCTATAGTGCATTCATGAAAGATGTAACTACTTGAACCCTTGCTAGTTCCTGAGATATAATTTCCTACTGAGCGTTCGCTCACTCCGTGTTTGTCCCTTACTTTTCAGGTAATTCCGACGACGAGGGAAGTCAATCGGATGGGAATGGTCAAGAGTGAAAGAGCTAGAGCTTTTCCAAGTGTCATCTAGTCTTTTTTTTCCTATTTTCTTTTGTCAACTATGTACTTTTCCTTTTTAATTGAATAGAGTATTGGATTTGTAATAGTCTATCCATTATGAAATAAAGGATTGGGTTATCTTTCTATTTTGCGCATCTCTGTTTTGGTGTCGAATACACTACTACTCTAATTGACATGATTGATATAAACTCGTCGCGCATATCCGAGTATCTTCCGCGCTCGGGGCGTGACAGGAACCCCCCCTTTTCAAGCTTGGACTAGAGGTTCTATTTATAGAGCCCTAGAAATCCAACCTCGAAATTGGATTTTCCAATGGATATTAACCCGAGATTATTAAATAAAATCCGTGGATAATACTCTAATCTTCCACCAGGATCAAACGACACCCCATTTGGTGGAGAAATCACGGAGAAATGGGTGGGAGAAGTTAGGGGTTTAGCCACAGATGGAGAGAGAAAAATCAAATAATCCACAGATCTCGGGCCTGTAAACGGTCGCTCTATAGGCCGCCCAGTCATGTAGGCGGTCCATTGCTAGACCGTCTAATGTTGTCGGTGATAAATAAAATAAAATAGGAAATTATCCAATTATCCACCAAACTGACCGGCTATCACGGCGTTGGACTCTTTAGGATAAAATGGTCTAATGGTAGACCACCCACTAAATGGAACGGTCTAATGAAGGCCGTGTAAAGTGTGTCGGAGATAAATCCAAAAAATAGGATAAATAGTTAATTATCTGGAAAATTCACCGGTTTAGGACTCTTTGAACTGAACGGTCTAAGGATAGGCCGTTCAATGGAAATAAACGGCTGAACTTGGACCGTGCAAAGGCTTGTCGGTGAGAATTCAGAAAATCAAATAAATATCCAAAACGATTCCAATCAGACCGCTCCATAACTGAACGGCCAGTCGATAGACCGCGTATATCCTAGACGTTTGAAGTTAATGAAATAAGATAAATGGGCCCATTTACCCCAAAATCAAGCGAAACCAAGGCCCATTAAGCTCAAATCTAAGAACAGTCCTAGCCAGGGTGGGAGATACCCATAAAATAAGACCAAAGACGTGCCTGGAAATAGCCCAATGAGTAATGGACAACTCAAGGCATCAACAAATGATAGTAAAATGAATGACCCAACTCATAAGCAAAAAACGGGTGTCAACAGATGCCCCTCCTTAACGTCCTCTTTGCAGGGGAGCGAGCGGAGGTGAAGCAAAAGTGAAATGGAACATGGAGATGAAGCGAAAATGACACGGAGCGGATTGAAAAGCGGGCGTTAAGGTAAAAGACACATATTTTTATTGTCAACGAGCGATAGGAATCTTCCGAAAAACTCTGAATCAAACACAAGGAACGATCGGACCAAAACGACACCATTCTAGAGAAACTAACTAAACGAAAAGGAAAACACACGATCAACCTCATGGGGGACACAATCCCTCGGACCAATGAGGAGACTGGAACAAGCAGCCAAAATAAAGAGACAGACTAAAACTCCGGATGGGATCTTCAATCAATCAAACCAAGTGAACAGACCAGATAAAACCTTCCAACTTTGAGTGGAATAATTCCTCTTACTCAAGCACTGAACGCACAATCATCCATCACAAATGAGACACTTTCAGACAGACCATGGGTCATGAATGCTCAAAGGATGCGTATGATGCATGCTGGGCTAAAATAAAAGAAATCATTAAATCGAATGCAAATAAATCCATAAAATAGAAAATACTCGAGAATAATATTGCTAGACCGGACAAATCAGGGTCAAGATACTATCTGCAACCACGGCGTGCGAGATAGAACCATCGTCCCCCAACTTTCCCAACCTAACGGCTTATCCGCTGATTAAACACATGAACCTGGATCATCATTATTTTTGTTAAAGGGGAACATCAGATCCTGGAACACGTAGATAACCAACTGGTTCTCGAGATAATATAACATAGATACCATATAGTAATGCAACAATGAGTAGGGATAGAAAACCGTACCTGACTTACCTATACAGGCGAAACATCATTTTTTTGGATTTTTGAATAAGACACAACCACATGAACAAGCATGAGGATAACATAACATAACTGAACATGAATTAAACATAACATCACAAAAAACATAACATCATAACAAACATCGCAAGAACAAATGGGAAGCATGCGTGAGATTGAAGAATACAGTGGAATAATACAACACCACAACACGGTGGGACAAGAATATGGTGGGACAAAGACATGTGGGACAACACCACGGGAGACATAAGACAACACGTGGGATGACACGGACATGGTGGGACAAAGACACGTGGGACATAAGACAACACGTGCGATGACATGGACGGATAAAGGCACGCGTGACAAGGACAACACGTGCGAGACATAGACGCATGAAACAAAGAGATGACATACATAAACACGTGTGACAACCAACACGGGGGACAAAAGATAATAAACACATTCTTCAATCAAAGCCCAAAGATTGGATGAAGTAGAACTTGCCAGGTTTAAAATTGCGAGGTAATGCCCTCTCATAGAGACATGATGAGATGAAGCGAGAGTTGAGAAAGACACAAGCTTAAGAACAGATCGAGAGATATAGATTTAAGAAGAGAGAACAGATCTGAAGTCGTGAACAGGATGTAGAGCGAAAGATAGAGCAAGGAAACTTAAACACCTGCAACCTGCACACTTAACAAACAGATCACATATCCATCCTCAAAACAAATAGATAGAAGGGAATAAAAAGACAAATATTTTTAGATTTTTTATTTTCTTGATTTTTTTTTTCAAATTTTCAACAATATTTGATTTTTTTAGTTTTTGAATAATATTTCATTTTTTTGGTTTTTGAACAATATTTGATTTTTTTGGACTTTTGATAATATTTCAATTTTTGGATTTTTGGCAATATTTCCTTTTTTTTTGAAATAGCAATCCGCAGCACCCAAAGACGGGCTCGAACTACTAGCCAGGGACCGTCGTTCCTACCCCTCTCATTAGCAGGGCGTGCATATGAGGGTGGCTCGCCACAACCAACCGCCTCTAAAGAACAGTGCCCCTATTAAGGCCATACCCGGGATACAACCCAGCCTAAGAGGGAGAAATAGAAGAAAAATTAGAGACAAGCTCTATGCAGGATGGGAGATATTAGGACTCGACTTCCTTCTAGGGCACTACCCCTCAAAGATACAGTCTGTTGCGCTAGGGCTTTGTGTCATTGATTTTTAGACCCATATTTATGAGGCACGCATGCGATCGGGCTCATGACGTCCCGCGGGGAACTGTACTGCCACTCTTGCCATGCCTTTGATTCATAATTTTGTATTGATTCATTTTGATTTTGAGAGCTATTATTGGCTAGATTTCTCATGAAATCTCACTTTTGAGGGTCAAGACTGCCCCTATTTGAGACCTCTCTCGTATTAGGGAGCGCCTAGGTTGGTCATCTCATCCATCAATCTCTTGCCCCTGCACTCGGCCGAAATAGAGAAGAGAAAAGACTTTCATGTATACCCGTGGTATGGCCAAAGTAGCAACGGTGTGCCTTAGAGGAATCAGTTATGGCTCGCCGTGAAGTGTGTGAAAAACCCATACTGAAAGGTCACCCTTAACGATCGGGGGAAAGAAACTAGACTCCCAACGCAGAGCTATCACCAGCCTAAGAATGCTGTAGAAGTGAACTCTTTTTAACTAAACTAAGCAAACTTCCTAACGCCACTCAACCATGTTGAGGAATTAATATTATAAACGTTATGAGCATGTGCATGAATGTTAGGAATAAATAATTGGAATGCAAGCACATTCTTGCACAAAATACAGATACCTTGCAAATCTTATAGCGTGAAAATAGTATCCTAAAGCGATCTTGACCATCGAGCTTCGAGCAGCACAAGCTTTGTATTACTTGCTTGATAGGATCAAGACGGGAAGGACAATAAGGCTTGAAAATTCCTCTACACGGAGGAGCGGCGGACACCATACTGGATGAAGAAGGATCAAAAGGAAGAGAGACGAGGGCTAGAACTCCCTCGTTAAGGCACAGAGACCCTGATAATAAGGAACCAAATACAGAAGAACCAGATATTAATTGGGATCAAGGCGGGCTAAAGCCTTGAGAACAACAAGAAAAAGGGTGAGGTCCTCGAAAAGGGGAGGAAGAAAGAACTGAAAGAGAGGAAGAAGAACCACCCGACGTAGTCGGGGAAGGAGAATGAGAGTCACCCGCCAAAGGCGGGGAAAATGTAGCGTGATCGCCCGAAAAAGTTAGGGAAAAGGAATGAAGATCACCCAGCAGGGTCGGGGAAGGAAAGGGGGAATCGCCCGACACGGTCGGGGAAGGATCAGGAAAATCACCCGACAAGGTCGGGGAATAAGCATGAAAAACCCCCGATGGGGTCGGGGAAAATGAATGGGAAGTGGAATCTGGACATAGCTGGGGAGGGAAATTTGAAGAAGTTCTTAGATCTAGGGAAAAGGAGGACATAGGCCGAGTCTTAGAATGGTGAGGATAGGAGAAGATAGTAGAAAGGTGATCGGGCGATGGAAGGTACACAACCCAAGGGTAGGAACTGAGCAAGAGGAATGCTGAATGAGAGGGACCATCATCAGGTGGGGTGGACCCCCCGAGTGCACGGCTGACGGCTTTTGAACTTACGTCGTCGCCTCTTCTGAGTGGGAATACCCTTGAAACAAATCAGCCTGGCACGGACTCGGGCCTTCAAGCTTCTTGACCTGCCATGTCTTCTCAGATAACGGGCCCACCTGGCAGATGACCTGGCCCGATTATGAATATGCAATTTTATTGGGGCGGTTGCCCCTAGACACGGGGTGCTAACCATGGGCGGGCATTCCTGAATAACCAACTCCTCGGGATGAACATCAGAAAGCAGTGGAGTTTTGTTGCTTGGTACCAGAAGCATGAGATTTGGCATCTCCACTTGACAGTTGGGCATGAAGCATAACTTGCTTACCAAAAATGTAGGACGATATTGAGGGAGATTAATGCGTGGCGTTGAAGTGGCCGTCTCACCAACCAACCAAGGGAGATTACATAACAAGTGCAGAATGCCCCTAGCCAACATTGAAAATACGGCCAATTGCCCCTTGAACACGGAACTTAGCAGGCTCTTGGCGGCCATATGGGTTAGCACAATCTGAGTGGAGAATCCCGCTTGGCCAGTGAATTGAATAGCAACCGAGTGAGAGGAGATAATTACGTCAGTAGTCAATCCTCCGGCAAATAGTGAGACTGCTATCGGCCTCACTCGAGAAGAAATTGGCACTAATGCTAATGCGCTTGTCTTGGCAACCATCTTCAAAAGTGTAGGCTCTTTATCCCTAAAATAGCCAGGGACCAAAACTCGGATCAGCATCCAGCAGATAAAATCTTGAAGCTTGAAATGCACAATCGGCACTAAATCATCCTGTCTTGACTCATTGTCTCCCTGGGGATCAGACCCGAGGGGCACCAATGGTAGCGTACACCCGCTCCGTGGGGTGGAAATAGGTGGAGAAAGGGGTGGAGAAGGCTTGGAAGGCATGGGTGAAGGTTTAGAAGGTGTTGGGAGCGGTAATACGGGTAACGGAGGGGTAGCGGTGATGACAGGCTCTGGTGGAGATAAAGGCAAGGGTGGAGGTATAGAAGAGGGTAAAGGTGAAGGTGGAGATGTGAGTATAGGTATAGCCCGCTCAGGCTCGAGCAATGATGGCGAAGGGGAGGGTAAAGGTGGTGGAGATGGAGGAAGTGATGGAAGAGGGGTCGCTGGGAGAGGAGGCGGTGAAGACGATGGTGATAGCGGAAGACGACCGTTCAAAGCCACTAGACTCCAAGTTGTAGGACTTGATCCTCTACCCCTTCCGGCCGGCCAGAGGGGATGGGCCTCGTGTTGTGCTGATGTTGACCTGTAAAACAACGTAGAAGATAAGAAAATAACACCCAAATTAGCCCTGGAATGTGTAGCAACTATAGAACAAAATGGAAAATTAACATAATAACGCGGAAGGGGCGATACCTGGGGTGATTTTTAAACCCCTATAGGGCGTGAAAACGAATAGAAGGGGTGTGAAAATGACATGCAAACAGTGAAAACGTGAAAAGGAGACGGAGAAGATAATCATGCAATGGATGAAATGACTATTAAAACTGAGACCAAACGGCAAAAAAAGTGACTACTCCCTGAACCGAAGGCTTAAAAAAGATGTAGAAAGCCTCCCTCCCTGGCTACAGCTCGCTCGAGAATTCGACAGAGCTTCGACATCGACCTTGGAAGCCCCCCTTTTCAAGCTTGGACTAGAGGTTCTATTTATAGAGCCCTAGAAGTCCAACCTCGAAATTGGATTTTCCAATGGATATTAACCCAAGATTATTAAATAAAATCCGTGGATAATACTCTAATCTTCTACTAGGATCAAATGACACCCCATTTGGTGGAGAAACCGCGGAGAAATGGGTGGGAGAAGTTAGGGGTTTAGCCACGGATGGAGAAAGAAAAATCAAATAATCCACAGATCTCGGGCCTGTAAACGGTTGCTCGATAGGCCGCCCAGTCATGTAGGCGGTCCATTGCTAGACCGTCTAATGCTATCGGTGATAAATAAAATAAAATAGAAAATTATCCAATTATCCACCAAACTGACCGGCTATCACTGTGCTGGACTCTTTAGGATAAAACGGTCTAATGGTAGACCACCTAATGAACGGAATGGTCTAATGAAGGCCGTGTAAAGCGTGTCGGTGATAAATCCAAAAAAATAGGATAAATAGATAATTATCTGGAAAATTTACCGGTTTAGGACTCTAGGAACTGAACGGTCTAAGGACAGGCCGTTCAATGGAAATAAATGGCTCAACTTGGACCGTGCAAAGGCTTTTCGGTGAGAATTCAGAAAATCAAATAAATATCTAAAATGGTTCCAATCAGGTCGCTCCATAACTGAACGGCCAGTCGATAGACCGCGTATATCCTGGACATTTGAAGTTAATGAAATAAGATAAATGGGCCCATTTACCCCAAAATCAAGCGAAACCAAGGCCTATTTTGCCCGAATCTGAGAACAGTCCTAGCCAGGGAGGGAGATACCCATAAAATACGCCCAAAGATGTGCCTAGAAATAGCGCAATGAGTAATAGACAACTCGAGACATCAACAAATGATAGTAAAAGGAATGACCCAACTCATAGGTAAAAAATGGGTGTCAATAGTCATGAAGTGCCATAGTTATCTTTGCTGAAAATTTGATAAAAAATCAGTGAATTATTAAGGCAGAGCAAGGATTAGGTTGCATTGAGAAACTGGGACCCTTATCAAAGAAATAGAGTCAACCTACGTCATGAAGTGCCCTAGTTAACTCTGTTCAACATGAATCATGATAGTTAGTCATACTAAGTGCTCAGGGATACTTGCGTCTAAACAACGTGTATCCTCTAGTTACAAGGTGTGTACTAAACTTGATCGATCTTGAAAGATATTGCTATAAAAGAAATTTGTTTTCTTACCCCTGCATAGAAAGAAAAATCTGAAATGCTATTGAAATCATGGACACAATCTGATGCTTTCAAGTTTGTTTAATCTCAATATTTGTCTCTTGCAACTACCAAAGAGCCATTGATATTGAATGCCTAATATGAAAAGAGATCAAACTAGATGTTAACATGAAAGCTGGGCTTCATTTTTATTAAAATTTATTTTCAGATATGAGTACAAAAACTTTCATGAACAAACTTTGAATACATTACATTTAAACCATACTGTCAAATAAAGATCATTTCATAAGTCTTTATAGTGGAAGAATCTGAAATAACTTCAAATTTTGGATTTATGGCATGGCTATCTCATTGAAAATGTCTTGAATATCTTGATTTCTTGGGTTTTCAATCTGATCTATTGTGCCAACTTTACTCTGCTGGAAAGCTTTTGCTTGCTCTCATTCCCATACAGTTGAAATTCTGAGCTTGTCTTGACTGCCATATCTCTTGACTGCACTTGTAACGGCCATATTTCTTGGCTTGTTTGATTGTCTACATGCCCCTGTACTTTTGCTGATACATTCTAATCATTTCTCTCACTCCTTTTCTCTACTCTGTCCAAGGGGGAGAGTGTCTTCCCAGTATCCCGTCAGGGGGAGATTTGTCCGCTATCTGCATTTGAGTTCATGACTCAATCATATCATGCATGCTTTATATTTATCTTATCAAACTATTTCCTTTTTGATGAAGTCAAAGGGAGAGAGAATAGTTTGACATGAGTCAGCATCTTGCTTTATCTTTATGACTGCTTTATCTTTATGACTCATAGTGTTGACTCATAGTGTTGCCATCATCAAAAAGGGGGAGATTGTTGTGTCCCTGTGGTTTTGATGATATCAAACACTATAAGTCATCATGTGTTTGCATGAAAATTGAATGATGATGTAATATGCATTTGGTTATGCATTTGGTCATTGCACTCTGCATTAATGAGGATTGATTGCTGTGCATTTATTCTTGTGCATTGGATTTAATGATGTCATCATAATCATTTGCATGATATGTGCATTTTAAGATTGATGCACTTTCATGATGCATAGAACCTCAACAGATTGCATGCACAGTCATTTCATCTAACATGTTGCATATAGACATGAACAGTCATTTTATCAAATAGGTGGCATGCACATTTATTTCATTGAACTAGTTGCAGCTAAGGTCAATGCATGTATCTTTTTTAGACACACAGGTCGATGCACATCTCACTTTTCATGTAGAATGCATAGTTAAGGTCGATGCATGTTCTATCTTTGAATAACACAGGTCGATGCATGTACTATTTATATGCTCACAAGGTCGATGCATGTTATGTCTTTACCTAACTAAGGTCCATGCACATTCTGGTCTAAGCATGTCTAGGTCCGTGCACATCATTGTTCATTACATGAAGGTCGATGCTTCATTGTTCACATTCATATAAAAGGTCGATGCACATTTTGCTTTGTGCATGTAGAAGGTCGATGCATGTTCATTCTGTAGTACATAAAGGTGGATGCACACTTTGTTTGAAGTGCATGAAGGTCGATGCATGTTAGGGTCGATGCTAGGCTCAGGTCGATGCACATTTGAGTTTTAGTTCATTCAGGTCAGTGCACATTTCCATCTAGTGCTAACCAAGGTCGATGCATGTTTCCACTGTAATGCATAAGGTTTGTGCATGTTTCTATGCTAACTGTTATAAAGGTCAGTGCACATTTTGTTTTATGCATATAAGTCTGTGCACATCAGTACCTGTGGTGAATAAAGGTCGATACACGTTTTGCCTTATGGCATATAAGGTCGGTGCACATGTTGTTATATGCCATACAAAGTCAGTGCACAGTTTGCTGCATGCACATTAAGGTCGATGCACATTCTACATTGTGCATATTGAGGTCGAAGAACATTTTGCTTCTACCACACCAAGGTGGATGCATGTTTTCCAGAAATGCATCAGGTTGGTGCATGTTCACATTAGTAGCAACCTAAGGTCGGTGCACGTTTTGGTATCAACACTACAAGTCTGTGCACGTTTGGCTCCAATGCTTCAAGGTCTGTGCTACTTCATAATATAGGTCTGAGCATATGTGTTCACTCTATCATGCAAGTTTGTGCACAACTATTTACCAAGTCTGTGCACATCTATTTACCAAGTCTGAGCTTTGAGGTCTGAGCATATATAATCTAAGGTTTGAGGTCTGAGCACATATATATATGTACAATTAAAGTCTGAGCACATCCTCCCATTTGTTCTTCAAGGTTGAAGCATATGCATATGTTAGTCATGCTGACCAAATGTTTGATGAAATGTCTCAGAGAGTCTAATGATTAGCAAAGTAGCACGTGAGCTCGAACTAAAGCAGGCACGTGTTCCCAGAATGGCTGGAAGTTGGCACGTGGTCACAGGAGCTTATGATTGGGCACGTGATCCAAGGCTCTATGGTAGAAGAGTATTCTCGTCCCTGCCATGTGGTCCAATTGGACACAAAAGGAATGAAATCACCCTATCAAAAGAGCTTCTACGGAGCCCCTGTTTTGGATATAAATATAGGGTGCTTTCTCCTCTAAGAAGTGAGCTGCCAGAAGAAAGGAGCTACAAGCCAGTAGAAAGAAAAGAGAGCAGAGAGCAGAAGAGTACGAGAGCCAGAGACTCTTTGAGAAGAATTAGAGTAAGAGTGCTGAGAGAGAGAGGGTTCGAGAGAGAAGAGAGATGATGGGGGCATCTCTCGCCCTTCACATTTTTCCACAGCTTCGATTGCTCGCCAGCATAGCTCCACTGTGTCCGTCATATTTTTCTGAGTCGAGTCATGTAATTTTCATACTTTATTTGAGTCATGTCATTGTAATTTTCCCTTTATTTGAGTCATGTACCTAGGTTAGTGAGTCATTTTCCTATGTTAGTTGTCATATGGTTGGTTTGATAGGCTAATGGGCCCAACTAATGGGCTAGGTCCAGGGGCGCCCCTCCCTTGGACTACTTTGGTCATTTACTTGTTTGTCAGGGCTATTTTGGTCTTAGGAAAAGTATGGAGTCTATAAATAGTCCCTCCCCTCTCTCATTTGTAACAACCCTTTTATGATCAATTTAAATCAAGTGAGTTCTAGTGTCATATTGGAGTGGATTCTCCAAACCTCTCTCTCTCTCTCTATTGGGGTGGATTCCCCTTCTCTCTCTATCTCACTTCTCTCTCTTCTCTCTCTCTCTTCAAGGAGGAGGGCGCCACTTTCTCTCTCCTCTCCTCCCTCTCTCTCCTCCACATCATAAATTCTCTCTCTCTCCCCCTCATTACTCATCCTCCCAACTACCCCACCCTCATTACTCCACCCTAGTTCCAAGAGACCTCCCCCCCAATCCCAACTCCACCACCCAACCACCACCAACTCAACTCCCTTCCCTAAGCACCCTCTCATCTCCCAAGGGAGAATTCCCCACTCCCCAAGCACCCCTTCCCTTTCCCAACACAACCCTTCCCATCCCCAAAGCCCCATTAACCACATTGGTCCATTTTCAAATTTTGGAGAGAGATCTCTCCTTCTCTCTCCCCCACCCATCCCAAATTCGCAGCTCCCCTCTCACCCACTGCAAACACCACCTTCCAGACCCCATTCTCCCCCATCCACACCTTGGAACACCCCCTCCTACACCCCCTCACAGCCAGGGCTCTCCCCACACTCATCCACCCCCACTTCTTCTCCCATATACCCCATTTCCCCCCACCATCTTCAACCTAAAATTTTCAGTCTGTAGGCAGCAGAGGAGTGCCCAGTTGCAGAGGCTGCCACGTCTTCACCTGGAAGCTTCAGAAGGCATACCATATATCATTGGAAGCGTCTCCCAGTCAGCTTTCCAACGGTGGTGGTCCCGCCGACTTCCAAGATCGGAGCTGTTCGGAGGAGGCGATCTACCACGACTGCGTAAGACTTCTCAGGCAGAGGACCAGAACCCGAGTGTAAGATCTACAGAGGCCATCCTACTAAAACTCTGAGCAAGAGTTCTGCATAAGAAGTCTTCTATTCTGAGTCTTATTTCACCTCCAAAAAGTAGAGCTCAATTTGGCATCCGGAACCAAAAGTTATGAATTTTCTCCCAAGGGTGCGCGATTCTGCTTCCCCACAGTCTACACCGACCTCTCATCAGAGTTCAGAGCCCAATGGTCTTCTCGGACAACGTTTGGCTTCACCGCCAGTTTTTCTATGAAGAGAACTTGTCAACGGTTCCAAAGGCTCTGGCGGCACATGATTCTGAGTTCGGGAGTGGTCGTGGCATCTCTTCTTCCTGCTGTTGGAAACCTGAAGCAGCCAGTTCCGAGAAGCTACAACCCTGTTCGAGCCTCCACCCAGACCAGCGTTGGTGCCAGAAGAAATCGAAAAAATTCAGACGTTTTCCCGTTCCAGTTACAAAGAATTCCCCTACTGGTCCCGTCATCAGAAAAAATCAGGAGAGGTCACAGAGGTGCCATCTTCAACTGCTGGTCCCTGATTCCAGAACGTGGACAGATTCGGCATCGGCTTCCTTTTATCACTTCTAGCTCGAATTCCCCTCCCCGCTTGGCCGGTTGAAGGGCCCTCCCTGTGTGGAGGTAGTGTTTGGATGTAATCACTGTCTTCCCTTCCCCACGATCCCCCCCCTTGCATGGGGTGTAGTTTTGTAAACGTTTGAGCAGGTTGAAGCTTCATCGGCGTGGCGTTCGGGTGCATACCCACGCCTCCCCGCTCGCCATCGTCTCCGACCAGGATCGGCGTCTTCACGCTGATCAGGTGAGCTTCTGGACCCCTCCCTTTGTTGGTAGATCTTGCTTAATTAGTATTGCTTCTTAACTCCATCGGACGGTGAGTGAGCGCCCGTTCCAAACTTGCTTATGTTTGAGTGGTCGCCGCGGGTGAGTTGTGAGAGTGACCCTTCAACCCATGCCTTCAGCGTGCTGACCGCCCATGAATTTGGGCAACCCTGGCCCCTAGGGGTCCTCCCCAAGTCAGTCATATCCTTGGAAACCACCGGTCCAACCTCGGACCCTCACCCCAGTGTCGGTCCACCTACGGACCCGAGTGTGCCAAACACGAGTGAGTCCGCTTGTGTGACCTTGCCTAGTCGTTGCGTTTGCTTGCCACTTAGGTCCCAGTTCGTGTCACATCAAATTGGTATCAGAGCAAGTTCTAGACTTGTCTCTACTAAGTCTTGTCTTAGGGCCATTGCATGCATCACCCTTGTCCACTATCATGACTACCTCATACTTGGCATATTCGCCACTCTTAGGCCCATTAGAAGCCTTTGTGTTTGATGGATCCCACCCTAGCATATATCTAGAATGGGAGAAGTCCATAGACCAAAACTTTGGGAGGTTTACTCTATCAGGGCTTGTCCAAGTCAACTATGCCAAGAGTTTGCTCTGGCACCAAGCTAGGAAAGAATGGGAGAACATTGTAGGTTTGAGAGAAGCCAAAGGGGAAGCACCCATTGAATCTTGGGATGAAATGAGGGCCGATCTTAGAAAGATCTACGCACCCCAACCCAAACCTCTTCAACCAACCGATCTTTCACCCCCAACCTCAACTCCCACCCAAGAACTTCCCCGACCAAGCCCAACCTAAGTCCACCCATGTTCACCACCCCGAGAGTACCATGCACTGACCATTATCACTCCACCCACCATAGACTATCCTACCCCATTATCCTTGGAAGTTGTGGCCCACACACATACCCAAGTGGAGATGGATGTCAATCTGGATTCACCTCCCACCATAGAGAACATCCTAGACCCCCCACTTCCACCCACCTATCCTAGTCCGGGTCCTCATGAGCCGCACACCCTAACCATGAATGAGTCCATACTCCAATGGCTTAAGCAAGGCCCCACCATTCCTAGCTCATCACCTTACCTCTCACCCTTGGCATATCAAGTCCAAATTGTGTCCACCCGGTCTTCCCATGTCACACTTCAAACCTCCTACTTTGTGGAAGGCTTAGGGGACCTAGTGGATTGTTTACAATGGCAAGTCTACCTGACCAATATGCTAGCCATAGGACCATTGGAGTCTAGCCCCATCTACTCTAGTGGACCCTTCCTAGCTTACCCCGCCACCGGTTCCATCACCTCCATCTACACTAGTGGCCATTATACGAGTGAAATCCTCCTCTTTCTCCCCAAGGATGAGAAACCAATCTTGGCCCACTTCCCACCCATCAAGATTCCAATTACTTTAATTGGCCAACCCACTAGAGACCTTGGCCCAATTATCTTGGAGGAGGATGACTCACCGTTTGGGTACCTTGAAGACATAGAGTGCCACCCTCTAGGAAGACCTTTCCACTACCCCTTTGATCCCTTCCTATGGGAGCCTAGACCCCTATGTGACCCAACCACCTTATCCACCACCCACCCTTTCCTACCCTCACCCACCGATGAGCCCAACCTTCTCCTCAATTTGGAGCTTCTTATATTGGGTAGAAAGCCAAGCCCTCCCCTCAAGGCCGACCCACTCACCAAGAACATTGGCCCAGTTATCATGAAGAGGGATGACTTAGCACCTTTTGAGGACCTTGAAGACATAGAGCTCCTCCCCCTTGGTAACTCATTTTATTATCCCTATGATCCATTCCAATGGAAGTCCAAAAGCCCACACATAGGAGACATCTTTGGCAAAAGAATGCATAAGTCTTGGCATACAAAACCACTTGACATGATTCATAAGTTGGGTCCATTCATCCATATCACCCACATGTCAAGTAGGAAGCATGAGTGGTCCATATGCGGATGTAATGGTCCACCTTCATTCATCATAAGCCTTAAGCATGATAGGAGCATTCTTGGATGTCCGGGTCCCCCGGTATTTGTCACCCCCATGCATGACCGGATCACCTACGGATGCCCCGGCCCTGCAACCTTTGTTAGGAAGTCCATGCATGATAGGGTCACATTTGGTTGCCCCGGCCCACCAAGGCTCATCAAGGTTCATATGGCATCATGGCATGATAGGTCCATCTATGGATGTCCTGGTCCACCTTTATCCACACACATTTCCACACACCCACCACCCCGTAGTGCATGGCATGTGTATCCAAGCAAGCATTTTGCAACGAACGGTGAGGTTCATATTGAGCGGGCAATAGCTCGTAAGTGCCAGTTGGGATTCCAAGTAGGCAACTTGGTAATGGTGACATTGGAGTGGCTCTACCCTAGGGCTATCTCCAAACTGAGGGCACGAGGACTTGGACCTTCCATGTTCCGAGTGACTTTGACACCCCGGCTTATGGGTTGGATCTATCGATGGGATTTTGGGATATACCCTACTTTTCACGTGGCGGATCTAGCACTCTTTAGGGCACCACGGTGGATCCCAGTGAGAACCTTGAGCCTACCCCCACCTTTGTGAGTGACACCCTCGGAGAACCACCACATATCAGCTTGAGAGTCTGACGTGTGCACACGGTGGCAATACTAGGCAAGCAGGGTACCATCGCCAGCAAGAGGGTGTGCCCGAGCCACCTTGAGAGGATGAAGAGTCGTCCCCCGGCTAAGGATGTGAGGTTGAGTTTGGAGGTTGTGGCTCGCCCGGAGCTACATTGGAGGATCTCTCCCCTGGCGGACCCATACTCGACGGAGTCGAGTTCTTCGCACCCCAGGGGTATGATGGGGGCATCTCTCGCCCTTCACATTTTTCCACAGCTTCGATTGCTCGCCAGTATAGCTCCATTGTGTCCGTCATATTTTTCTGAGTCGAGTCATGTAATTTTCATACTTTATTTGAGTCATGTCATTGTAATTTTCCCTTTATTTGAGTCATGTACCTAGGTTAGTGAGTCATTTTCCTATGTTAGTTGTCATATGGTTGGTTTGATAGGCTAATGGGCCCAGCTAATGGGCTAGGCCCAGGGGCGCCCCTCCCTTGGACTGCTTTGGTCATTTACTTGTTTGTCAGGGCTAATTTGGTCTTAGGAAAAGTATGGAGTCTATAAATAGTCCCTCCCCTCTCTCATTTGTAACAACCCTTTTATGATCAATTTAAATCCAGTGAGTTCTAGTGTCATATTGGAGTGGATTCTCCAAACCTCTCTCTCTCTATTGGGGTGGATTCCCCTTCTCTCTCTATCTCACTTCTCTCTCTTCTCTCTCTCTCTTCAAGGAGGAGGGCGCCACTTTCTCTCTCCTCTCCTCCCACTCTCTCCTCCACATCATCAATTCTCTCTCTCTCTCCCCCTCATTACTCATCCTCCCAACTACCCCACCCTCATTACTCCACCCTAGTTCCAAGAGACCTCCCCCCCAATCCCAACTCCACCACCCAACCACCACCAACTCAACTCCCTTCCCTAAGCACCCTCTCATCTCCCAAGGGAGAATTCCCCACTCCCCAAGCACCCCTTCCCTTTCCCAACACAACCCTTCCCATCCCCAAAGCCCCATTAACCACATTGGTCCATTTTCAAATTTTGGAGAGAGATCTCTCCTTCTCTCTCCCCCACCCATCCCAAATTCGCAGCTCCCCTCTCACCCACTGCAAACACCACCTTCCAGACCCCATTCTCCCCCATCCACACCTTGGAACACCCCCTCCTACACCCCCTCACAGCCAGGGCTCTCCCCACACTCATCCACCCCCACTTCTTCTCCCATATACCCCATTTCCCCCCACCATCTTCAACCTAAAATTTTCAGTCTGCAGGCAGCAGAGGAGTGCCCAGTTGCAGAGGCTGCCACGTCTTCACCTGGAAGCTTCAGAAGGCATACCATATATCATTGGAAGCGTCTCCCAGTCAGCTTTCCAACGGTGGTGGTCCCGCCGACTTCCAAGATCGGAGCTGTTCGGAGGAGGCGATCTACCACGACTGCGTAAGACTTCTCAGGCAGAGGACCAGAACCCGAGTGTAAGATCTACAGCGGCCATCCTACTAAAACTCTGAGCAAGAGTTCTGCATAAGAAGTCTTCTATTCTGAGTCTTATTTCACCTCCAAAAAGTAGAGCTCAATTTGGCATCCGGAACCAAAAGTTATGAATTTTCTCCCAAGGGTGCGCGATTCTGCTTCCCCACAGTCTACACCGACCTCTCATCAGAGTTCAGAGCCCACTGGTCTTCTCGACAACGTTTGGCTTCACCGCCAATTTTTCTATGAAGAGAACTTGTCAACGGTTCCAAAGGCTTTGGCGGCACATGATTCTGAGTTCGGGAGTGGTCGTGGCATCCTCTTCTTCCTGCTGTTGGAAACCTGAAGCAGCCAGTTCCGAGAAGCTACAACCCTGTTCGAGCCTCCACCCAGACCAACGTTGGTGCCAGAAGAAATCGAAAAAATTCAGACGTTTTCCCATTCCAGTTACAAAGAATTCCCCTACTGGTCCCGTCATCAGAAAAAATCAGGAGAGGTCACAGAGGTGCCGTCTTCAACTGCTGGTCCCTGATTCCAGAACGTGGACAGATTCGGCATCGGCTTCCTTTTATCACTTCTAGCTCGAATTCCACTCCCCGCTTGGCCGGCTGAAGGGCCCTCCCTGTGTGGAGGTAGTGTTTGGATGTAATCACTTTCTTCCCTTCCCTACGATCCCCCCCCTTCCATGGGGTGTAGTTTTGTAAACGTTTGAGCAGGTTGAAGCTTCACCGGCGCGGCATTCGGGTGCATACCCACGCCTCCCCGCTGGCCATCGTCTCCGGCCAGGATCGGCGTCTTCACGCTGATCAGGTTAGCTTCTGGACCCCTCCCTTTGTTGGTAGATCTTGCTTAATTAGTATTGCTTCTTAACTCCGTCAGACAGTGAGTGAGCGCCCGTTCCAAACTTGCTTATGTTTGAGTGGTCGCCGCGGGTGAGTTGTGAGAGTGACCCTTCAACCCATGCCTTCAGCGTGCTGACCGCCCGTGAATTTGGGCAACCCTGGCCCCTAGGGGTCCTCCCCAAGTCAGTCATATCCTTGGAAACCACCTGTCAAACCTCGGACCCTCACCCCATTGCCGGTCCACCTACGGACCCGAGTGTGCCAAACGCGAGTGAATCCGCTTGTGTGACATTGCCTAGTCGTTGCGTTTGCTTGCCACTTAGGTCCCAGTTCGTGTCACATCAAGAGAAGTGAAAGTGAAGTGGCTGAAGCACTTTGAAGATAATCATTCTGTTGGTTTCTAGATCAGATCCAGGCCAATTTTCTCCTGCGAGAGCTATATTCGTTTCCATTTTCTGTTTGTTCTATTTTCCTTTGTTGTTTTCCTTTTCCACTTTGTTCTTCCGATCCTCTGGTTTAAGGTCGGATTCCTCCTGAGGATTCAGGAGAAGGGAGAACATGTCTCTGGTTTGCGGGTGGTGGAGTGTCACTCGTGGTTTCCCTGTGGATTTCAGAGGAAGGGAGACTTGGGTCTTCGATTGTGAGTGGCTGGGTGTCACTCACGGTTTCCCCTCCGGTTTGGAGGAAGGGAGGTTTACCTCTGATTCTAGTTCTATGGACCGTAGAGCTAGGGTGCTGATCTTATGGGAGGCAAGACCAAGTCGAGGGATTTGTGTCTCTCAGCCTCTCAGGGCAAGCTGTTAGGCAGCGTCTATTGCAGACGGATCGAGTCTGATTTGGTTTCTAGCATCTACTAGTGGAATCCTCACTCTGGTCTAGAGTGAGGGGTGGATGTAGGCAAACTGGTGTCTGGCCGAACCACCTAAAAATTTGGTGTGCCGTGGCTTGCCTTGTGTGCTTGTTTCTTATATGGTTTACGTAAGCTATTGATTCACGTTAGATGGATGCTAGGCACATTTCATTTGCAACCGGATAGCCTACAGCTTTCTGAGTTCACCGAGTTCTCTAAAATAAATCTGAATAGGAATTGCATGAATAATTATGTTCATCCTGTTGATTAGTATTGTTGGCTCGTATCAATCACAGCTGCTTTATGTTGTCCACGTGCCCAATATAGTCTAAGGCCGCAAGTGCTTGCTTGGTGTTCGAGTGTGTGCTTCAATAGACCCTTGTTTAAATTGAGCCGTTCTATTTTGCTTTCGTAATAGTTTTGAATGGGGATTCATTCACCCCCCCTCTAAATCCGTACCTTGCACTCCAACATCGTGCACAGTGTTGCTAATTCTTAGTGGTTTTCCTAAAATTTTGTAAAATTTGATTAAGTGACATTTCACACAGATGCCCAATTATGATTAAGCGTTTGTCTGAATGGACGCAAACTCTTGTCTCTCAATTTTCATCGTGTTTCTGGCCCTTACGGCGGGTCTATTGGCACTCTCATCTCACATCCGTAGATGGAGTCCTTGTTTTGTTTCTATCGCTTACACACTTAACTTTTGGTGATGATTGGACCCTCCGCGGGATATTCCTTCCTTCGGACTAGTGCTTTCTTCATTGAGACCTTCGTAAGTCTACGCTAGCCTTGGATTTTCTCAAAGCAGCCGAGCAGGTTGTATCCTAAAAACCCCAAAACTAATTGATTGTCACGTCACTCTAAAGAAACGTGATTCTTAGCCCTCATATAGTGCTATCTTTGGCATCTTTTGAGAAGGATGTTTCTGTCTTGAAACTACGACCATGAGTTGGACGCCAAAAGGAATTGGCAACCAGTCAGTGGGCGCAGACTATTGATTTAGCGGCCATGATATGGACACTAATTATTTGTGCCTGTACTATTCACAGGAATGAGCGACCACCACAGTGGACGCTATGTTTGTTATTACAGTCCACGGACCTTCTCTTGGTCACTGCATTGCATGACCTCAAATATACGGTTCATCTCGTCAATCCAATTTTATGCTTCGTCGAGGTTGGAGGATCCAGAGAATCGGGGAGGATTTAAACTCCAGAAGTTCCCGTGTAAATTTCCCGTGCCAGCCCGTGCGCTGGCTTGGGCCACAGTCTGAAGGACCTGGGTAAGTCCCGCAACCGTTTGTTGCATCTCATGCCAGTTGACACGGTGAGCCATTATCAGGATGGGGGGGGTACCTGAGAAGAAGAACAATTTGTTATTTCTTATAGAGTGAAGGGGAATTATCCTAGAGATAATTTCTAATTAACTATCACATCCCGGGCTCTACCCGATCACACATGGGTGTGGAAATTCCTTTCCTTGGTTCATAGGTGTGGGTCCTTAAACCTTGGACTTAGCCTATGACATGACATTTTCCTAGGACCTACTTATGCCTAGGCTCTGATACCACTTTAACTGTTAGACCCCGAGATTATGCAGCGGAACTAATTGGTAACGTGAACAACCGACAAGAGAAGCCTCAAGTGATAATAACAATCAGAGCGCTAATCATTCACACATAAAAGTGAACACAAGAGAGTATAATCCAAAAACCTTAACTTTATTGAATCATGATGAAAAGTTTACAAAGACTCTTTGACTAACTAGACTCAATAAAGTGAAAATTACATAATTGACTCTTGACTAGACTAACCACGGCTTCTCTCGAACCATCAATCGCTCTCAGATCCATCACTTGGATAATCTGAATCCGACCTGCAAGAATGTCCTGAAAAGATTGGAAAAGAAGTAGGGAATGAGCACACTTGCCCAGTAGGTATCTTCGTATCAACATGAAGGCAATGTTTAAGTAAATAATAATTTAGCTCTAGAAAATAAGATAAAAGGAATGCGGTAAATCATACGAATAACACCAAAGTAACATGGATAACAAGATATAGATCATAGAGATATTAAGGTTTATGTAAAATGAGAGCAAGATCGAGAATGAGTATAACATGAACGTAACTTGGCCTTTCATGAACGAGAATGTACTTTTCATAACTATAAAGGCTATGCACTAGAAAGTCACTTAACATGCAAGAATGTAATTTCACTAGATTGCCTCGTGGTTTTTACTGTTTATAAAAACAAGTACTCCCAGTGCAATGCGACGCTAGTATCATCGTACCCCATGATTTTTAGCACGTTTTCGACAATCAGCCGAGGGGGCTAGCATGGAGCCCTTGGACACAATCAGTGCCCGGTCTGCATCTTCACGTTATAAATCAAGCTACTTCCACGAGAAATATCAATAAAGTTCGGCTAGTACTGTACAATTCAACAATAAGCTTATGATAATCAATATCAAGGTAAGAATGCTCCAACTTGAAATCATGAAATCAAGGATGATTAAATGACAAGGTCATACTACGGAAAGAATCTGGCAGCATAACGGCATATTCCTTAACTTTCATAATTCATTAGTAGCTTATTGAATAAGGTGTGGGGTTCTAGATTATCAATAGACTATCTAGGAACATAGGAAAATCAACCCTTGGGTCAAACCTTGGGTTAATCAATACTTAGACATAAAACGGTCATATTGGGGTTGTTTCTTTAAGAGGCGGTCATGCTAGGACCGTTTCTATGAAGTGGTGGTCAAAGAAGGACCATTTCTATATAGGGTCGACACCGAAGAGTGAAGAGTCGATGCAGGGGTGAAATCTGGACTAACGCGGTCACGTGATGACCGCCAATTGACAGTAGCGGTCGCCTGATGGCCGCACTACCGAGACACAGAAAAACGCCGATAAGTGCTTTCTAGACAATTGGGCTTTGAGGGTACAATCAGCTCAGTGTCCTAGTGAGAATCCCAGGCTCACGGAGACTTACGGAGGCCTTGAAATAAGATCACCTAGTCCGGTGGAAGGAATATCCAACGAAGAGGATCACAAGTCCAAGATCGTGTGTCTAAATGTGCAAAGTGTAACTAATAGCCATGCACTAGAGTACGCACTATGTACTTATGAAAGACTCAAGGTGAGACTGGATCGTGTAAAACCAGCGATCAAACATGCATAAAACAAGTCTCATAATCTATGTGGAAATTCAATTTAATACAAACTATATGGTTTTGGCATGAAAGTAACAGAAGTTTAAAATAGGTTTAAAACACATTAAGGACATGAAATCTATCATGATGGATGAACAATATAACCAAGTTCATAAATTTAAACTCCTAATAAAAAATAGAACCTCATTAACTAGGCTTAACATATATACAATAGGGTCAATCTGCAATCTGTTTGGAGTTAACCGAGTGCAGGTAACTGAAATATAGTAGTAGTCTTATGAGGACCATTTCTGATAGCAGCGGTCTTATTGGGACCACTTTTATATAGTAGCGGTCATTTGGGAACTGCTATTAGAGTTTAGCGGTCCTTGCCAGACCGTTTCTATCCTGCATCAGACAGCACATATCTATCGAGTGCAAGGCCTATCCTAGGGTAATAAATGCATAAAAATCATGGGAAATAAATGGATAACATGTAAGAGCATGTTTATAATGAAGAGGGTGCAAGGAAATACATGGATCATGCCAAAGTTCTTATCTTTAATTAGAAGGTGCAGGACTATGCATGCTGAAATAACCGAGATGCGCTGTCGTAGTGGAACATGAAATACGACTAGTCGAAAGCTTGAAACGACATGAAACCAGAGGGATTTTGTTCCTAACATGTTAATTTAGCCTTTTCATGAGATAACCTACCTTTGATTCGATCCCTAGACTTCAAATTTCTGACTGGGAGTTAACCCTAGTTTCTACACGTCCTCTGCTAAACCAGCAACTTCCCGTCCCTTGTTCTCCTTAACCACTTGACCTAAATCCATGAAATTTGGAGGGTAGGTAGAAGACACAAGGGGGAACAAAAAGTTATAAAGGATGATCTTCTAAATACCTCGATCAGAGCTTCCAATCTCTAGATCTTTGCTGGATAGCCACACTAGTTCTTGTGCGGACTGCAACGAACAAGGAACTTGTAGGCCTTCTAACTCTCCAACGTTGTATCCTCCTAGCACAAGATTTTGAGGGGAGTTAGACAAAACTAAGGAGAACAATAAAGTCTAAAGGACCAACATGAAATACCCTTGACTTACCGTCGAACAACGCGAGCCAAAACGAGCGTTCGCACAGGTTGAACCTGGGTCCTATTTATAGGGTTTGCTAGGGTTTGAAGGATTAGATCGATCTAGGAGTCCTAAATTAAAGTAGGATCGATCCCCAAGAGTTCTAGACTAGGTTTCCATGCCAGGTAGCTTCGAATCATAGAGATTGGGGTGGGAAAAATCTAGTTTTTCCACGCTTCTAACACCGCCATTTACGGAACATAGTAGCGGTCGAATGGGGACCGCTATTATGATATAGCGGTCATATGATAGACCGCGTTTAGGCGTTTAAATCCAAAAATTTTGGATTTTCCTATTATCTCTAATTTAACCTTTTTATCCACCTATTTATCTAATTTAATTCCATAAATTACCCTAATTACGTCTGTAGAAGTGGGCTTGGGCCTAAAAGTCTTGGAATTGGGTCTTTGGGCCTATTTGAGTTGGGCTTAGTCCTTTGGTTATTATAGGGCCTTGAAATTGATTTAATTATCCTATAATTCTCTTAATAGCCCATTAAGCCTTTTTAAATGCTTAATAATTGGAGAGGGGGATTTATGTAGCCCATCTAGGAGCAGCCCAACTAGGCCCATCAGGACCGAACGAGGCTCAGCTCATCCAAGTGACAGCCCCACAGGGTCCACTTAGGCAAAAAAGCCCAATAAAGATTACTCGGGATCCCACCCTTCCTCGGCGGCCCTTAGGCTCGGAAGGCCCGAACGTCAGAACGGAGGAAGATCCATGCCCGAGTTATCCCTTCATCGGGATAGAGGCAAGCGCCCTGCGCCCACTCCTACCTAATTTCGTCCGAGCTATGCCTATTGCCCGGACAGGGCTGGCACCCTTTATGCTCGGATCGACTGACGAGTACTTATCCACGCAACTGTTGAAGAGCCCTTTATGAGCAGGAGTTTATGAGGATAAAGGATCAATGATCCCTCAAGGCCATGAAGAGCCCATGATGAGGACGTAACGATCCCATGATGAGGACGTAACTCCCGCCTGAAACTCCTCAGCTTATAGGACTCATAAGGTGAGCACACTATATAAACCAGGGATTCCCTCCAGTGAAAGGTAAGGGCAATATACGCCTAAAACTCCCTGTGCAGGAACCACTTCACCATCTTGGTGTTGGAGGATCTCGTGCACCTCTTTCTACCTCCCTCCATATCTTTCACCATTGCTCTACTGACTTAAGCATCAGAGGGTTTTCCCCAGGGAACCATCCCTGGGCCTCCTGATTCATTTCCCTTTCTCTACAGTTCACTATTCAGTGATCATCTTCCCAGCTCAGGACAAGCGCGAGATCACGCCTCTTCATCTGGTGCCGTCTGTGGGAAACGACCAAAGAGCCAGTATGGTGAGAAGAAGTTCAGGGAGGAGGTCCGCCGGCGACAGGGGAAAGGCCATGGTGGCGGCGGGGGGAGGCCCCCCTCAAACCTCCCAAAACCCCCCCTCCGGCGCCAGCACTCCCACCGACGGACCGCCCCCTCACCCCACCGTAGGGCTGCCGCCCCCTCCCCCCGCGGCGACAGGGCTACCGCTTAACGATGGCGCTGACGCCTTCCAAGCCCTCAACGTGAAACTGGACGTCCTGGTGGAACTCATGAGGACCCAGGCGGCCAGGGATCAAAGGTCACGTGCCCCTTCGGAGAGCCCTCCCCGCGAGAATGTGTCCCAGCACACCGCCGGAGGCCGCTTCACCCTCCGAGGGCAGCATCTTATCCGCAACAAAGCAGGAGGACCCTCGCAAGCCCCCGCTCCGGAGCAAGAGGCTTCCTCCACGCCAAAATGGGGTAGGCATGGGGCACGCCGTCCCCTCCTGGAGACCGAAGTCCCCAGGGAGCGCCAGGATAGCCTGCCATCATGCCCCCTCAGCCATACGGCGTAGCGGCAACCGGAGCTATCCCTCCGACTGCGAGAATTCGAGAGGCGTTTCGCAGAGCAGGAGCGCGCCCTACGAGCCCTGCAGAAGACCTCTCCACCAGAGGACGAGGAGAGATCCCCGTTCTCTGACCATATTTTGAAGGCAGAGGTATCTCCCAGAGCCTCCATCCCGACCTTCAAGCCCTACCACGGCCAGGGTGACCCGGCCGACCACTTCGACAGCTTCGACGCCCTGATGACCCTTCATGCAGTGTCCGACGCCATCAAGTGCCGAGCCTTTGCGACCACCTTGGTCCAAGGCGCCCAAGCATGGTTCCGGGCCCTTGCCCCCGGATCCATCCAAGACTTCAAGCAATTAGGGCGAGTATTCAAGGAGTGTTTCATCGGCAACGGTCTCCCAAGGTCGCTAGCGGGGCTTTTGGCCCTCAAACAGGCGCAACGGGAGAAGCTTCGGGCCTACATTATCCGATTCAAGTCGGAAGCCCTGAGGATTCCATGCCTGGACGTCGCCTCGGCCATAACCGCACAAACCGGGGGTACCCGCGATGAGAACCTCCGCCGCGAGCTTGTCCTCCACCCTCCCTCGACCCTTGCCGCGCTAGTGACTCTGGCATTGCACCATGCCTAGTGCGAAGAAGTGCTCAGCGCATGCCGAGACGCAACAGGCTCGGGTCGGGAGGGGGACAAGAAGCAGGCACCCGAGCCAACCTCGGGCCAAGGAAAAAGGTGGAACCGAGATGGGGAACGCAAGGAACCGTCACGGAAGTATGAGCGGTACACTCCCCTAACCGCTCTATTGTACAAAATATATGAAGACATCAAAGGCTCGGGCCTCCTCCGCCAACCCGAGACAATGAGGTCGAAGAACCGCAGTTGCAGCAAGCATTACCTATTCCACAGCGACCACGGGCATCACACCGGCGACTGCCATCAGCTCCAGGATGAGATCGAGCGTCTCGTTCGTTAGGGGCACCTCTCCGGGTTTGTGGCCGGGCACCAGGAAGACCGAGGCGCCCTAGAGGAAATCGACAATGCCTCCCGAGGGGTCCACATCAACGTCATCACCGGAGGAGCTGCATCAAGAGGAGACAGCGGCCGGGGAAGGAAGCATCATGCTGAGCGGGCGAGCCGAGCCGTCGAGCCTCCCAAGGCCCCGCCAAGTGAGCCCCAGGTCATAGTCTTCTCCGACCAAGACCTGGAAGGGCTGACCACCCCGCATGACGACGCCCTAGTCATATCTACCACAATAAATCATTGTAATATAGACAGAATTCTAGTTGACAATGTAAGTGCCCCTGATGTATAATCCTATGAATGTTTCCTTAAGATGGGGGAGGATCCGTCTAAACTCCGTCCGATCCGAACCCCCCTGTGTGGGTTCAATGGCCAGGCCACTTATCCCGAGGGAGCCCTAAGCCTGCCGGTTACTCTTGGCACCCCACCCAAAACTGTTACGGTCGTGGTGAACTTCATAGTGATCAAAGGTATGATAGCATACACCGCAATCTTTGGCCGGGGAGTCCTCAGCCGAACGAAAGTGGTGCCTTCTACCTATCACCAAAAGATGAAGTTCTCCACCAAAAATAGGTTGGGGGAAGTCCGAGGCAACCAGGCCATGGCCAGAAGGTGCTACAATATCTCGGTTGAAGCCACAAGGCCGGATGGGAAGAGCAAGGGCCCCCGGGAAGTCGAGGAAAAATCCGCAACTGGCATGAAGCCCGTGCAACAACCTCGACCCAGCCATGAAGCCCGTGTAACAACGCAGAAGGAAGCACGCACCAGAGAAGTAGGCAATTATCAAGGAGCAAGTCACCAAGGGGCAAAAGACTGGCCTTTTTAGACCGGTCCTGTACCCGACGTGGCTGGCTAACGTCGTCTTGGTGCCAAAAGCTTCGAGAAAGTGGCGGATGTACGTGGACTTCACCGACTTGAACAAGGCTACCCCAAAGGACTACTATCCCTTGTCGAGCATCGACCAACTGGTTGACTCAACCTCGGGCAACGAGATACTCAGCTTCCTGGATGCCTATTCAGGTTACCATCAGATCAGAATGCACCCCGAAGACATCGAGAAGACCGCCTTTATCATCGACTTCGGCGTACACTGCTACACCCGGATGCCTTTCGGGTTGAAAAATGCTGGAGCCACGTACCAGAGGCTGGTCAATCATATGTTCGAAGAACAACTCGGTCGAAACGTTGAGGCCTATATTGATGACATGCTCGTGAAGACCCCCAAGGTCGAGGACCACTTCGCCGACCTAGTGGAAATCTTCAACACCCTCCTGAAGTACAACATGAAGCTCAATCCTGCCAAGTGCGCCTTCGGAGTAAGGTCCGAGAAGTTCTTGGGCTTCTTAGTTACCTAGCGTGGGATCGAGGCCAACCCCGACAAGTCCAGGCCATCCTGGACATGCGCCCACCCACTTGCATCAAAGATGTTCAACGCCTTACCGGGCGCATTGCCGCGCTTAGCAGATTCATGTCCCGCGCGGCTGAACGATGCCTACCCTTCTTAAAACTATTGACAGGGCCTAAAATGGCATCTACTACATTCGCGTGGGACGAGGAATGCCAAAGAGCGTTCGCTGAGCTTAAGGAGTTCCTGGCTTCGGCCCTAGTGCTTTCCAAGCATGTCCCAAGTGAAGCCTTGCATCTCTATCTCCCGGTGACTCCATCCACAGTTAGCTCGGTCCTAGTCAGAAATGACTCGGGAATCGAGAGACCGATCTACTACACCAGCAAGGTGCTCAATGAGGCTAAGAAAAGGTACCCCACAACCGAGAAACTCGTTCTAGCGTTGGTTACCTCGGCCAAGCGCCTCCGAACCTATTTCCAAGGGCACTCCACCACCGTGCTGACCGGCGAACCATTGAAGAGGATCCTCGCTCACCCTGAAGCCTCGGGACGCCTCATCAAGTGGGCCATCATGCTCGGGGCCTACGATATATCGTATCGGCCTCGCTCGGCTATCAAAGGCCAGGCGCTCGCTGACTTCATCGCCGAGAGCACCATCCTGACTGAAGAAAGATCTCCGTCGGCGCCCGGGCCGACCTGGGAACTGTTTGTAGATGGATCTTCCAACTCAGTCGGAAGCGGCGCCGGGATTATCCTAAAGTCCCCCGAAGGAGCAGAGTTACAGTACGCCCTGAAGTTCAACTTCCAAGCATCTAACAACGCTTCCGAGTATGGGGCCCTCATATCAGGAGCCCGCATGGCCCGACGGTTAGGGGCTGAGCGAGTCAGGGTTCACACTGACTCCCAACTGGTCGCTATCCAGGTCAACGGTGATTATGAAGCTCGAGAAGCACCGATGATCAAATACCTCCAACTGGTCAAGACCGTGGCACAATAGTTCGAGAGTTTTAAGGTAGTCCGAATAGCTCGGGAGGAAAACTCCCGAGCGGACGCCCTCTCTCGGCTGGCCTCCTCTCCTGACCCCGAGGGTACTCGATCGGTCCTTCTCGAAGAGCTAGAGTGACCGAGCATCGATTCGGAGCTCCTAGCTGTTGACTCGGCCTCCCCAAGTGACTGGCGTACCCCCTATCTGTCGTGGCTTCAAGACTCTCAGGAGCCTCCCGACCCTCAGGAAGTCCAAAGATTGAAGTACCAAACTCGGTGATTTGTCACTCTAGATGGCGCTCTCTACCGGAGATCCTTCTCCGGCCCTATCTTGAAGTGCCTCAACATCGATGAAGCCAACTGAGCGATCAAAAAAGTTCACGAAGGTCTGTACGGAGCGCATTTAGGGGGAAGGTCACTTGCCAGGATCTTGCTACAGCAAGGTTATTGGTGGCCCACCCTGCAGCGCGACTGCTCGGCCTACACATAGCAGTGTGACCGCTGCCAGCGATTTGACCACTTGGTCCATCAGCCAGCAACGGAGCTCGTCACTCTAGCCGAGCCTTATCCTTTCGCTCGCCGGGGAATCAACATCCTCGGGCCGTTCCCCACGGCCCAGGCCCAGAAGAAGTTCATCATCGTCGCCATCAATTACTCCACTAAGTGGATTGAGGCCGAAGCCACAACAATGATCACCGAGACAGTCGTCTGGAATTTCGTCTAGAAGTCGATCATCTGTCGTTACGGCATCCCAGGGTGATAGTAAGCGATAATGGTCGGCAATTTGATTCTCGTTATTTCTGAGACAGATGCGCCGACCTTAACATTCACAATCACTTCACTTCAGTCGCCCACCCTCAGGCTAACGGGTTGGTCGAAAATGCCAATAAGACTATCTTAAAAGGCATCAAGACTAGGCTCGGCAAAGCCAAGGGCAGTTGGCTTGAGGAATTGCCGAACGTACTTTGGTCACATAGAACGACTCCCAGAACGGCAACCGGTGAAAGCCCCTTTCAGCTGGTATACGGCACCGAGGCCGTGATCCCGTTGGAGATTGGCAACCCCTCCCTCCGAGTCATCTGCTTCTCATCCGAGACAAACAACCAGAAACTGCTCGAAAACCTCGACCTAGCAGATGAAGTCCGAGAGATTGCCAGCATCAGAGCAACAGAATATCGACGCCGCCTCACTCGATACTACAACGCCAGAGTCTGAGATAGACACTTTTAACCGGGAGACTTCATCCTCAGAAAAGTTGAAGCCTCTCGACCACTTGAGGCGGCGGGCAAGTTATCCCCTAATTGGGAAGGCCCCTACCGAGTGGTCGAGACGATCGGAAAAGGAGCATACCGTCTATCCACGATGGAAGGAGAGCTCATACCTCGGACCTGGAACGCAACGACATTACGCAAGTTCTACTTCTGAATACTAAACATTGTGCAAGCAACATGAGATAAAACAAAAGGCTCATTTCTTTTATTCAAACAACCCGCTTGTACATCAGGAAGGCCGAAGCCAAGAAAATACATGTCAAAAAAGCAAAAAATCCATCTGACGCCATCGTATGAGCCCATCGCTCGACTGACTCGGATGACCTTCCTGTGTCCAGCCACTGACTCTGCCTCGTGTAGAAACTGGCTCGGATAAAGGATAGTCGACCGCGTTGGCTCGGGTAGCTCGAGACAAAGGTGACAGAGGGATTAGGAAAGAGAAGGCTACCTTACAAGTTGAACTTGGAAGAGAAGGGGGAGAGGGAATGCATATGAAAGCATCTTTGTCACGTCCCGAGCGCGGAAGGAACCCGGGAGAACGCGACGAGTTTATATCAATCATGTCAATCAGAGCAAGTAGAATTTCGACATCAAAAATAGAGTGCGCAATAAGATGAGCTTTTGAAACAAAATCAAACACTGATACCAGTGATAATAACAAACCCATAAGTAAAGTCACATACTCCAAGACTTAACAATACGAACCAGGCCCCTGAGCCTTAACTATTACAACACAATGACATAACACCATATCCAATGATAAGACTCCTAAGAATAAACTAAGGATGACAAGACACGATAAGTGGTAGTAGCACGACGCTTGCGGATTCTACGCTCGTCACTCTTGCTCCTGCCTATCCAAGTCCGAGTCATGGTCCGTATTACCTGAAAAGTTTGGGGACAAGAACTTGATGAGCGAACGCTCAGTAGGAATTATATCTCAAGAACTAGCAATTAGTTTAAGTATTTAACTTTTTCAAATGAACATGCAAGTCTATATGTAAAACATGTAAAATAAAATGTTATGGAATTGAACAGGATAACGAGAGGAAATAACATATGATGTTGATCCAAAATAGGGAATTTCAAGTATTCAAGTATTTGAATGAGTACCAAGTATATCAACAAAGTCTTTCATGCCGTGAAATAATGGCTATTAACAAGCAAGTACTTTGCCCATTCCGGGCCATGCAAGTCATGTCAAGTCAATCAAGTCAAGCACGCGAGAGAGAGATAGAGATATAGTGGAGATGTTGTAGATTCAAGCAAGTACTTCGGTGCAATGTCACACCGTGATCAATATAACTCCCATGGGCACAAGTACTTTCGGGTGCTCCTCCCAGGACCAGATCGGGCCCTATATGCGCTGACATTGTTACATGTAATATCTAGACAACCACTTTATGTATAGCCATGGAATTCCAAGAACAAACTTATGTAAGATATCAAGATGGATTTGTGGATAGGTTCCACGGAATTCAAGGAAATAGCTTTTAGAGTTCAAAAATCGATAATGACGGTATAATCATGAGTGTCGATAAAACTGGGTAGATTTAGTTCCCCAAATGGGTACCATAACAAATAGGTATCCATATACATGGATGGTCACCCATTTGATATAGAATTGAGGTCCACAAGAACAGCATATCAATGATATGATGTCCACATTCCATTAAGAATATAGTCATGATATCTATATAGCATATCATGAGGGCCGGTATACCATGTTTCTAAAGAGTGACATGGCAAAATAGTCTAAGGGTATTTATGGTACAACCTGCTCAGTCGGCCTTGAGGGAATCCAAGGCTCGAGGAGTCTTACGGAGGTCTCTATGACTAACTTGCTAGTCCAAAGGAACGGAATGTCCAATGGAGAGCTTGTAGGTCACCGAGAATTGAGGGGTAATGCGATAACCATCGTGAAACATGGGACTATATTCACGGAATGGAACATAGTGCCGAAATATATATATATATAGATATAGAAAACCCTCGGTTCACAGAAAGCAGTATGAAATAATTACACAGGAAATTAGCGACTTAATCTAAGTCATTACTTATCAAATTAAAGCCTTTTACAGGGGCGTTTATTTATAATTTGACGACTTATACAGTGGTCGTCCATTATATAATTATATTCTTCAGGAATTTCTATATTCTGGAATTTTAACAAAAACGCGCCTTGGACAGGGGCGTTACTTTTAAATTAGCGCCCTATGCTGGGGCGTCAGTTCTATAAGAGACGGCCTGTATCAGGTCGTTAATTCAAGCAGTGAAAAAATTTTCAGATAATACAATTTTGGGACAACAAGTTACCTGGTCAGGACAGGAAAAATAGCAGGATTCAAGGGGTATAATCATGCATTAGATTGGATTCATGGTTTTATAGATATAAAATTTTTAAACATGAGTATTTAATAATTTCAAAGAATTGACGACTCCTGGGGAGGGCGTCAGATCTTGAATTAGCGCCCTGGGCTGGGTCGCTTCTTTTAAATTAGCGCCCTTGGCAGGGTCGCTTCTGTTAATATTTCACAGAAACATTTGAAACCACAATAAAATTATATGCATGGATGACAAATGATATTATTAAGGATCTTAAGCTAGTTTGGGCTACAATTCTTGAGAAAACCTACAATATGATCATGATTTATGCTTGTATGGGCTACGAGACTTGAGATAACCTACCTCTGTGGATGATCTGGTGAACAGGATGAAGGTCTGAAGCTTTTACGATGGTCTGTCTTAAACAACAGCAGGATGAAGAATGCACTTCGTGGTTCACAGGAGGAAGAAAATGATGACGATGAATGCACGTGGTCTAGTGCAGGCCTCAGCAGGATGACGGGGGAAGCAGAGGAACGCCTTCACACGTTCGTCAGCAGGAAGAAGAATGAAGAAGAGGGAGCTCCCCTTCACGTTGCAGTCAACAGGAAGAAGAGGAAGAAGCCTTCCTCACTTGCATTCGCAGCAGCAGGATGGCGTCGATGCAGCAGTAACGTTGCTACGATCGATGGAGACGTAGTTTTATAGGGTTGTGTGGGTTCTAGGGGATTCAAATGCTCAGATACGGAAGGGATTTTTGATCAAGATTGGTAAGGTTTTAAACCGACTATGCATGGACCTCACCCCTTCCAAGATAGCAGCCGCCTGCTCCCATTTGCATCGTAGAACCCTAACACAGGCCATGCAGCGAACGAGCATGCCTTAATTTAACTCTCGGGGAAAGAGACGTCTGAGACAAGAGCGTCTTTTTATCAAGTAGCGCCCTCACCACAGGGCGTGTTTTTATAAAATGACGCCTTAACTAGGGTCATCTTTTACATTTTCCATATTTTGGCGCTAAATTTCTATATTTTTCTGGGTATGAATTAGCGCCCATGATCAGGGCGTTATTTATACAACCAACGCCTTAAGAGAGAGCGTTATTTAATTAGCGCCTTAAGGAAGGGCGTTATTTCTTTTTGGCCCAATTTTATGTTTTTCTCTTGGATGGTTTTACATTTATTAAGTACCTCTAATCATATATATCAATTTTTTTTAATTTGTTTGGAATATTTTATTCCTTATTAATTATCTGGGGTCTTACAATCTTCCCCGCCAACCTACCAACTCTTTGGAAGAAAGAGGGTGTAGGCACCCTCCGAAGAGTGAAAGAAAGGAGGAGCAGAGCAGAAGAGGGAAAAAGAGGATGCGAGAAAGAAAAAGAAACCAGTAGAGCTGGACGAGGAGGCAGGGGAAGGCCTGGAACGGAGGGAGCTTAGTTGGTTTCCTCCTCCCCTCTGTAAAGCGAGTAGGAAGGGATGGGTGGCAGGGATGTCTAATGCCCCCATCCGTCCACCATCTCACCCCGCTGCAAGTGCCGCCAGAACTTATAAAGAGAAGACGACATGCCTCCACATGTCGAACCCTCTTCATATCTGTTCGCCGGCCGTCGAACCCTCTTCAAATCCGAAGCAGCATGAACTCTCTGCCCCCCGTCGTCGACAGCCTCATCTTCCAGAGTGTCTTCCATGCTCCAAATACCACGGCACAACGCTACGTGAAGAAGGAATGAGGAAAGACTGTCAGGGAAACCCATAAGCGCTGGAGAGGAAGAGACGCCCTTCAGACCTTTTATAGGCAAAGGGAGGCTATTTGCCTTAAATGATTCTCTCCTCCAAAATACGCCAAAGGGATTTCTCCCTACGAACGGTCACCTCAAACCTTCTCATCTTCCGCCCCAGCGGGACACACGAAGCGGCCAGGCATTCAAAGCATGAGAAAACGGAAAGACACCATGTCAGACGCTCACCCAACCATCAGGCGAGATCCACGCAGAAAATATCGGCTCTTTCCAACCACCGCAGATACGCTGAACAAGATACGGCAATGGTGATACGGAACAGATAAGTCTCTATCATAACGCTATTGCCTTATTTATTTCTACCCGAAAAAGGAAGTTTTTTCCTTCGAAAAGAAAAAGGCATACAAAAAGAAGAAGCGAAGTAGATACATCCGGCCTCCGACCCATCTTGAAGCCCGAAGTAGAGGGCTCGAGCGGTCTACCCCCGGCATCCTCGGCTACGGCTGACCCTGTCACTGACCCCACCGGTGTGGGAACTACCTCGGTTGCGTTCCCTCCCGAGGCATCCAGACTTGGCGACTCCTTGAATGATGAGCCCCCCTGATCCTCTTCATCTTGCGCCGAAGCAGAGGAACTGGAGGATGACAAGTCCGAGTCATAACGTTGCCCGGACGGAAAGTCAGCTACTCCGAACGCCTGCTCCTCGGTGAAAGAGACGGCCCGATCGTAGCCCTTCTTGAACCCCTTGCGGATGTCCCGGCAAAGTCCTAGCTCATAGTAGGGGAGGGCAGCCTCCTTAAGGTCGACCCAGTAGGCCTCTGAGCTCTTTTACTGCTCGAGACCCTCCGCCGCAGCAAATCCCACCCTACCAGCGAGGTCGGCCTCCCTCCGCTCTACCTCGGCCGACTTCCGCTCGGCCTCATCCGTCCGCTCTTCGGTCTCTGCCACCTACTTCTCCGCCTTGGCCCGATCAGCCTCGGCCTCCCTCCGAAGGCGCTCGACTTCCTCCGCTTGGTCTACTAGCTCGGCACGCTCGGTCTCCCACCGGCCATCCAGCTCAACGCGTGCAAGGTGCTCCTCTTCAAGAAACCGGTTCTTCCTCTCGAGCGAATCACGGGCCTTGGCTAGCTGCTCGGCTAGCGCCCGGGTCTCCACTTGGCTCGACCATACCAGCTCCCTGATTGAGGAAAGCTCCCGCCGAAGCCCGTCACGCTCCTCGACGAGCCAAGCCAACCTCCTGTCAGACCCACCGAGGGTCCAGGCCAGGTTCACGCGCTCCCACTCCGACCGAGCGTACGCTTCTGCCAGAGCAGCCCCCATCTGGGCCAGGGCCAGTCCGCCCTCCATAACCCCGGTGAGAGCCGTGGATGGGGAGTATTGCCTACCTCCCCCCCTCACCCTCGCAGCTATACCGCGGCATACCCGGTGCAGGGGGCCTGAGATACCCAACCTCTCCAAGGCCGCCGGAACGGAGAACCCCCATCGCCCGGCGCCCCACCGTGTGGCTCGGATCGAGCCCCAGCCTCGGTCACCCCTCGCGCCCTGATCGGATTTTCCTGCGGCCCCTCAACCTGGACCGGCTCGGCACCTGCACCACCACCTGAAGCACCAGCCTCGGCCATGGTCCCAGCAACTCCCACTTCGGCCACGGCCCCCTCGGTTCTTGCCGAGGGTTGAGCCGGGTCGGCCCCGCTGCCAGTCGCAGGAGCATCCTCGGCCCCCTCGGTCCCGTCCGAAGGAGGAACCGAGCCCGGATCGTCACCGCCCGCAGGGGCAGCCCCAACCTCCTCGGTCCCCTCTGACTCGGCAGGTGGGAGAGCTCGCCTGGTAGCGTCGGCCCCATCAAGCTTGACGGAGGGGCGAGCCGCGGCAAGGTCACCCTCAACTGCGGGCATGACCCCGGCCTTCTTGGCTCGCTTCCTGGCCCGCGTAGCGGCCCGGATCATACCCTCTACAGGGTCCTTGCGCTTGGACCCCCGCGGTCTGGAGGATTCGCCCGGGGCCGCTCCCTTGCCCTTATCTCTAGTTCGGGAGCGACCCACGGGAGCAGCCGGTTCATCAGCAGCCGAGTCCTCACCAAGCTCGATCACCTCTGCGGCCTCCTTCAGAGCTTCCCACCTGGTGTCCGCACGAAGAAGAAGACATATTCAGGGATAGAAAGATGACCCCCACATCCGAAGGAGAATCTAGTTTGTGGCACCTGAGCCCGACGGATGCAACCGCGTGAGAAGACACCGCTCGATATTCTCTGGTGTAACCAGCTCTTCGGTGGATTGGCGGTGCTTCAGCAAGATGGCTGTGTATTCTTCCACATGTGGAGGGAACTCATCCTGCCTAGGAGGGATAGTCGGATAGAAATTGGGGATTACTAGACACCTCCAGGTTTCCTCCACTGAACAAATCCCCACCTAGAAGAATTGAGTCTTCCACCCCTTATGGGAAGAATCGTTTGCCGCCAAGGAGATGCAACTCCTATTTCGCCTCGCCTGGATGAAGTAGAAGCCCTTCCCAACCGAAGGATGTGCTTTCAACTCAAAAAAATAGTGAAAGAGGTCCAAAGAAGGAGGAACCCCACACTGGCGGCAGAGAATGCGGAAGGCGGAAAGAAGGAGATAAGAGTTGGCTACCAACTGAATGGGCACCAACAGGAAAAAATTGAGAAGCTGAAGAATGAAAGGTTCGAAAGGAAGGTGGAATCCACCCTTCCACGATAAAAGAAACATACAGATGTGGCCTGTACAAGAGTCCAGGCTCGTCTTGTATGGAGAAGCTGTGGCAAAACTGAACTTGTGGGGCAGACGATACTGGTGCTCCAGCCTCCTCACATCTGCCTCCCCCAGTTCGCTACAGTTTGGAGTCGGCACCCTCGCCACTGGCTCGTCCTCCCACTCCTCAGCCTCCGAGCGTTGGTCCGCCATGGAATTCGGAGAAGACTCTGAGGAAAGGCGATCTCGAGACTCTGAAGATTTTGAGGGAGGAGGAAGCCGCCGGACTGCCTCCGCGGTAATCTCCGCCAACTCCTCAAATGCCGCTGCAAGCCTCTGCTCTTCCATCGCGTCCTCACGGCACATCGAAGAGCCCCAACAACAAAGAACAGAGGAGAGACAAAACCCTAAAGACGGAGGGAGTCTGGAATGACAACAAGCGCCCAACGCCTATATCCCCACGTGGGAAGTGGCGCGTCGTTCCGACTGTTGTGCCCCTATGGTTTTGATGATAGCAAACACTATAAGTCACCATATGCATGCGTGCAAGAAAGACCTTGTTGATTCATTTAAGTGCATTCATATGTGTTCATGTATTTGTGAAGGTGTGCTTGTGAATGACATTCCATTATATACACTATGTGCACACATTATATCTGTCTGACATCAGGTTGATGCATTCATGTAACAGAGTCAGCACGATTGCATTGAGCATACAGTCAGTACACTGCATGCAGAGTCTGCACTACACACTGGTTTGATAGCTTGTTCGTGAATTCACAAGTCTATACATCGTCTGTTCATCGTCACATGTGCATCACTTAGCAAGTCTATACATCAGTCAGCATTGCCTCTTGCTCGTAGAGTCTATACATTGTTTGTGCTTCACGCTTAGTTGAAGTCTATACATTGCATGCTACAAAGTCTGCACAACCAGTGTGCATCATGTCTGTACATAGCTTTTTGCATCGTTCATCAAGTCCATACATTGCACTGTAGCTTGCTTAGTTGAAGTCTATACATTGCATTGTTGTGTTGGTGCTCAAAGTCTGTACATTGGACTATTCATGCATCACTCCATTTGGCAAGTCTGTACATTGGACTATTCATGCATCACTCCATTTGGCAAGTCTGTACATCGGACTGTTCATGCATTCATCTCAAGTATATACATCCGACTGTGCATTGTTCATGAGTAAGTCTATACAGCCTCTGCATTGCATCAAGTCTATACACTGTTCTGTAGCTTGCACGAAGTAAAGTCTATACATTGTCATCTTTACCTACGTCTCACACTTGCAAGTCTATACATTGCCTTTGGGCATCTAAGTCCATACATTGACAGCGTGTCTGTGTTTCAAGCCATTCGACAAGTCTATACATTCCCAGTCTTTACCTACGTTCAGAACCCCAAGCCTATACACTGGTAAAGTCTGCATATTGTGCTTTGAAGCTGTACCATGTCTATACATTGTCTCGCCCACATCTTCAAAGTCTGTACATCCGATCGTCTCTTCCAGCGTCTCATGCTATCAAGTCTGTACATCGTTTACGTACAATGCATCGTCATCTAAAGTCTGTACAGCCAGCTCTGTCTCACCTTGCGTCTCTTCAAGTATGTACAGCCTTGGCGTATGCTTTCATAAAGTCTATACATTGGTTTTTCACTTCAAGTCTGTACATGGCCTTGGCATCTGCTTTGAAGTCTATACATTAGTTTTCACTTCAAGTCTATACATGGCCTTGGCATCTGCTTTGAAGTCTACACATTGGTCTTCGCTTCAAGTCTGTACATTGGCCAAGTGTCTTGTGCTTTGAAGCTTTATCAAGTCTATACATCGCATGCATTGCACACTGCAAGTCTGTACAGCCCAAGACTGTACATCCACCGTTTCATGCAGCGTCACTAAGGAAAAGTCTATACATGCATGCATTGTAGCAAGTCTAAACATTGTTTTCTCATGAATGAAATCAAAGCATGTACATGCCTCTGCATTGCATATGTGAAGTCTATACATGCTATAGCTTCGCATTCACAAAGTGTGTACACACCACTGCATTGCATACATGAAGTCTGAACATTGCTTCAGCGTTGCCTTCAGCCATATCCATACATTGACTGACAGCCTTCAGAAAAGTCTGAACATTGCATCATTGTGCATGCATTGCTTTCATTCAAGTCTGTACACTGGTGTCGACACTGCATGATCAAGTCTATACAGACTTAGCAAAAGCTTAGCAAGTCTATACACTGGTGTCGTCTGCTGTAGGGACAGCAAGTCTGTACATTGAGTTCTCATGCATGTAAACATCAAGTCTATACACTCCCCTGTTTCATATCTATACATCCGGTTGTTAGCATACCTGCACGCATGAATGAAGTCTGTACATCGCTTAGTGCATTACATGCATTCTTCAAAAGTCTGTACACTCGTGAATGTAATGTCTGTACATTCATTCTCAATGTACACACTTTCTCTTCTATTGCACATGCATCTTTCATACCAAGTCTGCATATCGCTGCATTCTAAGTCTACACATTCTCACATTGTACATACTTGCATAAATGCTGCATCTAAAGTCTGTACACGCTCATGCATTACTTCATTAAGTCTATACACTCTTTGCTGATCGACTGAAGTAACTCTGTCATTGTACAGGCTGATGAATGGGCACGTGATCCGAGGTTGGCACCTGGCACGTGATCCGAGGTGTCCTCTGGATAAAGGGGGCACACGCCCTAGTTGCTGTTGATATATATATGAAGGTTCTTCATCCGCAGAAGACACATAGAAGAGGGCTGATTGAGAGAGTGATAGAAGAAGGTGAGAGCAGCAGAGAAGCAGAGAGGTAGAGAGCAAAAGAAAGAAGGAAAAGAAGAAGAAGAGAAAAGAAGAGACAGAGAGAGCCTGCACGATCGAGTGTCAGAAAAACAAAGAGAAAAAGAGAAGGAGAAGAGAGAGTGTGAGAGTTCGTGGAGAAGAAGAAAGAAGACTCGACTGAAGATCTGTCTACTGGACCGTGGATCAATCCAGGCCAGTCAGCTTCATGGGAGCCACATCTATGTTATCATTCTTTACAGCTTTCTGATCGCTATGTATCTTTCATTTCTTATTTTTCCTTTTCATTTGGTCATCATTGTTCTTCCGACTCTCTGGACTGTGGTCGGGTTCCTCCTGTGGACTCAGGAGAAGGGAGACATTGTGTCTCCGGTTGCAAGTGGCTGGGAGTCACTTGTGGGTTTCCCTCCGGGTTGAAGGAAGGGAGATTTGTCTCCGGTTCTGGTCTTGTGGGTTGCAAGTCCAGGTGTTCCCCCTGGGTTTCAGAGGAAGAGAGACCTCGATCTCTGGTTTGCTAGTGACTGGGTGTCACTAGTGGTTCCCCCCGGTTGGGAGGAAGAGGGGAGGTTGTTCCCCGTGTCAAGCTGTTTGGCAGCAAGTGTTTGCAGACTGAGTCTGCTGTTCTAACGTTGCTAGTGGAAGCCTCACTCCGGTTGGGAGTGAGGGGTGGACGTAGGTCTTGGTGATCGAACCACCTAAAAATCCTCTGTGCAGTGTGGTTGTGTTTTGCTCCTTGTCTTCTACCTCCTTCACAAGTTGCCTTAGCATTCTCGTTTCTATCTGTGCTGCTTCCGCTAGTTGCTTGTTTAGGCGTGCCTTATATATTTGCTCAGTGGTTTAAAAGAGAACTTAACTTGTTCTTCATATTATCTATTTGCCTTGATAGTGTTCTAGTATTTTATTGAGCGAAAAGTTTTTTAAGGGTGGGATTCATTCACCCCCCTCTGAATCCATCGCACCGATTCTATCACCGACCTCCGAGAAAAGGGGGCCCGTTCAGTTCAAATCCGTCAGGATCATCATTAACACGGGCCCAGGTGACCACGACACGTGGCTTACTAACACCGCCAGATCTCCACCCACCTAAGCCACGCTGGTCCAAAACCCCAAACAGCTACTCTTCTAAGCTTACTAAAGCTCGGGAGTAGGAGGGGGACAAGTGGAGAGGGGGATTTCTGTAGCCCATCTAGGAGCCGTCCAACTAGGCCCATCAGGATCGAACGAGGCTCAGCTCATGCAAGTGACAGCCCCACAGGGCCCACTTAGGCTAAAAAGCCCAATAAAGATTACTCAGGATCCCACCCTTCCTCGGCGGCCATTAGGCTCGGAAGGCCCGAACGTCAGAATGGAGGAAGACCCATGCCCGAGTTATCCCTTCATCGGGATAGAGGCAAGCGCCCTGCGCCCACTCCGACCTAACTTCGTCCGAGCTATGCCTATCGCCCGGACAGGGCTGGCACCCTTTATGCTCGAACCGACTGACGAGTGCTTATCCACGCAGCCGTTGAAGAGCCCTTTATGAGCAGGAGTTTATGAGGATAAAGGATCAATGATCCCTCAAGGCCATGAAGAGCCCACGATGATGACGTAACGATCCCATGATGAGGACGTAACTCCCGCCTGAAACTCCTCAGCTTATAGGACTCATATGGTGAGCACACTATATAAACCATGGATTCCATCCAGTGAAAGATAAGGGCAATATACGCCTAAAACTCCTTGAGCATGAACCACTTCACCACCTTGGTGTTGGAGGATCTCGTGCACCTCTTTCTACCTCCCTCCATATCTTCCACCATTGCTCTACTGACTTAAGCATCGGAGGGTTTTTCCTAGGGAACCATCACTGGGCCTCCTGATTCATTTCCCTTTCTCTGCAGTTCACTATTCGGTGATCATCTTTCCAGCTCAGGACAAGCGCGAGATCACGCCCCTTTAATAATTATATTTAATCCTAGAAATTTTTTGAATAATTTATAGAAAAATTAGGGCTGTTACACCCTCCCCCACTTAAAAAGAATTTGGTCCCCAAATTCAATGCATGAGTTTTATGGAGAGTGTGTTTTAATTGATAATTAAGGTAATGCTAATATATAAATAAGTCAAGATGGTACCTTTAATCGCCTTACCTTCCCCATCCAAGATGGCATTTAGTCGGCCTCGTCACCCGCATCCATTGTTATCCCTTGAAGATTGTTCCTTTATGAGAGGAGACATGGGCAAGCGATGTTCCCGACTTCAACATTTGAGACAAGCACCGAGACGCTTCCAACATTCTTCGGTCGTGTGCCCGAACTTCTCACAGAATGAGCAGGCTGCCATGACTTGCTTTTCTTCTTCTTCCTTAACTCTTTTACTTTTTCCATTGCCATTGCCATTTTCATTCCTTCTTCCATTACTATTTCGTTTACCATTACAATTCCCATTGCGGGACCTCGTGTTGTGATGGGGTTCGTCATCCTCCGTGATGCTAAACCTTTCTTCTTTTTCCTCTCGCCTATCATGTTTTCGGCTCGACTTTTCTTCTTTCCCCTGAAAATTTTCTACCTTCTCCAGGGTCCTCTCACATGAATGCGCTCATTGGACCATCTCCGCATATGTACGGATATTTTGAGGCCCAAGTTGTTGAATAAAGCCGGGCCTTAAACCATCCATGAATCGATTAGCTTTTAAGAGATCTGTGCGAACCAAGTGACGAGCATATGGTGTCAGCCGAGAGAATTGAAGTTCATATTCTGCCACGGACATCATGCCTTGGAGAAGAGAGGCGAATTCGGCGGCCTTTCTTTCTTTGACATGCTCGGAGAAGTACGTTGCACAGAAGAGTGTAAGAAATTCCTCCCATATAAGTTGATCAATTTGAAGTTGTGCCTTCCACCAAGTATGGGCATCTTTGTTCAGTTGGAATATGGCGAGACAGACATTCTGTTGGTCACTGCATTGCATGACCTCAAATATACGGTTCATCTCGTCAATCTAATTTTATGCTTCGTCGGGGTTGGAGGATTTAGAGAATCGGGGAGGATTTAAACTCCAGAAGTTCCCGTGTAAATTTCCCATGCCAACCCATGTGCCGGCTTGGGCCACAGTCTGAAGGGCCTGGCTAAGACCCGCAACCTTTTGTTGCATCTCATCCTAGTTGACACGGTGAGCCATTATGAGGATGGGGGTACCTGAGAAGAAGAACAATTTGTTAATTCCTATAGAGTGAAGGGGAATTATCCTAGAGATAATTTCTAATTAACTATCTCATCCCGGGCTCTACCCGATCTCACATGGGTTTGGAAATTCCTTTCCTTGGTTCATAGGTGTAGGTCCTTAAACCTTGGACTTAGCCTATGACATGACATTTTCCTAGGACTTACTTATGCCTAGGCTCTGATACCACTTTAACTGTCAGACCCCGAGATTATGCAGCGGAACTAATCGGTAACGTGAACAACCGACAAGAGAAGCCTCGAGTGATAATAACAATCAGAGCGCTAATCATTCACACATAAAAGTGAACACAAGAGAGTATAATCCAAAAACCTTAACTTTATTGAATCATAATGAAAAGTTTACAAAGACTCTTTGATTAACTAGAATCAATAAAGTGAAAATTACATAACTGACTCTTGACTAGACTAACTACGACTTCTCTCGAACCATCAATCACTCTCGGATCCATCACTTGGATAATCTAAATCCGACCCACTAGAATGTCCTGAAATGATTGGAAAAGAAGTAGAGAATGAGCACACTTACCCAGTAGGTATCTTCGTATCAACATGAAGGCAATGTTTTAGTAATTAACATTTTAGCTCTAGAAAATAAGATAAAAGGAATGCGATAAATCATACGAATAACACCAAGGTAACATGGATAACAAGATATAGATCATAAAGATATGAAGGTTTATGTAAAATGAGAGCAAGATCGAGAATGAGTATAACATGAACGTAACTTGGCGTTTCATGAACGAGAATGTACTTTTCATAACCATAAAGGCTATGCGCTAGAAAGTCCCTTAACACGCAAGAATGTAATTTCACTAGATTGCCTCGTGATTTTCACTGTTTATAAAAATAAGTACTCCCAGCGCAATGCGACGCCAATATCATCGTACCCCATGATTTTCAGCACATTTTTGATAATCAGTCGAGCGGGCTAGCATGGAGCCCTTGGACACAATCAGTGCCCGGTCTACATCTTCACGTTATAAATCAAGCTACTTCCACGAGAAATATCAATAAAGTTCGGCCAGTAATGTACAATTCAACAATAAGCTTATGATAATCAATATCAAGGTAAGAATGTTCCAACTTGAAATCATGAGATCAAGGATGATTAAATGACAAGGTCATACTACGGAAAGAATCCGGCAGCATAATGACATATTCCTTAACTTTCATAATTCATTAGTAGCTTATTGAACAAGGTGTGGGATTCTAGATTATCAATAGACCATCTAGGAACATAGGAAAATCAACCCTTGGGTCAAACCTTGGGTTAATCAATACTTAGACATAAAACGGTCATATCGGGGCCGTTTCTTTAAGAGGCGGTCATGCTAGGACCGTTTTTAAGAAGAGGCGGTCAAAGAAGGATCGTTTCTATATAGAGTCGACACCAGAGTGAGAAGAGTCGATGCAGGGGTGAAATCTGGACTAATGCGGTCACGGGATGACCGCTAATTGACAGTAGCGGTCGCCTGATGGCCGCGACTACACAGACACAGAAAAATGCCGATAAGTGCTTTCTAGACAATTGGGCTTTGAGGGTACAACCAGCTCGACGTCCTAGTGGGAATCCCAGGCTCGCGGAGACTTATGGAGGCCTTGAAACAAGATCACCTAGTTCTGTGGAAGGAATATCCAACGGAGAGGATCACAAGTCCATGATCATGTGCCTAATTTGTGCAAAGTGTAACTAAAAGCCACCCACCGGAGTACGCACTATGTACTTATGAAAGACTCAAGGTAAGAGTGGATTGTGTAAAAATATCGATCAAACATGCATAAAACAAGTCTCATAATCTATGTGGAAATTCAATTTTATACAAACTATATGATTTTGGCATGAAAGTAACATAAGTTTAAAATAGGTTTAAAACACATTAAGGACATGAAATCTATCATGATAGATGAACAATGTAACCAAGTTCATAAATGTAAAGTCCTAACTAGGAATAGAACCTCATTAACTAGGCTTAACATATATACAATAGGGTCAATCTGTAATCTGTTTGGAGTTAACCGAGTGTAGGTAACTGAAATATAGTAGCGGTCTTATGTGGACCATTTCTGATAGTAGCAGTCTTATTGGGACCACTTTTATATAGTAGCGGTCATTTGGGAACCGCTATTAGAGTTAGCGGTCCTTGGCAGACCGTTTCTATCCTGGATCAGACAGCACATAGCTATCGAGTGTAAGGCCTATCCTAGAGCAATAACTGCATAAAAAGCATGGAAAATAAATGGATAACATGTAAGAGCATGTTTATAACGAAGAGGGTGCATGGAAATACATGGATCATGCCAAAGTTCATGTCTTTAATTAGAAGGTGCCGGACTATACATGCAGAAATAACCTAGATGCGCAGTCGTAGTAAAACATGAAATATGACTAGTAGAAAGTATGAAATGACATGAAACTAGAGGGCTTTTGTTCCTAACACGTTAATTTAGCTTTTTCATGAGATAACCTACCTTTGATTTGATCCCTAGACTTCAAATTTCTAACTGGAAGTCGACCCTAGTTTCTGCACGTCCTGTGCTAAACCAGCAACTTCTCGTCCCTCGTTCTCCTTAACCAGTTGACCTAAATTCATGAAATTTGGAGGGTAGGTAGAAGACACGAAGGGGAACAAAAAGTTCTAAAGGTTGATCTTCTAAATATCTCGATTAGGGCTTCCAATCTCTAGATCTTTACTGGACAATCACACTGGTTCCTGTGCGGACTGCAGCGAACCAGCAACTTGTAGGGCTTCTAACTCTCCAACGGCGTATCCTCCTAGCACAAGATTTTGAGAGGAAGGAGGACAATAAAGTCTAAAGGACCAACATGATATACCCATGACTTACCGTGGAACAACGCGAGCCAAAATGAGGGTTCGCGCATGTCGAACCTGGGTCCTATTTATAGGGTTTGCTAGGGTTTGAAAGATTAGATCAATATAGGAGTTCTAAATTGGAGTAGGATCGATCCCCAATAGTCTTAGACTAGGTTTCCATGTCAGGTAGCTTCGAATCATAGAGATTGGAGTGGAAAAAATCTAATTTTTCCACGCTTCTAACACCTCCATTTACGGAACATAGTAGCGGTGGAATGGGGGCCGCTATTATGATATAGCGGTCGTACGATAGACCGTGTTTAGGCATTTAAATCCAAAAATTTCAGATTTTCTTATTATGCCTAATTTATCCTTTTTATCCACCTATTTATCCAATTTAATTTGGTAAATTACCCTAATTATGTCTTTAGAAGTCGGCTTGGGCCTAAAAGTCTTGGAATTAGGTGTTTGGGCCTATTTGAGTTGGGCTTAGTCCTTTGGTTATTATAGGGCCTTTAAATTGATTTAATTATCTTATAATTCTCTTAATAGCCCATTAAGCCTTTTTAAATGCATAATAATTATATTTAATCCTAGAAAATTCTTGAATAATTTCTAGAAAAATTAGGGCTGTTACACACTCACTCCAATAAGAGCGCACACAGAGTGTTACCTCCAACACACACACACGGAGACTTCATCTCCAGAACAATCCAACAACTGGTTCTAAAAATCTCACACACACGCTACTGGAAATACAGCAAGCCTCACACGACCGTGCATAGACGGTCTCACACACAGAATTACTATAAGATCCGAAAAAAAAACAAATGTTCAAAGTAAATGAATCAAAGAAATGATAATCAAGGAAATCTCCCTGATCCACAGTGAAAAAACTCCAGGAGAGACACGATCTGGATGTAGCTTCGTCTTCTTCGATCCTCTCCTTCTCTTTGATTTTCTTCAAGCTCCTGGTGCCAGAAACGAGCTTACAGAGTATCTCTGTCTTTTTCTTCTGCTCGATCTCACAGATCTCCCTCTTTCAAATTTTTCACGAATGCACATTTTTCTTGCTCTTTTTCAATTCTTCCATCTCACTTTCTCATCTTCGAGAAGGGCTTGTATTTATAGGACGGAAAACTAGAATTTCTAGCAATATTCTTATCCAAAATAAAATCTTTTTATTGCTCCAAGTGTCAATAAACTTCTGAGAAAATGCCACGTGTCTATGGAGGTGTGCCAAGTTACCTTGGATCACGTGTTAAGATGACTGGGCTTCGAAGACTTGTGACTGGCATAAGTTTTCACGGACTTGGCTATTTGTCAGCCTTGACAACCTATTATTCACCCTTATCTCTTATTTGTCAGCCTTAGCTAGTCATTTGTCACCCTTATCACCAAGAGCCGTCTCCTTTGAAAAATCCTTCTCTGCTTAAACTATCGCCATCACCTATTTTTCACCATTATGAAATATTATACACCCTTGTTCACCTATTTGTCTGCCTTAAAGCCCATTTGTCACCCTTATTCATTTGTTACCAGTGATGCTACCTTCTTCAGCTTAACTAGCTTGGTAGTATGGCTGCGTAGATGCATTAGGACGTTGCGTCAATGCAACGATACGATAGTTGGCTGATCTGACCTCTGTAATCCATCTTTCACTCATGTTGACTTATTTGTCAGCCTTAGCTTTAGTTTTCACCCTTATATCCTATTTTACACCGATGACCACCTATTTGTCGCGACTAATCCGTCGGCATAGGTGCTTGCTTCTTCTGCTTGACAGACTTGACAACCCATCATGACTACGTTGACGCACCAAGATTGCTGCTGTAACGCCCGAGAATTTTTTAGGAATTTTTAGAGATTAAAATATAATTACTAAGCAATTTAAAAGGCTTAATGGGCTATTAAAAAGAATTAAAGATTTTTTAATCCATTTAAAAGCCCTATGTCAACTTAAGGGCTAAGCCCAACTCCAATATGCCCAAAGACCCAATTCCAAGACTTTTAGACCCAAGCCCATTAATAGAAACGTAAATTAAGTAATTTACGGATTTAAAATGGGATATATACATCAGTTAGGGGATAAATGGGGAATGATACGAAAATCTAAAAATTTCAGATTTAATGAAGCCTGGCAGTCTATCGCGCAACCGCCAGATTCACCCTAGCGGTCCTCCCATGACCGCTAAGCCCTCCTAATTTCGTGAATGGGAGAAAACGTGAAAACCTTGGATCTTTGATGACCAAATCACTCTAGATCGAAGCTACCTGGCATAGAAGACTCGCTAGAACTCTCTAGGGATTAACTTTACTCCAAATTAGGACTCTAGGTTCGATCTAATCCCTTAAACCCTAGGTGAATCCTATAAATAGACCCTAACTTCGACTCATGCGAACCCAAATGTTGGCTCCCATATTTCGAAGGTAAGGTGACGTCTACTCAGGTGGGTTCTTAAGAAGGAATTGTTCTTCTTAAGTTTTATCTAACACACCTCAAATTTTCATGCTAGAAGACCCAGTTGTTGGAGAGTTAGAGCCTATGCAAGTCGCTAGATCGCAATAGACTACATAGGAACCAGTGCGACGGTCTAGTGAAGATCAGGAAAATAGAAGTCCAACTCGAGGTATTTAGAAATTGGTCCTTCAGAACTTTCTGATCCGCTTTGTATCTCCTATCTACTCTCCAATTTTCATGGATTTAGGTCAAGATGATCGAGAGATAGAGGGATGGGAAGTTACTGGTTTGGCATAGGACGTGTAGGAACTAGGGTCTACTTCTAGTCAAAAATTCAAAGTCTATGGAACGAATCAAAGGTAGGCTATCTCATGAAAAGGCTAAATTGACGTATTAGGAATAAAAACCCTATGTTTCCTCCTATTTTTATTGATTATACATGACGAATTTGATGTTTTATTATGACTGCGCATATAGGGTTAACATAGCATGCATGAACCTTGCCCTTAATAAGAAATTGATAATTTTGACTTACTTTACTCAAACCATATTTTAATATGATTTTATCAGGCCGTATTTACCTGTTGGTATGTTTTACCATACATCTATGTGCCCTAGATTAGCATATATCTCGGTTTTATTATTGTTTGCTATAGACAGGAAGAAACGATCTTCCTGAGACCGCCAGAGTCTCCCTAGCGGCCCTACGATAGACCGCTAAGGCCCATAAAATGGTCCTCCCGAGGCCGCTTTAGTTTCTTAGTTCTGTATTATTGTTAACTCAAAACATAATGCAGAATAGTCCTAATTATCATATGATAAGCCTAAGTAATTAGGTCTTACTCCTGTTTTAAGCACTGTATTCATACACCTGGTTATATTGATTGTTCATCCTAGTAGATTTCATGTTCTTTATGCACTTTGGACTTTTTTTAAACTTATGTTAAGTTCATGCCAAAACCATATACTCTTGTATTTATCTTAAATTTTATATGGGTCATGGACTTGTCTAGTTTTGATTTGATCGTTATTTTACCACGACCCTTTCTCATCTAGAGTTATTTCTTGAGTACATGGCACGTATTCCAGTACGATGTCATTAGATACACTTTGCACTTAAGCACACAATCTTGGACTTGTGATCCTCTCCGTTGGATATTCCTTCCACTGGACTAGGTGATCTTGTTTCAAGGCCTCCATAAGACTCTGCGAGCCTGGGATTCCCTCAAGGATGCCGAGCTGGTTGTACCCTCAAAATCAAATTGTCTAGAAAGCACTTTACAGGTGTTTTTTGTTCTGGACCTTAGCGGCCCTATGGACGACTGCCATAGTCTGATAACAATCATTTACCTGGCCGCCAAGGATGCCTAGCGGCTCTGCCTTGACCGCATGGTTCCAGCTCATTCGTTTCATCGAACTGTTGTTAAACGGTCTAGTCATGACCACATAGATCCACATACGGTGCAGTAAATGACATCTATTTCCAGAAACGGCCCTGATATAACCGTTTGATGTCTAAGTATTGATCAACCCAAGGTTTGACCCAAGGGTTGATTTTTCTATGATCCTAGATGGTCTATGATTATCTAGATCCTCACATTTTGTTCCTAAAGCTACCTAATGAATTATGGAAATTAAAGAATGTGCCGTTATGCTGCCAGATTTTATCCATAGCATAACTTTGTTCTAAATCAGTCTTGAACTCTTGATCACACGCGGAGAGCTCAAGCCTCGGGACGCTTACTCGACGGGGTTGAGTTTCTCCCACCTGGGGAGAATTGGTGCGGACACAGGTCGTAATACACGCCGGTGGATGAGGACACGCTGGGGCCCGGTTAGCTCGCCGAGGACGCGGACGCAGCGGCCAAGCCATCGTCTTTATTTCACATTTTTTGGCCATGTTGGGCCCTATTTTAGTCCATGTTGGACAATAGTACTATTATATGGCAAATGGGCTAGGTTAGATAATGGGCTAGAGTTAATGGGTTTGGGGCCTTAATTGGGCCAAAAGGGGTTCAATGTGAACAAGTCCAAGGGCTAGGTGTGCTAGGTATGAAAGGGGTTAATGAGAAGATGCCTTGGTGGCTAGTGGAAGGGGGCGCCCCTCTTCCTTGGTCCAAGGGGAGGCATCCACCTACCAAATGTTGACTCCCCCCCTAATTTTCTAAGTTAGGTGGCTCCTTGTCCCCCCCTTGGTCTCCCCCTCTCCCCTTGGTCAAGAGGGCGCACCCCCTCTCCCTCCCCTCTCTACCACGCAATTCTCAGCCCCCCTCTTCTTGCCATTCTCTATATAAGCCTATGTATAGTGTCATTTGAAAAGTTAATGAATAATTTGTGAGAAAAGATTGTGTTAAGAGAGAGATTCTCTTCTGCCCTTGGGTGTGATGCCCTTGATCAAAATCCTGTGACGGGATTATTCTGGCATGTGAGTCACCCCCCTATCCTTCATATCCTCTTCGTATCTGGTTCTTCAAAAATTCTCAGTGAAGCTTCTGGATGTCAGAAAGAAGTTGGAGGTTGTTTCACATCGATCGGAGCTCTGGATCGTTGGCAACAATTCTCCTCGTGAAGTCGCGCCAATCTGCGCGAGCCTGCTATCCAGATCCTCAATTTTCTAATTCTGAATTTCTCCATATCTACTCCCAAGATCTCTGAATCTGAGCTTCTGATTGATCGTAGGATTTTCAGTCCTCTTCGCGTTGCCGCCGAGCTCGTGTCAATCCGAGGTCTGTACTGATCGTGGCGAAGATTTTCGTGGGACTGCACCGACCCCTCTATGCAGATCTGACCCAGAAGCAGAAGCAACATACCGTCTCCTTCCTTCTAGATCTGTGCAAGCCCTTTGGTATGCGTCTTCCTCGGGACGTCCCTGACGATCTCCAACAAGAAGCATCCCATTCCGACGATGGATTGATTTTTCCCATAATTTTTAGCCTTCCTGTGCAGTTCTGTGTGCGCAGAACCTGAGGCTGAGCACAGTTAAAGCCACACCCAGATCTAAGCAGATCTGATCACGCCCTTCGGAGCAGAGAATCTTCATCTTATCACCGACGTTCTCCAATAAATGTCACCGCGATCGAACGTCGGATCTTGGCATACCGGCCTCCGCAAGATTTCTGCGCAGGGTGACCAGTGCGGGCAGAATCAGACGGTGGCCGATCTTCGCCTTTTGGTCAACTTCGGCTCATCTACTCTCCTCCTGCGAGTGCGGCCTGTCAACCCAGATTCCAGCAACCTCAAATTGGCATTTGTAGCCCTTTACCTCCCTGCATGGAGTGGGGATGAGGTCCTGAAATTGTACGGTTATTCTTTGTATTGGGGTTGTCAGATTCGATCGGGATTTCTTCCACCCGCGCTAGTCATGGAGGTACGCGCCTCGTTCTACATTCACATTGCTTATTTAGTATATTTTCTATCATGCTACGTTCGTGAGAATAAGGTCGATAGCTAGCTTCAAATCACCGTGGTTGTGAGCTGTGAGCGCCCATTCCATAGGCCCAGTCGAGCACCGAGCCCGAACTAGAAACCCATAGGCGACAGTGGTTCCTTAACCGTTGCGATCCCACATTTCCCTCGCAAGGGACGATCGCCGGGCTAGTTAGAGTTCCTGTTGAGAGACATCTCTACCCGGAGAATGCCATGGTAGTCAGCCGCTCGGCTTACCTTAGTGTGCTAGTGCTGGCCGCACTTTGAGTCGGTCGAACGTCTTAGCCCGATCGCGTCACCTGTCCCGCATCAAATTGGTATCAGAGCGAAGTTTAAGTCTAGGGTGATCTTTGTCTAGGTCGTCTTGTCCTAGGTTGCATTTCATCCCAATGCCCGGTATATCAAAAGGTGTTCCCGAAACGATAGGTTACGCCTATTGGGAAGGTAGCACACTTGCGTGAGTGCGATCTTCGGATAAAACCTACGCCTAGTACCGTATATTGGTTGAGTCTAGGTTCCTCAGTTTGCATTAGTTAGTGCATTCCAACTTTTTGTCGTTGCATGCCCACCAGGCGAGGTACCCAATACCATCGCCCTACGTCTATGGCAAACCCATGGCATGTTACCTCGGGAGACTTTCACTCCTTGCATGAGGCGATGATGGCCATCATGGCCCGGTTGGACCAGTCCGAGGCTATCTTTCGGAGCTTCTCTGACAATATAGATGGTCGCCTTAGGGCCATAGAGGAACGCATGGAGCCATCTGACAAATCTGGCCAAGGTCTGGTTGGACGGTTAGATAGATTGTCACACGGGGACCCTCCTGGAGCTGCCCAGGGCCCACCCGCACCTGCTTCCGCGGTGGCCCAAGTCCAAATCACTCCCAAGGCCTAGGTCCAACCCGCCCCCGTGGCACAGGAGCAACCCGCACATGCTCCTCAACCCGCCCCTCACCGAGCCATCGAACCACAACATAGTGACCTTGGTCTCAAAGACTATGGGTCCGATAATAGTTTTGAGGGGTATGGTCGACGCCGTCGTGGCTTTCAACAGCCAAGGGATGAAGAGGATGATAGAGTCCTCAGGACCGTACGAGCCGACTCTCTCAGTTTTGACGGTGATGTGACACAACCTAAGACCTATATTGCAAGTAATGCAACGGACGCGACAATGTCACACAAGCGGACTCACTCGCATTTGGCACACTCGGGTCCGTAGGTGGACCGGCGATGGGGTGAGGGTCCGAGGATAGACCCGGAGGTTTCCAAGGGTATGGTTGGCTTGGGGAGGACCCCTAAAAGCCTGGGGTTGCCCAAATTCACGGGCGGTCAGCACGTCGAGGGCGTGGGTAAATTGGTCTCGCTCAGAACTCACCCGCGGTGGACACTCACATAGTAGCAATTGGAGATCGGGTACTCAACTCGCTGGCCGACGGGCAACTAGAAATGATACTAAGACAAGCAAAAGTAAAACTAGCAGAGGAAGTGTCCAGGGGCTCACTTGATCGGTGTGAAGACACTGATCCCGGTCGGAGACGAGGGCGAGCGAGGAAGCGTGGGCGTAACCGCACGCCGCGCCGGAGAAGCTTCAACCTAAAATTTTAGTTTACATGCACTACGCCCCTTCCAAGGGGGTTGGACTAGGGGTGGGGATTAGTTTTTACTACCAAAATGTACCTCCACGCAGGGAGGGGTGATCAGCCGGCCAGGCGGGGTGGGGAAAACTATGCTAGAAGCCGAAGTGGACGAAGATCATCGGTTCTGTCAGCCCTCTGGAACAGTGGATAGACAGTCGATGTTGATGCCGCTGCAGACTGCCCCGAACTCCATTTGCAACGAAACCAGAGGCAAAACCTCTGTGGTTGACCTAGGATGACGTCAAAATTTTTGGGATTCTCTTGTTGGCGACGACGGTTAGGGCAGAGGCATGAACAGGGTTGCAGGTTTCTGATTCTGGTATCTTCTTTGTCACTGCAGCAAGAAGGTGAGGACACCACGGTTGTTCCCGAGCTCTGATTCAGGCGAGGTTGGAGTTTTTGGATTCTTGGTCGAACCCTCTTTGAACGGAGACCTGCGAGGATGCCGTCGGAGGTTAGAGTTGATCACGAGAGCCTAAGAAGTGGGAGGGGTTCGGATCTATCTTCAGTCAGACTAACCTGCGCACTAATGGTAGGAAATTCGAAACTTCATGCTTCGGGCTTCAAACGACGCTCCGCTTCTTGGCGATGCTAGGGGACTTGGAGGAGAACATTTCCGATGGGGACATCGAAGCAAGATCGTCCACCTTTTATTTTCATTTATGTCCTTTCATATTTGTATGTATACCCTTGTGTTATATGGGTACGCAATTGTAAGTCTTAGTGGGTTTTTGTGCAAATTTGTAGTAGGTCCAGCTAGGGGGCCCTCCCTCCTTTCCCATTGGTCCACCTAAGCCATGTGGGGCTGGTCAACCATCCTAGGTGGCCATCTAGAAGGGTTGAATGCTAATTGACCACATGGGAGACAAATGGGTTGGAAAGTCAAGGGTAGGCCACCTACCCTCCCCCTTGTTCAAGGCCCCCCCCCCCCTTTAGAGTGAATTACGAATTCATTTTTTTTATTTTGTTTGGACCAAATGTGATGTCCCTTAAATGCCCCTCTAGATCCTAGATCTGAGGGCATTTATGGTCTTTTTTCATTTATTATATAAGCCATGTATTTCTATTATTTGTGAATTAATGAAGAGAAAAAAAGCTTGTGAAGCAAGAGAGCCATTTGCGCCCCCTCCCCTCTCTCCTCTAGTTCCCTCCCCCTCCTACAGCTTTCTAGAGTGTACAACCTTTCTATCCCCTCTCCTCTATCTCTGATCTTCATCTCTGGTGCCACCGCTGCTGTTCGTGCCGCCATCGAGCCGCCGCGAAGCCATCTCCGAGGTGCTGTCCAAGGTTCTGTCCTGCTGAATAGAGGTCCACTACGAGAATTTCTGCTTTCCACCTCGAGATATTCTGGAGCTAAAACTTTCAGAGTGTGTTCTTATCTTGATTCCCCATCTCCACAAAAAATTTCACGTCCAAAATCATTCTTTTGCTATTTTTACATTTTCGATCTTCAAGTCCTCCAAGATCTGTCAGCTTTCTGTTCACTGTGGCAGCAGGCTTGAGATCATCAACTTAGACCCTCTAAATGATTTTTACTTGAATCACCAAATTTACTAGAGGTTCTGTCCACCATCCCCTCCATCCACAAAGTTTCGTGGAATTTCTAAAGACCTTCACCTATTTTCTAAAAATTCCCTTCAGATCCAAAATAGTTTTATCTTCATCAGTCCTGATCCGACCACAGTCCAGTATAAAATCTCCAGAAAATTAAATTCTCCACAAAACCTTTCACAAAAAATATTCCTGTCTTCCTTGTTCAATTCTCTACAACTTTTAATAAGAGCTCAAGATCTGAATCGGAAGTCTCCTTTACAGTCAACGCTGGTTCTCAGTCAGATCTCAGTTTTCTTGATCAGATCTGAGACTGAGTACAGCAAGCTTAAAAAATCGGCCATTCGAAATACAGCTCTGGTGAATTTTTCTGAGTCCCACAGGGTCGAAGGACTTCGAGAGAGCTTTCCAACGATTCCTCTTGTACGTCGATCCGACGTCGGGAGTGATCGCAGCGACATATCTCACCGGGTCGCGCGCCTGAAAATAGAAACAACAGATCCGTGGGCACTTTTTCCGACCGGTGATGATCGGAGCCGCCATGGCTCCGGCAGGCGAACCATCACGCCGCCATCCCAGGAAGCGCTTCCCCAGGCGTCCCCACCACAGTGGTGCAACCCCGGTCCCACACGGCTGTTGGTTTCAATGTGTCCCTTCTTTTGCAAGATGGGCTTATGATGCCGACTAAATAAAAATATGAGCCAAGTGATAAAGTCAATCAACCTATGAACATGTGAACCATGAACCTAGGCAACCAACATAAGCTCTAGCATGGGCATGCTATCTTAATCATCAAAACTAAGCTAAACAAATAAAGAAAAATACACGCCGGGGCGTGGAATAAAGAATAAAGAAAAACACACCGTAGAGGTGGAGCAAGCAAGGGTAAATAAGAGATATGAGAGAGGAAGCTAATGCCCAATACCAAGAAAGAACGTGATCGCCACCAAGGTAAACACAATCCAAAGACTTGAGAAATACCTTGGAATAGGGGGATGATGCGCCTGCCCACGGGAGAGAGAAAGCAATAAGAAACTGCAGCTCTGTTGAATATGACGGTCCAATGCCCACGCGTCACAGCGAGTGTGACGGTCGCTCGATAGACCACTAGAGAAACCTGACGCATCTGATGAAGACCGTTAGAGTGTCTGCAGAACAAACTTGTGAATCCTTCAAACTCTAAACTTTCCAGTTGGCCAGAAAGCTTGGGCCTCACCTTATAAACCCTGTAAACCTGCCAAAGAACGTGGAACATAAGAAAAACAACCCCAAATTAGCCTTTCAATCAAGCGTAGTATCAATAACCCAATGAACTCAATAGCATGCAAAAGGAAAGGGGAATACCATGAGTTGGTTATTTAAACCCCTCTGGGCGTTTTAAAATATAGGAAGGATGTTTAAATGATTGAAAGGAGTGGAAGAACGTGGGAGAAGGAGAGTGGGACAATGCTATGATTGCTTAGAAAGGGGAAAACACTAAGAACAATGATGTGACTGCACTAAACCCTTGAAAACTGATACTCTCTGGACTTTGGAAGTAGATGAACGTGGGAAGTAGCTCTCCTTTGTTGGTTCTAGCTCCAGGATGCGGCATCACTGCGACCGAAACTCCAGATTCCTCCTCTTCAGGCCATGTAGTCAAGGGTTCTATTTATAGACCCTCAAACTCTCCGGTCGAGCAGAGGATAATCCAGCTAGAAAAGAGGATGATTCTTAGCAAACTCTTGAAGATAATACTCCCAAGAGTCCATAGAAACAAACAAGAGGGTTCTGAGGATTAGATTTGGAAGAGAAATCACAAGATCAAACTCTCAAGTCGGCCACGAAGTAGCAGAAGAAGAGCAGACCTATCAGGACTCTCTTTGGTTTAACGGCTGCACGACAGACCGCCACAGGAAGGTAACGCTCCCAGAGAAGACCGTCACACAACCTTATCCTTTAAGAAGATAAGATCAACGGGAGAAGTTCAAAAGTGTTGGACTCTTGAAGAATGTAACAGTCGAGGGAAGACGCGCCAGAGGAATATAACGGTTGCACGATAGACCGTCAGAGTCAACGGATAGCCAAAATATAAGCATTGGAAGGAGGCCTTGAGGCTAAGGACTCTGCAAGATGTAACGGCCAAGGACTGATGCGTCAGAGGGTTGTAACGCGCCTGGTATAGACCGTTAGAGACAATAAGGAACAAAATGAAATAAAAGCTTGCTAAGCTTCGTCCAATGCAAGGAATCAAGGAACCAGACCCAACCAAGGAATTAAGACCCATGAAATCAACTTCAAACTGATCAAGAAGGCTCAACAAAAGGGAATAACTCGGAGCATCATATAGAATGAACAAGGAGATGACCCAACTTATCGGTCATAAAACGGGTGTCAACAAATGCCCCTCCTTAACGTCCTCTTTGCAGAGGAGCGAGCGGAGGTGAAGTGAAAGTGAAATGGAACATGGAGATGAAGCGGAAATGAAGCGGAGTGGACTGAAAAGCGGGCGTTAAGGCAAACAACACCCATCTCAACCAACAAGCGGCGGGAATTTTTTGGAAAACTTTGAACTAATCACAAGGAAATAGCCAACCAAAAGACGCATGTCTGGAGAATTAACTATCAACTAAGGAAAGGAAAACACGGCTAGCCGCCGGAAACAATGGAAAGGGAAGAGACGATCGACTAAACTAAAGACAGGAATTTTCAGCTAACCAAATCAAGTGAACAGATCGAAGGAAACCTTATAATTCAGAGTGGAATGACTCTCCTTATTCGAGATCAAGAACACAACTATTCACCATTACTGAGACATCTTGAACAAATGAGGCTCATGAATGCTCAAAGAATGCGTATGATGCATGCTGGGCTAAAACAAAAGAAATCATTAAAACGAATGCAAATAAAGGTAAAATAACAAGATACTCGAGAATAGTATTGCTAGATCGGAGAAACCAGGGTCAGGACACTATCTGCAACCACAGCGTGCAAGACAGAACCATCGTCCCCAAACATTTCCAACCTAACGGCCTATCCAACGATTAAACATGTGCACTTAGATCATCATCGTTTTTGTTTACGGGGAACATCAGATCCCAGAATACATGAATGACCAACCGGTTCTCGAGATAATATATCATAGATAACATATAGTAATGCATTAAAGGGGAAAGGAAATCGGGATACAATACCTGACTTACCTGCCCGGCGAACTGGCGAATGATGATGTTCATAACTTCATTCATGAGCAAAAGAGGTTAGCCAATGATAATTCATATGAGCATGAAACGAGGCATAATCATTTGTACATATGAATTGCATTAATAACATACACCATAGAAAAAAATGCAATCATTCAGGCATCAAATAGACCATTTTCTTCATCAAGCAACCTGGAAACTGTGACGGTCTACAGGGGGTGCGTTAGAGAATTCTGACGGATCAGCCTTGGGCCGTCAGAGCTTTGTCGGTTCATATCCTTCAATGCACTTATTCAAACTGACCTAACGGTCTAATGCACACGCGTCAGAGATTTTAACGGTCTGGCAATAGACCGTCACATTTCCTGAGCGTTCAAAAAAAAAAAACCGAACGGTCACAAGCCACATTCACACATTCATTCACCCTAACACAAAACACCAAGAACCCCAGACCACCAAAAACCCCAACTGAGAGCCACCGGTGACCACCGGTGACGTCCAACGGAGATGGCCGGCGACGAGGCTCAACAGCCCTTGGGATGAGAAAAAGGGAAGAAGTGGAAGGCCATACGCCGCCTCCACCGTCGGATAGAGCGCGAGGTGATCCCGCCGATCGAGGAAAGAGAAACGGCGGCGAGGGCATCCACCGTGGAGGAAGAGCCTCCAACGGCCGAACCAGAACAAGGGGAAGCTCCCCTGGATGAAGGAGAAGTCGTGGCAACGGAGAAGAAAAGGAAACGGAGCCAAGACCATGAGGTAGGCCCGTTCGCCCTAATTTCCAATTTTTAATTTTTATGAATTTTTAAGTCCATGTATGTATGAACAGGGGTAGAAAATGGGTCTATGAACCCATTAGGATCAATTGTAGGCCATATGGCCAATTTTGGGAAGCCAAAGGAATCAAAAGGGAAACCACCCCTTTGCAGATAACGTGACGGTCGTTGCAGTGACCGTCACAACTCTGACGCACTACCCCTGGTGCGTTAGAGCCTTGTGACGCGCCACCCCAAGGTCGTCATAGAAACCAGAGACCATAACTAATTTTGGGGTTTTCAATTATTCAATTTTTTTGTTTGTTTCCATTATATGAATGTTATGCAATGATTTTATGATGCAATTGACTAATTTATGATCTAAATGCATGCAGGGGAAGAGACGAATAAGAATTTCATGGCTCTAAATCCGGGCAGTCTACCAAGCATTGCCCGAGTACCAGAGAGAGAGATTGGCCGCGATTGGCTTCGCCGAGGTGCTGAGCATCGAGGTGATCAGGATGGACACGCCATTGCTCTATGCACTGCATGAGCGGTGGGACCCAGTGAGTAGAGCTTTCATCTTCCCGTGGGGCCACATGATTCCCACGCTGGAAGACATAGCAAGGATTACGGGATTGAGGGTTCACGGAGCAGCGGTGATCGGGTGGACCTACGGAAACTACATGGAGTTCGCCCAGGAGCTGCTGGGCTTGGACTTGATCAGGCCGGGGCAGACATCGTCCCAGCTTTCGAGATCGAGACTGTAGGATAGTCTGGGACTGAGAGGAGCTGCTATCGCCGTTGGGGAGCTGCCTGAGGAGCATATCGGGCGAGTGATTGAGCAGGTGCGCCCACATGTGGCGGAAGAGGCGGGACTGGAGGGAGATCGCGTGCTGAGGCGGTTCCTCATGCTGCTATTCAGGAAGCTGCTATTCGTGACTCGAGCAGACATGATCAGTTGCACACTACTACCATTGCTCGAGGACTTGGGCAGAGTAGGAAAGTATGCATGGGGAGCGGCAGTCCTGGCCTTCCTGTTCAAGCCGCTCAGCACGATGGACCGGCAAACGATGCTGGGCGGCTTCTCACCTTTCCTACAGGTAAACCTGACTTAAATGCTTTCTATATGATTATGCAAATGATTATGCGATGCAATCGACTGACATGACTCTTAAATGCAGATCTGGAGCTTCGTGTACCTCCCTGGGATTGGGCGAGGCACACTACAACATCCCGGGCGGATCTCGATCGCGAGGCGATGGGTGGTCGCCAGGGACTCAGGGTCGATCACCAGATTGACCCGGGCGATCCAGGATGAGCTGGATTCCTTCCCGCATATGGCGGTAAGCCCAGGACTCTAAATGCTTTTTAAATGCTCATGAATGTTCTAAATGCTTCTATATGCTGACAAACTAACATGATTTTCAAGTGAGGTGGACCCCGTACCCGGACGAGGGTACCGAGGGACATCCATGGGTCCAGACATCCCTATCATTCTGCGGGCGGGACGTGTGGTTGCACTGCATCAACGTCATCGAGTCGCTGCACTACCGCCTGATCCTGCGGACCCGAGGATTACACCAGCCCGAGGTGACCTTCCCGCGCCAAAGCGACGAGCGCCCAGGCAAATCATCAAAGGGCATCAGTGGTGACGTGGATTGGTGCGCCCGCAAGGAAAAATACCGTCCATGATTGGAACAGGAGGGGTCGGGCAGTAAAGGAGCGGGCTGATGGCGATGAGGCGTATTTGAAAGCCTTCGCCCGGCGGTACGGGGACTAGGTCTACCGAGGTACCCGGCGACCGGTACGAAACTCTAAACTTAAACTTCTTCTATTCCAATATGAAAAAATTCTATATGCACTGACCCATGCTCTCTAAATGCAGCTAGACCCTGAGGGGAGGATAGCCGAGCTCGAAGGGCTACTCCATGCCACCATCCAACAGCGGGACGAGTACCGGACCGCCCTGGAGCTCCTGGTAAGATTCCCAAAACCTGAGACTTAAACGATTTATGCTTATGATGCAAATGATGCAAATGTGACTGACTAACTATGATTCATAAATACAGCGGGCTGAAGGAACCCAAAGAGCAGGACCTGATGCCCCATCGTCGTCGTCGCAGCCTGCCGGGGACAGAGCTGAGCGGGACGCTGAGTTTGCTCGAGCGGTTGCTCGGGCCGAGGAGGCGGAGGCCTCCCTCGCAGAGCGGGTAAGATGCTAAAAAAAAGCTTATGCTTAAATGCTTATGCTTATGCAAAATTAAATGCTTATTTGGCTAATCATGATAAAATGCAAACTACAGGCAAGAGAGCTAGCCGCAGCGATGGCCGAGGCGGAGCGTGCTCAGACGGAGGCGGAGAGGAACCGGACTGAGACTGAGCGGGCTCGAGCAGAGACAGAACTGCTGCAGGTGGAGGTGGCCCGATTGAGAGGAGAGTTTGAGCGGACGGTCACGCAGACGGTGGACCTAGAGAGATACCGGTCCGAGGCACGAGCAGTGCGGCTCCAGGCACATGATATGAAGGTCGAGGTACGAACCCTGGAGAGGACTATACGGATGATGGGCCGAGGACCAGAGCGGAGCGCCGCTCATAGTGGAGCACCGAGGAGCGCTGCCTGTACCGGATCAGCGGCTGACTTCCTCGTCAGTTCCTCCAGCCAGCGGAGGAATGAGAGGGCAGAGAGGGGACAGTAGGAGGAGAGTGCCTCCATAGCGCCACCAGCGAGGAGACCCGAGGGTGGAGATGATGACGGCGGCCCGGCGGACAGGCCAGTTGAATGAGCTTGCCTTTATCTTCTTTTATTACACTTGTACATGACTTATATGAAAAAAAGAAGTGAGAATGAATGGAATGGGATGAATAGTTCTTTTTATGTTTTTTGTGTTGTTTTTTATTATTTGAATGAATGAATGTGTGAATGGAATGCAAATGAATGGAATGGATTGTATGAATGAAAGTGTGGATAGATGGAGTGAATTACGTGTGCGATGGGAAAAAGTGTGAATGGCATAAATGGGATGACTGAAATTATGTAAATGGAATGGATATGTGTAAATGAAAGACCGGATAGTGGGTAAAGACCGGCAGGTCAAACCACAGATAGGAAGGGATAGCACAAATCCAGCAGCAGACAATGTGACGGTCTAGGAAAGACGCGTCAGAATGCCATAACGCACCAACGGAAGTCCATCAGAGTTGACAGGCCAAACTGCAAACTGATGTGCAGGAAATGTGATGGTTCATAGATGGAGCGTCAGAAGGATGTAACGGTCAAATGATAGACCATTAAAGGTGGCAGAACAATGCTATATTGAAGTAGGTTGCAGAAAATGTGACGGTCCAAGAAGCATGCGTCACAACCTGTGACGGTCTACTGTTAGACCGTTAGGCTTGACAGAACGAGGTTGGGCCAAAAGAAATCCACATGAAATGTGACGGCCCAGAATTGGAGCGTCAGAGCCAAGTGACGGCCTTACGATAGACCGCCAGAGAACGAGGTGTACTTCGAGACGAATTATGCCGTGAGAGAACAAACCCGAAGGTTAACCATCTAAACCCCCACTAGAACTCTCCCAGACTTGAGATAAGGCCTTCTAATCCAAATCTTATCATCCTAGATCCAAAAGCAAGCCTTTAAAACCTGAGAACTCTGCCAAAAATCGTAGCTTTGCTGAATTTTCTGCTACAAGGGCTGAAGAACCTCTCCTAAGGGAAGAAACACCATGAAAAGAAGCTTGGAAGTGGCGGCCATGGAGGAGAAGGTCTACACCGGACCTAAAGCTACCAGGAAAGAACATGGGGAGTTGCAAAGGCTGACATCGATCCCCAAACATCTGAGCTCAAGCGCTCAAAGGGTGGTGAGTTCTATTGATACAAAGTTAATAACTTCTGCACTTAATACCTCTTATGATCTCTTCTTCTCCCTCCTTCTCTTCCTTTCTAGCCTCTTCCTGGTCCAGGATGCTACTCCAACTTGAAGTGGGTGGCTCCCATGATCAAAGAACTCCCTTTAGAAGTCTTAGCAATCCTTAGGGCATGGCACCTCCAACCTCTATTGGTCTTAGCCAAAAACTTTCAGAAATTATCTTTGGATTGGCCAAGCATTTCGGCCCTCATAGAATTGTGGCATCTTCAAACACATACTTTCATCTTCCCTTCCTTTAAAGCTACAGTCCTATTAGAGGAGGTAGAAACCTACCTAACCCTTCCTAAGACTAAGGGGGGGATGAAGATCTAGTGTGCTATACGGTTGAACCAATTGACCCATCCTTGATCTTGACCGATTTCATTCACAATCCAAAGGACGTGAGGACCAAGATCAGCCCACACCACATTCATTTGATACCCATGGCTCAGTGGATAGTCTCTCATTGCAAAAACAAGTGGGAGAGATACGAAGCAATAGCCAAGGCGGTGTCGGTTTGCTTATGCGGAGTCTTCCTTTTCACCACTACCGACCACCTCTTAGATACCCAAAATATTAGCATTATTAGCGGGTTGTGGCAGGGAATGTCCATCTCTCAAGCAATCCTCTCATATCTCTACGACGGACTTAGCTCGGCCCACTTAGGGGGACCTTTATTCGGTTCCATGATACTCCTCGAGTGCTGGATGGGCGTGAGAATAAAATTCCAACCCAAGGAAGATATAACTTCTGCTAGCCGGATCTTCGGGAGCCACCCTTTGTTCTTCATTGGAGGCGCGTTTGGATTTCCTTTGCAGGTGGAGTGCCGGACTGCGGATAAGAAAACACGGGATGAATGGCGCCTCTTCCTCAACTATTTGCCATTAGAGAAGTTCACCATGCACCCAAAAGTCCTTCGGAGCACTTTGCTTAGAATACCGCAGCGTCAAGGCCTTGACCTCCAGCTAGTGGGGAATACTACCATGGCAATCTACAACCCGCACATGTGTCATCTTCAGATCAGACTACCTCGAATTGAAGTTCCTGCACTATCACACTACCCTCCCCTTCTACCTAGGAAGATGGGGACCGAGGAGGATGAAAGAGCAGTTCGGAACGCGCTGACCATGTGGGAGATCAGCAAAGTGCGTCCGTGGCAAAAGGAAGTGGAAGAGAATGACGAAACACGCCGTGGCTACGTGAAAGAATTAGGGAAGATCCGCCCTCTTGCGGATAGGAAACTGAATGTAGCTTGATTTTCTTGTTCATGAATGATGTAATTGAAGTTTTATCAAATTTATGTTTCATTAAGTCCAATTGAATGTGATGGGAATGCCTTGATCGCGTGAGCATGAGTTCTTGATTCTTGAATTGACAAGAATGATATGAAAACAGAGCCTCTGGAGAGTGTAACGGTCCTACATTGGGCCGTTAGAAGGACGTGACGGTCTTACGACAGGCCGCCAGAGGGTATGAACTGAGAGTTTGTTCTCTAGAGAGTGTAACGGTCTAACGACAGACCGTTAGAGTTATGTAACGGTCTAAGTTCAGACCGTTAGAGAAAGACTGCTAAGAGAATGAAGGCCAACGCTCTGAAGAATGTGACGGTCAATGTGTGAGCCGTTACACGATTGTGGCTGTCTGATGCTGGCGCGTTACAGACCTGAACCTGCGAACTTGTGAATTTTCCATCTTGGGCTTGAACCTGCGCCCTACACACACTTAGACAAGAAACAAGTCAAATCTGTTCTTAGACTCAACCCCTTGCCTTAAAGTAAGTTAGAGAACGACCATTTCTTGATATTTGGTCAAGGGGTGGAGCCTTTTTAAATAGGCGGAAGACATAACAGGAATGATGTGATGCATGCATATGATGGAATTTTTGGGGTTTTTATGGAAAATATCTGAATTTTTGTGAGATTTTGGAAATATCTGACTCTTTTGGGTTTTGAAATATATGATTTTTTTTTGATTTTGAAATATATGATTTTTTTATTTGAAATATATGATTTTTTTTGGATTTTGGAATATATTTGATTTTTTTGGTTTTGGAATATATGATTTTTTTTTTGGATTTTGGAAATATATGACTTTTTTTGGATTTTTGAAATATATGACTTTTTTGGATTTTGGAAATATATGACTTTTTTTTTGGATTTTGGAAATCAGTGCCTCCCCTAGCAACGTGCGCCCTCCTTATTACATCGAGAGTTCCCGAGGTTGGTGTGCAACAAGGTGACAACCCCTGGCCAAGGCCCAACTTGCATGACGGTGTCTCTACCAGGGCCATACCTAGGGTACTAGTCTTAGTCCTAAAAAGGGAAATAGAATACGGGGGGTAAGCTTAGGCCAGATATAGAAGTTTTTAGGACTTGAGTTCCTTTCCATACAACCCATTAGAGATTTGGTCTGTTGTGCCGGGGCTTTGTGTCCGTCATCGAACCTTGGTCCATTCTTAGGCATGCATACGACCTGGCTCATGACGTCCCGCGGGAAAACTGTACTGCCACTCTTGCCATGCCTAGTCATATTTCTCTTGCCTTTCTGGATTTTTGGAATATTGGTAAGTAGACTTTTGAGATAATGATTGCTCCTTGCTTTCTTCTTTTTTCTTTTCTTTGTTTTGTGGCGTCAGGTCATAACGGACTGCCCCTATTTGAGACCTCCTCTCGTTAGGGTGCCTGGATCAGTCATCGCCTCCTTATTCACCTCTTACCCCTGGATTCAGCCGAAGAAAGAAACAGACAGGGACTTTGACTTTCCCCCAAAGCATGGCCAAGGAGAAACGGTGTCTACAAAGCGGGAAGCCTGACCAAGGATGTCGTGTAGTGTGTGATTGCCGTATTCGGGATCTCTTTTATGGTGAAAGAGGAAGAACACCTCGTTGCCGGGGTGACATTGATTAGACTCTAAGAAAAGAATCGTTTAAGATACAACCCATTCCAAGCGTGAGAGAGCTCCTCACCTTCGGCGTTCACTAAGCGGTAAGCATTCCCTGGATACGCCTCTTTTACAACGAACGGCCCTTCCCAGTTAGGTTGCAATTTACACCTTGGACCTTGGACCGAATGAATTTACGTTTCAAAACCATATCACCCTTTTGAAATTTACGCTCAATCACCTTCTTTTGAAAATAACGTGAAACTCTTTTTTGGTAAACGGATACATGATCGGCCGCGTTCATCCTCTTCTTGTCTAAGAGTTCCAACTGAACGAGCAACGCCTCTCGACATTCATCGAGATTAAGTTCCTTATCGAGCTGCACTCTAAGGGATGGGATCAAGATTTCATATGGGAGCACCGCCTCCATCCCGTAGGTGAGAGCATAGGGAGTTTGCCCCATAGGAGTGCGAACGGAGGTGCGGTAAGCCCACAGAGCTTCCACCAATCTTTCTGGCCAATCGGAAAATTTGTGAGATTCACATGTTTTCTTTATGATTTTGAGAAGGGTTTTATTAGTGGCTTTGGCTTGACTGTTGCCTTGTGGGTAATATGGAGAAGAGTGATGCAATGAAATATTGAACTTCTTACATAGGTCCTTGAGCTCTTGAGAGACGAACTGGGGTCCGTTATCGGTGATGATGCTGCTTGGCACTCCGAACCGTGAGATGATATTCTTCATGATAAAGTGGCACACCATTGTAGCTTTGATCTCCGCGTACGCCTCTACCTCAGCCCACTTGGTGAAGTACTCAGTGGTGGTAAGGATAAGGGATTTCTATTTGATCTGAGAGTTGGGATCATCGAGCGGGCCGACAATGTCGAAAGCCCATATAGAGAACGGCCAAGGAGCAGAAAGAGGATGTAAGGATGAAGCTGGAGTGTGAATTTTATCAGCATGGAGTTGGCACTTGAGACACCTCCGGACGTACAGGGAACAATCTTCCTCTAGAGTGGGCCAATAGTAGCCCTGCCTAAGGATCTTCTTCGCTAGAGCCTGGCCATTAACATGACCTCCACACTCGCTAGAATGGGCTGCTTCAGCCACCTTCCAAGCCTCATTATCATCTAAACATCTCATGAGCATCCCATTAGTAGCGCGCCTGTATAGTTCTCCTGCGACAATAGTATACCTCGAGGCGGCTCTCCTTATTGACTTGCGCTGCTCGGCATTTACCCCTTCTGGGAATGATCCGTCTTTGCAAAACAGCTTAACCTCATGATACCAGGGCAATTCTTCTTCCTCCAGGATCTCTTCTAACTCCATCAAAGATACTTCCTTAAGCTCTTCCTTCTCAGCCCTTGCCTCTACAGCTTTCCTAAGGTTGATGTACCAAGGATCCTGAAGAGAGGCAGTCCAATCTCTGAACGATGATAGTCTTAGTATTCCGACTAAGAGGGAAAGATAGAGAGGAAGTGAGCGAAGCTAAGGCATCAGCTAGAATGTTCTAAGACCTAGGAGTATGGATATAGATCAGCTTACAGAATTGCCTAGCAAGGAGCGTGACCAAATCTTGATATGGCTTGAGCTTGGGGTCATGGGTGCGGTAAGTGGACAAAACTTGCCGCAAGACGAGCTGAGAGTCCCCTATGATATTTAAATAACGCGCGCCTAAAAGGTAGGCGTGCTTCAATCCGGCTAGGAGAGCCTCATACTTGACAATATTCTTGGTAGCAGGAAATCGGAGTTGATTGGCAAAGGGAATCATTGCTCCCTCTGGAGTGAGCAGAACAGCGCCTATCCCTCGGCCCTGAGAATTGAGTGCACAATCAAAGTGCAGAGACCGGAAGGAATGATGAGTGAGGGCAGAGAGATGCTCATCAGGGAAGTCATCCTGAATCGAATCAGTGTGAGGAATGGGGAGATGGGCAAGATGCTCAGAAATGGCATATCCCTTGTGATGTGACACGAACTGGGACCTAAGTGGCAAGCAAACGCAACTACTAGGCAATGTCACACAAGCGGACTCACTCGCGTTTGGCACACTCGGGTCCATAGGTGGACCGGCAATGGGGTGAGGGTCCGAGGTTGGACCGGTGGTTTCCAAGGATATGACTGACTTGGGGAGGACCCCTAGGGGCCAGGGGTTGCCCAAATTCATGGGTGGTCAGCACGCCGAAGGCATGGGTTGAAGGGTCACTCTCACAACTCACCCGCGGCGACCATTCAAACATAAGCAAGTTTGGAACGGGCGCTCACTCACCGTCCGACGGAGTTAAGAAGCAATACTAATTAAGAAAGATCTACCAACAAAGGGAGGGGTCCAGAAGCTCACCTGATCAGCGTGAAGACGCCGATCCCGGCCGGAGACGATGGTGAGCGGGGAGGCGTGGGTATGCACCCGAACGCCACGCCGGTGAAGCTTCAACCTGCTCAAACGTTTTCAAAACTACACCTCTCGCAGGAGGGGGGATCTTGGGGTGGGGGTTAACTGATATTACATCCAAAAAACTACCTCCACACAGGGAGGGGCCTTCAGCCGGCCAAGCAATAGGAGAAGAATCGAGCTAGAAGCAACGAACGGAGCCGATGCCGGTTCTGCTCACTCTCTGCGCTTCAGGACAGACAGCCGGTTATCTCGACGCTGCGGCCACTCCAGAATTTTTTTGATGATGAAACTACCTGGAGATTGTCCGTAGTTAAACCGGGATGACACTTGAATTTTTCTGATTTCCTCGGGCACCTGTGCTAGTCAGGGTAGGAGCTCGAACAGAGGAACAGGTTGTCGGTTCTGACGGCTTCTAGATCACAGAAGTAGGAAGAAGAGACTGCCACGATCACTCCAGAGCTTTAAATCAGGTGCCGCCAGAGTCGTTAGAACCATCGGTGAGTCCTCTTCGAAACGAGACCACCGGGGATGCCAAATGTTGTCGGAGAAGACCGGTAGGCTCTGAGCACTGAGGGGGAGTTGGTGCAGACTGAGTGGAAGCAGAACCGCGTACCCGGGGAAGAAAATTGGTAACTTTCAGGTCCGGATGCCAAACTGGGCTCTGCTTCTTGGGGATGATAGAAGGCTCGTAGTAGAAGATTTTTGCAGAAGAACTCTTGCTCCGATGCATGCTAGAATCGTCGTGGAAGAGCTTCCACTCAGGTTGTGGTCCTCTGCCTGAGATGTCTTACGCAGTCGTAGTAGATAGCCTCCTCCGAACAGCTCCAACCTTGGAAGCCGGCGGGACCACCACCGTTGGAAAGCCGATTCAAAGATGATTCTAGCAATAGATGAGGAGACGATGGGATAGCCTCTGCAACCAACAGCTTCTTTGCTGCCTCCAAATAGTGAACTGCAGGTTGATGATGATGGGGGAAATGGGGTATATGGAAGGGGAAATGGGGTGAATAGGTGTGGGAGTGACCCTTAGTTGTGAGGGGGCCTGGGAGGGGGTGTTCTAAGGTGTGGGAGAGGGAGAAAGGGGTCTAGAATGGGGTTTTTGTAGTTGGTGAGAGAGGAGCTGCGAATTTGGGCATGGAGGGAGAAGGGGGGAAGGTGAGGGGGGCGCAAGTGGGTGGAGGGAATGTGAGTTTGAATTTTTTTTAATGTGGGGTGATCAATGGTGGTCTTGGGGATGGGAAGAGGTGCCTTGGGAAGGTGGAGGGCTGCTTGGGGAAGGGGATGGATAGTTGGGGGTTGGAGGGTGGGGGTGTGGATTGGTGGAGGGTCTCTTGGGACTAGGGGGAAGTAATGATGGCTTGTGGGAAGTTGTAGAGGATTTAATGGAGGTAGGTGGGAGGGTGGAGGTGGTTGGGAGGGGGGAGGAGAGAGAGAAAATTCGAAATTAGGTGTGGAGGAGAGAGAAAGGGGAGTGGAAGAGAAAGATTAAGAGAGGGATGTGTGGGATTCTCTCCCTAAGGCTTCTCACCTCACTAATGGATTCACTCCACAATAAATCTGAAGTTAGAACTCACAAAATGGCAAATTTTCATTCATTGATTTATTCAAATGGAGGAAATGGGGTCCTATATATAGGCAACCCACATTTCTACAAAAGTCCCTGACTCTTACTACAATGACCAAAGACCAAGGGGGTAGGGGCGCCCCTGGGCCTAGCCCAAAGAATTGGGCCCAATAATCATTCTAAATAATCTAATGACACTTAACCTAGGTAAATGACTCATTAACCTAGGTACAAGACTCTAAATAAAATGAAAATTATAATGATATGACTCAAATAAAATATAAAAATTACATGACTCATCTTAGAAAAATATGATGGACACAATGGAGCGATGCTGGCGAGCAATCGAAGCTGTGGAAAAAAGTTGAAGCACGAGAGATGCCCCCATCATACCCTCGGGGTGCGAAGAACTCGACTCCGTCGAGTATGGGTCCGCCGGAGAGGTCCTCCAATGCAGCTCCGGGCGAGCCACAACCTCCAAACTCAACCTCGCATCCTTAGCCGGGGGACGACTCTTCATCCTCTCAAGGTGACTCGGGCACCCCCTCTTACTGGTGATGGTACCCTGCTTGCCTAGTATTGCCTCCGTGTGCACACGTCGGACTCTCAAGCTGATATGTGGAGGTTCTCTGAGGGTGTCACTCACAAAGGTGGGGGTAGGCTCAAGGTTCTCACTGGGATCCACCACGGTGCCCTTAGAGAGTGCTAGATCCGCCACTTGAAAAGTGGGGTATATCCCAAAATCCCATCGGTAGATCCAACCCATAAGCCAGGGTGCCAAAGTCACTCGGAACATGGAAGGTCCAAGTCCTTGTGCCCTCGGTTTGGAGATAGCCCTAGGGTAGAGCCACTCCAATGTCACCATTACCAAGTTGCCTACTTGGAATCCCAAGTGGCGCTTATGAGCTATTGCCCACTCAATATGAACCTCACCGCTCGTTGCAAAATGCTTGCTTAGATACACATGCCATGCACTACGGGATGGTGGGTGTGTGAAAATGTGTGTGGATAAAGGTGGACCAGGACATCCATAGATGAACCTATCATGCCATGATTCCATATGAACCTTGATGAGCCTTGGTGGGCCGAGGCAACCAAATGTGGCACTATCATGCATGGACTTCCTAACAAAGGTTGGAGGGCCGGGGCATCCGTAGGTGATCCGATTATCTATGGGGGTGACAAATGCCAGGGGACTCGGACATCTAAGAATGCTCCTATCATGCTTAAGACTCATGATGAGTGAAGGTGGACCATTACATCTAAATTTGGACAACTCATGCTTTCTTATTGACATGTGGGTGATATGAATGAATGGACCCAACATAATGTTCATGCCAATTGGTGTAGTAAGCCTAGACACATGCATGTTTTTCCTAAAGGTGACTTTCATGTGTATAGGTGTGGGACAACCTTTGAACTCCCATTGGAAAGGATCGAATGGATCTACGAAGGTGGTCATCATGGGGTGGGGCACAACCTTATTATCTAGGGGTATGTGGTCCAAGGTCATGACTCCCAAGGTGTAACCCGGGTCTAGGATGGGGTGAATTGGGTCAAACGTGGTGGGTTGGGATAGGGAATAGTGGGTGGTGGATATGGTGGTTGGGTTCCATGGGTTCTTTGACCCCCATTGGAAGGGATCAAAGGGATCATAAAAAGGGTTATCGAGGGGGAGGGGCCCTATGTCCTCAAAATCCTCAAATAGTGGTGGGTCATCCTCCTTTAATGAGACAATGGGGCCAAAGTTCTTGGTGGGTGGGTCGGCCATGAAGGGAGGGTTTGGCTTTCTACCCGAGATAAGAAGCTCTAACTTGAGGAAAATGCTGGGCTCATCGGGTGTAGGGAGGAATAGAAGGAGGTCGCTAGTGTAGCAACCAATGGTGCAAATCGAGGTGATAGACCCGATGCATAGGTGTAGGAGGTCAAGGCTCCTAGGTTGTTCGGCCATAGGGGTTAACATGCTAGTGAACTCAATTTGCCATGCTAAGCCCCTAAGAAAATCCTCTAAGGTCTCCACTTGATAGGATGCTTGGATTGTGGTGTGATAGGAGAAGAAGGGCACTATGGTAAAATTTTATTCTATGGGAGGGCAAACATGGGCCGAGATCTCTCTAATTAGGCTCTCCCTTAGCCAACTAACAAGGGGTTCTCCTAAGATGAGCTTGACCCCAACTAGAGAGGGTGGTGTAGGGTGAAGATTATCATGTGGGGTTTCTTCTTCAACTTGGACATGGATTTCCTCCAAGGTAGGGAGTGGGTTTAGAGTGCTCACCACTATTGGATCGAGTATGAGTTCTTCTACTAAGGAGGTGAGACGGTCTTTTGGGGTGATGAGGGTTGGTGTGTGGTGCTCCCGGGGTAGAGGGTAAAGGGAAATTTGATTTGGAATAGGGAGGGGAAGTAGTGGAGGTTTAGGACATGGGAGTTTTGGGGGAGGGAGTGGGAGATGAGTTGGTTGGGGTGGCTTGAGTTGGTCGGTCTTGGGGGGAGTCTCCCTTATAAGAGAAGATGGAGGGGTAGTGGTGGTCCTTTTTGGGGAAACTAGGTCGATTAGGGGTTTCTTCCCCTTGGGATCGGCCGGTTGTGAAGGGTTGAAAGTGGGGGCCAATTGGGTTTGGATAGTGAGGTTTGTGGAAGGGGGTTTTAGTTAGGGTGTGGGGACTCTCAAGGGGTTAGGTGGGGGGTGGATGCTTGAATTATTTGGGTCTTAAGGGATAAGATTTGGTGGTGAAGTGTAGTGGCGATAGTTGAGAGGGAATTTGTTGGGATTTGTGGGGGAGGAGGCCTAAATGCGGTCTCAAGCGGGCCGGGTGGGGATGGAGGAGTGGTAGTGCTCCTCGGGGTAGGGGTGTTCGAGTAGGAGGGGCGAAAATATTTAGGGATGTAGATCTTCGTAAGTTCTACCTTCATATCATCCCATGAGGAAATGGGCTCTTGCCTCCTAACCCTTCTTAATCTCTCTATGTGTTCCCACTTACTCTTGGCTTGACCCCGAAACCGTCCCTTGGCCTTGCGGACTCTTGCGGGTCCATATACCCAAGTCTTTTCAAAATATCTTTCCATGGTAGCCTCCCACCTAAGATAATAACTAGAATGTGATCCGTCAAAGGTAATGTCCTCGTCTAGAATGAAGTTCAAGGTTGGTGGACCGATCGGACCCTTGTGGAGGGCCGAATTGTATGGACTTGACCAAAGAGAGGTATCCATGCTAGTGGTTGATGCACCGGATACTCTAAATGCCATGGCCCTAGGACAAGACTTAGAAGAGACAAGTCTAGAACTTGCTCTGATACCAATTGATGTGACACGAACTGGGACCTAAGTGGCAAGCAAACGTAAGTACTAGGTAATGTTACACAAGCGGACTCACTCGCGTTTGGCACACTCGGGTCCGTAGGTGGACCGGCAATGGGTGAGGGTCCGAGGTTGGACCGATGGTTTCCAAGGATATGACTGACTTGGGGAGGACCCCTAGGGGCCAGGGGTTGCCCAAATTCACGGGCGGTCAGCACGCCGAAGGCATGGGTTGAAGGGTCACTCTCACAACTCACCCGCGGTGACCACTCAAACATAAGCAAGTTTGGAACGGGCGCTCACTCACCGTCCGACGGAGTTAAGAAGCAATACTAATTAAGCAAGATCTACCAACAAAGGGAGGGGTCCAGAAGCTCACCTGATCAGCGTGAAGACGCCATCCCAGTCGGAGACGATGGCGAGCGGGGAGGCGTGGGTATGCACCCGAACGCCACGCCGGTGAAGCTTCAACCTGCTCAAACGTTTACAAAACTACACCTCTCGCAGGAGGGGGGATCTTGGGGCGGTGGTTAACTGATATTACATCCAAAAAACTACCTCCACACAGGGAGGGGCCTTCAGCCGGCCAAGCAATAGGAGAAGAATCGAGCTAGAAGCAACGAACGGAGCTGATGCCGGTTCTGCCCACTCTCTGCGCATCAGGACAGACAGCCGGTTATCTCGACGCTACGGCCACTCCAGAATTTTTTTGATGATGAAACCACCTGGAGATTGTTCATAGTTGAACTGGGATGACGCTTGAATTTTTCTGATTTCCTCGGGCACTTGTGCTGGTCAGGGTAGGAGCTCGAACAGGGAAACATGTTGTCAGTTCTGATGGCTTCAGGATCACAGAAGCAGAAAGAAGAGACTGCCACGATCACTCTGTTGTGCCCCTCGTGCTTTGTTGATGATGTGGTGATTTAATGATAGCAACATGAATGAGTCACCACATTGAATGATAGCAACATGATTGTTTATAACTGATATACTCTGTGGATAATGCATATGACTGTGACTGGTATATTATCTGGAGAATGCATGTGTTCTGTTTGCACAAGTCTATACACTACAGGGTAAAGCCCAAAGTCTAGACATTGCTGCATTGCTTGCATTTCAGAGTCTATACATCGTTCATGCATGCACATGTTCGTGGACAAAGTCGGTACATTGCATCTTGTGCTGCATGTACTACACTAAGTCTATACATTGTCTATAGTATTTAGAAGTTTGTACATTGACCGTCTCAATGAGCGTCTCATGCAAGTCCATACACTACTGTTCATGCATCATTCGTCTAAGTCCATACATTGTACTGTAGCATGCATTTGTCGAAGGCATCGCAAGTCTAGACAGTGGACCGTCTTTCCCTGCGTCTCAATTGGACTAGTCTGCAACGGCTAAGTCTGCACATTGGACCGTCTTCATTAGCGTCTTTGCGAAGTCCATACATTGGTCGGTGGCAAGTCTGTACACTGGTCGAGCTTTCAAGTATATACATTGGCATATGCATTCACAGTAAAGTCTAGACAGTGGACCGTCTTATTCAGCATCTCATATGCACAATTGAGTCAAAGTCTGCACAGCATAAGTCTATACACTGGTGCGTCTCATTTAGCGTCTCACATGCATATTTGAGTCAAAGTCTGTACAGTGGCATGCATTGCTCTTCAAGTCCACACACTGCACTGTAGCATGCATCTCATGCAAGTCTGTACATCGCATTTGACGTTGAGCATCAAAGTCTATACATTGGCAGCACTGGGCAAGTCTATACATTCCCAGTCTTTACCTACGTTCAGAACCCCAAGTCCATACATTGGTTCAATCTTCCAAGTCTGTACAGTGGGTCAAGCTGCCAAGTCTATACAATTGTTTCTAAGGCAAAGTCTGTACATTGCCTTTGGACCTCAGAGTCTCTACAGAGTCTGCATCCTCTGAAGTCTGTACATTCATTTGAGACCATGTCTATACATTCATTGCCTTTGTGCTCCAAAGTCTATACATCGGTCTTGCTCAAGTCTATACATCCACAGTGGAACCCCAAGTCTGTACATCGCATCATATTGTTCATGCAGTGTCTTGGTGAAGTCTATACATTCCTTCACTGTAGCTGGCACGAGGTGAAGTCTGTACAATGGTCTTAACTTTCCATGTCTGTACATTGGCCTCCATGCCTCAAGTCTTTACATTGGATTGGTTGGCCAAGTCTGTACAACCATTGTCTTCATATAGGAAGTCTGTACATCTTACTGCACTGTAGCTTTCACGGAACCAAGTCTATACATCGTGAAAGTCTATACACTCCTCTTGGCCTTAGCAACTGTTTTGAAGTCCATACATTGGTCTTCAGTTCAAGTCTGTACAATGGACTAATAGACAAAGTCTACACATTGGAAGTCCATACATTCAGTTGTCTTGATCTGATCAAGGTTGTACAGAGCTTCTTTTGGCAAGTCTGCACATTGTGAATGTCTATACACCCGATTGCCTTTGCATTGATCAAGTCTGTACAGCCCTTTTGTTGTCTAGTCTATACACTCAACTTCTTCACTTCAGGAAGTCTGTACATCCGTTAGGCTTGCTCATGCATTGTGCTTCTTTAGTCTGCCTCGACCAAGTCCATGCATTGTTTGCTTAGCAGACTGTGAAGTCTATACATCGGTTGTTTAGCAGCAGACTGCTCAAGTCTATACATTGGCTGCATCATATGCATTGAAGTCTGCACATTGCTGAATGCTCTTCAAGTGTGCACATTTGTTCTAAGGCATAGTCTATACATTGCATTGCATTGCATTCATCAGTTGTGAAGTCTGTACATCGAGTTAAATTCTACACATTGCATTCTCTTCAGCAAGTATGTACAGCGAGTGCCTTCTCATCTGAAGTCTGAACATTGCATTTGCATTCACAATGTCTTCACACCTGAAGTCTATACAATGCACTACCTTCGCAAAGACTGCACATTGTGCATATTAGTCTTGAAGTCCATACATTGTTCATGAAGACTGAACAACGAGCAAGTGTGTACATCGGACTAGTCTGCTGGCTAAGTCTGTACACTGCTGCACGTTGTGTTCTTCAATGTCTGAACATTGCTTCAACGTTTGGCTTCAGCCAAGTCAATACATCGACTGACAGTCTTCAGCTATGTGTATATATTGCTTCACAACATGAAGTCTATACAATGCCATAGCTCTGCTTATGTGAAGTATATACATTGCTTTACACTTCAGCAACTCTATACACTACTTTAGATCTGATTCATAATGTCTATACATCGGTTCTTAATGTACACACTTATTCAATTGCTGCTTATAAAGTCTATACAATGCATTTCATCTTCAAAGTGTGTACAGAGTTTACACTTGAACTGATACGTTTATTTCGACTGACTGACAGGGATTTGATACTGGGATTGTTGACATGGCTCGTGATCCAAGGAAGGACGAGGTTCCCTGATCATGACACGTGGAAGCACTGTGCTGAAATGCTGCCACGTGGACTGAGGTTTCTTGGCGTAAGATGTGGAGAGCACACGACCGCCCTAATCTGCTGATGCTATATAAGGGAGTCTCCTTTGTCTGAAGGAGACTGATCGTGATCGACTGAAGCAGAGGCAAAGTGAGAGCTTCCACGATCCAGACAGAAAGAAGAACAAAAGAAAAGAGCAGAGTGTGAAGAGAAGAGAGAAAAGAGAGACATAGAGCTATCGAGAGAAGAAGAAGAGAAAGAAGTAGAGGAGAGATAGTGAGATCGAGAGAGATCTGCATTCACTGGACCGTGGATCAAATCCAGGCCAGCCAGCTCTTAGGAGCCACATTTGTGCTTTCATTATTTACAGCTTTCAGTTGCTATTGCTACTTGTTTTCGTTTTCCATTTTATCCTTTCTCCAAGCTGTTAGTCAGCGTTTGCAGAGGTGCTGCCTCTGGACGGGTAAGCTGTAATCCCCAGCGGTTGCAGTGGTGGATTCCACTGGACAGCAAGCTGTGTTGCTCAGCGGGCGAGGAGGATTCCTCGGACGACAAGCTGTGTTGCCCAGCGGTTGTATGGCAAGCTGTGATGCCCAGCTGTTCAAGCTGTGAGTCAGCAGAATCCACACTCGGTTTGAGTGTGGGGTGGATGTAGGTCTGCTGGACCGAACCACCTAAAAATCATTGTGTAGTGGTTTGATTTCTTCTATCTGATTGGCGCTAGATGAATGCTTAGGTGCGCTTTGGTTTGATGTTCTATAAGTGCTCATTTGTCTGCTGCGCATACTATATGTTTGACAGTGGTATTGAGTGTATGTTTGATTTGTCTAATTGCTGTCCACATTAGATGTTTGCTTAGGAGCACTCTTCATATCTGTCTACAAGTTCAGTAGATGACTGGAGTAGTTTTCCTATAGTTAGTCTTAGTGTTTTTATTCCGCAGTTCTGAGCACTAGAATTCTAATTGGGCGAAAGTTTTTTTAAAGGGTATATTCATTCACCCCCCCCTCTGAATACTTGCACCGAACCCAACACTTGGTATCAGAGCGGGTCTCTGACTGAACAGATCTAACAATCTGCAGAGGATCCTGCTAATTGTTGGTGCATTTTAGAGTGGGTCTTTTGGAATCGTTTGTTGATTTACTGTGTTAGTGCTTTACGTTGATAATCTGGTTTACTGCATTTCTGTTTGGTGCATTCCAGAGTGTGTTTTCTGTGTTCATTTTTTAGCTTCACTGAGTCAGTGCTTTGCCGTGCTTATCTGGTTGTGGTGTTTTCTGGTCGATTACTTTGTGCCTTGAGTCTACTTATTATCTGCTTTGATGGCTAATCCTCCGATATTCAGAGGTGATGACCTTGGCCCATGGCTGGAAAAGTTGCATCGGTATGTAAGCACAACCGATCCTGACTTGTGGAAGGTAATAACTCACAGTCCATATAAACTGTCGAAGGATAAATCCAAATGGACCAAGAAGGATAAGCTGAAAGACTCTGTCAGAATAGAGCTGTAGTTTTATTAAAAGAATCAATTGACAGATCTCTAATTGAATGCATTTCTTCTTGCAGGTCTGCCAAAGACAGTTTGGAAAAACTAAAGTTAATCAGGAATCATAGCAAATGCTTGATGGCTGATCAGAGAAATGTTAATGATGAAACTTCATCCGAGGTAAGCTCTGAATCTGGAGAACTTTCAATTGATGACCTATGGAATATAAATGAGGAACTTAATAATAGATGTGAACAATTGAAATCTGAGAATAAGAGATTGAAAAAGAAATGTGATCAGATAACTTTGAAAGTTCCTTGTAAAAATTATCCAGATCTGAAACAATCTTATGATGCATGTATGTTAGATGTTCAGAATTTTCAGGAACAAAATAGTTCTCTAAAACTTGAAAATCAAACATGTCTAGACAAGATATCAGAACTTGAGAATCAGCTGAATGATAAGAAAAATGAACATATAAAAGACATGCAAGAACTGACTCAAGTTAATTCTGAATTGGATAAACTGAAACTTGAGAATGAAGGATTTCAAAAGAAAATTGAAAATCTCATGGGTAGAATAAATGAAATCAATGGGGAGGCTTCACACTCTTCTTCTGCTAAATCAAACTGTGATATGTGCTCAGCTCTAAGAGAACGTAATGAAGATCTTTATAGTGAGAATGAGTGCCTGAGTAAACAAATTGTCTCACTTAAAGAGGATCACAAAAACTTGGTGGCTGAGAAAATTAAAGGGGAGGAAAGAGAAGAGGAGCTAGTTGAAAAGCTGGAGCTGATCTCTGGAAGTCGAAAATATAATGCTGTTGTGAAAAGGAAGGATGATAATTCAAAAAGGGGAACAAACTGTAATTCTGATGTGAAGGAAATCTCTAAAAACCAGCTATATGCCACTTTTGTGAAAGGTTCTGATGTAGCTGGTACTTCAAGGCAATCCCCAAAATAAAATGAAAATCAGAAGTCACCTTTAAAATCTATCTTTTAGTTCAAAGCTCAGAAAATTGAAAAGTAAACAAAACATGCTGAGAATAATCAGAAATTGAAAAGAAAAAGTCAAACAAAGAAGGCAAAGAATAATTCTGGTTGTACTCTAAAATTTATTAGCTCTGCTGAATCTGATGCTTCTTGTACTCATTTGCATGCATCTAGGAATTCATATGATAGAAACCATGCCCCTAGGAAATCTGATGCATCTTGTTATTACTGTGGTAAGCATGGGCATATCATGGATGATTGCAGAATATTAAAAGAGGATGAGCATGCAAATGAAGAAATGCATTCTAGGAATTTATCTGGTAGAAACCATGCCATTAAGAAATCGGATGCATCTTGCTACTACTGTGGTAGGTGTCGTCATCTAATGAATGCATGCTTTAAAATGAAAGAAGACAACAATGTGAACTCTAAATTTTTCACACATGCTCATGACCCACATAGATATAGATCTATTTCAGGCCAGCATATCATTTGTTTCACTTGCAACAAGCCTGGGCATAAGGCTAATGAGTGCTGGTCAGGAAATCATTGGGGTAAAAATGAATCAAGAAGCAAGCATCTTAAATGCTTTGAATGTGATAAGTATGGGCATGCAGTCATAGGCTGCTGGCATGCTCAGGGAAATAGATTGAACTCTAAATCTGTAAAATTCCCTGCTTTCTATGATTCTGCTAGAAATAACTTGAGAGATAAAAGGAAAAACTCTGCATGTTTTGAATGTGATAAGCTAGGCCACAAAGCTGCCAACTGTCGGCTGGCTCAGTATGGAAAGAAAAATTTTCATGTCAATTAAAGAAATACTCATGCTCATACACATAATTTTCATACTCATATGCATGCACATGGGCATCATGTTTCTGCTAACATGAAGAATAAAAACAAAAAGTCTGTGGCTTCATTAGAACACCTGTCAGGGTAAATGCATGACCCAAAGCTGCTTGGGTCTCTGCAGGATCAAAATGATCATAGTGTTACAGGTGTGCCTTGGGTCAAAGAATAAATAGGGGTTAACAGACCAAGGCACTCAAATGGAAACCCCAGGATCCTACCTTTCAGGTCAGTTCTGAACTTTGTTTAAATCTCATAATCTGAAAATGCTGATTTATCTATTTTAATTTCATTATCTGAAATTGTTGGTTTGCTTGGTTGATTTTTGATGCTCTTCTCATGCTGTTGTTTGCACTAAATAAATGAGATTGCTTTGCACTGCATATGTCATTTGCATGACCATTATGGTATATTAAATGGGACAGTGCTGAAGGGCATATGGAGTATGTCTGGATGCTACTGCCATGTGTGAGGTGGTCCTTGGACCGAGTCCTCCGCCTAGTACCATGGGTCTAGTTTTCATATAGAGCAGTGTATTGCATATCATAAATTTGAAGAAAATAAAATTCGAAAAGAAATGATTCATTGCACATCATGCATTTTGTCAGGGGGAGCTTGTTTGCTGTTGATTGATCATTATGCTCTCCTTGTTAGAATTGTTGCATACTGCATATGTAGGATAGTGCATATCATAAAATTTTAAAAAATCTAAAAAGAAATTCATTGCACTTAGACAGGGGGAGCATTCCTAATTCAGATCTTCTTCACCTCATGAACTCCCTTTGTTTAAGTAACCTGATTCATTCTCTTGACTATGCGCTATTCAACTGAATTCTCTGCTGGTATCTCTAAAATAGCTGATCATTCTGTATTCCAGACTTAGCTACTATCTGATGATAAAATCTCTTCTGATGCTCTTCTCTATTGCTGATTTACTCTTGCACCAGCCTATACTCACCTTTCACATTCTTCTCAGCTGGTGTGACTGAATTGGCTCTACTATTGATTTGTTGGTCAGCTAAACTTATTTTTCTGATCTGAGAAACTTAAGCTACATGTCATGTAATTCAGTCTGAGAACATTATAGAAATTTCTATCATATAGGTTTAAGAATTATCACTGAATCAGACTGATATAAGATTAATGTATTCTCAGATTTGTAGTTAAATGAATTGAAAATATCTGAATGATAAGGTTTAATAAACTTTAACCACATGTGTCATGTAAACCTTAGACTCTCTCATCAGATATCTGAAAATTTGAATTCAGGGCTTCTTTGGTTAAGATGCATATAGTGTGTATTGTTGTTAAACATTAATTTGAAAAATGTTGACTAAATGAAAAAATTGTGAATTCAGAGCAATGACTCGGTCACTGAGAAACTGAGTTCTTTATCAATGAAATAATGTAACTCATGTCATGAGGTGCCATAGTTATCTCTGATAAATATTTAGTGAAACAAAACCTGACAGAGCAATAGCTAATTTGTGTTGAGTAGCTGGGGAGTTTGGCCTCTGATAAAGGTGTCTTCTCATGTAAAAAGACACTCATATTGCTAACTTTGCTCTCAAAGTGAGAGGCAACGACAGTTATCACACTGAGTAACTGGGTCACTTCAACTAAGACTTATTGTGCCTCATGTAAAAAGGTGTTGATCAACTTAAATTGCTCAGGAAAAATATAATGTGCATCAAATAAAATTATATTAAAAAATCTGTCAACTCATGTTCTTGAAAAAGTGTTTAACTTCAGTACTAACCTGTGTATTTTTCAAAGGTGCAATTGAGATCATATGTGTAAGATAAAAGATGATTATTTTTGAGTGTTTTCTGACTATTTGGTTCACTTTTATTAAAACTTGGATTCAGATATGAGTATTGAGTTTAATTTGGCAAATTTGGTATACATCAAAATTAAATCAGATTGGTTAAGCTGCAAATTCATACTCCCTTATGATAGAAGAGTCTAATCTTCTTAAGACTTATTGTTGTGATGGATGCTTTAAAATCTCTGATGATCAAATTCTTTTCAGTCAGCCTGATTAACATCTTGCTATTGATTGATTCCTTGAGATGTATTGTGCTTTGACTATTTCTCAACCCACCACTTGGCTACACTATCAGTTGATTGACTCCTGAGATGTACTCTTCTCCACACTGTTAGAATCTCCCATCTTGTTCTGCAACAAATTCTGATTCTGTGGTCTTTTCACCAAAATTCAGATTCCTTGTAATGACAGATTTCAGATTGATTTATTGGATAACCTGAGTCCATTCCTGTGCTTCAGGGGGTGTTATGGTTTATCTACAGTTAAGGGGAGAGTAGTCAATCATGCATGTTGATAGGGGGAGAGTTGTTTCATTGTCATAAGAGAGAACTTCATTTTAATGAACCATGACTCATTCTCTGAATTTATGTGCTGTGTTTGTATGCTGAATTTGTCTCTCAAACCATTTCCCTTCTTTTTGATTATGTCAAAGGGGGAGAATAGTTTGACGAGTCAGTGGGACTCATCATGTTGCCATCATCAAAAAGGGAGAGATTGTTGTGCCCCTTGTGCTTTGTTGATGATGTGGTGTTTTAATGATAGCAACATGAATGAGTCATCACATTGAATGATAGCAACATGATTGTTTATAACTGATATACTCTGTGGATAATGCATATGACTGTGACTGGTATATTATCTGGAGAATGCATGTGTTCTGTCTGCACAAGTCTATACACTGCAGGGTAAAGCCCAAAGTCTAGACATTGCTGCATTGCTTGCATTTCAGAGTCTATACATCGTTCATGCATGCACATGTTCGTGGACAAAGTCTGTACATTGCATCTTGTGCTGCATGTACTACACTAAGTCTATACATTGTCTATAGTATTTAGAAGTCTGTACATTGACCGTCTCAATGAGCGTCTCATGCAAGTCCATACACTACTGTTCATGCATCATTCGTCTAAGTCCATACATTGTACTGTAGCATGCATTTCTCGAAGGCATCACAAGTTTAGACAGTGGACCGTCTTTCCCTGCATCTCAATTGGACTAGTCTGCAACGGCTAAGTCTGCACATTGGACCATCTTCATTAGCGTCTTTGCCAAGTCCATACATTGGTCGGTGGCAAGTCTGTACACTGGTCGAGCTTTCAAGTATATACATTGGCATATGCATTCACAGTAAAGTCTAGACAGTGGACCGTCTTATTCAGCATCTCATATGCACAATTGAGTCAAAGTCTGCACAGCATAAGTCTATACACTGGTGCGTCTCATTTAGCATCTCACATGCATATTTGAGTCAAAGTCTGTACAGCGGCATGCATTGCTCTTCAAGTCCACACACTGCACTGTAGCATGCATCTCATGCAAGTCTGTACATCGCATTTGACGTTGAGCATCAAAGTCTATACATTGGCAGCACTGGGCAAGTCTATACATTCCCAGTCTTTACCTACGTTCAGAACCCCAAGTCCATACATTGGTTCAATCTTCCAAGTCTGTACAGTGGGTCAAGCTGCCAAGTCTATACAATTGTTTCTAAGGCAAAGTCTGTACATTGCCTTTGGACCTCAGAGTCTATACAGAGTCTGCATCCTCTGAAGTCTGTACATTCGTTTGAGACCATGTCTATACATTCATTGCCTTTGTGCTCCAAAGTCTATACATCGGTCTTGCTCAAGTCTATACATCCACAGTGGAACCCCAAGTCTGTACATCGCATCATATTGTTCATGCAGTGTCTTGGTGAAGTCTATACATTCCTTCACTGTAGCTGGCACGAGGTGAAGTCTGTACAATGGTCTTAACTTTCCATGTCTGTACATTGGCCTCCATGCCTCAAGTCTTTACATTGGATTGGTTGGCCAAGTCTGTACAACCATTGTCTTCATATAGGAAGTCTGTACATCTTACTGCACTGTAGCTTTCACGGAACCAAGTCTATACATCGTGAAAGTCTATACACTCCTCTTGGCCTTAGCAACTGTTTTGAAGTCCATACATTGGTCTTCAGTTCAAGTCTGTACAATGGACTAATAGACAAAGTCTACACATTGGAAGTCCATACATTCAGTTGTCTTGATCTGATCAAGGTTGTACAGAGCTTCTTTTGGCAAGTCTGCACATTGTGAATGTCTATACACCCGATTGCCTTTGCATTGATCAAGTCTGTACAGCCCTTTTGTTGTCTAGTCTATACACTCAACGTCTTCACTTCAGGAAGTCTGTACATCCGTTAGGCTTGCTCATGCATTGTGCTTCTTTAGTCTGCCTCGGCCAAGTCCATACATTGTTTACTTAGCAGACTGTGAAGTCTATACATCGGTTGTTCAGCAGCAGACTGCTCAAGTCTATACATTGGCTGCATCATATGCATTGAAGTCTGCACATTGCTGAATGCTCTTCAAGTGTGCACATTCGTTATAAGGCATAGTCTATACATTGCATTGCATTGCATTGCATTCATCAGTTGTGAAGTCTGTACATCGAGTTAAATTCTGCACATTGCATTCTCTTCAGCAAGTATGTACAGCGAGTGCCTTCTCATCTGAAGTCTGAACATTGCATTTGCATTCACAATGTCTTCACACCTGAAGTCTATACAATGCACTACCTTCGTAAAGACTGCACATTGTGCATATTAGTCTTGAAGTCCATACATTGTTCATGAAGACTGAACAACGAGCAAGTGTGTACATCGGACTAGTCTGCTGGCTAAGTCTGTACACTGCTGCACATTGTGTTCTTCAATGTCTGAACATTGCTTCAGCGTTTGGCTTCAGCCAAGTCAATACATCGACTGACAGTCTTCAGCTACGTGTATATATTGCTTCACAACGTGAAGTCTATACAATGCCACAGCTCTGCTTATGTGAAGTATATACATTGCTTTACACTTCAGCAACTCTATACACTACTTTAGATCTGATTCATAATGTCTATACATCGGTTCTTAATGTACGAACTTATTCAATTGCTGCTTATAAAGTCTATACAGTGCATTTCATCTTCAAAGTGTGTACAGAGTTTACACTTGAACTGATACGTTTATTTCGACTGACTGACAGGGATTTGATACTGGGATTGTTGACATGGCTCGTGATCCAAGGAAGGATGAGGTTCCCTGATCGTGACACGTGGAAGCACTGTGCTGAAATGCTGCCACGTGGACTGAGGTTTCTTGGCGTAAGATGTGGAGAGCACACGACCGCCCTAATCTGCTGATGCTATATAAGGGAGTCTCCTTTGTCTGAAGGAGACTGATCGTGATCGACTGAAGCAGAGGCAGAGTGAGAGCTTCCACGATCCAGACAGAAAGAAGAACAAAAGAAAAGAGCAGAGTGTGAAGAGAAGAGAGAAAAGAGAGACATAGAGCTATCGAGAGAAGAAGAAGAGAAAGAAGTAGGGGAGAGATAGTGAGATCGGGAGAGATCTGCATTCACTGGACCGTGGATCAAATCCAGGCCAGCCAGCTCTTAGGAGCCACATTTGTGCTTTCATTATTTACAGCTTTCAGTTGCTGTTGCTACTTGTTTTCATTTTCCATTTTATCCTTTCTCCAAGCTGTTAGTCAACGTTTGCAGAGGTGCTGCCTCTGGACGGGTAAGCTGTAATCCCTAGCGGTTGCAGTGGTGGATTCCACTGGACAGCAAGCTGTGTTACTCAGCGGGCGAGGAGGATTCCTCGGACAGCAAGCTGTGTTGCCCAGCGGTTGTATGGCAAGCTATGATGCCCAGCTGTTCAAGTTGTGAGTCAGCAGAATCGACACTCGGTTTGAGTGTGGGGTGGATGTAGGTCTGCTGGACCGAACCACCTAAAAATCATTGTGTAGTGGTTTGATTTCTTCTATCTGATTGGCACTAGATGAATGCTTAGGTGCGCTTTGGTTTGATGTTCTATAAGTGCTCATTTGTCTACTGCGCATACTATATGTTTGACTGTGGTATTGAGTGTATGTTTGATTTGTCTAATTGCTGCCCACATTAGATGTTTGCTTAGGAGCACTCTTCATATCTGTCTACAAGTTCAGTAGATGACTAGAGTAGTTTTCCTATAGTTAGTCTTAGTGTTTTTATTCCGCAGTTCTGAGCACTAGAATTCTAATTGGGCGAAAGTTTTTTTAAAGGGTATATTCATTCACCCCCCCTATGAATACTTGCACCGAACCCAACACACTCCAGAGCTCCAAATCCGGTGCTGCTAGAGTCGTTAGAACCGTCGGTGAGTCCTCTTCGAAACGAGACTAGCGGGGATGCCAAATGTTGTCGGAGAAGACCGGTAGGCTCTGAGCATTGAGGGGGGGTCGGTGCAGACTAAGTGGAAGCAGAACCGCGTACCCGGGGAAGAAAATTGGTAACGTTCAGGTCCGGATACCAAACTGGGCTCTGCTTCTTGGGGATGATGTAAGACTCGTAGTAAAAGATTTTTGCAGAAGAACTCTTGCTCCTATTCACTCTAGAATCATCGTGGAAGAGCTTCCACTCAGGTTCTGGTCCTCTGCCTGAGAAGTCTTACGCAGTCGTAGTAGATAGACTCCTCCGAACAGCTCCGACCTTGGAAGCCGGCGGGACCACCACCGTTGGAAAGCCGATTTGAAGACGATTCCAGTAATATAAGACTTGCCACCTGGTTCGATGAGGAGACGATGGGATAGCCTCTGCAACCAACAGCTTCATTGCTGCCTCCAAATAGTGAACTGTAGGTTGATGATGATGGGGGAAATGGGGTATATGGAAGGGGAAATGGGGTGAATAGGTGTGGGAGTGACCCCTAGTTGTGAGGGGGCCTGGGAGGGGGTGTTCTAAGGTGTGGGAGAGGGAGAAAGGGGTCTGGAATGGGGTTTTTATAGTTGGTGAGAGAGGAGCTGCGAATTTGGGCTTGGAGGGAGAAGGGGGGAAGGTGAGGGGGGCACAAGTGGGTGGAGGGAATGTGAGTTTGAATTTCCTTTAATGTGGGGTGATCAATGGTGGTCTTGGGGATGGGAAGAGGTGCTTTGGGAAGGTGGAGGGCTGCTTGGCGAAGGGGATGGGTAGTTGGGGTTGGAGGGTGGGGGTGTGGATTGGTGGAGGGTCTCTTGGGACTAGGGGGAAGTAATGATGGCTTCTGGGAAGTTGTAGAGGATTTAATGGAGGTAGGTGGGAGGGTGGAGGTGGTTGGGAGGGGAGGAGAGAGAAAAAATTTGAAATTAGGTGTGGAGGAGAGAGAAAGGGGAGTGGAAGAGAGAGATTAAGAGAGGGATGGGTGGGATTCTCTCCCTAAGGCTTCTCACCTCACTAATGGATTCACTCCACAATAAATCTGAAGTTTGAACTCACAAAATGGCAAATTTTCATTCATTGATTTATTCAAATGGAGGAAATGGGGTCCTATATATAGGCAAGCAACATTTCTACAAAAGTCCCTGACTCTTACTACAATGACCAAAGACCAAGGGGGTAGGGGCGCCCCTGGGCCTAGCCCAAAGAATTGGGCCCAATAACCATTCTAAACAATCTAATGACACTTAACCTAGGTAAATGACTCATTAACCTAGGTACAAGACTCTAAATAAAAGGAAAATTACAATGATATGACTCAAATAAAATATAAAAATTACATGACTCAACTTAGAAAAATATGATGGACACAATGGAGCGATGCTGGCGAGCAATCGAAGCTGTGGAAAAAAGTTGAAGGGCAAGAGATGCCCCCATCACCTTGACTGCCTTCTAAACTACAAATGTGATATCAAATTGAGATAGGAAGCTCTACCAGCGAGCTAACCTACTAGAGAGGACATGCTTTTCTAAGAGATAGCGAATTGGGTCCATTCTAGAGATCAACCTAACCGGATGGGCAAGGAAGTAGTGTTTGAGCTTCTGAGCTACCCACACTAAGGCGGCACAAGTTTTCTCCATAGCGGTGTATTTGGCCTCAGCCGGGTTGAACAACCTGGAGAGGTAATAAGCTGCCCGCTCTTTCCCTTCATCATCTACTTATGCTAAGACCGCCCCTAGGGAGTCCTCAGTGACCGAGATGTATAGGATTAGGGGTTTCCCAGGGACAGGAGGTTGCAGAACCGGGGGATTGGATAAATAAACCTTTAGGTCCTCATAGGCCTTTTGGCAATCTTGATTCCATTCAAATTTGACCCCCGCCTTTAGCAATTCATAAAACGGGCGACACCTCTGAGAATGTTGGGATATAAATCTTCTGATGAATTGAAATCTTCCAATCAGTCCTCAAAGTTCCGTAGTGTTCTTCGACGGAGGCATGTCCATGACGGCCTTTGCCTTGTTAGGATCAATCTGGATCCCCCGTTTGCTAACTATAAAGCCGAGCAGCTTCCCTGAAGAGACTCCAAAAACACACTTCTTCGGGTTCATTTTGAGCTTGTATTCCCTAGCTCTTTGCAGCACCTTACCCAGAATGGAGGGGTGTTCTTCTTTAGTTCTCGACTTCACCAAGATGTCATCCACGTAAGCTTCCATATAGATATGCATCATGTCGTAGAAAATAGCCATCATTGCCCTCTGATAGGTGGCACTTGTGTTTTTCAGACCGAATGGCATAACCACGTAGCAGTACGTGCCCCAGGGCGTGGTGAAGGAAGTCTTCTCTTGATCCTCCACAGCGAGACAGATTTGGTTATAGCCTGAGTAACCGTCCATGAATGATAAAGCTTTGAACCCGGCGGTGTTATCTACCAAGACATCTATGTGAGGCAGCGGGAAATCATCTTTGGGACATGCTTTGTTCAGATCCCTGAAATCGATGCAAATACGCACCTTTCCATCCTCTTTGATAACAGGGACTATGTTCGCCACCCACTAGGGATATAGGACAACTCTAATGAACTTGGCCATATATAACTTGTCGACCTCTTACTTAATCCTTAAGGCCATGTGGGGGTGAAATCTTCTCGACCGTTATTTTACGGGTGTTGCCCCTGGTTTAAGCACGAGTTGGTGTTCCACTAAAGACGGGTCAAGACCCGGCATGTCTTCATAAGACCAGGCGAAGGAATCGCTATACTCCCTTAGAACATTGACTATATCTTCTTCCACTTGCAGAGGGAGATTAGGGGCAATAATGATGGGCCTAGGGTTTTCTTCAGTTCCCAAATTTATTTCCTTCGTAGGTTCATCCACTGCCGACGATGGTTCATCGAATTTCTTTAACCCTCGTGCATACAGATCGGCAGTGTCATCTACGTTGCTGTCCTCATCATCAATCGAGTCCTTTTCATCCAAGACTTCATAGACACTGAGTCCGTCATTGCTACACACCCCCTCTATTTCCTCTTCATCTTCAATCATGATTGCTGTTGCAACAAATTCTGGACATTTCAAAAGAGCATGACATCGCTGAGCTAGATCCTACAAGAACCTATCAGGGATGGATTGACGCGCGAGCAAGCGCGGCTCAGATTTGGAAGGATTGGATGACCTAGAACAGGACCCTACTTCTCTAGTTCTAACTGACTCTACTTCCCTAGACTCGACGGGCCCTACGCCTAACCTGGGAGAAAGAAAATATAGTGGAAAGGAAGGAGCAGGGGACTCGTGCCCCTGGGAGGAGGATGGAGACAAGGTAGCATAATCTTCCACCGAAATCTCCGTTTCAAATTTGACGTTTTTTTTTTGAGAACAGTGGAGACCACACAGCAGGATGGAGGAGGCGGGAGTTGCATGGGGAACAACTCAGGCAAGATGCAATCGAAGAATGGATCGGAGGATCGAAACCACATCTTGTGGAGTGGGGTAGTGGAGGAAGGAGGAGTGAATAGAGTTGACAGATTAATGGGTGGGCAGCGCCCACATGCACATGGGACAAACAAGATTTCAGGTGGCCCCTCCATAAAGTACGGATCGACCATCATAGGGGGAGAACGGGGAATGGGTTCCAATAGTTGAAAGAGAGATGTGAGCCGGGGTAGAGACCAAGAAATGATAGCGGATGAGCTCCCCTTTTCTTGCAGATAATCAGCTGGTTTCTTCGGCCTCCACTGGACGAGCCGGGTTTCTTGATTCTTCCTCTGACCATGGCCTTCCGATTCGCTGAACATTCTGGCAAATGACGGGCTGAAATCTGTCATATCATCAATAGGCCCTTTTGGTAGGGGAGGTGGCCCAACGATGGTGCAAGCCGCATCCTTTTCTGGCTGTGCTGGCGGTAAATTTAGGGTACCTGGCTAAAGAGGACCTTTAACAAAGTGTTGACGGTAGTCCCAGGTAAGTGGCCCTGAGTCATCCAAAATTGATAACGTAGACTCTCGGTAACCGAGACCCCGCCTGCTCATCTTTCTTCCTTTGGGCACTGGCTTAGTACGCCCCTGTAATTGTGCACCGAGGCCTCTCCCCGATTGGTAACCCAGCTTTAATATGATGTCCCAACCCTTGGAATCTCGTATCTGGGGTTTCACCTTGACATCGACGGGGGTAGAGATGGGCTTGCGAGGTGCATATGCCCAAGGGAAATCTAGATCCAGCACAGAAATGACGGGCCGGCTGCTGGACCACACTGTGGGCAAGATCTTCTCTGAAATGGCTTTCACAGACTGGATCGTGGATAAGCTCTTGACCTTGACCACCCTCCCTTGAAAAGGGAATTTAAAACATTGGTGCGCGGTGGACGGTACGGCACTGAGAGTGTCAATCCACGGATGACCCAAGATAGCCTTGAACATGGGGTCGATGTCCAGCACATAGAATTCAACGGGCATAGTAAGAGGCCCAAGCTCAGCTTGTATGGTGATCACCCCGTGACATGCTCTTCTTGAATTGTCATATGCAGCTATAGTCGTGGGGGTCGAGCGTAGAAGTTCTTCTGGTATATTGCAGGCCCTGAGGGTGCTGAGTAGACATACATTGATAGATGCCCCTGTATCAACTAGTGCCGCCTCAATACTGACTTTGTTCAGAATAATAGTGATGCAAAGCGGCATTTGCCGAGCTTCTGGTCATGCTAGCTCGGTTTCAGAGAAGGTAATAGCGGGCCCCTTGGAGATTGTTGCCAGGGCGGTAGGTAAGCTGTCGACTGCCATATCTTCGCTAACCATCACCTGTTGTAGGAAATTTCTAAGAGCATCCTGGTGAAGGGTAGATCTTTTAATGAGCTCCAGAACAGAAATTTTGGCGGGCACCCTGTCCAAATGATGTAGCAGGTCATATTGGGTACCCGGCAGAGGTTCAGATTCCTCTTGCTCGGCAGCCGGTTGGGAGGACTAAGGATTGGAAGTGCTAGGATAATTCCGATGGAACAACCGCTCGCTCCGTAGGGTGAGGTTTTGTGCCGGCACGGCATCAGGAGGCGATATGATTGCCCCGGTGGGGTGGATGAGTGGGATAAGCGGTGTAGGAGAAAGTATCTGGTGGGATGTGGTGTTGGTGGAGGTAATAAGTGGTGATGGACGGATGATGGGTTAGGGATTAGTGGAAGGTGGGGTAGTGATGATGGGCGTTGGCACGGGCTGAGGAAAGGTTAGCGGAGGTGTAGTGATAGGTGAAGTGGGTGACGGAGAAATGATGGTGGCGGGGATAACTGGTGGCCGGTGTGATGGAATTGCGGGTGGTGGCGGATTTACTAGAGCGGGTGTGAATGGGCGAACAAGTGGTGAAGGTGTTGGGTGTGTAGGAAAAATGATGGAGGAAGCAAGGGGATTGCGGTGATTATGGTGGAGGGCCATTATCTGTGGCGTGGTGCCGTCGTCATCAAAAGACCACCCGACGTTAGGAGCCTGGGGTTGGACAACATTGACCAGAGCCGGTGCCGGCGGCTGAGGCTGCGGAGCGGGAGGGTGGTTTGGCATTGGGTTTTGGTGAATCCCCAAATCCTGAACCGGCTGCGGTTGCTGTGGCTGTGGCTGCTGCTGCGGTGCTTGTTGCTACTGCACTTGCTGCCTTGGGGGATGCCTTCTCTTCTCTTTGATTTCAACAATGGCCTTGTGCATCTCGGCCCAATCAATCCTCTGTCCTTCATGAAGGTCATACACTAGGTCCCTAAACTGAAAACATCCTTCAATGGTGTGGCCCGGCTGCCTGTGGAACATGCAGAGTACTTTGTCTGGTCAACGGCCGGGTTCCAGTTGGGCCGTTCTAGAGGAAGTTGTATAGCATTAACTGACATGAGAGCTGAGAAGATATCCGTGAGGGTTTCTGGCAAGGGTGAGTATTGTGCCCTTTTAGGAGCCGGACGCTTGTTGTTGTTGTTGTAGCCGTTGGGTGGGGGACATTGTGATATTGCGGGGGTTGTGGTGATTGTTGTGGTGCGGCGAAGGTATTTTGCGGAGTGGTGAAGGCAGGCGGAGGGTTTTGTGGAGTGACTTGGAAGTTTTGGGGAGCGGGGTTCTGTGGAGTGCGGGGGTTTTGGGGGAAGCGGAAGGGTGCGACTTGGAAAGGGAAAGTAACGGCTTGAACTTGCTCGTTCATTTGGATCCCCTTGGTAACAGGCCCTTGAGGTTTATTATGATACTTGGGCTTTTGGTTTTCAAAGAGCGAGTGTATGGGGGAATCTTTGAACTGAGTCTGAATAAAGCGCGCTTGGCTATACAGTTGATGCATGTTGGCTATATCATTCATAGCTAGAATGTTGCGGAAGGTCAGAGTGGCATTAGAAATAAGCAGCTTGACCTTCTCTTCCTCCGGAATGTGGCCGGGCACTCTGGCGGCCATTTGCCTCCATCTATCTGCGTAAGTAGCGAACTCCTCATCTGGTTTCATTTTCTCGACCACCAGATCTGTAAATGAATATTCCGGGCTGACTCTATCTTGGAACCGCTGGATGAACTTATCTTTTACTGTCTTGAAACTATCAGCATCTTCTAGTGGCAGAGAATAGAACCATTCCAGTGCGACACCATCTAGTGATCGGCGGAACAGATATGCCATGAGGCGATCGTCATATTGAAACTGCGCTGACTCGTATAAGAAGTCCCTCACATGAATAAAGGGATTGCTGTTCCCATCATACTTTCTATAGTTGGGGAGCTCGGACTGTAGAGGGAATCGGATGTTCTGGAAGCTCGGGACTGGAACGTCTGCCAAGGTTTGAGGGCCAACCCGCTTTTGAAGGAAGTCAAGTTGTTGCTACATGGTGGCCCATTTATCAAGCAACTCCTGCTCTCGGGAGGGAGCAGGGACGGTGAAAGATGAGTTTTGAGGAACGGAAGGGTAAGAAGATGGAGGAGGTAGCACATAGGAGGGATACTGGATCGAAGGATGACCCATATTGGTAGGAACCTGGGCTACCCCTTGCTGATGGCACATGAAATCATTCGGGCTAACTAGAATCTGTGGCATAGCTGGGCCTGAGACATGATGATCCGACGGGAAAGAAGGAGGAACCATGGTGTTACCTTTATCAAAAGCTTGCTGGGCCGAACCCGAAGACTGGCCCATCTCGAGATTGGAGAACCTGAGGGTCCTAGGTTGGACCACAGTGAGATCAATGGGCTGGACAGTGGGCCCATCGGCTCTATGTTGAGCAACGGAAGGATTGGATTGGCCTTGCATAATTGGGGAAGGCGGGGTGTTGGGCCCCTGCATAGCTTGATAGACCACCTGAAGCTGGGCCGGGTTTAATTGAGCCATCATCTGAAGGACAGAATTGGCGGAAGGAAGAGGAGGATTTTGAGTGGATGGAGCACTCTGCATAGGGATGGAAGATGAGGGAGGAATGGGCCCCTCCCTGGGCTGGAACGAGACAACCCTAGAGGGATCCTCTAGAAACCCTTGAGGGAGAGACTCCTCTTGGGACCGAGGAAGATCAAAGGAAGCCATAGTAGATTCAAAGACTGGGTTGAAATAGGATGAGGAGAGGGACTCGCCCCCAGGTGATGACGCTTCTAACGGATGGAGGTGACTCCACATGCAACGGACAACCTTAACATGGTGCAAACAACACACAACAATCACACAATAAGTGACCAACCTAAGATGACTTTCAAAGATGTGATAAAAGAATGAAAACACTCGAAGGCAACCAAGTTGTTTTAAGATGATGAAACAAGATTTTATGGTTTTCTCCTTTGGAACTTTAGTGAATTGATTAAAATGTGCTCTCAACAATGGGTTCCTAATAGGAGAGGGGTATAAGGCTTGGTTTGACTCTAAATGTTCACTCCCTCACTTATGCACTCCTAGACACGGGGTGGGAAGGGTACAACCAGCCCGGCATTCGTGTGAGAATCCACGGCTCGCGAGGACTTATGGAGGTCCCAGGTGTGATTTCCTAGTCGGCCCCAAAGAATATGGAGACGAGAGGTCCGCACACCAATGTAGGAAAATACAATCTAATGTATGAAAATATGCATGAACCTATGTGCACCGGGGTGCATGCAAATTCAAACCTAGAATCTAACAAACAATTATGCACACACTGATATGAGTATGTAAACCAACCAGGGAGGAGACCAGATAACACCCAAATACAAAGATCACAGCAGAAACTGTAGAAATAAAATGTACCTCGGGATGCGTACCTATCTGAAGTGTAACGGTCTATAACCCCTGCGTCAGAGTAAGGTGACGGTCGAAGACCAGACCGTCAGAAGCAGTGTAACGCAGGAACCCAGGACCGTCAGAAGAGCCAGAGGACCAGAAACAACAGGAAATAAAAGGGAAATTCGGGGAAAACCAAACAAGGGAATGATGGCAGGTTTAAACAGAGATCAAAACACGATTGGCACAAGTTGTCCCACCGTGATCGCCAAAAAACTGTTGGTTTCAATGTGTCCCTTCTTTTGCAAGATGGGCTTATGATGCCGACTAAATAGAAATATGAGGCAAGTGATAAAGTCAACCAACCTATGAACATGTGAACCATGAACCTAGGCAACCAGCATAAGCTCTAGCATGGGCATGCTATCTTAATCATCAAAACTAAGCTAAACAAATAAAGAAAAACATACACCGGGGCGTGGAATAAAGTATAAAGAAAAACACACCGTAGAGGTGGAGCAAGCAAGAGTAAATAAGAGATATGAGAGAGGAAGCTAATGCCCAATACAAAGAAAGAACGTGATCGCCACCAAGGTAAACACAATCCAAAGACTTGAGAAATACCTTGGAATAGGGGGATGATGCACCCTCCCACGGGAGAGAGAAACCAATAGGAAACTGCAGCTCTGTTGAATATGACGGTCCAATGCCCACGCATCACAGCGAGTGTGACGGTCGCTCGATAGACCGCTAGAGAAACCTGACGCGTCTGATGAAGACCGTCAGAGTGTCTACCGAACAAGCTTGTGAATCCTTCAAACTCCAAACTTTCCAGCCGGCCAGAAAGCTTGGGCCTCGCCTTATGAACTCTGTAAACTTTCCAAAGAACGTGGAACACAAGAAAAACAACCCCAAATTAGCCTTTCAATCAAGCGTAGTATCAATAACCCAATGAACTTAATAGCATGCAAAAGGAAAGGGGAATACTGGGAGTTGGTTTTTTAAACCCCTCTGGGCATTTTAAAATATAGGAAGGATGTTTAAATGATTGAAAGGAGTGGAAGAATGTGGGAGAAGGAGAGTGGGACAATGCTATGATTGCTTAGAAAGGGGAAAACACTAAGAACAATGATGTGAGTGCACTAAACCCTTGAAAACCGATACTCCCTGGACTTTGGAAGTAGATGAACGTGTGAAGTAGCTCTCCTTGGTTGGTTCTAGCTCCAGGATGTGGTAGCACTTCGACGCAAACTCCAGATTCCTCCTCTTCAGGCCATGAAGTCAAGGGTTCTATTTATAGACCCTCAAACTCTCCGGTCGAGCAGAGGATAATCCAGCTAGAAAAGACGATGATTCTTAGCAAACTCTTAAAGATAATACTCCCAACAGTTCATAGAAACAAACAGAAGGTTCTGAGGATTAGATTTGGAAGAGAAATCACAAGATCAAACTCTCAAGTCGTCCACGGAGTAGCAGAAGAAGAGCAGACCTGTCAGGACTCTCTGTTTGATTTAACGGCTACACGACAGACCGCCACAGGAAGGTAACTGATGCGGGACGGACACGGGAGACGACACTATACAGTGCCACCCTCAGACTCTAGATGAAGACGCGACCAGCAATACACACCAGGGAGACACTAAGCCCGACACTACGAGCTCCTAGTGGCAAAACGTCGCTAACAGAAGTAGAAGCTCACTCGTCGTCCCAAGCGAGGGAAAGCGCAGACCGTGCGCAGTTAAGGAACCGGCGGAGGTCAAGGGTAGTCCGACTCAACTTCCGGACTCGGATCGAGTCACGGGACGGGTCACTCTCACTCTCATAGCGGTGACATGGACACACGGGCTAGGAACCTACACTCTCGACAGCGGCCTAAGACCGTATACTAGCTAAGCAATGTAACGCCAAGAAGTTAAGACCTTTACCTCCACGCACCCGGCGTGGCGAAGACACCCCGACTGACTTACGGACCCCCGGTTAACATAATTCACAGCGGTACAAAAGGATTCGACCCACTCCACGCAGGGAGGTAAAAGGTCACATGTGGGCCCCGGGGATTACGCAAATCAGGTTGACAGACAGCATCTTGATGTCGACTCGACGCGCCGAACTCCGCGTTTTTGTGCTTCCCGAACGGCGGGTTCTGCGGGCCCGTGGGGCCCACGGATGGCGCTGTCCTCCGGATCTGCAGAGGTGGGTCCCACTATGATGGAGACCCCTGGTGGCGCGCCTCCACGGACGGCGGTCGGCCGGAGACACCGATTGGTGGCCGGTCGGGTCCGATCTTCAAGTTGTGGAATGGCTGCCCACGGATTTCAGTTCTGTTTTCCCTGCGCGCGCTCCGGCGAAAACAGCCGCTGCGGTCGATCCCGACGTCGGATCGGGACGCATGAGCTATCGTTGGAAAGCTCTCTTCAAATGCTTCAATATAGACTCAGAGAGATCTGATGGATCTAGCCGGATCTAGACTTTAATGAATTTACAAATCCCTGTTGTACAGTAACCGAGACATCAGATTTACAGGGTACTTGTCTGAGAACTACCGTTGACCACCTACTTGCCGTAGGAATCAGACTTCGAGCTCTTCTTCAACTTTGTAGATAATCAAACCATGAAGCTGGGACAATTTTTAGAATTGGATTTGGAGGTGGTGGTGATTTGATAGGATTTTTGGAGTGTCTGGTGGTCGGATCTGGGAACTGGCAGAAAGTACGGTAGCTATGGACGAACTCTATTTTTGTAAAATATAAGATGGACTCACAAAACTTCAATAAAATTTTGAGATGGAGGGGATAGTGGACAGAATGCCCAGTAAAATGGGGCAAACCAAAAAAAATCAAAAAGTGGACCTAAGACTTAAAACTCCGGGCGGGTGGAAATGGAAACAGACAGGAGACAGATCTGGAAACTGAGATTGGACGAAAATAAAAAAATACCAAATGAGATCTTTATGACCAACCAAAATTCTGAGGACATGCTGGACACCTCTGGAACATCCAGTAAAATTTCCAGCTCGATCTGAGGCCTTGGCTGAGACTGAAATTTCGTAGAAGCTGCTGTGGTACTGCACGGACAGAACTCCGGCGGTGGCGATGGCGGCTCGTGGCGGCGGCGGCGGCGACCGGAACTGATAGGGTGGAGTCACACCACCAAGAGGCAGCCTTCACAGCTGCAAGGGGGAGAGGGAGAGAGGAAGGGGGCGGCCTAGGCCTGCTCAAGAGGATTTTTTCCAACTTTCAAATGGCATTAAATTGCATAAAATGGGAAATTACAACCTTAAATAGTCTACATCTCACATCCATCCATAGCCATTGGATCTAGGGGATGGGGATGAAGGGCTAGGATGGCATGTGACACACACACAAAATACAATATAATATTAAAGGGGGGGGCGGCCCTTGGACCAAGGAGAGGGGGGGTGGTGGAAGGTTGAAAATGGTAGGTGGGAGGTAGGTAGCCTCCTTGGACTTTTTAAGTCCATTGTCCCCCATGTGTTCAAATACAAGTCAACCTTCTAGATGCTCCCATGTGGCATGTTGACTGGCCCCACGTGGGACCCTGGGATGAGGTGGCCCAATGGGGTGGGGCCCGGGAGGCCTGTGGGGCCCACGGGGTCCGAAATACTCGTAAGCCCCTATTACACTCAAAATGGCCAACCGGACGTAACGAAATAAATGCAAATTAAACACACATAAAGTCTAACTGAATATAATAAATGGGGAAGCTCAAGGCGGAGTCTCCAGGCTGTCTCCGAGCCAGATGGATGCTGTGGTGGCTCGTGTCGTGCTCCGCGTGCGGTACCGGTGGCTCGGCGTGTCGTGCCGATCGACTGCTCGGGTGTCCGCACCAATTCTCCCCGGGTTGGAGAAACTCGACCCTGTCGAGTAAGGGTCTGCATCGCTCCTGTATCGCTCCAAAAGGTCCGGATCAATCCGCTGCAACTCGCCATGTGTGATCCATGTGTCCTCGGTAGCGGGCCGTCCTCTCCATCGCACTAGGTAGCGCGGGTAAGATCCACTCCTGGTAACTGTCACTTGCTCGTCCAGTATACGATCTATGTGCTCACACTGCCGTGAAAAAGGGGCTGGAGGTGGAAGTGGACACTCAGGTGTGGGATCACTCTCAAGGGGAGGAGATGGCTCAAAAGGCTCACTAGGGATCACCGCTGGGTCCCTATATGCAACAAGATCCGATACATTGAAGGTAGAGCTTATACCATATTCCTCGGGCAGGTCCACAACATACGCATTGGATCCAACGCGTTTCAACACTCTAAAGGGACCGGATCCGCGAGCTTGCAACTTCTTAACGGTTCCAGAGGGAAACCGTTCAGGTCTTACCCTGATCATGACGTATTCGCCCTCCTGGAACTCTCGGTGGTGTCGGTGGGCATCGGCTAACTCCTTGTACCGTGCATTGCTGGCCTCAATGTGACGACGGATGTCGTCATGCAAACTCCTAACATGCCTAGCAAACGACTCGGCCGACTCCGACACTCTAGCATGGACAGGCATGGGGACAAGGTCAACGGGTTTCCTAGGCCTACGACCTGTGACAATCTCAAATGGACTCATGCCAGTAGGCCTATTCACCGAATCATTATATGCAAACTCAGCCATAGGTAGAATGAGATCCCAATCCCCAATGCGGTCCCTAACAAGACATCTCAAAAGATCACCCAGACTCCTATTGACCACCTCGGTCTGACCATCTGTCTGGGGATGGTATGCAGTGGAAAACTTGAGGTGCGTACCCATCATATGCCATAGTGTCTTCCAAAAATAGGAAGTGAACCTAACATCACGGTCAGACACTATAGTGCGAGGCAACCCGAACTTGCACACCACATGAGTAAGGAATAGGCGGGCTACCCTAGAAGCATCCGAAGTCTTCGAGCAAGGGATAAAGAGGGCCATCTTTGAGAAACGGTCAACAACAACATAGACCGAGTCATGCTTCCTAGAAGTACGTGGCAATCCCAAAACAAAATCCATGCTAACATCCTGCCACGGTGCATCAGGCACGGGAAGAGGCGTATAAAGGCCCGAGCTTTGCTTCTTCATCTTGGCCGTAGCACATGTACGACACTGAGCCACGATGTTAGCAACATCGCGCTTCAAGCTCGGCCAATAAAATCGATGCTCCACTGCCTCAATAGTCTTGTTCCGACCAAAGTGGCCGGCTAGACCTCCCGCATGTAGTTCCCACACTAGGAAATCTCGAACTGAAGTTCGGGGAACACATAGCCTGCTACCTCGAAAGAGGTAACCCTCCTGAAGCACATAATCATCATGGTCTCTCGAGGGCCCGGCCTGGAGAGTAGTAAAAATCTGACCGAAGTCAGGACAATCAACATAGGCCTCTTTCATCTTCTCTAACCCTATGACCTCGGCACTCATGGTGGTAAGCAAGCATGCTCGCCGACTCAAGGCATCAGCCACCTTGTTCTCCACTCCAGCCTTATGTTTAAGCACAAAGGTGAACTGCTGGAGATACTCAACCCAACGACTATGACGCGAGTTAAGCTTCTTTTGCGAATGGAGGTACCTCAATGCCTCGTGGTCGGAGTATAGGACAAACTCCTGATGTAAAAGATAGTGCCTCCAATGCCTAAGAGCCTGAACAACTGCGTAGAATTCTTTATCATACGTGGAATATCGCAGTTTCGCGTCATTCAGCTTCTCGCTGAAATATGCGATCGGGTGGGACTCCTGACTCAAAACTCCTCCAATCCCAACACCCGACGCATCACAACAGACCTCAAACACCTTCGAGAAATCAGGCAGTCGAAGGATAGGTGTCTGGGTCATACGCTCCTTGATGTCCCTGAAGGCAGCAGATGCGGCCTTCGTCCAGACAAATGTGCCCTTACGGATGCAATCCGTGATCGGGGCAGTGACGGAGCTAAATCCGCGGATGAAGCGACGGTAGAACGTCGCAAGGCCATGAAAGCTGCAGACATCATGAACTGTACGGGGTTCCGGCCACTCAACAATGGCCCGGACCTTCTCCGGATCGGCGGAGACCCCAGTACTAGACACAATGAAACCCAAGAAGGTAAGCTGAGGTGTCATGAAGGCACACTTCTGTGGGTTCGCAAATAGCTGCTCTCGCCGGAGAAGTAGACAGACCTGCCGAAGGTGGTCTAAGTGGTCCCCTGTGGTGCGGCTATAGATAAGGATATCATCGAAATACACCACTACAAAGACTCCAATGAAAGGTCGAAGGACCTAAGTCATGAGCCGCATGAAAGTGCTAGGGGCATTGGTCAACCCAAAAGACATGACCAACCACTCATATAGACCGTCCTTGGTCTTAAATGTGGTCTTCCACTCATCACCGGGCCTAATCCTCACCTGATGGTAGCCACTCTTAAGATCAATCTTCGAAAAGATAGTGGCACCTGCCATCATGTCCAGCATGTCATCCAGGCGGGGAATAGGGAACCTGTACTTCACGGTGATTTTGTTGATGGCACGACTATCAATGCACATTCTCCACGTGCCATCCTTCTTCGGGGCGAGTAACACGGGTACAGCACATGGACTCATGCTGTCCCGAACAGACCCTCTCTGCACTAACTCATCGACCTGCCGTTTAAGCTCGGCATGCTCCGTGGGACTCATGCGATAATGAGGAAGATTGGGCAAAGAAGAGCCTGGAACAAGGTCGATGGCATGCTGAATATCCCGCATAGCTGGGAGTCCCTCGGGAAGCTCATCGGGGAATACATCAGCATACTCCTGCAGAATGGGAACAACCTCGGGTGGGAGCTCACCCTCGGAGTCCCGCTCCACCTCTCGGACCGTAATGGCAAACACCGGACAGCCCTGACTAAGCTCCTGCTCCATTTCCCGGGAGCTAATCATCATCAATCTCCTGGTCGAGGGCTCTCCTGGGCCAGAGGTAACGGTCATAGTCCGAGCGGGGAATGGGGTACTGGGCCCGGGTACGGAAGGCTTTGGAGTACTAGGGCCAGTAGGACCCCGGACCGATGGGCTCCTGGGCCGAACGGGTTGGAGGGTGACCCGCTGACCATCGTGGTCGAAGGTACAGGTGTTCGACCGACCATGGAGTGTAGCATCTCGGTCGAATAACCACGGCCTACCAAGAATGATACTTCCCACTTCCATGGGGAGAACGTCACACCAGATATCGTCACGGTAGGAGTGGAGCTGCAGCGGGACCAAGCACCGCAGCCTGACCGAAATGGAAGTGGTATCCACCCATGATACCTGATAGGGACAAGGATGGTCTACGGGTGTGAGACCAAGACGAGTGACAGCGTTCGTGGAGATTGCATTGATACAACTCCCGCTATCGATGACCACCTTGCAAATTTGCTTTCCCAGCCTACAGAATACATGAAGGATAGTGGTCCGACGCCAGTCATCACTGACCTGTGGCTGGGTGAGGATACATCTGATGACCCCTACGTGGGTATCATCTGACTGCTGGGCATCCTGGGCCTCACCTCCCATCTCATAGTACTCGTCAGCTAACTCTTCATCTGCCTCATAGCTGACTAACTCTAGGCCCGCAGGGGTGGTATCCTCGGCCTGTGTGTCCCCAATGTGAAGAGATGGGCGGGTGGGACACTGGTTGGCGAAATGGCCAAACCCATTGCAGCGATAACACTGCTGCCGTGATCCACTAGGCTCCCCAATCATAGGTCCTTTACCTTTATCCTCCCGACGGATAGGAGGTGTAGGCAACAAAGGACGCGCAGGAGGTGCGGGTGCTGGTGGACGGGCTGTGGGTGGGGCCGTAAGATGCTGGGGATGAGGAAGGTCCCTCGGGGGTGGAGGGCGAGGCCTAGGAGCAAAGGGCTCGTGGCGAACGGGCTCCTGAGGTCGAGCCATGGGGGCCCTCGGATATGTGCCAGATGAGCCACGTGACTCGACACTACGAAGGGGAAAGGAGCCCAACCGATGGGGTGACTCGAACTCGGCCTCGAACTGTTCCAATTCGAGAGCAATCTGATATGCCTGCTCCAAAGTGGTGGCATTGCGGCGAAAGAGTTCATATTGATAATTAGGCCGCAAACCTCTCCGAAAGCGGGATATCGTCATGGTGCTCTCTTCCATGACCCCGCACCGCAAGTAATACTCATCGAACTTGGCGGTGTACTCGGTCACGGATCGGTTCCCTTGGGAGATGCTTTGCCACTTGTCTATAAGACGTTGGCGATATGAGGCAGGAAGGTACTTCTCCCTCAATTTGAGTTTCATATCATCCCAGGTACCGATTTGGGGTTGACGTCGCTGGTTGAGCAGGCTCTCCACATTGATCCAATAAGTTTGGGCCTGCCCTTGCAGCTTCATCTTCGCATATCGGATTCTTCGGTGGTCCGTCATCTCAAACCACTCGAAGTACCGGTCCATACCGGCCTCCCAATCTAGATACACCCTAGGGTCCAAGGACCCGCTAAAAGTGGGAGGGTCCGCACGCACACCCCTAAGAATGCGGTCGTCATCCTTGTCATCACGATTCCGTCGTTGATGACGACGACCGTTACCCCCGTGATCATTGTCGGAGGCATAATCATCCACTATAGGCGCCTGTTGCCTCCCGACATCCTCTACCTGAGCCCTTGGCACAGCGGGTTGCTGCACCGGCTCTTGTTGGCCGTTCGTCGGCGCGGGTTGCGCCGCTACTGGGCCCCTCTCTAGGACGGCAATCCTCCTAACAAGGCCTTGAATGGACTGCTCCGAAACCCCGGCCTGATCCTCGAGGACCTTCATCCTCCCTTCTAGACGCGTCCATATGCCATCCATACGCGTACTAAGACCATCCATACGCGTGTCTAAACGATCCATGATGGCCCGGAACATCTCGGCCGTGGAAGACTCATCGGAACTACGGGCTCGGGAGTCCGCCATAGGTGGTGGTGGCGAGTATTAGGTGCCTCGACGGGTGGGCATGCAAAGACGTACGGACTAGGTGACAACGACCGACTAATGCAAACACACTAAATGATACACTTAGACCTAATTGTAATTTGAAAACACTCCTTTTTTGGTATTTTGAAAGAATGCAATTTAAAACACTTTTTTTTTGTTTTGAAAAGAATGAGACTCGACTACACCCTAGACACGGCCAAGACTCGGTACGCGGCGGAGGTAATCGACCCGAAGGTCACTCGCGCAAGTGTGTGGTCTTCCCGGTAGGCGAAGCCTAACGGTCGGACAGCACCTTTGGATATACCGAGTGAAGGTGTGTGTGGGGTAACCTTAGACTATGCAAGACTTATGCAACGACTACCCTAGACTCGACTTGCTCTGATACCAAACTGATGCGGGACGGACACGGGAGACGACACTATACAGTGCCACCCTCGGACTCTAGATGAAGACGCGACCAGCAATACACACCAGGGAGACACTAAGCCCGACACTACGAGCTCCTAGTTGCAAAACGTCGCTAACAGAAGTAGAAGCTCACTCGTCGTCCCAAGCGAGGGAAAGCGCGGACCGTGCGCGGTTAAGGAACCGGCGGAGGTCAAGGGTAGTCCGACTCAACTTCCGGACTCGGATCGAGTCGCGGGACGGGTCACTCTCACTCTCACAGCGGTGACATGGACACACGGGCTAGGAACCTACACTCTCGGCAGCGGCCTAAGACCGTATACTAGCTAAGCAATGTAACGCCAAGAAGTTAAGGCCTTTACCTCCATGCACCCGGCGTGGCGAAGACACCCCGGCTGACTTACGGACCCCCGGTTAACATAATTCACAGCGGTACAAAAGGATTCGACCCACTCCACGCAGGGAGGTAAAAGGTCACATGTGGGCCCCGGGGATTACGCAAATCAGGTTGACAGGCAGCATCTTGATGTCGACTCGACGCGCCGAACTCCGCGTTTTTGTGCTTCCTGAACGGCGGGTTCTGCGGGCCCGTGGGGTCCACGGATGGCGCTGTCCTCCGGATCTGCGGAGGTGGGTCCCACTATGATGGAGACCCCTGGTGGCGCGCCTCCACGGACGGCGGTCGGCCGGAGACACCGATTGGTGGCCGGTCGGGTCCGATCTTCAAGTTGTGGAATGGCTGCCCACGGATTTCAGTTCTGTTTTCCCTACGCGCGCTCCGGCGAAAACAGCCGCTGCGGTCGATCCCGACGTCGGATCGGGACGCATGAGCTATCGTTGGAAAGCTCTCTTCAAATGCTTCAATATAGACTCAGAGAGATCTGATGGATCTAGCCGGATCTAGACTTTAATGAATTTACAAATCCCTATTGTACAGTAACCGAGACATCAGATTTACAGGGTACTTGTCTGAGAACTACCGTTGACCGCCTACTTGCTGTAGGAATCAGACTTCGAGCTCTTCTTCAACTTTGTAGATAATCAAACCATGAAGCTGAGAAAATTTTTAGAATTGGATTTGGAGGTGGTGGTGATTTGATAGGATTTTTGGAGTGTCTGGTGGTCGGATCTGGGAACTGGCAGAAAATACTGTAGCTGTGGACGAACTCGATTTTTGTAAAATATAAGATGGACTCACAAAAATTCAATAAAATTTTGAGATGGAGGGGATAGTGGAAAAAATGCCCAGTAAAATTGGGCGAACCAAAAAAAATCAAAAAGTGGACCTAAGACTTAAAACTCCGGGCGGGTGGAAATGGAAACAGACAGGAGACAGATCTGGAAACTGAGATTGGACGAAAATAAAAAAATACCAAATGAGATCTTTATGACCAACCAAAATTCTGAGGACGTGCTGGACACCTCTGGAACATCCAGTAAAATTCCCAGCTCGATCTGAGCCCGTGGCTGAGACTGAAATTTCGTAGAAGCTGCTGTGGTACTGCACGGACAGAACTCCGGCGGTGGCGATGGCGGCTCGTGGCGGCGGCGGCGGCGACCGGAACTGATAGGGTGGAGTCACACCACCAAGAGGCAGCCTTCACAGCTGCAAGGGGGAGAGGGAGAGAGGAAGGGGGCGGCCTAGGCCTGCTCAAGAGATTTTTTTCCAACTTTCAAATGGCATTAAATTGCATAAAATGGGAAATTACAACCTTAAATAGTCTACATCTCACATCCATCCATAGCCATTGGATCTAGGGGATGGGGATGAAGGGCTAGGATGGCATGTGACACACACACAAAATACAATATAATATTAAAGGGGGGGGCGGCCCTTGGACCAAGGAGAGGGGGGGTGGTGGAAGGTTGAAAATGGTAGGTGGGAGGTAGGTAGCCTCCTTGGACTTTTTAAGTCCATTGTCCCCCATGTGTTCAAATACAAGTCAACCTTCTAGATGCTCCCATGTGGCATGTTGACTGGCCCCACGTGGGACCCTGGGATGAGGTGGCCCAATGGGGTGGGGCCCGGGAGGCCTGTGGGGCCCACGGGGTCCGAAATGCTCGTAAGCCCCTATTACACTCAAAATGGCCAACCGGACGTAACGAAATAAATGCAAATTAAACACACATAAAGTCTAACTGAATATAATAAATGAGGAAGCTCAAGACAGAGTCTCCAGGCTGTCTTCGAGCCAGATGGATGCTGTGGTGGCTCGTGTCGTGCTCCGCGTGCGGTACCGGTGGCTCGGCGTGTCGTGCCGATCGACTGCTCGGGTGTCTGCACCAGTAACTCTCCCAGAGAAGACCGTCACACAACCTTATCCTTTAAGAAGATAAGATCAACGGGATAAGTTCAAAAGTTTTGGACTCTTGAAGAATGTAACGGTCGAGGGAAGATGCGTCAGAAGAATATAACGGTTGCACGATAGACCGTCAGAGTCAACGGATAGCCAAAATATAAGCATTGGAAAGAGGCCTTGAGGCTAAGGACTCTGCAAGATGTAACGGCCAAGGACTGATGCGTCAGAGGGTTGTAACGTGCCTGGTATAGACCGTTAGAGATAATAAGGAACAAAATGAAGTAAAAGCTTGCTAAGCTTCGTGTTGGGTCCCTCAGTCAATGACACCCAAGAGGGGGGTGAATTGGGTGACTACAATTTTACTTTAAAACTCTTGACCTTTTATCAAAGGCAATGAGACAACAATTAAAACACCCAAAACTGTTGATCTGGCAAGCTCGATAACAACAAACACTATGAGACAAGACGAGTGCACACGGTGGAGTTAATGACATATAACAGAATTAATGAAGTTGATTTAGCCATTAAACCGATTCTCTCAAGTTCACCGATCTCACACGATCATATATATGGATACACAAAATAAGCCAAACCAGTGCGCAAAGTAAACCACAATACACAGGGATTTTAAGGTGGTTCGGGACCACGACGGGCTCCCTACGTCCACCCCTCACCAAACTAGGTGAGGCTTCACTCGGGAATAAATTCCCAACCGGAGACGATGCTCCAAACACACACGCAGGACGACGCCTACACACACACACGGGGACGCACCCCAAAGCACACACACACACACGGAGACCTAGTCTCCCACACGGTCCAACGGCCGGAATGACAACACACACACGATCCGATGGCCGGATCACCAACACGAACACACGCTGCCACAAGTGCAACAAACCACACACAAGATACAGAACGGATCTAACTAGTCACCCAGACACACAAACGTAGATCTAGGAAGACCTACGTACACTCACGAATAAATCACGACACACACACGACCACGGATCCAACAATGATCCACACACACACAAATATCTGAGATAAAGATTACAACATATGCTGAAGTTTAAACTCAAAGAATCAGAATGAAAGGTGTGAAGAGAGAATGATTTATCCTTGTAGTAGCTCCCCCTTTCTCTTCTCGGAATTTAATCGAACACTTGTGCAGCAGGAAGATGTTCTTGACAATCTTGAATCGGATGAGCTTGAATCTTGATTTCACTCGTAGCCAGCAGTAGAGGGTTGATAGGAACTTCGAATCCTCCTTCTTCCCTTCATATTCACGCACAAACACAAGAGGAACAAGGGCTGGAGGTGGCTGCTACGACCTGCACAAAGAAGGGTTAGAAAGAAACCTGAAAACAGTGTATACGAAAATCCCTTAGGTTTTCCAATCTCTACAAGTGTTTATATAAGCCAAGGGTGGTCAATGGTCGACCAAGGGACAAGATCCACTTATTTAGGAGTGGATTACGGATAGCCAAACAAGTGTATTTGGACCATTGGGTCGAAACGCCAAAAGTCTACATTCACGGCGCCGCCCAGACCAGAAAGGGTCGACCCTTGGGGTCGACCCTCGAGCTGTGCTAAAGGTCCAGAAGACATGGGTCGACCCCAGGGGTCGACCCTCTCAGAACCAGGTTCTGGTTCAACAAAAACAACAAAATGATCTGTAGGGGTCGACCCTTGGGGTCGACCCTTGGCCATACAGAAGCCAAACAGAACAAGTTTTGTGTTCTATTTTACAGGGGTCGACCCTTAGGGTCGACCCTCGGGTTTCCAGATTCAATGGGTCGACCCCAAGGGTCGACCCTTGGGTTTCCAGAACCCAAACAGGACACATTTTTGGTTCTGGTTCACAGGGGTCGACCCCAAGGGTCGACCCTTTCTTGAGGGGTCGACCCTAAGGGTCAACCCTTTCAGGCAGCTTCACAAAAATCAGCTCTGCGCGCTTCGGCGACGGGAATTAATACTCCTAGCTCCGAACGCCGATCGAAGCAAGACTAGAGGCGTTGGAAAGAGGACTCCCAGAGATACAACATAAAATTTATAGAGGGGAGATCCAATGGTTGGATTGAAAATGGTGAAGACTGTAAGGGAGTTTAAGTTTGAAAAATAACTAAAACCTCCATCAAACCAAATGGAATCAATTGATTAAATGTTACCATAATCCCATGAAGATCAACAATGATTTTGCATCCTGAAAAATATGATAAACCAAGAGGTTAGATCAAGATCAAAATATATGGGTCATGTATTAACATATGAAGCTAGTTTTGAGACCAAGACCCAAATGACATGAAATATGAATACGAAAGCATTAGCATGAGGCGAGTTAATATTAAACCAATGAATCTGAAGATGTTGTGAAATCCTCATGCATAGCCATTTAAGCCATATGATTAGAATGACTAGGAGCCATCACTCATGCATTCATGATATACAATAACCAGAGGAAATCCTCAACAGAGCATGTAATGAAATGGCTATGCATTTACACAACACAAGGCCATGCAATCAATTTCATATCCATAAGGACTCAACCATTTCACTGAGAAGCATAGTCTTCACATGAAACCTCCAAAGACTAATGTGCAGCATGCTTGATTCAATCATCAACCTACTTAGTAAAGCAACCTGCAAGATGAGATAGCCACATGTGAGTTCATTTATCATGAAGATGTTTTCCACTAATCAAGCACACAATATGTTGTGATTATCAAAACCACTATCATCACACATGAGGTGTGATTATCAAAACCACTATCATCACACATGATGTTTAGTTATCATCAAGGTCATAGCTCAACAATCTCCATCACACATGAAGTTTAGTTATCATCAAAATCATAGCTCAACAATCTCCCCCTTTTTGATGATGACAAACTTAGTGATGAATGATGACAATCTTAGTGAAGATGACAAACAAGTGGCATGTTGTTCTCCCCCAATCATGAAATCCCAATCATGAATCCAGCAAGCATGAATCACATGAAATATTTCTCCCCCTTTGACATTATCAAAAAGCCGGGTAAGGCCAAACATACTCCCTCACGATGAAGAAACAGAGGAGATGCACATTGTAGCATGAGAAATGTGCAAGGAATAATAACCCACATTTGAAATTCTGATGAAGCAGGAGTAAGTTATAAATGAGTGGGTTCATGAAATGTATGGGAAACACCAAGTGTTGGCTAGAGAGGATACCAAATGTTGATTACTCGGTTGAGCCCAATCTTTCTCCCCATTAGCCAAGCAAGCACAAGAATTTATCGAGCAAGAAAATAGCATGGGAAGTTCACTCAAATTTTTGGTTTTCAGTATTTTCTAGATTTTTAATTTTTGATTTGTGGTTTGAAATGCATGAGATGCAACTTATGCATGTGATGGCATGTGAGATGCATACATAAGCAAACAAATAGATACATATATAAACATGCAACAATGCTCCCCCGTACTTACTAAAGAAGGGATGGGTATAGGAAAGATGCAAGAGAGTCATGGCAATCAGAATACACATGTGTAGCACATGGGAGATTTTCCAATCATATAGGAGATTAATGTAATTGCTAATGGAGTCAATCAACTTTCTGAATGCATATTAAATCAAATTCTCAATTGTGTAAGTGAGAAACATGAAAAATGATAGTTTTAATATGGATATTTAGATTTTCAGATCAACACAGGGAGACATTTTATAGACTACACTTCAATTTTGAGAACAGCGTATTGGAGGCTACGCTCTACCACAATTAGTTTTCACCTGCATTTTTTTTTCAACTCAACCAGTATCATATGATAGTCAAAAATTTTCAAGAGTGATCAGGTTCAAAATGATTCCTTTTTACGCGAGTAGACGCATGGAGCTCATGCCAGAATCCCCGGTTACTCAGAATGCTGAACCATTTCACCTCATTTTGAATAGAGGTACTAGTCAACACTTTTCAGATATGAACCACATCACGTCTCAGGTGACATGTGCCCAATTTACTCAGTGAGACCGAGCATTGCTCTGCTGTTCATTTTCATTGCAGATTTTTCAACAAAGATAGGTAGGCAGCTTTTTCCTCAACTGTCTCTTCATCATACATGCAGCAAGTTTAACATCTCGAGAGTGTTGAAAAGAAATTAACATATCCTTATCTTTAACACTCATTTTCATATTTTGTGCATGAATTGTGTGAATTTGATTCAGCATGTATACCGTAAATATCATGAATATATAACAATACAACTCCCCCTAAATAGATGCACTTTTACTCCCCCCAAAGGGTACAACATGAAGCACACCAATAATGACTCAAATGCAACATTATTTATCAAGAATGCATAAGGTCATAGAAATTTTAAGGATGGGGGTGAATAGCATATAATAACACACAAGCATATATTGGGAGTTTATGCAAATGCATTATGACATGCATGCGAGCAATGTGATGTCAATTTGATACCAATTGAATGGATGCCAAATGAATGAACTAAGTGCGACGAATGCATGAGTGCTAATGCAATGCAGAAATTAACATGGGTGCAAGGTGTGTGTTTTTGGTTTTTCATTTGAGAGAACTAAATGCACCTAATGCATTGGATTCTGATGCATGCAGCCTATAACTTTACGAGAATGAAAGATAAGATGCAAAAAGAATATGAGAGCTTTCATTTCCAAGCCAGTGTGATAGAAAACCTATTGAGTTCATCCACATTCAATCCATGAAACAGCAAACATTGTTTATGACAAGACCTTTATGAATGAGGGTGCATAAATGATCAAAAGTAAACAGTGCAACCGAAATTTCAGAATTGTTCAAAAATAGATTTTGAAAGGTCTTTTACAAGTTTTGAAATGAGAGTTCATCCAAAAGTTAAATGTATGGATCATATAATCACAAACATATTTTCAAGTCACATAACTCATCTCAAGGAATCATTCAACAATTAATCAATCACAAACCAATCAAGATCTGGTACGAGGCGGAGATTTTAGTCCAAAGACCCAACTCAACGCATAGGGAATGCTTCCAAATAGATATAATCCACTCTTTCACAAATGCCATTTGATATACCAGACATGCAATTCAATTCAAGTGTCATACAGTAGCCAACCACTTCAAGCACAACTCTAAAGGTTTTCATTTTGTTAAATCAAGTAAGTATGATCATCACATCAAACTAGATTCAACCAATTTGTCACAGCATGCTAGTAAATGACAACTCAAGTTTTTAGAATCAACACTTATCATCTAAAGGTATCACCAGGTGACAAAAAAGCCATTGCATGAGTTGATAAGGATGAATTACCTTGGTTCAGGAGACAAGATTGGAAGCCTTCAATCACTGAAATTGCCAACCTCACGGAGGTTGATATTTCAGATTTTGCTTTCTTACCTTTGCCTTGAGAATCCTTCTTCTTCCAAGTCTTTCACCTATTGAACCATCCTTTGTTAATTGAGAAGCGCACTTTTCATACCATGTCTTGGGTACTATCAAGATCACTTCCTATCTCCTGGTGGTGAATTGAGAAAATTTTTATCATTTTCATCCTTGCAAGGTATTCTTCAAGATTGGTCATGACTAACCCATCATCATTTGGAGTATAATCTGCATTTATGAACAAACAGAATTGATTTGTCAATTTCGATTCAAATTTATTATCAATGGCATGACAAATTCTTTTAACAACCAACATCCTCTTAGGGAGTTCTAGACACGGTGCATGACTCATGTGTGAATCTAAGGACTATGCTCATATGATGAATGTGATTACTCCCCCTTAATGTATGCATGAATGCAAGATGTTCAATGAGATCCTATTCCCACATGCAGTCATGGAGGTGATGAAGACAGGAGAAATGCAGTGCATTAAAACATGCATTCATTTTAGTTGAGAAGTGGATTCTTCAACTTTAGTGCATGACGGCATGTGAAAGTTTATGCAATCATGAAGGTATATGCAAAATCTATGTATGTAGTGAGATCATGACTTGAAGGTGTATGCAAATGACATGCTATATGACACGTGATATACACACCAATATGTAAACAAATATAGATGGAATGCATGTATGGACATATGCAAGATCACATAATTATATGACACAAAGTGAGCCAAGGAATAACACAATCACTGCAAAAAGTGGGAGGGATATCACCTGATTTAAAATTCAATTTTTGATATTTCTTCCAACCTGACTTATGCCACTTGACCTGTGTGCCTTACCTTCATGATGAAAATAAGTTTCATGCTTTACATTCCCAAGACACACCTGCAAAATAGATTTCTCATTTGGCCTTCTTAGGTACCCAAATCCTTTTGGGTCCTTGTGGTTTAGCAGCAACTTGGGCATGCAATTTCCAAGTTTTAACAACATTCAATTCATCATTTTTCTTCAAAAAATAATCATGCTTTATATTCCCTGATTTGCCATAGTGATGGAGAAGAGTACTTGGCATCACATTTTTCTTTCTCATTGGTTCTATTGGTTTGTGTAGGTGATCATGATGTGTTGAATGAGAATTCTTTTTCAGTAACCAGCAATGTGAAATAGTATGATCTCTTTTACCACAATGATTACAATGCATGGAAGATTTTGTGGTAGACGATTGCTTTGCATTTTTGAAACTAGCTTGTTCTCTACAAGCTCTCAAATCATCATTTTTCATTATGAAACAATTATGCATCAAGTGTCCAAGTTTTCCACAATAGAGGCAAGAGGCATTTCTTTTCTTGGATGTATGGGGTTTCACATCAATGATTTTAGCATACACATTACAGACATCCGCACTCTTTTTCAGATTTGGTTGAGTTTTCGGCATGGTGAATTGCTGGGATTGAGATTTGGAGGTGCTGGGTGCACATGTGCTGTGGACAAGTGAAGTTTGTGTCTTGCTCTCAAATTTCTTTTTGTTCACAGGATTAAACCCCAGCCCCTCTCTTTGAAAGTTTACTTTCATCCCTAGCAATTTGTCCAGGTTATTTTGGCCATCCACAAATCTAGATAATGAAGCATTCAAGTTAGAGATTTCTTTTTCAAGTGATGAAATGTGCAATTCATAGGAAGTCATCTTATTTTCACAAGAATTAACTTGATCATGCAAAGTAGCATTGATGGTTTTATGACTTTGAATTTCTTGCAACAATTCATCCATTCTTTCAGATTCATGAAGATTTACAGATTTTTCTTTTTCATGAAAAAGCAATCTTTCAGACATAGCATTATTCAACTGTTTCAATTCTTCATTTTCTTTCACCAGTTTAGAACATTTATCACATGAAGAGTTTCCTTTTTCAAGTTCTTCTTTTTCATATCTTAAGCATGCAATGGTTTCTTTGTGACAATCTACATCGTGCTTTAAAAGTTCACTCAACTTAACAAACTCGGAACATTTATCACAAGAATCATTTTCAAGCATGGTGTTTTCACATTTCCTTTTCAATTTTCTGTTTTCAGATTTTAACTTCTTGTATTTTTCAGCAAGCTCATCATATTCATTTAACAATTCTTCATAGCTAAATTCATCTTCATTATCAGAATCAGAATTTACCTTTGAGCTTAATCCACTTGGTGAGCTTGATTCACTTGGCTGATCACTCCTTTGTTCACTCATCCCTGCCATAAGACATTGGTCTCCATGCTCTTCCCAAATCTTGGTTAGGCCATCCAAGATATCCTTCGCGGATCTGCAATGGGAGACAAAAGGGAAATGATTAGAATCAACTGCAGTAGTAAGTAACTTTAAAACTAAGCAATTTTGATCATGTTTAAACTTTTGATTTTCAGTCCAGACATTCTTGTCCTTGGGCAACTCATAAGGACCATATGAAATAAGCCTCCATAGCTTAGGGTCATATGAGTTGACAAGACTGCACATTCTTCCTAACCACAAATCAAACTTGGAACCATCAAACACCGGTGGAGAATTCAAGGTGTAAGTGTTGGTAGTCATTGATCCGGATCACTCTAGATCGTTAGATCTATGAAATAAGAGCCTTAGCTCTGATACCAATTGTTGGGTCCCTCAGTCAATGACACCCAAGAGGGGGGTGAATTGGGTGACTACAATTTTACTTTAAAACTCTTGACCTTTTATCAAAGGCAATGAGACAACAATTAAAACACCCAAAACTGTTGATCTGGCAAGCTCGATAACAACAAACACTATGAGACAAGACGAGTGCACACGGTGGAGTTAATGACATATAACAGAATTAATGAAGTTGATTTAGCCATTAAACCGATTCTCTCAAGTTCACCGATCCCACACGATCATATAGATGGATACACAAAATAAGCCAAACCAGTGCGCAAAGTAAACCACAATACACAGGGATTTTAAGGTGGTTCGGGACCACGACGGGCTCCCTACGTCCACCCCTCACCAAACTAGGTGAGGCTTCACTCGGGAATAAATTCCCAACCGGAGACGATGCTCCAAACACACACGCAGGACGACGCCTACACACACACACGGGGACGCACCCCAAAGCACACACACACACACGGAGACGTAGTCTCCCACACGGTCCAACGGCCGGAATGACAACACACACACGATCCGATGGCCGGATCACCAACACGAACACACGCTGCCACAAGTGCAACAAACCACACACAAGATACAGAACGGATCTAACTAGTCACCCACAAACACAAACGTAGATCTAGGAAGACCTACGTACACTCACGAATAAATCACGACACACACACGACCACGGATCCAACAATGATCCACACACACACAAATATCTGAGATAAAGATTACAACATATGCTGAAGTTTAAACTCAAAGAATCAGAATGAAAGGTGTGAAGAGAGAATGATTTATCCTTGTAGTAGCTCCCCCTTTCTCTTCTCGGAATTTAATCGAACACTTGTGCAGCAGGAAGATGTTCTTGACAATCTTGAATCGGATGAGCTTGAATCTTGATTTCACTCGTAGCCAGCAGTAGAGGGTTGATCGGAACTTTGAATCCTCCTTCTTCCCTTCATATTCACGCACAAACACAAGAGGAACAAGGGCTGGAGGGGGCTGCTGTGACCTGCACAAAGAAGGGTTAGAAAGAAACCTGAAAACAGTGTATATGAAAATCCCTTAGGTTTTCCAATCTCTACAAGTGTTTATATAAGCCAAGGGTGGTCAATGGTCGACCAAGGGACAAGATCCACTTATTTAGGAGTGGATTACGGACAGCCAAACAAGTGTATTTGGACCATTGGGTCGAAACGCCAAAAGTCTACATTCACGGCGCCGCCCAGACCAGAAAGGGTCGACCCTTGGGGTCGACCCTCGAGCTGTGCTAAAGGTCCAGAAGACATGGGTCGACCCCAGGGGTCGACCCTCTCAGAACCAGGTTCTGGTTCAACAAAAATAGCAAAATGATCTGTAGGGGTCGACCCTTGGGGTCGACCCTCGGGGCATGGGTCGACCCTTGGGGTCGACCCTTGGCCATACAGAAGCCAAACAGAACAAGTTTTGTGTTCTATTTTACAGGGGTCGACCCTTAGGGTCGACCCTCGGGTTTCTAGATTCAATGGGTCGACCCCAAGGGTCGACCCTTGGGTTTCCAGAACCCAAACAGGACACATTTTTGGTTCTGGTTCATAGGGGTCGACCCCAAGGGTCGACCCCAAGGGACGGGACCACGGACACGACAAGCTCGCGATCGTCCCTTAACGAGGGAAGCGTCGGATGTGCGCGGTTGAGAAACCGGCTGGGAGCTAGGGTGGTCGGCTCTCGCTTGTGCCCGGATCGGGTCACGGGATGGCTTCGCTCTCTCTCGCAGTAGTGATATTATAAATTGAAGGCGGGCTAGGTATCCCTACACATGCTCTCTAGCAGCGGCATATAAAGCATATAAAGAATTGAGCTAATGACAAGTGTAAGGGTGAAGGCGATACCTCCACGCTCTCGGCGTGGCGAAGATGGGACCCGGCCGGAACTCATACCCCCGGGAACTTAATACATTATGGTTACAGCAATGCAACTAAGCCCACTCCACGCAGGGAGGTAAAGGGCGACACAAGTGGGCCCGGGAGGACCAAGTTCGGGTTGACGGGCGGTTTCAGGCAATGCTTCGGCTTCACGCGTACTCGTGCTAGTGGGGGCCCACGTGTTGACCGGAGGGGTCGTGTGGGGCCTGATGACTCCTCTATTGTGGAGACACCTGGAAAGCGCTCCCCTGGGATGGCGAGCTGCTGGAACGACCGCCGGACGCCGGGCGGCCCTCGGACGACGCTCGCGGGAACTCGGCCACGAATCTGAAAATTCTGTTTGCAGGCGCGCGACTCGGAAAAAACTGCTGCTGCGATCAGCCCCGTCGTCGGAATGCGACGAGGTTAGCGCCGTTGGAAAGCTGACTCAGAATACCTCGACGTAGGGGTCTTCAAAAAAAATAATCAGATCTGTATTTCTGATCATGCATTTTACAAGCTTGCTGGAATCTGGCCAGAACTGCAGGGGCAGGTTCTGACTTCTCTCAAGATCGACGTTGACCGGGGAGCAGACCTCCGAATCTGGAAATAATTTCTTCAGAAAAGTTGAAGATCTCTGAGATAGGAATCCGGGACTATTTTTGGTTTTCTGATTGGAGACGAAATGGATTTTCTGGGATTTCTTTACTAGACCTGGGTCGGATCTGGGAAACTATGGGCAGACTGTTCTTGGGAACTTGGACGAAATTTGAAAAATACCTAGAGACCTTATCAAAAATTAAGAAAATTCCTGGTAGTAGATATATGTGGACAGAACTCCCAATAAATTTGGACGACCCAAAAAAAATAAAAAGATGGTTCGAATGGGGTAAACTCAGAGCTGATGAACAGTAAACAGAACCAGGACAGATCTGGAACTTGGACTTGGACGAAAATCAAAAAATAGCTAAAGGATGAATTTTGACGTGATTTTTTTTGTGGGGATAAGGGTTCTAGAGGGGAACCAACCCTGAAATTTTGAGCTTCAAAAGACGAAGGGAGTGATAGCAGGAATTCGGAGAAGAAGGTTCTGTCCTGAGTGGACAGAACACCGAAACCGTTGGCAACGACGCGTCGGCGGCGAGTCGATGGCGGCGGCGATCACCGGAGTTGCTTTAGATGCTGGAGGGAATCAAGGGGGAAGGGATTACACTCTAGAAAGGGGGCTGGAGGTGGAGGAACCAGGGAGAGAGAGGGGAGGGGTGCAAGATCCAATTGGGGGCAAATGCCTTTTTTTCCTTCATTAATTCCTTCAATATGAAAAATACAACCTTATATAGGATGCCAACCAAACTCAACCTCAACCCTTGGATCTAGGGGTTAGGATTGAAGGGCTGGGATACAATGTGAATCACACATTTAATACATTAGTTTAATCTAATTTGACCATGCTTATTGAACCTTGGACTAAAGCTATTCAAACACCACCTAATACACACCAACCAAGCCACCAAGCCTAATAAGGCCAAAGAACCTTGCGCCCCATTCCATGGGCCAAAGCCATTCATGGGCCAAGAGCCTCCCATTAGATCATGCTAGACTTGGGCCTTCCAAGTCTTGGTGGTCCATGAGAGGGAGTGGCCCAATTGGGCCATAAATGACTAATATGGTCCATAAGGGTAGCATTTGGTCCAATATGAACTAGGCTTTCTAATGGACTCTACTAATGGCAATCTAACCTTGGACTTGACATAACAAATGGCCCATTGGCTTGATATAAGCCTTACAAGGAGCCCAAAAGAAAGAAAATACACAATTACAATCTCATACAAGCCATAACTCACAAATACACTTCACCCGTGTAATGAAATTGCCTTTGATGCCCCATCAATTCTCCCCGGGTGGGAGGAACTCGACCCCGTCGAGTAGGGGTATGGCTGCTCCGGTCCTTCGGCGGATCCGTCACCGTGCTAAGTAGCGCGGGTATGCTCCACTCCAAGTGATCGGCACCTGCTCATTCCATATATACTCGATATGCGCACTGCTATGGCTAAAGGTGGTCACTTCGAAGGGGCACTCTCAAAGGAAGGAAACAGCTCGAAGACTCACTAGGAATCAACGCTGAGTCCCTATAGGTGACTGGTCCGGATATAGAAGTAAAACCGATCCCATACTCATCAAGTGAGTCCACTCACCTCTTACTCGTAAGAGACCGACAACGAGCTTGCACAAGACGCATGCAGACAAACAACGACACACAAACCATGCAAACAAACCACACAAAACAAACCACATAAAGAAAACACACCGACTCATCTATGACCCTAGACATACCTAATGTTAGTCAGACCCGTACATGGATGACGGCGGACCAGGACACCCGAATATGTGCCATACATGCATTTGACGTAACTGGAGGTTGACGTCATGGGGAACTCCTAGACATACTACGATGCACCAATCATGGACATTGGGCTTGGATGCGGGAAGTCCGGGAGGTGCGGGTGGTTTAGAGGGATCGGGGAAACCAAAGTCTTCCTTACCCCCGAGGGATGGTTCGGACCTATGGCTATGTGGAGTTTGCTTGGCCCGAATGGAAAAGGTGGGATAGTGAACTCCGCGGAAGAAGGGTAACGAGTATGAAAACTCGGGAGGGTCACTAGTGAAGGGGTCAAAAGGGTCGAAGAAGGTGTGACCCCATGAAGTGGGTTCCAACATGACATGGTCCCAATCGTGAAATTCTTGAAGGTGCGGGTGGTCACCTTCCTCCGTCATGGTAGATGGGACCGTGTATAGGAAATATGACTCCTCCCTCGGAAGCAAAGTCATGAAGTCGGGCTCATCCGGTAGCGGGAGAAGTAGAAGAACCTCCGTGGTGACACAACCCACGGTGCACTCGGAGGTAATGTACCCTATGGCCAGATGGGTGAAGCTAAGACTAGCGGGTTGGTCAAAGCCTCGGGCCAAAAGATGCGTCAACTCCCATTGTGAATCTAATCCCATGACAAGATCATCCAACGTATCAACATGGTGACGAGATCGAAATGTGGTATGGAATGAGTTGACCGGCACTAGTGGTAGTGTGGGGTCCATTGATGGGAAGGGATGTGGGACCAAGCCATCCTTGAGCCATCTAAGAAGTGGCTCGGCTATGTAAAGTGTTCCCGTAAGAAACACGGGTGGCTCGGGTTTTGGTAGTTCCCACTTTGATGGTTTCGAATGAAGACCGGAGGTAGATAACAATGGAGCATCCATGGGTGGTGGAGTAGCTTGTGTCCTTTCCCACCAATCCGAAATCATTTTCTTTATTTCCTCTAAGGAGCGGGTTGGAGGAGGGACCTTGGGGTGGACTAGCTCCTTAACTCTCGGCTCGGGTGTGGGCCTAGGCTCGGTTATAAGCGGGACTTCCACTCGGTTGGAGGTGCTTGAGTAGGTTGGGATGGGAGTGCCAAGGGGAGGTTGGTTGGTGGTGCATGGGCGGGCCACTAGATTGGGGTCACTTTGGTGGGCTTGGACGGCGGTGAAGGGGTGGGATTGGGTAGAGGTGTGGCCCACTTGATTGTGGGTGAGTTGGTGGGGTTGGTGAGTGGAATGACCTCCGTGGTTGGAGGTAGGTGGGCGGGGAACGTAGGCCCTCCTAAGCACTCTCTTCATTTCCCACCATGACTCGATGGGCCTTAGATTCCTATCCTCCCTCCAATATTTGATGTCCCTCCAAGTTGCAACGGCTTCACCAAAAAGTCGCATTTTGGCAACATCGACTTGCATGGGCCCGTACATGATGTACACCTCGAAGTAATCATCCATAATGGCTTCCCATTCTAGATAGACACTCGGGTCATCGGACCCGTAGAAATCCCGGGTTTCGGGCCTCGTGGGGTGGTTCGGGTGGTCCTTCCATTTGAGATAGTATCGCCACCATCCGGGAGTTTGGGACTCCATGGGACACGGGGAAACTAGTGGATGACCATGCCGACACTCGGACCAAAACACTAGACACGACACTAAGTAATGCAAAGTTGGAATGCACTAACTAATGCACACTAAGGACCCTAGACGTAAACCAAGACTCGGTACGGGGCGGAGACAATCGACCCGAAGGTCACTCGCACAAGTGTGCGGCCTTCCAGATAGGCGTAACCTAACGGTCGGACAACACCTTTTTATATACCGAGTAAAGGGATGTATGCGACCCAAAATGACTCTTTTTGTTGTTTTAAAAATATGATGCTCCTAAACACAACTTAGACCGACTAATGACTACATGACACTCTTTTTGTTTTTTTTGAATGCAAACAGCCTAGACTCAACCTGCTCTGATACCAAATTGATGCGGGACGGGACCACGGACACGACAAGCTCGCGATCGTCCCTTAACGAGGGAAGCGTCGGATGTGCGCGGTTGAGAAACCGGCTGGGAGCTAGGGTGGTCGGCTCTCGCTTGTGCCCGGATCGGGTCACGGGACGGCTTCGCTCTCTCTCGCAGCAGTGATATTATAAATTGAAGGCGGGCTAGGTATCCCTACACATGCTCTCTAGCAGCGGCATATAAAGCATATAAAGAATTGAGCTAATGCCAAGTGTAAGGGTGAAGGCGATACCTCCACGCTCTCGGCGTGGCGAAGATGGGACCCGGCCGGAACTCGTACCCCCGGGAACTTAATACATTATGGTTACAGCAATGCAACTAAGCCCACTCCACACAGGGAGGTAAAGGGTGACACAAGTGGGCCCGGGAGGACCAAGTTCGGGTTGACGGGCGGTTTCGGGCAATGCTTCGGCTTCACGCGTACTCGTGCTAGTGGGGGCCCACGTGTTGACCGGAGGGGTCGTGTGGGGCCTGATGACTCCTCTATTGTGGAGACACCTGGAAAGCGCTCCCCTGGGATGGCGAGCTGCTGGAACGACCGCCGGACGCCGGGCGGCCCTCGGACGACGCTCGCGGGAACTCGGCCACGAATCTGAAAATTCTGTTTGCAGGCGCGCGACTCGGAAAACACTGCTGCTGCGATCAGCCCCGTCGTCGGAATGTGACGAGGTTAGCGCCGTTGGAAAGCTGACTCAGAATACCTCGACGTAGGGGTCTTCAAAAAAAATAATCAGATCTGTATTTCTGATCATGCATTTTACAAGCTTGCTGGAATCTGGCCAGAACTACAGGGGCAGGTTCTGACTTCTCTGAAGATCGACGTTGACCTAGGAGAAGACCTCCGAATCTGGAAATAATTTCTTCAGAAAAGTTGAAGATATCTGAGAGAAGAATCCGGGACTATTTTTGATTTTCTGATTGGAGACGAAATGGATTTTCTGGGATTTCTTTACTAGACCTGGGTCGGATCTGGGAAACTGTGGGCAGACTGTTCTTGGGAACTTGGATGAAATTTGAAAAATACCTAGAGACCTTATCAAAAATTAAGAAAATTCCTGGTGGTAGATATATGTGGACAGAACTCCCAATAAATTTGGGCGACCCAACAAAAATAAAAATATGGTTTGAATGGGGTAAACTCAGAGCTGATGAACAGTAAACAGAACCAGGACAGATCTAGAACTTGGACTTGGACGAAAATCAAAAAATAGCTAAAGGATGAATTTTGACGTGATTTGTTTTGTGGGGATAAGGGTTCTAGAGGGGAACCAACCCTGAAATTTTGAGCTTCAGAAGATGAAGGGAGAGATAGCAGGAATTCGGAGAAGAAGGTTCTGTCCTGAGTGGACAGAACACCGAAACCGTTGGCAACGACGCATCGGCGGCGAGTCGATGGCGGCGGCGATCACCGGAGTTGCTTCAGATGCTGGAGGGAATCAAGGGGGAAGGGATTACACTCTAGAAAGGGGGCTGGAGGTGGAGGAACCAGGGAGAGAGAGGGGAGGGGTGCAAGATCCAATTGGGGGCAAATACCTTTTTTTCCTTCATTAATTCCTTCAATATGAAAAATACAACCTTATATAGGATGCCAACCAAACTCAACCTCAACCCTTGGATCCAGGGGTTAGGATTGAAGGGCTGGGATACAATGTGAATCACACATTTAATACATTAGTTTAATCTAATTTGACCATGCTTATTCAACCTTGGACTAAAGCTATTCAAACACCACCTAATACACACCAACCAAGCCACCAAGCCTAATAAGGCCAAAGAACCTTGCGCCCCCTTCCATGGGCCAAAGCCATTCATGGGCCAAGAGCCTCCCATTAGATCATGCTAGACTTGGGCCTTCCAAGTCTTGGTGGTCCATGAGAGGGAGTGGCCCAATTGGGCCATAAATGACTAATATGGTCCATATGGGTAGCATTTGGTCCAATATGAACTAGGCTTTCTAATGGACTCTACTAATGGCAATCTAACCTTGGACTTGACATAACAAATGGCCCATTGGCTTGATATAAGCCTTACAAGGAGCCCAAAAGAAAGAAAATACACAATTACAATCTCATACAAGCCATAACTCATAAATACACTTCACCCGTGTAATGAAATCGCCTTTGATGCCCCATCACGACCCTTTCTTGAGGGGTCGACCCTAAGGGTCGACCCTTTCAGGCAGCTTCACAAAAATCAGCTCTGCGCACTTCGGCGATGGGAATTAATACTCCTAGCTCCGAACTCCGATCGAAGCAAGACTAGAGGCGTTGGAAAGAGGACTCCCAGAGCTACAACATAAAATTTATAGAGGGGAGATCCAATGGTTGGATTGAAAATGGTGAAGACTGTAAGGGAGTTTAAGTTTGAAAAATAACTAAAACCTCCATCAAATCAAATGGAATCAATTGATTAAATGTTACTATAATCCCATGAAGATCAACAATGATTTTGCATCCTGAAAAACATGATAAACCAAGAGGTTAGATCAAGATCAAAATATATGGGTCATGTATTAACATATGAAGCTAGTTTTGAGACCAAGACCCAAATGACATGAAATATGAATACGAAAGCATTAGCATGAGGCGAGTTAATATTAAACCAATGAATCTGAAGATGTTGTGAAATCCTCATCCATAGCCATTTAAGCCATATGATTAGAATGACTAGGAGCCATCACTCATGCATTCATGATATACAATAACCAGAGGAAATCCTCAACAGAGCATGTAATGAAATGGCTATGCATTTACACAACACAAGGCCATGCAATCAATTTCATATCCATAAGGACTCAACCATTTCACTGAGAAGCATAGTCTTCACATGAAACCTCCAAAGACTAATGTGCAGCATGCTTGATTCAATCATCAACCTACTTAGTAAAGCAACCTGCAAGATGAGATAGCCACATGTGAGTTCATTTATCATGAAGATGTTTTCCACTAATCAAGCACACAATATGTTGTGATTATCAAAACCACTATCATCACACATGAGGTGTGATTATCAAAACCACTATCATCACACATGATGTTTAGTTATCATCAAGGTCATAGCTCAACAATCTCCATCACACATGAAGTTTAGTTATCATCAAAACCATAGCTCAACACTTCGTCCAATGCAAGGAATCAAGGAACCAGACCCAACCAAGGAATTAAGCCATGAAATCAACTTCAAACTGATCAAGAAGGCTCAACAAAAGGGAATAACTCGGAGCATCATATAGAATGAACAAGGAGATGACCCAACTTATCGGTCATAAAACGGGCGTCAACATCGGCCCCACCGACCAGCGCGTGGGCCCCACAACCAGCAGCATACGCCGCCCGAACCGTGCCGACGGGGTGATCAAGTGCAGCCCGTCAACCCGAGATTGGTCCTCCCGGGCCCACTTGTGTAGCCCTTTACCTCCTTGCATGGAGTGGGTGAAATTTCATTGCTGTAATCTAACTCATAGTTGTTACCGACAGTTATTGAATTCGGCCGGGATCGTCTTCCCCACGCCGAGAGCGTGGAGGTATCGTATTCGCTCCTTCCTTGGCACTTTGCTTTATTTCATATATGCTTGTTTATGCCGCTGCTAGAGAGCATGTTAGGTTAATCTAGCTCGCTGTATATTGATATTCACCACCGCTGCGAGGGAGAGCGAGACCGTCTCGTGACCCGATCCGGGCACAAGAGAGAATTGACCACCCTAGCTCTTGCCGATTTCTCAACCGCGCACGTCCGACGCTTCCCTTGAAAAGGGATGATCGTGAGGTTGTTTAGAGTCCAAGAGTTGCATTCCTAATTGGAGTCGAGTCCGTGGTTCGTCCTGCATCAGTTTGGGATCAGAGCGAGTTTGAATCTAGGGTGTTTAAAACAAAAAAAGGTGTCATTTACGTCTAGTCATCGTCTAAGTCGGTCTAGGTTACATTTGCATCCCTTTACTCGGTATATCAAAAGGTGTTGTCCGAACGTTAGGCTACGCCTATCGGGAAGGCCGCACACTTGCGCGAGTGATCTTCAGATCGATTAACTCCGCCACGTACCGAATCTTGGTCGTGTCTAGGTTGGTAGTCGAGTCGGCATTCCAACTTTGCATTACTTAGGGTCGTGTGTAGTGTTTTTTCCGAGTGTCGGCATGGCCATCCACTAGCCTCCTCGTCTCCCATGGATTACCGAAGACCCGGATCTTATCCATGGTGGCGATACTATCTAAAATGGAAGGACCACCCGAACCACCCCAAAAGGCCCGAAGCCCGGGACTTCTACGGCTCCGAAAACCCGAGTGACTACTTAGAGTGGGAAGCCGTTATGGACGACTACTTTGAGTGTTACCTTATGTCCGGTCCCGCGCAAGTCGACTTAGCCAAAAGGTGACTTTTCTATGAAGCCGCCGAAACATGGAGGGACATCAAGTACTTACGGGATGTTAGGAGGCTAAGGCCCATCGAGTCTTGCTGGGATATGAAGAGAGCGCTTAGGAGGGTCTACCTTCCCCGTCCACCTACCTCCAACTACGGGGGTCATACCACTAGCCATCCCCACCAACTCACCCGCAATCAAGTGGGCCACACCTCCAACCAACCCCGCCCCTTCACCCCCATCCAAGCCCTTCAAAGCAACCCCAATCAAGTGGTCCGCCCAGTCGCCTCCAACCAAGTGGAAGCCCCACTTCTAGTCGATTCTAGGTCCACACCCGAGCCAAGAGCCGAGGAGCAAGTCCACTCCGAGGTCCCCACTCCAACCCGCTCCTTTGAGGTAATCGAGAAAAAGTTTTGGGATTGGTTGGAAAGGACACGTGCTTCTTCACCATCCGTGAGTGCTCCATTGCCATCTACTTCCGAACTTTATTCGGAACCATCTTATTTGGAGCCACCAAAATCCGAGCCACCTGTGTTTCTTACGGGAATGCTATACATAGCCGAGCCACTTCTTAGTTGGCTCAAGGATGGCTTGGTCCCACGTCCTTACCCTTCTATGGATCCCACCTTACCTATAGTGTCCGTCAACTGCTTCCACACTACCTTTCGGTCTAGTCACCATGTTGATGCATTGGGTGACGTTATTTTTGGTTTAGGTTGGCAATGGAAGTTGACACACATATTGGCCCGAGGCTTCGACCAACCCACTAGTCGTAGCTTCACCCATCCGGCCCTAGGGTCCATTACCTCCGTGTGCACCGTGGGTTGTGTCACCACGGAGATCCTCTTGTTCCTCCCTATGCCGGCCGAGCCCGACTTAATTCCCTTTTACCCAAGGGAGGAATCTTATTTTTTTCAAATGACCACCATCCCATTCACCATGACGGATGAAGGTGACCACCCACACCTTCAAGAATTTCATAATTGGGACCATGTCATGTGGGAATCCATCTCATTTGGTCATACCTTCTTCGACCCTTTTGACCCCTTCACTAGTGAATCTCCCGAGCTTTCATAATCACTCAACTTCTTCCGCGGAGTTCACTATCCCACCTTTTCCACTCGGGCCAAGCAACCTCTACATAACCATAAGTCTGAACCATCATTTGGAGATAATGAAGACTTTGGTTTCCCCGGCCCACCTAAGCCCATCCTCGATACACCCACACCCGGATCTTCCACACCCGGATCTCCTAGCCCTCTCAAGTCTCCCAAATCTAAAGGGCCGTCCATGCATCACTGGGTCATACTTGGACGTTTAGGTGTTCCCCATGCCACCCATCTCCGGTTACATAACATGCATGCATGGCACACATTCAGGTGTCCTGGTCCGCCGTCACCCATGTACGGGTCGAACAAACAATTGGTTTGTCTTGAGTCATGCATGAGTCAGTTTCTTGTTTGTGTGGTTTGCATACGTGTGTTAGTACATGGTGAGTCTGCATGTGTCTTGTGCGAGCTCGTTGTCGGTCTCTTATGAGTGAGAGGCAAGTGGACTCGCTCGATGAGTATGGGATCTGTTCTACATCTATGCCCCGGATCTAGTCACATACAGGGACTCAGCGGTGATTCCTAGTGAGTCTTCGAGCCGCCTCCTTGCCCTTGAGAGTGACTCCACCCCGGAGTGTTCCACCACTAGCCCCTTCCCATAGCAGCATGCGCATATCGAGTATATACAGAATGAGCAGGTGACGATCACTTGGAGTGGAGCGTACCCGCGCTACTTGGTACGGTGACAGAACCGCCGGAGCTACTCGAGCAGTCACCCCCTTTACTCTATGGGGTCGAGTTCTTCCCACCCGGGGAGAATTGATGGGGACATCGAAGCAAGACCATCCATCTTTTGTTTGCATTTATGTCCTTTCATATTTATATGTATTCCCTTGTGTTATATGGGTACAGAATTGTAAGTCTTAGTGGGTTTTTGTGCAAATGTGTAGTAGGTCTAGCTAGGGGGCCCTCCCTCCTTTCCCATTGGTCCACCTAAGCCATGTGGGGCTGGTCAACCATCCTAGGTGGCCATCTAGAAGGGTTGAATGCTAATTGACCACATGGGAGACAAATGGGTTAGAAAGTCAAGGGTAGGCCACCTACCCTCCCCCTTGGTCAAGGGGGCGCCCCCCCCCTTTAGAATTAATTAGGAATTGATTTTTTTTATTTTGTTTGGACCAAATGTGATGTCCCATAAATGCCCCTCCAGATCTTAGATCTGAGGGGATTCATGGTCTTTTTTCATTTATTATATAAGCCATGTATTTCTATTATTTATGAATTAATGAAGAGAAAAAACGCTTGTGAAGCAAGAGAGCCATTTGCGCCCCCTCCCCTCCCTCCTCTGGTTCCCTCCCCCTCCTCCTTCTTTCTAGAGTGTACAACCTCTTTATCCCCTCTCCTATATCTCTGATCTTCATCTCTGGTGCCACCGCCGCCGTTCGTGACGCCATCGAGCCGCCGCGAAGCCATCTCCGAGGTGATGTCCAAGGTTTTGTCCAACTGAACATAGGTTTACTACGAGAATTCCTGCTCTCCACCTCGGGATATTATGGAGCTGAAACTTTCAGAGTGTGTTCGTATCTTGATTCCCCATCACCAAAAAAAATTTCACGTCCAAAATCCTTCTTTTGCTATTTTTACATTTTCGGTCTTCAAGTCCTCCCAGATCTGTCAGCTTTCTGTTCACTGTGGCAGCAGGCCTGTGATCATCAACTTAGACCCTCTAAATGATTTTTACTTGCATCACCAAATTTACTAGAGGTTTTGTCCACCATCCCCTTCATCCACAAATGTTCGTGGAATTTCTAAAGACCTTCACCTATTTTCTAAAAATCCTCATCAGATCCACAATAGTTCTATTTTCATCAGTCCTGATCCGACCACAGTCCCGTATAAAATCTCCAGAAAATTCAATTCTCCACAAAACCTTTCACAAAAAATATTCCCGTCTTCCTTGTTCAATTTTCTACAAGTTTTAAGAATAGCTCAAGATCTGAATCGGAAGTCTACTTTACGGTCAATGCTGGTTCTCAGTCAGATTTTAGTTTTCCTGATCAGATCTGAGTCTGAGTACAGCAAGCTTAAAAAATCGGCCATCCTAAATACAGCTTTGGTGAATTTTTCTGAGTCCCACAGGGTCGAAGGAATTAGACAAAGCTTTCCAACGATACCTCTTGTGTGTCGATCCGACATCGGGAGTGATCGCAGCGACAGATCTCGCCGGGTCGCGCGCCTGAAAATAGAAGCAACAGATCCGTGGACACCTTTTCCGACCAGTTACGATCGGAGCCGCCCGGCCTCAGGCCGGTGAACCAGCACGCCTCCATCCTAGGAAGCGCTTCCCCAGGCGTCCCCACCATAGTGGTGCCACCCCGGTCCCACACGGCCCCACCGACCAGCGCGTGAGCCCCACAACCAGTAGCATACGCCACCCGAACCGTGCCGACGCGGTGATCAAGTGCAGCCCGTCAACCCGAGATCGGTCCTCCTGGGCCACTTGTGTATCCCTTTACCTCCCTGCGTGGAGTGGGTGATATTTCATTGCTGTAATCTAACTCATAGTTGTTACCGGGAGTTACTGAATTCGGCCGGGATCATCTTCCCCACGTCGAGAGCGTGGAGATATCGTATTCGCTCCTTGCTTGGCACTTTACTTTATTTCATATATGCTTGTTTATGCCGCTGCTAGAGAGCATGTTAGGTTAATCTAGCTCGCTATATATTGATATTCACCGCTGCTGCGAGGGAGAGCGAGACCGTCCCGTGACCCGATCCGGGCACAAGAGAGAATTGACCACCCTAGCTCTTGCTGGTTTCTCAACCGCGCACGTCCGACGCTTCCCTCGAAAAGGGAAGATCGCAAGCTTGTTTAGAGTCCGAGGGTTGCATTCCTAATTGGAGTCGAGTCCGTGGTCCGTCTCGCATCAGTTTGGTATCAGAGCGAGTTTGAGTCTAGGATGTTTAAAATAAAAAAAAGGCGTCATTTGCGTCTAGTCATCGTCTAAGTCGGTCTAGGTTACATTTTTTTTTAAATTCAAAACCAACCATATATTATTGATGAATAAAGTTACACAATGTTGTGGGGCATCCCCCGGATAGACCATAAGGAGGATTAAGACATCCTTATACTAATGTAGGAGCATTTGTCCAAAACAACATTTCCTCTGCATGCTCGAGGGAGGGTACATGCCGAAAGGAATGTGGTATTCAATGCTAAATTACATGCATGAGAAGCTAGTGAATCCGAACGTTACATTTGCATCCCTTTACTCGGTATATTAAAAGGTGTTGTCCGAACGTTAGGTTACGCCTATCAGGAAGGCCGCACACTTGCACGAGTGATCTTCGGATCGATTAACTCCACGTACCGAATCTTGGTCGTGTCTAGGTTGGTAGCCGAGTCGGCATTCCAACTTTGCATTACTTAGGGTCGTGTCTAGTGTTTTGTCCGAGTGTCGGCATGGCCATCCACTAGTTTCCCGGTGTCCCATGGATTACCGAACAGCCGGAGCTTATCCATGGTGGCGATACTATCAAAAATGGAAGGACCACCCGAACCACCCCAAAAGGCCCGAAGCCCTGGACTTCTACGGCTCCGAAAACCCGAGTGACTACTTAGAGTGGGAAGCCGTTATGGATGACTACTTTGAGTGTTACCTTATGTCCGGTCCCGCGCAAGTCGACTTACCCAAAAGGTGACTTTTCTATGAAGCCGCCGAAACATGGAGGGACATCAAGTACTTCCGGGAAGATAGGAAGCTAAGGCCCATCCAGTCTTGGTGGGATATGAAGAGAGCGCTTAGGAGGGTCTACCTTCCCCATCCACCTACCTCCAACTACGGGGGTCATACCACTAGCCATCCCCACCAACTCACCCGCAATCAAGTGGGCCACACGTCCAACCAACCCCGCCCCTTCACCCCCATCCAAAACCTCCAAAGCAACCCCAATCAAGTGGTCCGCCTAGTCACCTCCAACCAAGTGGAAGCCCCACTTCTAGTTGAGTCTAGGTCCACACCCGAGCCGAGAGCCGAGGAGCAAGTCCACTCCGAGGTCCCCACTCCAACCCGCTCCTTTGAGGAAATCGAGAAAAAGTTTTGGGATTGGTTGGAAAGGACACGTGCTTCTTCACCATCCGTGAGTGCTCCATTGCCATCTACTTCCGAACTTTATTCGGAACCATCTTATTTGGAGCCACCAAAACCCGAGCAACCCGTGTTTCTTACGGGAACTCTATACATAGCCGAGCCACTTATTAGTTGGCTCAAAGATGGCTTGGCCCCACGTCCTTACCCTTCTATGGACCCCACCTTACCTATAGTGCCCGTCAACTCCTTCCACACTACCTTTCGGTCTAGTCACCATGTTGATACATTGGGTGACCTTATTTTAGGTTTAGGTTGGCAGTGGAAGTTGACGCACTTATTGGCCCGAGGCTTCGACCAACCCACTAGTCGTAGCTTCACCCATCTGGCCCTAGGGTTCATTACCTCCGTGTGCACCGTGGGTTGTGTCACCACGGAGATCCTCTTGTTCCTCCCTATGCTGGCCGAGCCCGATTTAATTCCCTTTTGCCCAAGGGAGGAATCTTATTTTTTTCAAATGACCACCATCCCATTCACCATGACGGATGAAGGTGACCACCCACACCTTCAAGAATTTCACAATTGGGACCATGTCATGTGGGAATCCATCTCATTGGGTCATACCTTCTTCGACCCTTTTCACCCCTTCACTAGGGAATCTCCCGAGCTTTCATAATCACTCCACTTCTTTCGCGGAGTTCACTATCCCACCTTTTCCACTCGGGCCAAGCAACCTCTACATAACCATAAGTCCGAACCATCATTTGGAGATAATGAAGGCTTTGGTTTCCCCAGCCCACCTAAGCCCATCCTCGATACACCCACACCCGGATCTTCCACCCTGGCTCTCCTAGCCCTCTCAAGTCTCCCAAATCCAAAGAGCCCCATGCATGACTGGGTCATACTAGGACGTTAAGGTGTTCCCCATGCCACCAATCTCCGGTTACATAACATGCATGCATGGCACACATTCGGGTGTCCTGGTCCACCGTCACCCATGTATGGGTCGAACTATTAATAGGTTTGTTTCGAGTCATGCATGAGTCAGTTTCTTGTTTGTGTGGTTTGCATACGTGTGTTAGTACATGGTGAGTCTGCATGTGTCCTGTGCGAGCTCGTTGTCGGTCTCTTATGAGTGAGAGGCGAGTGGACTCGCTCGATGAGTATGGGATCAGTTCTACATCTATGCCCCGGATCTAGTCACCTACAGAGACTCAGCGGCGATTCCTAGTGAGTCTTCGAGCCGCCTCCTTGCCCTTGAGAGTGACTCCACCCTGGAGTGTTCCACCACTAGCCCCTTCCCATAGCAGCATGCGCATATCGAGTATATACGGAATGAGCAGGTGACGATCACTTGGAGTGGAGCATACCTGCGCTACTTGGTACGGTGACGGATCCGCCGGAGCTACTCGAGTAGTCACCCCCTTTACTCTATGGGGTCGAGTTCTTCCCACCCGGGGAGAATTGATGGGGACATCGAAGCAAGACCGTCCACCTTTTTTTGCATTAATGTCCTTTCATATTTGTATGTATACCCTTGTGTTATATAGGTACGCAATTGTAAGTCTTAGTAAGTTTTTGTACAAATGTGTAGTAGGTCCAGCTAGGGGGCCCTCCCTCCTTTCCCATTGGTCCACCTAAGCCATGTGGGGCTGGTCAACCATCCTAGGTGGCCATCTGGAAGGGTTGAATGCTAATTGACCACATGGGAGACAAATGGGTTGGAAAGTCAAGGGTAGGCCACCTACCCCCCCCCCTTGGTCAAGGGGGCTCCCCCCCTTTAAAATTAATTAGGAATTGATTTTTTTATTTTGTTTGGACCAAATGTAATGTCCCTTAAATGCTCATCCAGATCCTAGATCTGAGGGTATTCATGGTCTTTTTCCATTTATTATATAAGCCATGTATTTCTATTATTTGTGAATTAATGAAGAGAAAAAAAGCTTGTGAAGCAAGAGAGGCATTTGCGCCCCCTCCCCTCTCTCTTCTGGTTCCCTCCCCCTCCTCCAGCTTTCTAGAGTGTACAACCTCCCTATCCCCTCTCCTCTATCTCTGATCTTCATCTCTTGTGCCACTACCGCCGTTCGTGCCGCAATCGAGCCTCCGCGAAGCCATCTCCGAGGTGCTGTCCAAGGTTCTGTCCTGCTGAACAGAGGTCCACTACGAGAATTTTTGCTCTCCACCTCAAGATATTCTGGAGCTGAAAGTTTCAGAGTGTGTTCTTATCTTTATTCCCCATCTCCACAAAACATTTCACGTCCAAAATCCTTCTTTTTTTTTTTTTTACATTTTCGGTCTTCAAGTCCTCCCAGATCTGTCAGCTTTCTGTTCACTATGGCAGCAGGCCAGAGATCATCAACTTCGACCCTCTAAATAATTTTTAATTGAATCACCAAATTTATTAGAGGTTCTGCCCACCATCCCCTCCATCCACAAATTTTTGTGGAATTTCTAAAGACCTTCACCTATTTTCTAAAAGTCCCATTCAGATCCAAAATAGTTCTATCTTCATCAGTCCTGATCCGACTACAGTCTAGTATATAATCTCCCGAAAATTCAATTCTCCACAAAACCTTTCAAAAAAAATATTCCCGTCTTCCTTGTTCAATTCTCTACAACTTTTAAGAAGAGCTGAAGATCTGAGTCCGAAGTCTCCTGATCAAGGTTTTCAGTCAGATCTCAGTTTTCCCGATCAGATCTTAGACTGAGTACAGCAAGCTTAAAAAATCGGCCATCCGAAATATAGCTCTGGTGAATTTTTCTGAGTACCACAAGGTCAAAGGACTTCGAGAGAGCTTTCCAACGATATCTCTTGTGCATCGATCCGACATCAGGAGTGATCGCAGTGACAAATCTCGCCGGGTCGCGGGCCTAAAAATAGAAACAACAGATCCGTGGGCACCTTTTCCGACCGGTGACGATCGGAGCCGCCCGCCCTCCGGCCGGTGAAACAGCACGCCGCCATCCCAGGAAGCGCTTCCCCAGGCGTCCCCACCACAGTGGTGCCACGTCGGTCCAACACGGCCCAACCGACCAGCGCGTGAGCCCCACAACCAGCAGCATACGCCGCCCGAACCATGCCGACGGGGTGATCAAATGCAGCCCGTCAACCCGAGATCGGTCCTCCCGGGCCCACTTGTGTAGCCCCCTGCGTGGAGTGGGTGATATTTCATTGCTGTAATCTAACTCATAGTTGTTACAGGGAGTTACTGAATTCGGCCGAGATCGTCTTCCCCACGCCGAGAGCGTGGAGGTATCGTGCTCGCTCCTTGCTTGGCACTTTACTTTATTTCATATATGCTTGTTTATGCCGCTGCTAGAGAGCATGTTAGGTTAATCTACCTCCCTATATATTGATATTTACCGCTGCTGCGAGGGAGAGCGAGACCGTCCCGTGACCCGATCCAGGCATAAGGGAGAATTGACCACCCTAGCTCTTGCCAGTTTCTCAACCGCGCACGTCCGACGCTTCCAGGGAAAAGGGACAATCGCGAGCTTGTTTAGAGTCCGAGGGTTGCATTCCTAATTGGAGTCGAGTCCGTGGTTCGTCCCGCATCAGTTTGGTATCAGAGCAAGTTTGAGCCTAGGGTGTTTAAAACAAAAAAAAAGGTGTCATTTGCGTCTAGTCATCGTCTAAGTCAGTCTAGGTTACATTTGCATCCCTTTACTCGGTATATTAAAAGGTGTTGTCCGAACGTTAGGCTACGCCTATCGGGAAGGCCGCACACTTGCGTGAGTGATCTTCGAATCGATTAACTCCGCCACGTACCGAATCTTGGTCGTGTCTAGGTTGGTAGTCGAGTCGGCATTCCAACTTTACATTACTTAAGGTCGTGTCTAGTGTTTTATCCGAGTGTCGGCATGGCCATCCACTAGCTTCCCCGTGTCCCATGGATTACCGAACACCCGGATCTTATCCATGGTGGCGATACTATCTAAAATGGAAGGACCACCCGAACCACCCCAAAAGGCCCGAAACCCGGGACTTCTACGTCTCCGAAAACCCGAGTGACTACTTAGGGTGGGACGCCGTTATGGACGACTACTTTGAGTGTTAACTTATGTCCGGTCCCGCGCAAGTCAACTTAGCCAAAAGGTGACTTTTCTATGAAGCCGCCGAAACAGGGAGAGACATCAAGTACTTCTGGGAAGATAGGAGGCTAAGGCCCATCGAGTCTTGGTAGGATATGAAGAGAGCGCTTAGGAGGGTCTACCTTCCCCGTCCACCTACCTCCAACTACGGGGGTCATACCACTAGCCATCCCCACCAACTCACCCGCAATCAATTGGGCCACACCTCCAACCAACCCTGCCCCTTCACCCCCATCCAAGCCCTCCAAAGCAACCCCAATCAAGTGGTCCGCCCAGTCGCCTCCAACCAAGTGGAAGCCCTGCTTCTAGACGAGTCTAGGTCCACACCCGAGCTGAGAGCTGAGGAGCAAGTCCACTCCGAGGTCCCCACTCCAACCCGCTCCTTTGAGGAAATCGAGAAAAAGTTTTGGGATTGGTTGGAAAGGACACGTGCTTCTTCACCATCCGTGAGTACTCCATTGCCATCTACTTCCGAACTTTATTCGGAACCATCTTATTTGGAGCCACCAAAACCCGAGCCACCCGTGTTTCTTACGGGAACGCTATACATAGCCGAGCCACTTCTTAGTTGGCTCAAGGATGGCTTGGTCCGAAGTTCTTACCCTTCTATAGACCCCACCTTACCTATAGTGCCCGTCAACTCCTTCCACACTACCTTTCGGTCTAGTCACCATGTTGATGCATTGGGTGACGTTATTTTTGGTTTAGGTTGGCAATGGAAGTTGACACACATATTGGCCCGAGGCTTCGACCAACCCACTAGTCGTAGCTTCACCCATCCGGCCCTAGGGTCCATTACCTCCGTGTGCACCGTGGGTTGTGTCACCACGGAGATCCTCTTGTTCCTCCCTATGCCGGCCGAGCCCGACTTAATTCCCTTTTACCCAAGGGAGGAATCTTATTTTTTTCAAATGACCAGCATCCCATTCACCATGACGGATGAAGGTGACCACCCACACCTTCAAGAATTTCACAATTGGGACCATGTCATGTGGGAATCCATCTCATTGGGTCATACCTTCTTCGACCCTTTTGACCCCTTCACTAGTGAATCTCCCGAGCTTTCATAATCACTCCACTTCTTCCACGGAGTTCACTATCCCACCTTTTCCACTCGGGCCAAGCAACCTCTACATCACCATAAGTCCGAACTATCATTTGGAGATAATGAAGACTTTGGTTTCCCTGGCCCACCTAAGCCCATCCTTGATACACCCACACCCGGATCTTCCACACCCGGCTCTCCTAGCCCTCTCAAGTCTCCCAAATCCAAAGGGTCGTCCATGCATGACTGGGTCATAGTTGGACGTTTAGGTGTTCCCCATGCCACCCATCTCCGGTTACATAACATGCATGCATGGCACACATTCGGGTGTCCTGGTCCGCCGTCACCCATGTACGGGTCGAACTAACAATAGGTTTGTCTCGAGTAATGCATGAGTCAGTTTCTTATTTGTGTGGTTTGCATACGTGTGTTAGTACATGGTGAGTCTGCATGTGTCTTGTGTGAGCTCGTTGTCGGTCTCTTATGAGTGAGAGGCGAGTGGACTCGCTCGATGAGTATGGGATTAGTTCTACATCTATACCCCAGATCTAGTCACCTACTGGGACTCAGCGGTGATTCCTAGTGAGTCTTCGAGCCGCCTCCTTCCCCTTGAGTGTGACTCCACCCTGGAGTGTTCCATCACTAGCCCCTTCCCATAGCAGCATGCGCATATCAAGTATATACAGAATGAGAAGGTGACGATCACTTGGAGTGGAGCGTACTCGCGCTACTTGGTACGGTGACGGATCTGCCGGTGCTACTCGAGCAGCCACCCCCTTTACTCGACGGGGTCGAGTTCTTCCCACCCGGGGAGAATTTATGGGGACATCGAAGCAAGATCGTCCTCCTTTTGTTTGCATTTATGTCCTTTCATCAGTCCTGATCCGACCACAGTCCAGTATAAAATCTCCAGAAAATTCCATTCTCCACACAACCTTTCAAAAAAAATATTTCCGTCTTCCTTGTTCAATTCTCTACAACTTTTAAGAAGAGATCAAGATCTGAATCAGAACTCTCCTTTACGGTCAACGCTAGTTCTCAGTCAGATCTCAGTTTTCCTGATCAGATCTGAGACTAAGTACAGCAAGCTTAAAAAATCGGCCATCCGAAATACAGCTCAGGTGAATTTTTCTGAGTCCCATAGGGTCGAAGGACTTTGAGAGAGCTTTCCAACGATACCTCTTGTGCGTCGATCCGATGTCGGGAGTGATCCCAGAGACAGATCTCCCCGGGTCGCGCGCCTGAAAACAGAAACAACAGATCCGTGGGCACCTTTTTCGACCGGTGACGATAAGAGCCGCCCGGCCTCTGGCCGGCGAACCAGCTCACCGCTATCTAAGAAGCGCTTCCCGAGGCATCCTCACCATAGTGGTGCCACCCCGATCTAACACGGCCCCACCGACCAGCGCATGGGCCCCACAACCAGCAGCATACGCCGCCCGAACCGTGCCGGCGGGGTGATCAAGTGCTGCCCGTCAACCCGAGATCGGTCCTCCCGGGCCCACTTGTGTAGCCTTTTACCTCCCTGCATGGAGTGGGTGATATTTCATTTCTGTAATCTAACTCATAGTTGTTACCGAGAGTTACTGAATTCGGTCGGAATCGCCTTCCCCACGCCGTGAGCGTGGAGGTATCGTATTCGCTCCTTGCTTGGCACTTTGCTTTATTTCATATATGCTTGTTTATGCCGTAGCTAGAGAGCATGTTAGGTTAATCTAGCTCGCTATATATTGATATTTACCGCTGCTGCGAGGGAGAGCGAGACCGTCCTGTGACTCGATCCGGGCACAAGAGAGAATTGACCACCCTAGCTCTTGCCGGTTTCTCAACTGCGCACGTCCGACGCTTCCCTTGAAAAGGGACGATCGCGAGCTTGTTTAGAGTTTGAGGGTTGCATTCCTAATTGGAGTCGAGTCCGTGGTCCGTCCCGCATCAGTTTCAGCCAAGCACCGCTCCAAGAAGCTCTGAACTCTGGTTGTGGTAGCCTCTGCAATCTGCTTCTGGATGACTGTCAGGAGAATGATGCACAGTCCGGCGATGTCGGCTCTCCTAGGCAGCCACAAACTCAGACAGGTACGAGACCACCACCGTTGCGAAGAGGACTGGGAGACGCTTCCAACGGTATATGGTACGCCCTCTGAAGCTTCTTGGTGATTATGTGGCACCCTCAAAAAGTCGCTGGTACTCTGATGCCTGCTAGCTGGGAATAGGATGAAGGTGTAGGGTTGTGTGTATGAGGGTGGGATGGCCAAGGAAAGCAAGGGGAAATGGGGAGGGCGACCAGGGTAGGAAGGGGGTGTTGGGGAGTGGTGAGGGGCAGCCACCAAGGGAGGGAGATTCAAATTTGGCCTAGGGTTTGATCCCCTTCAACCTTGGGGAGATGGAAGGGTGCTTGGGAAAGGGTAGTGGGTGGTTGGAGGTTGGAGGGTGGCTTGGAGATTGGTGGGTTCTCCCTTGTGACTAGGGGTGGAGTAAAGAGGTGTTGTGGGAAGTTGTGGTGACTATTGAATGAGAGGAGGAGAGAGAGAAAGTAGGTGGGAGGGGGAGGAGAGAGAAAGGGGATAGGGGAGGGGTATTTCTCACTCCTCTCTAATGGCTTCTTACCAAATGAACTCAATTTTCTGGACTCACAATAATAGACCTTCATTTATTCATTCATTCATTTTCTAAAAATGGAGAGAGTGGGGTCCAATTTATAGGGATCCCACAATTTACAATAAGTCCCTATGTTTAGGAACAATGACAAATAAGCAAGGGGGAAGGGGGCGCCCCTGGGCCTAGCCCATTGTGTTGTGCCCCTGTGATTTTGATGATAGCAAACACTATGAGTCAGCATTGCATATCATGAACATCTGTGTCTGAATGATAGTTCTGCTTTGGGCATATGAATGTGTTATCTTACATTAGTTCAGACATACAGTTCATACAGCATTACATTCTGTCAAATATCAAGTCTATACGTTGCATATGTTTGTGCATCAGTGCATTAACAGAGTCTATACATCGTCAGGTTGCTTGCACGTAGAGTCTATACATTCGTTAGAGCTCAACTCGTGGCTTAGTCTATTCATCCATGTTCATTTTGCATGTGTGCATCCCTTAGCAAAGTCTGTACACTCTACGGTTGGTTTATGCATATTGAATGTCTGCACGCTATAAAGTCTGTATAGAGTTTTTGCCTAGATTGCATCAGACAAGTCTGTACATTCTTCAGCAGCAAGTCTGTACATCATCTTGGTGTAGGCATGGCAAAGTCTGTACATTGCATCGCATGCTCACACACTCGCAAGTCTATACATTGGCTGCTGCATGCTCACATAGTCCATGCGTTCATTCATTGATCAAGTCCATACAGCCAAAGCCAATGCATTTCACGTCTCACTTAGCGTCTCATGCTATCAAGTCTATACATCGCATGCATTACATACAGCAAGTCTGTGCATCCATCGTCTCACTCAGCGTCTCACTCAAAGTCTATACATTACAGCCTGTTCGTGTTCAAGCTTTCAAAGTCTATACATTGTCTGCCCTGCACACACAAGTCTATACATTGTCCTGTAGCACACACACAAAGTCTGTACAGCCTTTGTGTTGCACGAACATAAGTCTATACATTGTCTCATGCATACATAAGTCTGTACAATTTGTGTGGCTTGTTCATGCATGTGCTGTGTTGTCAGTGGGTCAGTTAAGCAAGTCTATACAGACTTGTTCCATGCGTTAGTTTAAGCAACTCTATACATTCATCGCATTGGTTCTTAAGTGCTAGGTTGCAAGTCTATACATGCTGTAGTTCAACATCTTTACATACACAGCATGCACGCATACAAAGTATGTACAATCCATTTCTGCATCAAGTCTATACATGCTTGGTTCAAATCTTGAACTAAATCGATGCATCCATTTTTCTCTTCGTTCAGGTTGATTCAAGTTGATGAGTGGCACGTGATCTGAGGTTGGCACCTGGCACGTGATCCGAGGTTATCTCTGGACAAAGAGGGCACAAGTCCTAGCTGCTGCTGCTATAAATACGAAGCTTCTTCCTCGGAAGAAGACTGATCGAGCAAGAGAGATCGAGAGAGTAGCAGAAGAAACAAAAGAAGAAGAAGAGAAAAGCAGAGAGGCAGAGTGTGAAAGCTTAAGAAGAAAAACGGAAGAGAGAGCTTGCAGGAAGAGAGAGGCAGAGAGTCGAAGAGGAAGAGAAGAAGAAGACTTTGTTCTTTTGGCATTTGGATCAAATCCATGCCAGATTGCTCCTTGGCGAGCTACATCTTGTGGAATTCATCTCCAGCTTTCTGATTGCTGTATTTTCTTTTCTTGTTTTAGTTTACACTTCCGTTGTTTTTCTTCCGATACTCTGTAGTGAGGTCGGGGTTCCTCCTGTTGATTCAGGAGAAGGGAGACTTGGAGTCTCCGGTTGCTAGTGATTGGTGTCGCTAGCGGTTTCCCTCTGGGTTTCAGAGGAAGAGAGACTTGGGTCTCTGGGTTCCCCTCCGGTTTGGAGGAAGGGAGGATTGGTCCTCCGGTTGCAAGTGGCTGGGTGTCACTTGTGGGTTCCCTCTGGTCTGGAGGAAGAGAGACTTCGGTCTCTGGTTGCTAGTGACTGTGTGTCACTAGTGGTTTCTGTAATGCCTCGGATTTTTTGGATCCTTGTTCATGGGTCCCGGATCTGGTTTCATGGAGTGTCCGACTCCGTTGTGTCCAAAATTTCATTTCGGACATCTTTCGTGTTCGGATCGGCGCGATCCGGAGTTGTTTCGGAGGCCCGGAAGCGTTCCGCGGCTTTTCCACGTGTGTTTTCCGATTCCCGGTGTGTGTTTCGGTAATTCCTTCGGAACCTCGTTACGGGTGAACCGGGCTGTTCACCAGGGCGCGAGTGGTACCGTTGCGATCGGTGTGTTCCGAGCATCGCAGAAACGTGATTTTCTATTTTTCGGTATTTTCGGGAATTTCCGGATTTTCTATATAATAACCTCCTTTTTCTCTCTCCCCATCTCATTTTCTCTCTTCCCTCCCTCTCTCTTCTCTCACGTTCTCTCCTCTCCCCCTCTCACTCCGGGCGGCCGACGGAGGCGGCGAGGGCGGGGCGGCGTGGCTCGTGGGGCGTGGAGCGACGGGTACGGGATGAGGATCGCGGTGGTGGAGGCGGTTCGTGGGATCGTGAACCGGCGAGGGTTTAAACGGCGTTTTCTTCGTGGATCGGCATCCACGGCGCGTCGAATCTTCGGTGGAGGTAGGGAGATGGACCCTCAACCCGTGTACTTCAATTCCCACGAGTTTCGTAGGCCGTGGTGAGCCGAGCGGGCTAAACGGGGTGATTTGGGAAAAATGCATGTTTTTGGGGTGTGAGCCGAATCTTGTGTTTTGATCGTGTTTTTGGGGTTTAAATGGGTCCTCTCGGTGCCAGAGGGGTTGGGGAATGTTTTCCCCCCTTGTTTCCCCATCACCCGGGGGTGATCGGGGCGTGGAATGGATTTTCCCGCCGTTTCTACCGTTTTCGGGCGCGGACTGAGAACGCGCTATACTCCAGTAGCGCGTTCTTGAAGGTCGCGCTGCCCCGATCGAGCGCGTTCATCGGAGAAGATGAACAGTATGGCGGTTCCTGTCGCGCTATAGGGCTACGGCGCGTTCTGGACTGTCGCGCTATGGAAACATAGCGCGACCTGGCTTGTCGCGCTATAGGCTCCTAGCGCGTTCTGCTTGAACGCGCTATGGACCTATAGCGCATTCTTGGAGGGACCAGCCGGGCTGCCCGGGGCGGGCGGTCTGCGGCTGATCGTGCTCCTCGTGGGCCGTGTGTGCCTTGGACACCCCGTGGAGTTCCGTGACCGTGTCTTTGGGGTGTCCGGGGGTTCCGTTTACCTTGATTTGCGCGCTCGTGAGTGTAAGGGTCCGGGCGGTTTACTAGTGTTCCGATTGGGTTGTGTTGGTCTCCGGTCGACCCGGTTGTGACGCAGTGGTCGACCTTTGGCCTTGTGAGTGTCCCGGACACCCCGTGGGTTTTGTTACCGTGTTTTGGGGTGTCTGGAGGTGCCATGTTACCTCGATAAGCGTGCCCGTGGGCTTGGTGAGTCCGGGTGACCCCAGGCATTTTGGGTTTCCGTATTCTCGCTCGATCGAGTCACCGTGTATCGGTATGTGTGCGGTGGGGTTCCCCCGCATGTCGTGAGTCTTCCTGGAAGATGATTCCCGAGTGGGTTATGTGTTTGACCGTGGACTGTGCGTCCCGTTTCTTCTCCGATCGTGGTCACCGTGCGATGGTGCTGCTACGTGGGATGGTCCCCGTACTTCGTTAGGTTCGGACGTCGTTTTCTGTTGTTTTGAGAGTCTACTCTCTCAGTGATCCTCCACTAGTCATAGCTTCCTGCGCACGCGTGTGCGGACCCACCTGGGAGTGGTGGAGAGCGCGACCCGGTGAGACGCGGTTTTTAGGCTGGTTTCCGTCGGCCCCTTGCCTTTGCCACCAGAGTCCGGTGGGGGGGAAAACCAGCTAGAGGACCCGACCTAGAGCAGATGGTCTGTGTGTGCACACGTAGTTGGGGGCTTAGGACACGCGCTGACGAGCGTGACCCCAGCTAGTCCTTGTTGTGGTACTGGTTACTGTGTGTGTCTGAGTCTCACGCCTAGGGCGTCGTAGCTAGACACTTGTGACGCGGTGTAAGACGTCAGCGGACGCATCCGGTCGTTCTTCTAGTGGGAGGTACTCTTGTTCTGGACAGAGAGTGACAGACTGTCAGTCGTGTGACTTCGACCTTCGGGTTTCGGTCGTGTTGACCGTTGAGTTTTCGATTGTTTCGCCGTGGCGCGTGTCGGTTTTCGTGCCGTGAGGCTAGTGCTAGTGACTTTACCGAGGTTGCGTCTTGTCGTGCGGTACCCGTGACCAGGTGTCCGGGTTGCACTTTTGACAGCGTGTCCAGGTTGGCCGTGTTCTGGGAGGCAGGCCTCTACGGCGTGGTTGCCGTGGGTTTTTCACTTCGATAAGCGATACTAGTGTAGTTCGGTAGCCCTCGACCGTGGGTCTGGGGTGTGTTTCTGGTACAGTAGGAGTAGCTGTAGTGCCGAGTTTTTGACCGGCCACCGGTTTGCTGTTCCTGCTGTAGTTGTAGCTTCCTTTCCGCTACCGCCGTTGTTTCCGGTTGGGGTTCCGCGGGATCCCTACTGAGTCTCTGTTTTGGAGACTCATTCCCTGCTTTTCAGGTGTGGCGGTTCTTCCTCATGGTTCGAGGACGCGGAGCGGAGGTTCTTAGTTGCCAGCTTGCCGGGCCGAGAGTTCACTCGGCACGTGGTACGTTTTACTGCTTTAGACTGTACTTTCTGTTGGAATGGACTCTGTTGTAGTTGTTTATTTATTTCTGTTAATTGTTGGTTGTCCTGCTCTATTTCCTATTTCTTTGTGCCTCCACACTCCTTTTAGCCCTTCCGAGCCCTCCCGGCTCGTGGGCGGCGGTTCGAGTCTCGGGTTATCGGGCCTTCCCGGTAATCGGATTATCGGGTCGTCACAGTTTCCCTCCGGTTTGGAGGAAGAGGGGAGGTTTTTCCCCTGGTCAAGCTGTTAGGCAGCACTTGTTTGCAGACTGAGTCTGCGATTCTAGCTGTTGCTAGTTAAAGCCTCACTCCGGTTTGGAGTGAGGGGTGGACGTAGGTCTGTGGACCGAACCACCTAAGAAATCTTCTGTGTAGTGGGTTGATTGCTTTCCTTTGCTTCCGCTAGATGAATGCATAGACGCGCTCCAAGTGCTTGCTTACAAGTTCAATAGAAGATTTGATTAGCTTTTCAGTTTGCTTAAATTTGTGAAGTGAGCGAAATTTTAAGAGAGCGAAATTTTAATTTGGGCAATTTCGAAGAGGGTTACATTCACCCCCCCTCTGTATCCGGGCCTTGCACTCTATCAATTGGTATCAGAGCCGGTTCTCTGTGCTACCAGATCCAACGATCTGCAGAGGATCCTGCAATCTTCGGTGCTTTATTGCTTTTGGTGCATTACTTATCGATTGTCTTGTGCATTGAACCTGTTTGCTATCTGTTTTAAATGGCCCTTTCGTTCGTGTTTGATGGTTCTAATTTTAGCGATTGGTTAGGCGGCCTATTTGTTCATATGAATTCCATTGACCCTAATCTATGGAGTTTGGTTTCAAAAGGCCCACACCAATTACCTCTTGATGAGACCAAGTGTTCTAGAGAGGATAGTGTAAAGAACCGTGATAATCTCACAGTTCTTAAAATTGTGAAAGTTGTAGTTAATACTGATAGATTTTGATGTGACACCAACTTTATGAATGCAGCAACTAGACCGAGGGTCCTTGGACTTACCAAGCAAGCACAACGAACAAGAGTAGAGAATTACGCAAGTTGCCAAACCACCGTTGCGCACACGATTCCCGGGTGACTCGGTGATGCGGAGTGGAGGTAGTGGAACAAAGCCCTTGCTGGTAGAGGACCAGCAAAGCTATGGTCACCCTCTCGAGGGTACGGTGCCCACAATCAAAGGGCTGGCTAGGTGCCGAAAGGGCACCGGGTCGCTCTCTCACAATCCCACGATGACCACTAGTAAACGGGGAGCTTCAGGGTCGGGCGCTCTCTCACCGTCAACAGAGCAATTCCACGGATATTATATGAACAAACTACTGATATGAGAGCAAGGGGTAGAGCTTACCTAGTTGGTTTGAAGAAACCAACCCCTTTCGGAGACGAGGGCGAGCGGGGAAGTGTGGGTTCCCCGCACACTGCGTCGATGAAGCTTGATCCCTGCTAATTATTTACATGCACTACGCCTCATGCAAGAGGGTGGATCTCCGGGTGGAGAAAAGTGGATTACACACAAACACTACCTTCACATAGGGAGGGGCGGTAAGCCGGCCAGGCGGGGAGGGGAGTGAAGCTAAGAACGGAGCCGGATTGCCCTCCCGGGGTTCTGTCGGCCGGTTCTACCCGCTGACAGGCACTCGCTGTCGACTCTGCTGTGATCGCTCCCGGACTCTAAAGTGAACGAGACCAGTGCCAAAATGTTGGTGACTGACCCAGGATGAAGCCTGAAGTTTTTTGGCACCATAAATTATCGACGCTGGCCGAGACAGACACTGGACCGGCACTGCTCTGCTCTGCCTTGGACTGAGTTCAGGTTGTTGCAGCAGGTTGGCGACTTCACCACGATCGTTCCCTTGATCCAATCGAGACGGGATCAGGACGGTTGCGAGCGTGGTCAAATCCTCTTCGATCAGAAACCAAAATGGGAACCAGACGAGGTTGGAGCAGAAAGGTGGAACCCAAAGAGTGAGAGGGGGTCTGATCAGTCCCTGACAGGATTGACCTGCGCACCTGGGGAAAATAATTTGGAATGGGGAGCTCCGAACTCCAAACGAGGTCCCGCTTACTGTGTTGGACAGAGGACTGGTGGATCTTTGCCCCAGTCAAGTGGCGCACCAAGTGGAGCACCGGTGTGGTCGCAGTAGCTTTTGAATGGCAGCTCTGGTTTCTGGCCGGACTGGTTCTGTGCAGTCGGTGAAGAATGGCTCTCCCGGACAGCTCCGAACTCGAATTGGGGCGGGATCACCTCGCCTGAGAGGACGACTGGAAGAGATTTCCGGAAATGTAGGATACGCTTCCATAAGATGTGCGGTGAAGACGTGGTTGACTCTGCAACTCGACCCTTGACTGTTGCCTGCGGACTGAGATGAATAGGGTGATGATAGGTGATGGGAGACGGAGTAGATGGGGTGGGAAATGGGGTGGATGGGTGTGGGGGTGACACCTGACTATGTGGGGGTCTTTTAGGGGGTTATACAAGGTGTGGGAGGGGCAGAAAGGGGGCTGGGAGGTGGTCTAGCAAGTGGAGGAAGGGGGAGCTGCGAATTTGGGTTGGGAAGGAGAGAGGGGGGAGAGAACTCTCCTTTGGTTTGAATGTGGGGTTAATGGGGGCCTAGGGAATGGGAAGGGTTGCCTTGGGGAGGGGAAGGGGTGCTTGGGAGAAGAGATTCTCCCTTGGGAAAATGAAAGGTTGTATGGGGAATGGGAAAGGTTGCTTGGGAGGAGGGAGAGGTGCCTAGGAGATGGGGATTCCACCTAGGGGTTGGAGGGGAATTAAATGGGAGGTATGGGGAAGGGGGAGGGGTCTTAATGAGAGGTGAATGGGGAGGAGAGAGAGTGAATTTTGAAATTGGGGGTGGGGAGGAGAGAGAATGGGGTTCGCCCCCCTTTAGAGAGAGAGAGAGAGAAATAGAGAGAGAAGGAGGCACAATTCTTGTGGATAATTTTCACTCAATAATTCATTAGTTCTCCATGGAGGGATTGGGGTCCTATTTATAGGAAACCCTCAATTTACAAAAAGTCCTCACCTTTTGGACTATTGACAAATGACCAAGGGGGGAAGGGGGTGCCCATGGGCCAAGCCCATTGAAGTGGGCCCATTAACCCACTAGGCCACCTAATGATACTTAGACTTAGATAGATGACTCACTAACGTAGGTACTTGACTCAATAAAAGGAAAATTACATGGTTAAGACTCAAAGAAAGATATGAAAATTACATAGCTAGACTCAGAAAATTAAGATGAATACAATGGCGAGCATCGAGACCCTTGGAGAAATGGGAAGTGGTAAGTGATGTCCCCATCAGATTTGCTTTTGTTCTCAGGTGCGCTTCGGGAAAGGAAATATTGGATAGAATAACTGCTACAAATGGGGAGCAAGAGGATCAATGCTTGATGGCCAACCGGGGTGATTACAATTCTGATCAACAAGAGGAAACTTCATCTCAGGTGAATTCTGACACTGGTAATTTCAGTATTGAAGAATTGATTATGGTGAATGAGCATTTGATTGAGAAATATGATAAAGTAAAATCTGAGAAGAAGAAATTAAGAAAAGAAATGTTGTATGAGGTCAGAAGTCTGAAAGTTGAAAATGAAAATCTAAAAGATCAGAACAAGAAACTGATGAGAGATTTAGAGTGTGTCAGCTCTAAATTGGAAGAATTGAAATCTGAAAATGAAAAACTCAAAAATTAGTCCAAAGAATTTGAACACAAATCAATGAATCTGGAAAAAGAAAATATACTGAATTCTGAGAAATTGGAGGCTGAAAAAGCAACGAATCTAGAGCTTCAAAAAAATCTCAACAAACCTCAATCTGAGAAACAATAGGAAATGTTTTATGAATGTCAGTTCTCCTTAGACGATTGGATGCCTGATAATGAACTCCTAGAGCAAAACAGTAAGCTGAAAGAGGAAATCAACAAGCAGAAACACCTAAACTTAGCAATGTCTGAGAGGCTAATCACTTTAGAAAAAGGGAAGAGTGTAAACCTGGTGAGCTCTAGTGAGTTGTTGAATGTTGAATAAGAAATTACAAACATAAAGACCATCAATCAGATGTTAAACGAAAAGGTTGTGTGCTATGAAGATAGAATTGCTAACTATGAGCTTCATGTTTCCAATCTGCAATCTGAAATTTCAAGTTTGACTGAATCTTTGGCTAAATTTGTGAGTGGAAAAGAAAATTTGGATAAGCTCATTGGTAGCAAAATTAATTTTCAGCACGAGGGTCTGGGCTTTAATCCAGCTAATAAAAAGGGGTTTGACAGTAAGCTTCACACTTCATTTGTGCATAGTTCCGAGTCAACCAGCACATCTAGTGTACCTATGTTCCGATTCAGTGCTCAGAAAAACCAAAAATCCACTGTCAGTCCCAAAACTGAAGAACGAAGTCAAAAACTGAAAAGAATGAAAATTCACAGAAAAATGACAAAGATGCTCCTGTTGGTACAAAGATTACTGCACGCAAGTCACATGATCTCTCACACACTCATACTAAAAAGGGGTCATGTTATTATTGTGGGAAATTTGGTCATGAGATGGCTGAGTGTTTTGTGATGAAGAAGGATGATCTGAAATTTAACAGAAGTCATGCTAGGAATTCTCAGGTTAAGAAATCTTCTTTAGTTCAGAATAAAAAGAAAAGAAACAATTTGAATGCTGAAAAATTTCAAGCAAATCCATCTGCTGTTAAAAAGAATGTCAAATGTTTTTACTGTCACAGACTAGGATGCATGAATGCAACTTAATGAGAACTGATGACCTAAATGCTGTTAAACAAAAAACTCATGCTAGAAATTATGCTTCTAGGAAAAAGAATTTGAATTGCCTTCGCTGTGGGAAGTTTGGACACACTGCTGCTCAGTGCTGGAATGCACAAGGTTTAAATGGCAACTGTAAATCAGGCCATTATGTTGCTGAGAGAAATAAAGTTGTTTTTAAAGAAAAGATTCTTGCATGTTTTGAATGTGGAAAACCTGGCCACCGAGCTTCTGAATGCTGGTGGGTAGGTAATGGTAAATCAAAATTTCATGCAAGCAACAGAAATTCTTTTGCCAACTTACATAGATTCCATGATTATAAGAATGTCCACAAAATGAATTCAAGGGCTGTTACATCATGTAGATATTGTGGGAAGTTTGGTCACTCTATGAATAATTGCTACCTGATGGATTATAATGATAATGTTGCTAAAAGATCATCAAGAACACATGTCAGAGTTAACTCGGGACCCAAGGCTGTTTGGGTCCCTACAGGATCAAGTTGATTAACATGCTACAGGTGTGCCTTGGTATGAAAAAGAGGGGTAAATAAACCAGGGCACTCAACAGGAAGACCCCAGGATCCTGCTCTTCAGGTTTATTCTGACCATCCAGTTTAAATTCCATTATATGAAATTGTGAACTTGAAATGACTGCATATCATGTTGATCTGTTGGTGCTAAACTGAAGTTTTCTGAAATATGAATTGCACAATCATGCTTATGGTAATTCTCTTCTGTCTAATTTGCATGAATCATATCTGAATGTAAAATTTGATATCATGTGATGTGCTTTCAATACATTTCATGCATATAGTCAGGGGGAGTCCAACTGTTTTTGATCAATCATATTACTGCTTATGTTTTGTCCTTCACATGATGCATCTAGACAGGGGGAGCATTTAAATTGGGGTTTAGTTTGTCACACTCTGAACACCTCTTGTCTAGGAATTGAATAACTCTAATCTGATTTCATACTCTCTCTCTTGATAATAGATTCTACCTTCTATTCATTAAGATTTTCGAAGAAGAGCTTCTCTCAACTATCTTCATGGCACTCCTGTCAGCTGATCTGTCTGTATTCCAGACTCAGCTATTGATTCTGTCTGCTATGAGTTCAATTGCTAGCTTGTTCCTATCATTCACATTTCTTCATATCTTGTCAAGACCGGTCCAAGCTAATCTGACTGGATTTTAGTCTTTAATGCTGGCTTCTGAATTGCACTGTTCTCTCAATAAAAATGTTTTGTTGATTCATCTGAATGAGGGAAGATTTTTGCTTGTGTACCCTATTCATAAATCAGAACTATTCTGAAAAGAAGAATCTTCTATTATATTGGCTTAAGAATGTTTTGATAAATCAAATTGATTTAAGTCTAATGTATTTTCTAAGTCTAGATTTAGAAATCTTGAACATGTCTGAACCATCATGTTTAATAAATCTTAACCAATTGTCTCATGAACTTCATGCAAAACCTTCTGAAATTTGAAATTTTAAAAGACATGGCTATCTTTGGTTAAGATACATGTAGAAAGTATTGTTCTTAAACATTTCAGTGTACTGAGCATTGTTTGAAAAATCTAAAAATATGAGAAAGAAAAGAATGCAAGAGCAATGACTTTGGTCACAGAGAAACTGGGTTCTCTATCAAAGAAATAGAGCAAGCCCGTGTCATGAAGTGCCATAGTTACCTCTCTTATAAAAATGATTAAAAATCTGGCAGAGCAATGGCATAGTTGTGTTGAGTAACTGGGGATTCTGGCCTCTGATCAAGGTGTCTCCTCATGTAAAAAGACACTATAAATTGCTAACTTTGTTCTCTTTGAGTGGTAATATGCTTGTCACACTGAGTAACTGGGTCACTTCACCTAAGACGTGTTGTGCCCCACGTAAAAAGGTGTTGACTGAACCAAACTTGCTCAGGAAAAATAAGTGATGCTCAATAGAAAATTCTGAAAAACTAAAGACAAGTTCAGACACATTTATCTCTGTTTAATCTCAATTTTATCTTGTGTAACTTCCATAGGAGTCATTGAATTTAAATGAGTAAGATGAAAGGAGGTTAAACATGAATATCAGATGAGTTTTTAGTTCATTTCTATTAAAAGGTGTTTCAGATATGAGTATTGAATTTTCTTGATAAACTTTGAATACATCACTCTTAAATCATGAAAGTAAGTTTCAACTCATTCATAATCTATTATAATTGAAGAGTCTGAAATTCGGTTATCAAGATTTATGAATTTGGTGTGCTAACGAAAATCTTGCTTCCTCATTTATTCATTATGCTTACAGATTGTGGTAATCCTTGAGTGCCCATGTGTTTTTTCTGATAGATTCTTATCACCTCTTCCACTCCAACTCCTCTGCTTTGTCAGACAGGGAAATTGTCACATCAGCATGTTTCTGGCTTTAAGGGGGAGATTAACCTGCTTGTCACTTCTTGGCTATCCTTCACCATACCCTATTCTTATTTCTTCTCACCTCAGTTTCTCAGGGGGAGTAGGGTCACATGTTGTGCATGATCTTATCTGGATGGTATAGGAGAGCATACATCTGCAACATAGACTTGATTTATGCTTCATTGTTTAACTGCCTCTGTGTCTTTCATGTCTAAATGACTGAGTCAAAGGGGGAGTATTTGATTTATTCATGTCATGTATGTTTGTATTTCTCATCTCAAACTATTTTCTTTTTGATGAAGTCAAAGGGGGAGAATAGTTTGACATGAGTCAATGTGACTCATAGTGTTGCCATTATCAAAAAGGGGGAGATTGTTGTGCCCCTGTGATTTTGATGATAGCAAACACTATGAGTCAGCATTGCATATCATGAACATCATTGTCCGAATGATAGTTCTGCTTTGGGCATATGAATGTGTTATCTTGCATTAGTGTAGACAAACAGTTCATACAGCATTGCATTCTGTCAAATATCAAGTCTATACATTGCATATGTTTGTGCATCAGTGCATTAACAGAGTCTATACATCGCCAGGTTGCTTGCACGTAGAGTCTATACATTCCTTAGAGCTCAGCTCGTGGCTTAGTCTGTTCATCCATGTTCATTTTGCATGTGTGCATCCCTCACCAAAGTCTGCACACTCTACGGTTGGTTTATGCATATTCAATGTCTGCACGCTATAAAGTCTGTATAGAGTTTTTGCCTAGATTGCATCAGACAAGTCTGTACATTCTTCAGCAGCAAGTCTGTACATCGTCTTGGTGTAGGCGTGGCAAAGTCTGTACATTGCATCGCATGCTCACACACTCGCAAGTCTATACATTGGCTGCTGCATGCTCACATAGTCCATGCGTTCATTCATTGATCAAGTCCATACAGCCAAAGCCAATGCATTTCACGTCTGACTTAGTGTCTCATGCTATCAAGTCTATACATCGCATGCATTACACACAGCAAGTCTGTACATCCATCGTCTCACTCAGCGTCTCACTCAAAGTCTATACATTGCAGCCTGTTCGTGTTCAAGCTTTCAAAGTCTATACATTGTCTGCCCTGCACACACACGAAGTCTGTACAGCCTTTGTGTTGCATGAACACAAGTCTATACATTGTCTCATGCATATATAAGTCTGTACAATTTCTGTGGCTTGTTCATGCAAGTGCTGTGTTGTCAGTGGGTCAGTTAAGCAAGTCTATACAGAGTTGTTCCATGCGTTAGTTTAAGCAACTCTATACATTCATCGCATTGGTTCTTAAGTGCTAGGTTGCAAGTCTATACATGCTGTAGTTCAGCATCTTTACATACACAACATGCACACAGACAAAGTCTGTACAATCCATTTCTGCATCAAGTCTATACATGCTTGGTTCAAATCTTGAACTAACTTGATGCATCCATTTTTCTCTTCGTTCAGGTTGATTCAAGCTGATGAGTGGCACGTGATCCGAGGTTGGCACCTGGCACGAGATCTGAGGTTATCTCTAGACAAAGAGGGCACAAGCCCTGCACACGCCCTAGCTGCTACTGCTATAAATACGAAGCTTCTTCCTCAGAAGAAGACTGATCAAGCAAGAGAGATCGAGAGAGTAGCAGAAGAAAGAAAAGAAGAAGAAGAGAAAAGTAGAGAGGCAGAGTGTGAAAGCTTAAGAAGAAAACCAGAAGAGAGAGCTTGCAGGAAGAGAGAGGCAGAGAGTCGAAGAGGAAGAGAAGAAGAAGACTTCGTTCTTCTGGCATTTGGATCAAATCCATGCCAGATTACTCCTTGGCGAGCTACATCTTGTGGAATTCATCTCCAACTTTCTGATTGCTGTATTTTCTTTTCTTGTTTTAGTTTACACTTCCATTTTTTTTCTTCTGATACTCTTTAGTGAGGTCGGGGTTCCTCCTATTGATTCAGGAGAGGGAGACTTGGAGTCTCTGGTTGCTAGTGACTGGTGTCGCTAGCGGTTTCCCTCTGGGTTTCAGAGGAAGAGAGACTTGGGTCTCTGGGTTCCCCTCCGGTTTGGAGGAAGGGAGGATTGGTCCTCCGGTTGCAAGTGGCTGGGTGTCACTTGTGGGTTCCCTCTGGTCTGGAGGAAGAGAGACTTCGGTCTCTGGTTGCTAGTGACTGTGTGTCACTAGTGGTTTCCCTCCGGTCTGGAGGAAGAGGGGAGGTTGTTCCCCTGGTCAAGCTGTTAGGCAGCACCTGTTTACAGACTGAGTTTGCGGTTCTAGCTGTTGCTAGTGGAAGCCTCACTCCGGTTTGGAGTGAGTGGTGGACGTAGGTCTGTGGACCGAGCCACCTCAAAAATCTCCTGTGTAGTGGGTTGATTGCTTTCCTTTGCTTCCGCTAGATGAATGCATAGGCACGCTCCAAGTGCTTGCTTACAGGTTCAATAGAAGATTTGATTAGCTTTTCAGTTTGCTTAAATTTGTGAGATGAGCGAAATTTTAAGAGAGCGAATTTTAATTTGGGCAATTTCAAAGAGGGTTACATTCACCCCCCCTCTGTATCCGGGCCTTGCACTCTATCACATTGAATTGGGCCCATTAACTAATCCAATCAACCCTATGACAGATAACTTAGGTAGATGACTCATTAACCTAGGTACTAGACTAAAATAAAAAGAAAATTACAATGATATGACTCAAATAAAATAAGATAATTACATGCCAAGACTCAAAAAATGTGACGGACACAATGGAGTACTGCCAGTGAGCAATCGGAGCTGTGGAAAAATGTGAAGGGCGAGAGATGCCCCCATCATACCCCCGGGGTGCGAAGAACTCGACTCCGTCGAGTATGGGTCCACCGGGGAAGTGGTCCTCCAAAGCAGCTCCGGGCAAGCCACGACCTCCAAACTCAACCCTGCTTCCGTAACCAGGGGACGGTCCTTCATCCTCTTAAGGTGGCTCGGGCACACCCTTTTGCTGGTGATGGAACCATGCTTGCCTAGTATTGCCTCCGTGTGCACACGTCAGGCTCTCAAGCTGATATGTAGTGGCTCTCCAAGTGTGTCTCTCACAAGGGTAGGGGTAGGCCCAAAACTCTCACTAGGATCCACCGTGGTGCCCATATAGGGTGCCGGACCCGCCACGTGGGAAATTCGGTGAATCCTAAAACCCATTAGAAATCCCAACCCATGAGCCGGGTTGCCAAGGCCACTCGGAACTAGGCAAGTTCCAAGTCCCCGTGCCCTCAAGTTGGAGGTGACCCTAGGGTAGAACCACTCCAAAGTCACCATCGCCAAGTTGCCAACTTGGAATTCAAAGTGGCGTTCGCAAGGTTTTGCCCGTTTCTTGTGATTCTCACCGCTCGTTGTTTGTTGCTTGCTTAAATGCTCATGCCAAGTACTACGATGCGGTGTGAGTGGGAGATGCATGATATGCAAAGGGGGGCTAGGGCAACCATATTTAGACCAATCATGCAGAGATGCCATGGAGACTTTGAAGGGTGTGGGAGGGCCGGGGCATCCATAGGTGTCCCTCTCATGCGTGGGTGTGATGAGTGCCGGAGGACTCGGACATCCATGAATGCTCCTAACATGCTTAAGACTCATGATGAATGAAGGTGGACCATTACATCCAAATATGGACCACTCATATTTTCTATTTGACATGTGGGTGATATGAATGAATGTACCCGACTTATGAATCATGCCAAGTGGTTCGAGGTGCCAAGACATATGTTTTCCTAACCCAAAAATGACTTTGATGTGTTGGGATTTGGTTTGGCATTGGAGTTTCCATTCAAAAGGGTCGAAGGGGTCAAGGAAGGTGGACATCATGGGGAGAGGCACCTCCTTGTTCCTTAGGTGTAGATCTTCCTTGGTCATATCTACTACCCTTGTGTCGCCCGGGACTTTGGAGAGGTGGGCTTGGCCCAACATGGTGGGTGAGGGTAGGAAGGAGTGGGTGATAAGTGATGTGGGCGGATCACATGGGTTCCCGGGTTCCCATTGGGAGGGGTTAAAAGGATCAACATAAGTGTACCTGGCAGAAAGGAGCTCTAAGTTCTTCTCAACATCCTCAAGGTCCTCACAATATGGTGGTGGATCATCCTCCTCTAATGAAATGATTAGGCCGAAGTTCTTAGTGGGTGGGTTGGCCATGAGAGGATGACTTGGCTTTCTGTCCGATATGAGGGACTCCAATTTGAGGATAAGGTCGGGCTCATCGGGTGTGGGGAGGAATAGAAGGAGATCACTAGTGTAGTAACCAACAGTGCAAATCGAGGTGATAGATCCGACACATAGGTGTAAGAGATCAAGGCTCCTAGGTTGGTTGGCCACTATGGTCAACATGACGGTCAACTTCATTTGCCATGCTAAGCCCTTGAGAAGATCCCCTAATGTGTCCACTTGGTAAGATGATTGGATGGTGGTGTGATAGGAGAGGGGCACTATAGGGAGATTTTGCTCCATAGGAGGGAAAACATGGGCCATAATCTTTCTAATTGGGCTCTCCTTTAGCAAACTATCAAAGGGTTCTCCTAAGATGAGCTCGGCCCCAACTAGAGAGGGCAGTGTAAGGTGAAGACCACCGTGCGAGATTTCTTCTTCTACTTGGACATGGGTGGTCTCCATGGGGGGGATAGGGTCCGGAGTGTTCACCACTATGGGGTCGGGTATGGGTTTCATTACCAAGGAGGTGAGAGGGTCTTTTGAGGGTAGGGTGATGAGGGTTGGTGCATGGCGCACCCGGGGTGGAGGGTAAAGGGAAACTTTGTTTGGGATTGGTAGGGGAAGTAGTGGAGGCCTAGGTTGGAGTAGGATTGGAGTTGGAAGTGGAAGATGGGTTGGGTGGGCCTCGGTGGAGGTATCCTTTATGGGGGAAGGTGGAGGGGCGGAGGTCAATTGGGTGTGGGTGTGAATTGGATAAGGGAGAGTGGGTTTGAGGGTGGTGGCCGTCATGGGCCTAGGTGGAGGGGTGGACACGAGGTCCACTTGGGTTTGAATGGTGAAGGTTGGGTGAGTGACTTTGGACGGGGGAGTGGTGGTTATGATGGGGGAAGCCGGGTAGGTTAAGGGTATCTTGCCCTTGGGATCGGCCGGTTGTGGAGGGGTGGGAGTGGGGGCCAATTTGGTTTGAATGGTGGTGGTTGGGTAGCAAAGTGTAGAGGTGTTGATTGGGGTTGGAGGTGGTGGGAGTTGTGGGGGTTGGGAGATGTAGAGGGCCTTTATGGCGGCTTTGAACTGGCCGGGAGAGAAGGGAGGAGTGGTAGTACTCCTCGGACTATGGCTCTCCAAGTAGGGAGGGGGACGTTGGGGAGCGTAGATCTTCCTAAGTTTTATCTTCATCTCCTTCCATGAGTGAATGAGCTCTTGCCTCCTAACCCTTCTTAATCCCTCTATGTGCTCCCACTTTCTCTTAGCTTGACCTCGAAGTTGTCCCTTGGCAATGCAGACTCTCGCGGGTCCATATGCCATAATCCTTTCAAAGTGCATTTCCATGGTAGCCTCCCACGTTAGATAGGCACTAGGGCTCGATACGTCCAAGCGAAGGTCCTCATCTAGAATGATGGCCAAGAGGGGTGGACCGCTAGGACCCTTGTGGAGGGCCGAATTGTATGGAATTTACCATAGAGGAATAGCCATGATGATGCACCGGAGACTCTAAATGCATATGCACCCTAGGACCAACTTGATAGAGACAAGTTATGAACTTGCTCTGATACTAATTGATGTGACACAACCTAAGGCCTATAGTGCAAACAATGCAACGGACACGGCAATGTCACACAAGCGGACTCACTCGCATTTGGCACACTCGGGTCCGTAGGTGGACCGGCGATGGGGTGAGAGTCCGAGGATGGACCCGGAGGTTTCCAAGGGTATGGATGGCTTGGGGAGGACCCCTAAGGGCCTGAGGTTGCCCAAATTCACCGGCGGTCAGCACGCCGAGGGCGTGGGTAAATTGGTCTCGCTCACAACTCACCCGCGGTGGACACTCACATAGTAGCAATTTGAGATCAGGCACTCAAATCGCTGGCCGACGTGCCACTAGAAACGATACTAAGACAAGCAAAAGTAAAACCAGCAGAGGAAGTGTCCAGGGACTCACCTGATTGGTGTGAACACACTGATCCCGGTCGGAGACGAGGGCGAGTGAGGAAGCATGGGCTTACCCGCACGCCGCGCTGGAGAAGCTTCAACCTGAAATTTTAGTTTACATGTACTAAGCCCCTTGCAAGGGGGTTGGAATAGGGGTGGGGATTAGTTTTTAGAACCAAAATGTACCTCCACACAGGGAGGGGCGATCAGCCGGCCAGGCGGGTGTTGGCACCCAAAATATGATTGTCTGCGACCAAGCCACAAAGACGAAGGACCCGGCCCGCTGAAGCACGGAAGCCGATAAATATCAACATATCAAAGATTTCTCAAGCTGCCAGAGCCTCGAGTCATCCCATAGGGACACGGAGACATCACCTCAGGAAAGCCGAGACAAACTCACAACCAACCGGCAGTGCGACCAAGCCTGCCCAATGAACCGGCATCGACTCTGTCATGCCGCACACACTACACCCACTGTCCGACCAAGGTCGACGGTCAACCCGGTGGCTACCAACCTCATGAAAGGCTCTCCTGAAGATAAAGGAGTCCCCCCTGGCTCTCCGAGACGGAGGACCGAAAGCTCTGTCGGCAGAAGACCCCGATCACCCGGCACGGGTGCGGCTTCCTGCCAAGATGGGCCCGTCAGTGGCCGAATGATCGCCCAGCTCTGGCGGAACTATCCCTGGTGTTATCTCGCCTTCCAAGGTGCTTCGGGCACGGGCCAGGCCGAGCCAGTGGCACGAATTATAGAGCCGAAGGCAGTGTCAGCGGCAGGCCCGTATGATCAACCCAAAGCTATCTGGAACCTCGAGAATGGCCGTACGCCAACCCGGGAGCTTCGACAAGATATCTCGTCGAGGTTTCAGTGAGCATCGGTGAGATAATGCTCACGGTGACTCCCGGAATCATCCCCGGACTCATCGACTGGCTCGAAGGTCGTAAAGAGCACTAGCCCGACGCGCCCTTATCCCGGCGCGCCCCCTACCTTCCGCCCTCATCCCGGCGCGCAAGCTACCCTATCTGATGGCGCCTTAAACCGGCGCGATAAGTTGATGAAGCTTCCTCCCGGCATGCCAAAGCCCACGCTGGATGAAGAGCCTCCAACCTGTTATATATATGGGTGAGGTTCGATTGAAGAGAGAGGGGAGAGACAGATCGAGACCTGAGAAGAAAAAAGGGAGGGAGGACACAGAGGAGAAAAGAAAGAAAAGAGAAGAGCGGAGGGAGAGAAAAGCTTCTGGAGAGGTTTTTTTTTACTGAAGCAGAGAGATAGTAGGGTTCCTTCGGAGGAGCTTCCGCCGGTCGTCTTCTTCCTCTACAATACCCTGTTCCCGGAAGAGGTGGGCGCCGGTGCCTGTTCTTTTCCTGCTTTCTGTAGACTGCTCCTTCTGAAGTTCCCACCCATCCAATGTAAGCGAGGGGGGGAGGAGCGACAATGATATGAGTCGATTCTCCTCCCCCTCTATGCGATTTTCTATTTTCTCTTCCTTCCTTTCTCTGTTTTCGTGGTGCTCTGTATGTCTTCTGCCTCTGTGATCGGCGAGCAGCGACCGAGCAATGGGGCTGGCGCCATGTCCTCACCATGTAAACACTGAATCATTCCCATTTCTGGGACGTTAATACATATATGTTGAATGCTTGGGTTATCAGGTTGAATGAATGATCCTCAGCCTCCCCCCTTTCTATCTACGGCAACGCCTGTGTCTGGGTTCTTCTCGGCATAGCTGTAATTCCGATTTCCCCGAGGTTTGCATCGTGCCCCGAATCATCGTGGGCTATAGAAACACCCCTCCCCGAGGGCTTTTCTTTCGCTCATTTTTTTTAATGTTTGATTCAAGGGTTTTCGCATCTCCTTCTCTCCTCGGATGGAGCCGTGCTTCTGCGCGTGTGTCTCTCCGCCATGTACAGGGTCCATCCCCTGGATGTTGCTTTCCAACTATTCGAGCATATGCCCCTGCAGCGGGCCCGCCTCACTTATGTATTTACCACCCCTAGTCATCGTGATCATCTACACTGTTCCGAGGGTTTCTCGCCGTTTCGATCACCCGGGGAGGGGGACATTCCCCTGCTGCTTCCTAAAGTTGCTGGGCGACCGGGGGGGGGGGGGGGGGGCTCTACCTCTCGATGGTAGGCGCTTCCTCGAAGCCATTGCAGACAATGATAGGGGTCCTGGTTCAATGAACTCAGCCCCAACAAATTAAGACCCGATCGAGACCGGGGGGATGTGTGCTCCTTGTAGGCTTGCCCTCGGAGTCCCATTCTCCCAATGGTCAGTTCCTCCATGGGATGAATCACAGACTATGGGTCCTCCACCCCTCGCAGGCTAGCCCTCGGGGTATGGCTCCCATCATCAATGACCTCGTCCCTCTGTCTCTTGCCCTATGGAATCTTGGTGCCCCTAGCAGGCTAGTCCTCGGGGTATCCTATCCAATGGGGTTTGCTGGCTGCCTTCGTGCATACCGGCGGTTTAGGGGCGTGCTCCATGAGTGAGTACGACCCCGTTTCTCCGCTGCAACTCTTCGTGTTCAGGGGAGATGCTGCCAAAATTTTTGGATAAACTTATAATGAATGAACAATGATGATTTGCCCGTTTTGAACTTAATCAACCCGGTGCTCGAGTATGAACCTCGCACTGACTTGTCACACCATCCCTCAGGGTTCTGGACTTCAATTTAACAAACAATTGGCCTCAAATGGCTTCAAAACCCTCAACATAAACTTAACAAACTCAAATGATTCAAAATTCATCAAAAATAAGCTAAAACGACGTGGCCTTAACCCGGCGCGCCCTAATACGGCGTGGTACCCCCCCCCCCCCCCGCGCCGGATTAACCCTACACTCAAAAAAACAAAAAACTTCCTTGCGCCTTTCTGGCGCACCATGAACCGGCGCGCCCCAATCCTTTGCGCGCCATCTTAACCAGCTATATGGTCGCGCCGTATTAACCGTTTATACCTACGCTTTATCACGCCGTATAAGCTATCCCTCACGTGTCCGCGCCGGTTTTGAACCCCTCTTGTTGTTTTAATCATTCACTCGCCCCCGGAGCGATTCTCGTCTCTCACGGTCAGTGTTAATAAACCACAATTGGTAATAAATTGAGTAAAGGAAGGGCCGAGCGAGTCCAAGCTATACTTTTATCATATCTTTATCACCATGTCCATTAGCATTGTGCTTTCGCTATCACACTTGTGTTGCCTTCCCTCTTCTCGATGGGGAGTAATAAACGTGGTTGATCATCATTTGCTTCCATGATTCTATTATCATGCTTAATATAGTCATGAACGTCATGTGTGCATCACAAATTCATCACTCATGTGACTGGCACGCCCACGTCGTTAATTGATCATTTGACTACCAGTTAGTCAGTTGGTCGATCGACCCGTGAAAGAAAGAAAAGGTCGCAAACAAGTCTGGCACGCCCGGTGGGACCAGTGTCACCTTTCATCTCTTTGCCGGGATATTCGGGCATCGAAGCCCTCTCAAAGGCTACTGATTATTGCTTCGTTTGTCTTTGCAGGCAGATCAATGACGATCAACGGGATAGCTGGCGTTGACTTTGATCTTTCGATTGTCGCTGGACACGCGCAAGGGTACCTGGCGGTACCCATGGAATTCGGCAGCTTCCCTGCCGCTGTGGGCTTCCCCAACTTTTTGGGGTTAGACTTTGTAGATATGCTGGAGGTCGAAGCCCCAGAACCTGTCAAGGAAGCTGTGGAAAAAATGGAGCCTCTGGAGGTTCCCTACTGCAAAGACTTGTCCAAAAGTCCGGCCCCGGCCGCTAGCTGTCTGGTGCACCACGTCATACGTGGGACCCACCCCAATGTCATCAACAAACACCCTGGAGGACGCCAGCGTCGCCAGGCCCGCAAGAATGCCGCTGTAATCACCGGAACTCTGTCTCAGTCCGGGAAATCTATGCTAGTCGGGGGTATGCGCGTCTTCCTCGACGGACGCACTGCACGGGTGACCCCGGACCGAGTCATCCCCAACATTCCTGTCCACAATGCCTACCAGGCCTTCGCCGGAAGGAGGGCAGAAATAGAAGAAGCCGGTCACTGTAGCCAAGGAAGCCCGGCACCCAGGCCGAGGGAGTTTAAACAGGTGTGGGTTCCCAAGCGAACCCGACCTGCCCACCAGCTAACACCCATCTGCCGTCGTCTTGTGAACAATGAGGCAGAAGTGAGAAGAGAAAGGGGCTTGCCCCTGAAGAAGGAAGAAGAGGTGGTTGCGGATCCTCCGCGCCACAGAAGTTTCTGGGTTGCGGCCCGTCAAGCCAACGTCCCTGCTGCGGGACAAAGATTCCAACAGCCGACCGACAGAGCTCGGCTGGCCTATATCCCTCCTGCTGGAGGTCGATAATCGCCCCCCGTCCTACATCAACAGCGGGGTCGAGAAGAGATGACCTGCTTGGTCAGAAATTATTTTCGAGGCTTAGGCAACCCCTCACTCGCACAGCAGCGACTGATGCAGACAGTCGCCACTAAGGAAGATTAATGCCCGTCGGTGGCAGATGAAGGAGATATGGGAGATAGAATGATGGTGTCGTCAGTCGACGACAACGGATATAATGACGGCTTCGAGATCGAAGCCGATGAAGTTTTCCCCGAGTGGGAAGAAAGGAGAAGGATCTCTGTGTTTGAAAGACTGACCTTCCCGCAGCATGCTAGAAGGAGGGTCTATCAACAAAAGGGAAGGATGCAGGTTTTCACCTGCAACAAGGCTGGTATATCTAACCAATATGGGGAGCTTCCTGAAGACCCCCAAGAATTGGCTTAATTGGCCGCACGGCCGGGGTCGACTACCCGCAGAACAGAAGCAGCAAGAGAGCTTCTGATGATGGTTAAAGGGAAACAGTCCCAGGTCTATTCCCACTAGGATGACAAGGCCCCCGTCTTGACCGCTAATGTGGTGACAGCGGAAGAAGAAGACGACGTCCTCCTCGACATCCTGCTTGAGGGTACGTCCGGGGAGACAATAGAGGGTATCCCCACCACCATAGACCCATCAGTTCTGATGCTACTACAAAAATATCAACAAGAGATAGACTCTCTGAAGAAGCAGCTGATGGAAAAAATTGAACACTCATCGGCCTCTAAACCACCTGAAGTCCAGGGTGAGTCATCCCGGGGAGTGGCTCGTCGCGACGACCCTCCACCGCTCTATACACTGCCCCAGTCGTCAGAGCCAAGCATGGCGATAGCACAACAATGGCCGCCACAGCCTCAGCCGCTGCTACCTCCGGTGCTCCCTCAGGTGCACCCGACACCCCTGCTGCTGCGTCCTCCACAGGCGACCACCCTGGTCACCCCATACTTGCAGCCGGCACACTTCTATCCAGAACCGGTTGACCCCATGGTCGTGAACCGGATGATGGTGGAGAGGATGATCAAGCTGAAGCTCGCAGAGAAAAGTGAAGGTGACTATGTCACATTTGATGCCTATCGGGTGCCCTACCCGCAACACCATGCGGCTAAACGACTTCCCCCGGGGGTCAACAAGCCGCCTAAGTTTGGCAAATTCAATGGGAAAACATCCCCTAAAGAGCATATTGCATATTACATGACCGTTATGGGTGATCTGGCCACCGACGAGTCATATTACTGAAGTTCTTCGGGTCCTCGCTGACAGGGCTCGCATTTGAATGATACTCTAGCCTCTCGGCTGGGTCAATCAGTGATTGGTCGGATATGCAGAGAAAGTTCAGAGAAAGATTCCATGTCACAGAGAGGGAGGTCACAGTGGCCAGACTCTACTCAACAAAACAAAGGGCAGATGAGACAGCCCTTGATTACATCAAGAGGTGGAGGAACCTCGGAATGAGATGCAAGCGGCCCCCGCATCAGGAGGACGCGGTACAAATATGCAAACAAAACCTCAGGAGGGAGGTCCTGGAGAAGATGATTGGAATGAAAATACGGTCGTTCGACCGGCTGAATAATGTGGTGGCCGAAGTGGAGGCTTTCCTAGCCAGGCCTGTCCCGGCGTCAGCTGCCAGCACAGCCCAGAAAGGCAAGGCTGCGGAACGGCGCCCCACACCTAAAGAAGCGAATGCGCTTGATATCAAGGCGTTCGAACAGCAGGAGGAGAAAGGTAAGAAGGCGGCTCCCCCACAGCCTGCAAAAGCTCCGGATGACAAAGAAGGTCCTTCGCTGAGGGACAAGATGAAGAAAGTCTACTCCTTTCCAAAGGACAAGACCCGAGTCATGTTCGACTGGGTAACAGAATACGACATGGTCACCCTGCCTGAGCCAAGAAGACCGGAGGACCTGAAAAGAAAAGACAGTCCAAGATTCTACCCTTACCACCAGATGTTGGGACATCCAATCGAAGAATGTTATGTTTTCAAAGACATCATCGAAGGAATGGTAAAGAAGAATGAAATAGAGCTGGGAGAGTACAAAGTAGACCCTCCTCAGCCACATGAAGCTCCTCCCAGGAGAGCAGCAGTCAACATGGTCTCCCTCTACCAGGCATTACCTGAGGAGATCTCTGAAGCAAGCACACGGAGCACCTACGAAATCCATTTCCTAGAGCCCGTGAAAGAACAGCAGGGGTGGCAGCAGATCCCTGTAAAGCACAAGAAGAAGAGGGCACCTCGCCCGAAAGAGGGGGCACATATCTGTGGCGTTACACCCTGGCCTGCTCCGCCAGTGGTAGCACCCGTATGGGTCACTCCACCTATAGCCATCAGAATACATACACCTAACAGGAGGAGACAGACTCCGCTACCAGTAATCAAGGAAACCAATCCTGGGGTCCTTCGACTATAGTACCTGATTGAAGGGCTAGATGAATATGTGCAGCCCGAATTGAAACCTCTGCTGGTACGGGACCACGTCCCATGGAAAGAGCTGGAACAACTCTCACTCAAATAGGTGGAGGAAGCTGAAGCAGCACCCCCTGAAGAGGGCAGCCTGTTCTGGGGGCAGGCACCCGCAGAAACCAAAAAGAAGAGAAAGCAAAAGAAGAAGAAAAGAAAGGCCGCTAGGGCCAATAAAGCACAGGTTGTCTCTTGCAATACCCTATCAGCACTCTTCAACCTACCCGGAGAAGAGGAAGAAGAAGAAATTTGCTTCACACCCCATGCTGGGGGAGGCAAAGCCGAGGCCGCAACTGCTGCACATGCCACTCGGTCGGGCCAAAGATGGGGGCGCCAGCCACCACCCAACCACAACATCATGTTCAGAGGGGAGCAACCCTACAAGACACCTCCGTCGGAGGTTAAGGGAGTTCAAATCCCCCCTCCGTCAGGCCTATACAACAAAAGTGGGGGCAAGGCAGTCCCTTCATTCCTTGAATTTATGAAAATGTCAAAGGGGAAACAGCCCTGTCAAGAGGCTAACCCTACACCCGGGGCCATTCACCCGCAGCCAGCGCAATCTACTGAGGATGCAAATGCAGATGCAGCTTGCCCTATAGCAACTAATAAAGAAGACCCGACAGCCGGTGCCAGCCAAGAGGATGCCGAGTCCGAGGAAGATGAAGCAGGTCCGTCTGGACCCACAAATCAAAACCTCCCTAAGCCCAGATGGGCTGAAGAGATGAAGCTCTCCAATGTCCGGGCTGGGAGCTGAATAATGAAGTTGCTCAAAAAGCTCCCCGCTCTATTTACAATTTGGGAAATTCTCTCTTTGAGTGAAGAAACTCGACAGGCGATCATCACTGCTCTGCAGACGCCTGCTCATTTTGAAGCCTGCATAGCCGAGGCTATACCAGAAGCCAGTATGACCTTCTCTCCGGAAGACATGCTACTACCTACTGCCAGCCACAACACGCCGTTGTATATGAAAGGGCACCTAAATGGAAGGGAGCTAAACAGAATATTGGTTGATCCTGGTGTAGCAGTCAACATCATGCCATACAGAATATACGAGAGGCACCACTTTAATGTGCATCTCGAGAAAGTCGGGGATATGCGTATCGCTAGCTTCAACCAAAAATGTGAAGTATCTATGGGAGTGGCAGAATTTACGCTGACCCTGGCAGATTTCACTACAACAGTACAGTTTCATGTCATTGACTCTCGCACCTCCTACAAGGCGCTGCTCGGCCGCCCATGGCTACATGAGAATATGGTGGTGCCCTCCACGCTCCACCAATGCATCAAATACAGCCTCCAAGGGAAGGAGGAGAGGATATTTGCTGATCTCCACCCGTTCAAGGTATTTGAATGTCACTTGGCAGACGCCAACCTATATACGGGGCCTCCCCGGAAGGTTTCTGAAGCTAAAGCCCCCATAGGGACCTCGAAGAATAGATCGGGTGACGGTTGGTATCCACCACCGCCACGCGGATATGTCAAGCCGAAGGTGGTCTCCCACATCACAGCTTCTGGAGATTTCGGCAGGGTAACACCCCCAGCATTATATCCCAAAGCTAAGGAAGTGCAGGTCAATCAACAGCGCGACCACATCGGAGTCCCGGCCGGCCTCACCAAGCCAATCCTCGGCCTCAACGACCCCACTGTCGAACCTTTCAAAGCTTGGGAGGTGACACAGAAAGATGGGCCCAGCAGCTTGTTCTATATAGCTGAGGAGCATCCCACTCAGGAAGACACAGACTGCAGCCTCCCTGAAGATCTAGCCAACCCGCGGGTTCCTGTCCAAGGTCTGGCGTTCACGACCGATCGGATGGCCAGAATGTTTCAGAAGCAACACCTTCCTCCCGATCAGTCTCAAAAGTGCAAAGAAGCTTTCCAGAAGATGTGGTATCCTGCAAATCTGGATAAGGAAATGAGACGTGTCTCTCAGCATCCAAGGTTGGGCTTCACCCTGGAGGAATATTATTACAGTGGGTGGTACGAGGTGGATATTATCTCCGCCTTCTATCCTACTGAAGATAGCCCTCTGGGGGCAACGTTTGATGAGTATCCGGTGGAAGCCGAATATCTTGAACTGGCTCGGTCCGAGAATCAAGAAGTAGAAACCTCGACCCCTTGCCGATGCTGGGAGCAAGTTCATCCTGAAGAAGCGGCCTTTCAAGCCGAATTTGATACAGCTAGCAGTAGCGAAGCCGAAGACATTCAAGAAGTAGGAGTCTCTCCCTCCACAGGGGTCCTACTAATGACAACCTCAACACCCTTTCTGCCAATCAGGGAAGCCTTGGTCAACTCCAATCAAGGGGAGCCAGCTACCAGGAAAGAAAAAACCACTTCTGCGGAAGATACAACTGTCCCAGAAGGCGAGACTTCCTCAGCTTCTGCTATAAAACCAATATGCCGTCTGAGTCCGACAGTAAACAGCTACCAGCCCATCATGGCTACAACCTCATCTACAAACACTAAAGCTGCTCTCTCGCCCTTAGGAGCTACAACGGTAATGGATTTGCTAATAGAACAATCCACTCAGCCGCTAGCACGAGAAATCAAGAAACCTCGTGAGGCTCTGGCGATATCCGACGAGGGAGTCGAAGTACTCGACCCTCAAGATGGTATTCCAGACTTCGTTGACCTCCAACCGGCACCTCTGGAGATAGAAGACGGAGGCCAGGCCACAGTCGATGAACTAATAGAAGTCAACTTGGGAAATGAGGAGGACCCTAGGCCCACCTTCCTCAGCGCCCAACTGTCCCCAGAAGAACGGGAGTTGTACATCCAGCTACTGCTAGAGTACCGGGATTGCTTCGCCTGGACTTACAAAGAGATGCCAGGACTAAGCCCCGCTGTCTCACAACATGAGCTAACAATCAGCCCTGAGGCCGAGCCAGTGAAGCAACCACCGCGGCGCATGAGGCCAGAGCTCATCACCCAAATTTGTGCTGAAGTCGACAAGCTCATTGACGTGGGATTTGTTGAAGAAAACCAGTACACTACATGGCTGGCGAATATCATCCCCGTGAAGAAGAAGAATGGACAGATCCGGATATGTGTCGACTTCCGAGATCTAAATAAAGCCTGCCCCAAAGATGACTTCCTGGTGCCAATAATCGAGGTCATGATTGATGCTACAACCGACCATGAAGCCCTGTCATTCATGGATGGGTCTTTCGGTTACAATCAGATTTGGATCGCGGAGCCTGACCGAGTCCATACTGCTTTCCGAACTCCTAAAGGCATTTATCATTACAAGAGAATGCCGTTCGGACTGAAAAATGCTGGCGCAACCTATCAGCGCGCAATGACCAAAATCTTTGACGAGTTGCTCTACCACAAGGTCTAATGATACATAGATGACCTGGTGGTCAAGACCAAAAGAAAAGAAGATAATCTGCAAGACCTCCGGATTATCTTTCAGAGGCTGAGGCAGCATGAGCTAAAGATGAACCCCATGAAATGTGCGTTCGGAGTGTCGAGCGGAAAATTCCTGGGTTTCATCGTCCGATATCGGGGAATCGAGATAGACCCCGCAAAGATCAAAGCAATTCAGGAGTTACCTCCGCCAAGGAACATCTCCGAGCTGAGATCACTACAGGGCCGCTTAGCTTATATCCGGCGGTTCATTTTCAATTTGTCAGGGCGATGTCAGCCTTTTCACAAGTTGATGATGAAAGGGGTTCCCTTTTATTGGGATGAAGATTGCCAGATGACCTTTGACAAGCTGAAAGACTATCTGAAAACTCCTCCAGTGCTGGGCGCACCGGTGAAAGGATGACCATTGATACTGTATATAGCAGCTACACATAATTCTCTGGGGGCAATGCTGGCCCAGAAGGGAAAGAGCAAGCCCTCTATTACCTCAGTCGGAGACTGGTCAGAACTGAGGAGAAATATACTCATATTGAGAAGATCTGTCTAGCGCTGGTCTTCGCAGTTAAGAAGCTCCGACACTAAATGTTGTCGCATGAAATCAGCTTGGTGTCCAAAGAGGATCCCCTGAAGTACATCATGTCTCAACCGGCACTCAAAGGCTGCCTGGGCAAATGGGCAGTAATCCTTATGGAGTTTGATATCTCCTACGTGCCGCGCAAGGCCGTCAAGGGCCAAGCTATTGCAGACTTCTTCGCTGAGCACCCAGTGCCCGGGGATTACCCGTTGGAGCCGGAGCTTCCTGAAGATGAAACCCTAGAAGCCGTGCAAGTACAACCCTCTCTATGGCAGCTATACTTTGATGGCGCTTCCAGAATTGACACCTCTGCCACCAGATCATCCAGGGTCAGAGCAGGAGCAGGCATAGTCTTGAAATCCCCAGAAGAAGAAGTGGTACATACATCTTGCTCCATAAACAAACAATGTACCAACAATGAAGCGGAATATGAAGCCCTGATAATCGGGTTGCAAATTGCTCTGTCCATGGGAATTCAGATGCTGGAAGCATTCGGAGACTCCATGCTAGTTATAAAATAGCTGGAAGGAGAGTTCGATGTGCGAAAGCAAGAGCTCCTCCCCTATCACCAGTTGGCAACTCGCTTGATGTCAAGATTTTACTTCATCAGCATCAAGCACATCAATCAAGGCCAGAATGCTCAGGCAGACGCCCTCGCTAAGCTGGCCAGTTCATTGGAGGTCCCGCCAAACACAAGCCTGAATATAACAGTGATCAACCGCCGACAGGTTCCCAGCGTAACAGGGGTCCTGGCCGACGAACAAGAAATGGAAGTAGCAGTCATCGAAGGGGTTCAGCGGCCCGATTGGCGAGACCATCTCCTACACTGGTTTCAACACTAGCAACTTCCAAAAGAAAAGAAACAGAGGATGAAGCTCCTGAGGATCAAGGATTCTTACGAGATACGAAGCGGGACCTTGTTCCGAATTATGGCAGATGCCCGAAGGAAAGTCCTACTCCGTTGCTTGTCTTCAGCAGAAGCAGGACAGGTGATGCAGGAGATCCATGCAAGATTAGTTGGAGCACACCAGGCTGGCCCGAAGATGAAAATTGAGATAAAGAAACTGGGTTACTATTGGCCCACTATATTTGAATATTGCTGTAGGTTTGCCAAAGCTTGTCAGAAGTGTCAAGAACACGCTAATGTGGCAAGGAGACCTCCAGTGCCATTGCATCCCACCCTACCAAGCTGGACGTTTGCTCAGTGGGGCACGGACGTAGTAGGGCCGCTACCAGCATCTTCATCAGGGTGCAAATACATCTTAGCAGCTACAGACTACTTCTCCAGATGGGCGGAGGCAATAGCACTAAGAGATGTGATGGGAGAACTAGTTGCAAGGGTCTTTCGACAGAATGTAATATTTCGGTTCGGGATCCCCAGCCGAATCATCTCTGATAATGGTAGTCATTTTAGGAACCAGAAGGTTTATCGGCTGGCCGACAAATACAAAATCGATTGGAGGACATCGTCCCCCTACAACCCTCAGGCCAATGGACTCGCAGAAGCCTTTAATAAGACATTATGTACATTGCTGGCAAAGACTATCAAGTCTAATAAAAAAGATTGGGAAGAAAGGATGTACGAAGCACTTTGGGCCTATCGTACTGTCTACAAGACCCCAACCGGCTGTTCACCTTTCTCCCTCGTCTATGGGTCGGAAGCTGTAGTGCCCATTGAATTTGAAGTTCCTTCATTGCAAGTTGCCATCCAGTACGGACTAGTCAGTGGTGAGCAGACCAATGCAGAAAGAAGATTGGAGGAGCTCGCTGAGCTCGAAGGAAAACGCCTCCGGGCACAGCAAAATATCCAACTCTACCAAGCTCGCATGGCCCGTGCTTTTGACAAGCTAGTCAAGGGTCGAGAATTCAAGAAAGGAGACCTGGTAATGGTCAAAAGAAAAGAAGTGATGGCCTCCAACCCCAAAGGGAAGCTGGTCAAAAACTGGGTCGGGCCGTATATCGTCCGCCGAGTATATGAAGGGGGTGCCTACGTCCTTGTAGACCACAAAGGAGTCATTCAGTTCTCACCCCTCAACGGAAAACACATTAGGCTGTATCATGCAGCGCAGCCGACATGTCCCGAGTGATCGGTCGGAGTTAACTTTTCCTTGGTTAGTGGCACTCTGCCCTAATCAAGATACCTCCCCTTTGGTTAGTGGCGTTTCACCCTAATCAAGCTACTTTCCTTGGTTAGTGGCACTCCACCCTGATCGAGCTACCCTTTCCTTGTTTAGTGGTACTCCACCCTAAACAAGCTACTCTTCTCCTTGGTTTAGTGGCACTCCGCCCTAACCGAGCTACTCTTCTCCTTGGTTTAGTGGCACTCCGCCCTAAATAAGCTACTCTTCTCCTTGGTTTAGTGGCACTCCGTCCTAACCGAGCTACATTTTTCTTGGTTTAGTGGCATCTCGCCCTGATCAAGCTACCATTTTCTTAGTTTAGTGGCATCTCGCCCTAATCAAGCTACCTTCCCTTGGTCTAGTGGCATTCTGCCCTGACCGAGCTAACATTTTCCTTGGTTTAGTGGCACTCCGCCCTAACCGAGCTACCCTCCTCCTTGGTTTAGTGGCACTCCGCCCTAACTGAGCTACCTTTTCCTTGGTTTAGTGGCACTCCGCCCTAACCGAGCTACCTTTTCCTTGGTTTAGTGGCACTTCGCCCTAACCAAGCTACCTTTTCCTGGGTTTAGTGGCACTCCGCCCTAACCGAACTACTTTTCCCCTTGGTTTAGTGGCACTCCGCCCTAACCAAGCTACCTTTTCCTTGGTTTAGTGGCACTCCGCCCTAACCAAGCTACCTTTTCCTTGGTTTAGTGGCACTCTGCCCTAACCGAGCTACCCTCCTCCTTAGTTTAGTGGCACTCCGCCCTAACCGAGCTACTCTTCTCCTTTGTTTAGTGGCACTCCGCCCTAACCGAGCTACCTTTTCCTTAGTTTAGTGGCACTTCGCCCTAACCAAGCTACCCTTTCCTGGGTTTAGTGGCACTCCGCCCTAACCGAACTACTTTTCCCCTTGGTTTAGTGGCACTCCACCCTAACCGAGCTACCTTTTCCTTGGTTTAGTGGCACTCCGCCCGGATCAAGCTACCTTCCCTTGGTCTAGTGACATTCTGCCCTGATCGAGCTACTCTTCTCCTTGGTTTAGTGGCACTCCGCCCTAACCGAGCTACTCTTCTCCTTGGTTTAGTGGCACTCCGCCCTAACCGAGCTACCTTTTCCTTGGTTTAGTGGCACTCCGCCCTAACCGAGCTACCTTTACCTCGGTTTAGTGGCACTCCGCCCTAACCGAGCTACCCTCCTCCTTGGTTTAGTGGCACTCCGCCCTAACCAAGCTACCTTTTTCTTGGTTTAGTGGCATCTCGCCCTGATCAAGCTACCCTTTTCTTAGTTTAGTGGCATCTCGCCCTGATCAAGCTACCTTCCCTTGGTCTAGTGGCATTCTGCCCTGATCGAGCTACTCTTCTCCTTGGTTTAGTGGCACTCCGCCCTAAACAAGCTACTCTTCTCCTTGGTTTAGTGGCACTCCGCCCTAACCGAGCTACTCTTCTCCTTGGTTTAGTGGCACTCCGCCCTAACCGAGCTACCCTCCTCCTGGGTTTAGTGGCACTCCGCCCTAACCGAACTACTTTTCCCCTTGGTTTAGTGGCACTCTGCCCTAACCGAGCTACCTTTTCCTTGGTTTAGTGGCACTCCGCCCTAACCGAGCTACCTTTTCCTTTGTTTAGTGGCACTCCGCCCTAACCGAGCTACCCTCCTCCTTGGTTTAGTGGCACTCCGCCCTAACCGAGCTACTCTTCTCCTTGGTTTAGTGGCACTCCGCCCTAACCGAGCTACCTTTTCCTTGGTTTAATGGCACTTCACCCTAACCAAGCTACCCTTTCCTTGGTTTAGTGGCACTCCGCCCTAACTGAGCTACTCTTCTCCTTAGTTTAGTGGCACTCCGCCCTAACCGAGCTACCCTCTCCTTGGTTTAGTGGCACTTCGCCCTAACCAAGCTACCTTCCGTGGTTTAGTGGCACTCCGCCCTAAACAAGCTACTCTTCTCCTTAGTTTAGTGGCACTCCGCCCTAACTGAGCTACCCTTCTCCTTGGTTTAGTGGCACTCCACCCTAGCCGAGCTGCCTTTCCTTGGTCCAGTGGCATTCCACCCTGACCGAGCTACCCTTTCCTTTGGTCCAGTGGCATTCCGCCCTGATCAAACTACCCTCTCCTTGGTCTAGTGGCATTCCGCCCTGATCGGACTTCCAAAAGAATATGCCACACCGCCATTACGAGCCTTACGTTCGGATTGGCACGAAAGCCCTTCCTTGCGTTAGCATTATCTTCCCGCTAACGAATAAACCCGAGTCGGCTAAAGGCTTTGTGTTCTAGCTGGCATTCTCACATTGTTGCCACTACGGGTCATCCACTGTCGACCAGGCGTCGAACATTACACTTCGACCTGCCACCCTATACAAATAAAAAAATGGGGTTAAAAATAGAGATACCTCGCCAAACTTGCTCTTATATTAGGACAAGTGCAAAAATGGCTATAACCCAGCTGTGGCGAAAACCCGAAGGGGCGCTGCAGGCAAAATCGGGTACCCCGCCGCGTGAAAACCTGAAAGGGCGCGCGGGCAAAAGCAAGAGGGGGTTGGCTCCGGCGAAAACCCGAAAGGGCGCTTGAGTCAGTAAAGTGGTAATTTCCAAATTCCTCTCCTATTCTCCACCCAATGAAACTCCGAAAGGGACAACCATCAAAGTCCCACCGGAAATCCTTTAACAAACCCACATTCGACCCTCGTCATCATCGGCGAGATCGGTCGATCTCTACCCTTAACTTGGACCTTACGTCCCTGTTGATAATCCCATCTTTGCTTCGGCATGTGACCCATGTTGATGAATAAACCCATGGTCGACCCTCATCATCATCGGTGAGATCGGTCTATCTCTACCCTTAACTTGGACTTTCCGTCCCCGTTAATAACCCTACATTTACCTCGGCATATGGCCCATGCCGATGAATAAACCCACGTTCGACCCTCGTCATCATCGGCGAGATCGATCGATCTTTACCCTTAGCTCGGATCTTACATCCTTGTTAATAGACCGTATCTTTTGCTTCAATATCTAACCAGTGTCGATAGACCGAAGCAGGGTCCAATCCTTATCATCATCGACAAGGCCAGTCAATATTTTCACGGTCCAGTTCTTTTGCATCCCGAATTCAAGAAAAAAGAAAGAAAGAAAAGAAAATGGGGTTAAAAATAGAGATACCCCGCCAGACTTGTTCCTATATCAGGACAAGTGCAAAAATGGCTATAACCCAGCTGTGGCGAAAACCCGAAAGGGCGTCGCAGGCAAAATCTGGTGCCCTGCCGCGTGAAAACTCGAAAGGGTGCGCGGGCAAAAGCAAGAGGGGGCTGGCCTCGGTGAAAACCCTAAAGGGCGCTTAGGTCAGTAATGTGAATAAAAAATTGAATGATGAATAGTGATGATTCATTCTCTGTCCGGAAGACCCCTTACGAGGTCGACGGGGAATTTTCATCTGATATCCTGCATATATACATCTATTGTCTACCATTTTCGACCCTTGTAACCATCGGCAAGATCGGTCGCTACCCTATCCGATTTTTGTCACCATCGGCAAGACCGTCTACCCTTTTTGACCCTTGTCACCATCGGCAAGATCGGTCGCTACCCTATCTGGTTTTTGTCACCATCAGCAAGACCGTCTACCCTTTTCGACCCTTGTCATCATCGGCAAGATCGGTCGCTACCTTATCCGATTTTTGTCACCATCGGCAAGACCGTCTACCCTTTTCGACCCTTGTCACCATCGGCAAGATCGGTCGCTACCCTATCTGGTTTTTGTCACCATCGGCAAGACCGTCTACCCTTTTCGACCCTTGTCACCATCGGCAAGATCGGTCGCTACCCTATCCAGTTTTTGTCACCATCGGCAAGACCGTCTACCCTTTTCGACCCTTGTCACCATCGGCGAGATCGGTCGCTACCCTATCCGGTTTTTGTCACCATCGGTAATACCGTCTACCCTTTTCGACCCTTGTCACCATCGGCAAGATCGGTCGCTACCCTATCCGGTTTTTGTCACCATCGGCAAGACCGTCTACCCTTTTCGACCCTTGTCACCATCGGCAAGATCGGTCGCTACCCTATCCGGCTTTTATCACCATCGGCAAGACCGTCTACCCTTTTCGACCCTTGTCACCATCGGTAAGATCGGTCCCTACCCTACCCAATTTTTGTCACCATCGGCAAGACCGTCTACCCTTTTCGACCCTTGTCACCATCGGCAAGATCGGTCGCTACCCTATCCGGTTTTTGTCACCGTCGGCAAGACCGTCTACCCTTTTCGACCCTTGTCACCATCGGCAAGATCGGTCGCTACCCTATCCAGTTTTTGTCACCATTGGCAAGACCGTCTACCCTTTTCGACCCTTGTCACCATCGGCAAGATCGGTCGCTACCCTATCCGATTTTTGTCACCATCGGCAAGACCGTCTACCCTCTTCGACCCTTGTCACCATCGGCAAGATCGGTCGCTACTCTACCCGGTTTTTGTCACCATCGGCAAGACCGTCTACCCTTTTCGACCCTTGTCACTATCGGTAAGATCGGTCACTACCCTAGTCCGGTTCTTGTCATCATCATCAAGACCGTCTACCCTTTTTTGACCTTCGTCATCATCGACAGGACCGGTCGCTACCCATTCTCAGGTCTTGCCATCCTCGGCAGGACCGCTTACCTGCCAGTTTTGATATACCCTCTTGAGTCCCCCGGACTCTCGGCTGGCATAGGCCGTTGTTAGTCTCAAGAAAAGTCACGGTGCGGTGGAGCGAACACCTCACCCCTTTGCTGAAGGCGTGAGCGCTCTCCTGCCCTAGTGACTCATACACTCAGATTAGAAACAACAGGCGAATGGAAGAGAAAAGAATAATGACAAGATAGAGTCTTCATTCAAAAAGCACGATGGAGATTTTCCATTACTATGAAGTAAAAGGTACATGTTACATGGGCCATCCCCCGGAGTACATGAAGTGCGTCAAAAAGGGAGCAAATAAAGAGAAAAAAAGACTACGGCAGAGGGCGTCGGAAGATGTCCTCCAGCGCAGGAATACCCAAGGAAGGATGGCGGGTCAGTTCTTGCAATCGGAACTCGGTGGCCTCCAGCTCAGATAGCTTCTCCTCGAGGGAAGCAGCTTGTCCCTCGGCCATCTCTGCATCCTCCGCCTTCTGGACTCCCAGGCGATCTACTTCTTCAAGTTCGGCCTCTACCCTTGAATGTTCGGCCTGTAATGCCGCCATCCGGGCCGTCAGGAAGCTTCGATGTTGTAAAGAGGCCTTGGCTTCATCCCTCATCCTAGCTGCAGCCTCTTGCAGAGAAATGGGGGTCGTTCGGCTTTCAGCCCGCTTCAATGATATGGCCGGCCCTGGTCAGAAGAGGAGCGTAATGATGCAGCACGTAGTCTGTGAACTCCACTGCTCCGGGCCTGAATGCATGAGCATCTGTAGCTTTCAGCTCAGCGAACCACCCCACTGATACCTGGTGCTTGAAGCGAACCGCCAAGCAGTCCAGCAAGAATGATTCATCTCTATATCCCCATCTCAACGGGGCAAGGAATAGACCAAAGATCGGCTTCTCCCGATTCACTCTACCCGCGGAGTCATTCCACCGAGCAGGTACGAACTCAGGAGCTCTGGTCCGCAATCCGTCTGCTGGAGCCAGGTCTTGCAGCCCCAGCACAACGCTCCATTTCCTGACCTCCCCGGGGAGATAGATGGGTCTTCCCCGCATCACACATTCGGCCAGGCTGTCTCTCTCCACCAGCAAGGCCCGCTCGACCTTCCGAACGGCGAACACATCCCTCTTCCCCTAAAGGTTGAAGCATTGAAGAAGGGACATCAGGTGCTTGTCCTTGGGATAATCCCTCCTGGTCACGCCCTCTCTGTCATAATGAAAAGAGTCACCCCCGAGGATAAGAAGACGGCTGGTGTCCACAGTGTCTGTCTCTGAATCCGAAGACTCTGCAACTATGGCCACTTGGCCGTGCCCCTAGTCGAGGGAATTGACATTCTCCCATGTCACTACGGCGTGAGAAGAAGAGCTGGATGCCATGATAGCTGCAAAAAGGCATATCAAACAAAAGTTAAAGTCAGAAGATAGCTGATCAAAGGAGAATTTCGGACAAAATTTCGGCAGAGTCTCCCCAGCACAGGGGATTGCCAAAGAAAAGCGGGAGCGCGTCCACTGAGGAACGGCCCCTAAAAGGCAGCCATCGGCATTACACCGAGGCCAACAGGAACACCCGGGGAAATAGCTCCGAGGGCAAGCCCTGCTAGAAGCCTCCCGGGGCCCAAAGAAAGGGTTTTGAAACCCAAATGTACAGCATCCCCCCACTCACCTGAAGGAAAAGCCGCCGCTCTCGGTGTCGCAAGAAGAGAAACAGGAGGAGAGAGAAAAGAAATGCGCAAATGAAAGGCGATGAAGGAAGAAAACAAGAGAGAAAGATATATATAGGGGAGGCCTCCCCACCGTTAAACCGGCGCGCTATTTAGCGCACCGGATTAAAAAGCTTATAAGCAAAAGGCCCGCCGGGAAGAACCGCGCCGGATTAACCAATCCAATGTAAAGGCCGCGCCGGTTTAACGAGTTAACACCCAAGGCTGCACCGTATTAAAAGGAAAATGGCGCCGGACTAACATCCGTGCCAAATTAAGGGCCATTCAAAGCTTCTGTCAACCGAAGAGGAGGTCAGGCTGGGTGGAATGCATCCGTCGGCCCTGCTACACTCGTGCCTCGCGCGCAACACCCACGTCTGGGGGACATTTGTTGGCACCAAAAATATGATCGTCTGCGACCAAGCCACAAAGACGAAGGACCCGGCCCGCTGAAGCACGAAGCCGATAAAGATCAACATATCAAAGATTTCTCGAGCTGCCAGAGCCTCGAGTCACTCCGTATGGACACGAGGACTTCACCTCAGGAGAGCCGAGATAAACTCACAACCAATCGGCAGTGCGACCAAGCCTGCCCAATGAACCGGCATCGACTCTGTCATGCTGCATACACTACACCCGTTCTCCAATCAAGGACAGCGGTCAACCCGGTGGCTACCCACCTCATGAAAGGCTCGCCTGAAGATAAAGGAGTCCCCCCTGGCTCTACGAGACGGAGGACCGAAAGCTCTGTCGGCAGAAGACCCCGATCACCCGGCATGGGTGCGGCTTCTCGCCAAGATGGGCCCATCAGTGGCCGAATGATCGCCCAGCTCGGGCGGAACTATCCCTGGTGTTATCTCGCCTTCCAAGGAGCTTCGGGCATGGGCCAGGCCAAGCCAGCGGCACGAATTATAGAGCCGAAGGCAGTGTCAGCGGTAGGCCCGTATGATCAACCCAAAGCTATCTGGAACGTCAAGAATAGCCGTACGCCATCCCGGGAGCTTCGACAAGATATCTCGTCGAGGTTTCAGTGAGCATCGGTGAGATAATGCTCACGGTGACTCCCGGAATCATCCCCGGACTCATCGACTGGCTCGAAGGTCGTAAAGAGCACTAGCCCGGCGCGCTCTTATCCCGGCGGCCCCCCTACCTTCCACCCTCATCCCGGCGCGCAAGCTACCCTATCTGATGGCGCCTTAAACCGGCGCGATAAGTTGATGAAGCTTTCTCCCGGCGCGCCAAAGCCCACGCCGGATGAAGAGCCTCCAACCTGTTATATATATGGGTGAGGTTCGATTTAAGAGAAAGAGGGGAGAGACAGATCGAGACCTAAGAAGAAAAAAGGCATGGAGGACACAGAGGAGAAAAGAAAGAAAAGAGAAGAGCGGAGGGAGAGAAAGGCTTCTGGAGAGGTTTTTTTTTTTACTGAAGCAGAGAGAGAGTAGGGTTCCTTCGGAGGAGCTTCCGCCGATCGTCTTCTTTCTCTATGATACCCTGTTCCTGGAAGAGGTGGGCGCCGGTGCCAGTTCTTTTCTTACTTTCCGTAGACTGCTCCTTCTGAAGTTCCCACCCATCCAATGTAAGCGAGGGGGGGAGGAGCGACATTGATATGAGTCGATTCTCCTCCCCCTCTGTGCGATTTTCTATTTTCTCTTCCTTCCTTTCTCTGTTTTCGTGGTGCTCTGTATGTCTTCTGCCTCCGTGATCGGCGAGCGGCGACCGAGCAATGGGGCTGGCGCCATGTCCTCACCATGTAAACACTGAATCATTCCCGTTTCTGGGACGTTAATACATATATGTTGAATGCTTGGGTTATCGGGTTGAATGAATGATCCTCAGCCTCCCCCCTTTCTATCTACGGCAACGCCTGTGTCTGGGTTCTTCTCGGCATAGCTGTAATTCCGATTTCTCCAAGGTCTGCATCGTGCCCCGAATCATCGTGGGCTATAGAAACACCCCTCCCCGGGGGCTTTACTTTCACTCATTTCTTTTTATGTTTGATTCAAGGGTTTTCGCATCTCCTTCTCTCCTCAGATGGAGCCATGCTTCTGAGCGTGTGTCTCTCCGCCATGTACAGGGTCCATCCCCTGGACGTTGCTTTCCAACTATTCGAGCATATGCCCCTGCAGCGGGCCCGCCTCACTTATGTATTTACCACCCCTACTCATCGTGATCATCTGCACTGTTCCGAGGGTTTCTCGCCGTTTCGATCACCCGGAGAGGGGGACATTCCCCTGTTGCTTCCTGAAGTTGCTGGGCGACTGGGGGGGGGCTCTATCTCTCGATGGTAGGCGCTTCCTCGAAGCCATTGCAGACAATGATAGGGGTCCTGGTTCAACGAACTCAACCCCAACAAATGAAGACCCGATCGAGACCGGGGGGATGTGTGCTCCTTGTAGGCTAGCCCTCGGAGTCCTATTCTCCTAATGGTCAGTTCCTCCATGGGATGAATCACAGACTACGGGTCCTCCACCCCTCGCAGGCTAGCCCTCGGGGTATGGCTCCCATCATCAATGACCTCGTCCCTCTGTCTCTTGCCCTATGGAATCTTGGTGTCCCTAGCAGGCTAGTCCTCGGGGTATCCTATCCAATGGGGTTTGCTGGCTGCCTTTGTGCATACCGACGGTTTAGGGGCGTGCTCCATGAGTGCGTACGACCCCGTTTCTCCCTTGCAACTCTTCGTGTTTAGGGGAGATGCTGCCAATTTTTTTGGATAAACTTATAATGAATGAACAATGATGATTTGCCCGTTTTGAACTTAATCAACCCGGTGCTTGAGTATGAACCTCGCACTGACTTGTCACACCATCCCTCAGGGTTATGGACTTCAATTTAACAAACAATTGGCCTCAAATGGCTTCAAAACCCTCAACATAAACTTAACAAACTCAAATGATTCGAAATTCATCAAAAATAAGCTAAAACGACGCGGCCTTAACCTGGCGCGCCCTAATACGGCGTGGTACCCCCCCGCGCCGGATTAACCCTACACTCAAAAAAACAAAAAACTTCCTTGCGCCTTTCCGACGCGCCATGAACCGGCGTGCCCCAATCCTTTGCGCGCCGTCTTAACCAGCTATATGGCCGTGCCGTATTAACTGTTTATACCTACACTTTATCGCGCCGTATAAGCTATCCCTCACGTGTTCGCGCCGATTTTGAACCCCTCTTGTTGTTTTAATCATTCACTCGCCCCCGGAGCGATTCTCGTCTTTCACGGTCAGTGTTAATAAACCACAATTGGTAATAAATTGAATAAAGGAAGGGCCGAGCGAGTCCAAGCTATACTTTTATCATATCTTCATCACCATGTCCATTAGCATTGTGCTTTTGCTATCACACTTGTGTTGCCTTCCCTCTTCTCCATGGGGAGTAATAAACGTGGTTGATCATCATTTGCTTCCATGATTCTATTATCATGCTTAATATAATCATGAACGTCATGTGTGCATGCATGCATAGATCCTCGGGTATATTAAATGGCGTTGACAGAAAACTGGATTATGTCTGGTCGGAAGTCTTCGCTATGCGCAACGGTGGTCTTCGGACCTATGTCCTCCGCCACGTACCGAGGATCCATAATCCCATGAATTATGCATCTTCTGCACGATAAATGTATGCATCCTGCATGCTTTCGTCATGATCATCATGTAGCTCTTTTTAATTCGGCTTCGACAGCCCGCTATCTCGGCAATTAATCAAAGGTGTTCCCTCCTCGTGGGGGATGTAATTAACGCCATAGCCTTTATGGTATGGCAGACTGCTGGTCCCGACCGAACCTCACATTCGCCCGACATGGGTCAGAATGAGCGCATCACAAATTCGTCACTCATGTGACTGGCACGCCCGCGTCGTTAATTGATCATTTGACTACCAGTTAGTCAGTTGGTCGATCGACCCGCGAAAGAAAGAAAAGGTCACAAACAGCGGGGTGGGGAAAACTACGCTAGAAGTCGAAGTGGACGAAGATCGTCGGTTCTGCAAGCCCTCTGGAATAGCGGATAGATAGTCGGTGTTTACGCTGCTGTGGATTGCCCCGAACTCCGTTTGCAACGAAACCAGAGGCAAAACCTCCGTGGTTGACCCAGGATGTTGTCAGAATTTTTGGGGGATTTTTTTGTTGGCGACGAAGGTTGGGGCAGAGGCGTGAAGAAGGTTGCAAGCTTCTGATTCTAGTAGCTTCTGTGTCACTGTAGCAGGAAGGTGAGGACACCACGGTTGCTCCCGAGCTCTGATTCAAGCGAGGCCAGAGTCGTTGGATTTGTGGTCGAACCCTCTTCGAATGGAGACTTGCGGGGACGCTGTCAGAGGTCGGCGTTGACTGCGAGAGCCTGAGAAGTGGGAGGGGGTCGGATCTATCTTCAGTCAGACTGACCTACGCACTAATGGTAGGAAATTCGGAACTTTGTGCTTCGGGCTTCAAATGGCGCTCCGATTCTTGGCGATGCTAGGGGACTTGGAGGATAACGTTTCAGCCAAGTGACACTCCAATAAGCTCAGAACTCTAGTCATGGTAGCCTCTGCAATCTGCTCCTGGATGACTGCCAGGAGGATGATGCGCAGTCCGGCGATGTCGGCTCTCCTGGGCAGCCACGAACTCAAACTGGGACGAGACCGCCACCGTTGCGAAGAGGACTGAGAGACGCTTCCAACAGTATATGATATGACATCTGAAGCTTCTTGGTGATGTTGTGGCAGCCTCAGAAAGTCGCTGGTACTCTGTTGCCTGCGAGCTGGGAATAGGATGAAGGTGTAGGGCTGTGTGTATGAGGGTGGGATGGCCAAGGGAAGCAAGGGGAAATGGGGAGGGCGACCAAGATAGGAAGGGAGTGTTGGGGAGGGGTAAGGGGCAGCCAGTAAGGGAGGGAGAGTAAAATTTGGCCTAGGGTTTGAACCCCTTCAGCCTTGGGGAGATGGAAAGGTGCTTGGGTGCTTGGGAAAGGGTAGCGGGTGGTTGGGGGTTAGAGGGTGGCTTGGAGATTGGTGGGTTCTCCCTTGGGACTAGGGGTGGAGTAAAGAGGTGTTGTGGGATGTTGTGGTGAGTATTGAATGAGGGGAGAAGAGAGAGAAAGTAGGTGGGAGGGGGAGGAGAGAGAAAGGGGATAGGGGAGGGGAGTTTCTCACTCCTCTCTCATGGCTTCTCACCAAATGAACTCAATTTTCTGGACTCACAATAATAGATCTTCATTCATTCATTCATTATTTTCTAAAAATGGAGAGAGTGGGGTCCTATTTATAGGGATCCCACAATTTACAATAAGTCCCTATGTTTAGGAACAATGACAAATAACTAAGGGGGAAGGGGGCGCCCCTGGGCCTAGCCCATTGAATTGGGCCCATTAACTAATCTAATCAACCCTATGGCACATAACTTAGGTAGATGACTCATTAACCTAGGTACTAGACTCAAATAAAAGGAAAATTATAATGATATGACTCAAATAAAATAAGATAATTACATGCCAAGACTCAGAAAATGTGACGGACACAATGGAGTACTGCCAGTGAGCAATCGGAGCTGTGGAAAAATGTGAAGGGCGAGAGATGCCCCCATCAGATGGGTCCTTGGACCCAAAAGTCTATCATGATTGGGAGGCCAGCATGCACCGGTACTTCGAGTGGTTCGAGATGACGGATCACCGGAGAGTCAGGTTTGCTAAAATGAAGTTGTTAGGGCAAGCGCAAACTTATTGGCGCAATGTGGAGAGCTTTCTATTTCAGCGTCGGGAGCCCTAGGTTGAGTCTTAGGATGTGATGAAGGAAAGACTTAGAACCAAGTATCTTCCTGCCACATACCGTCAGAGGCTCATTGATAGGTGGTAGAACCTCAACCAAGAGGATCGGTCCATGTCCGAGTACATAACAGAGTTTGATGAATATTTTTTACGATGTGGCATCTCAGAAGAGAGCACGATGCATGTTTCCCACTTCCATCGTGGTCTGCGGCCCCACTTTCAGTATGAACTCTTTCGCCGTAATGTGACCACCCCAGAGGCCGGATATCCGGTTGCTCTCGAGTTAGAGTAGTTTGAGTCAGAGTTCCCTCCCGTCCAGCGACCGGGGGACCATCCATCAGCGTAGGTCCGACTCTTGTACCACGCCCAGTTCCTATAGTGAATTTCTGATGGTTCATCCTCTAGAACCCCCTCGCCAGGACCCCACTACTCTCAGACCTCACCCTCTCCCTCCAAGGGACCCTCCCTCTCGCCAGCAATCAACATTCCCCACTCCCCGCCTTCTGCAGCCCACATTGCCTACCCGACCTCAGCTCCCCCTAACCCCGGCCCGTCGAGAAGACAAGGGAAAGGGGCTGATGACCGGTGGAGCATCCTCAAGCACAGGGCCACGTGACCAGTGCTATAGGTGTGGTGGGATTGGCCACTTTGCGGCCAAGTGTCCCACTCGAGAATTGTTGGTTATTTTTGACACTCCAGCCCGCAACCCCACACCGGAGCTAGTGCCGGTCAGCTATGAGCCAGATCCAGAACTTGCGGAGGAGTTCTTTGATGAGCTTTTAGAAGAGCACGCTGCCATCCCCGGTACTCAGCCCCAAGACAATGTGCAATTGGGTGTGATCCTCCCAAATCTCTGAACCCCATTAAGAAGTTAGTAGGTACATGTTAGATGTCTAGGAGTCCCAAACTTAGGGTTACATCGTTTGTATGCGAGTGTTACTTATGGTTGTCTAGGTTTGTCTAAGGTCATGTCTGAGTAAGTTTTGCTTATACAGTTTGTTTGTCGTGCATTTGGAGTTTGCATAAAGTCGTGTCCCAATAAAAGGCCAGCCATGAACGTATAAGGGGTTAACTGATGCACGCCGACATGCCCGTGAGTTCAAAAGGGAGAGTACGTCATGATAAGGGTCCAACCTGAATGGTTTCCCCTCGGGGACCGTAAAGAAACTCCAGGCCCACGATACCCGCCCTTTCTGAGTCATGAAACAAGTGGGTTCGAATGCGTACGTTATTGAACTACCAGACGACTATGGTGTCAGTTCGACGTTCAATGTTTCAGATCTGGTAGCATATCAGAACCCCGCGGTGATCCTTAGTCAGTTTTGGGCTTTCTCCTCTTGTTCTGAGTGACACACCACCTGAGAGTCCACCTCTTCCAGCCTCAACGCAAGCATATAGATTGTATACTGTATGAGCAGGTGATCACCACCAGGAATGGATCCTACCAACACTTCTTTGTACATTGGAGAGGACACCCCGTCCCAAACGATGCCTTGATCACATGCGGAGAGCTCAAGCCTCGGGATGCTTACTCGATAGGGTCGAGTTCCTCCACCTGGGGAGAATTGGTGCGGACACACGTCGTAATACACGCCGGTGGACGAGGACACGTTGGGGCCCGGTTAGCTCGCAGAGGACGCGAACGCAGCGGCCAAGCCATCATATTTATTTCACATTTTTTGGCCATGTTGGGCCCTATTTTAGTCCATGTTGGACAATTGTACTATTATATGGCAAATGGGCTAGGTTAGATAATGGGATAGAGTTAATGGGTTTTGGGGCTTAATTGGGTCAAAAGGGGTTCAATGTGAACAAGTCCAAGGGCTAGGTGTTCTAAGTATGAAAGGGGTTAATGGGAAGATGCCTTGGTGGCTAGTGGAAGGGGGCGCCCCCCTTCCTTGGTCCAAGGGGAGGCAGCCACCTACCAAATGTTGACTCCCCTCCCTTAATTTTCTAAGTTAGGTGGCTCCTTGTCCCCCCCCCCTTGTCTCCCCCTCTCCCCTTGGTCAAGGGGTCTGCACCCCCTCTCCCTCCCCTCTCTCCCATGCAATTCCCAGCCCCCCTCCCCTTGCCATTCTTTATATAAACCTATGTATAGTGCCATTTGAAAAGTTAATGAAGAATTTGTGAGAAAAGATTGTGTTAAGAGAGAGATTCTCTTCCCTTCCTTGGGTGTGATGCCCTTGATCAAAATCTTGTGACGAGATTATTCTGGTGTGTGACTCGCCCCCCTATCCTCCCTATTCTATTTGCATCTGGTTCTTCAAAAATTCTCAGTGAAGCTTCTGCGAGTCAGGAAGAGGATGGCGGTGGTTTTGTGTCGATCGGAGCTTCGGATCGCCGGCAACAATTCTCCTCGTGAAGTCACGCCAATCTGCCCGAGCCTGCTATCCAGATCCTCAGTTTCCTGATTCCAAATTTCTCCAGATCTACTCCCAAGCTCTCAAGATCTGAACTTCTAACTTATCGTAGTATTTTCAGTCCTCTTCGCGTTTCCGCCAAGCGCGTGTCAATCCGAGGTCTATACTGATAGTGGTGAAGATTTCTGTGGGACTGCGCCGACCCCTCTTTGTAGATCCGACCCAGAAGCAGAGGCAACTTACAGAAGCTGCCTTGTCTTCTTCCTTCCAGATCTGTGCAAGCCCTTTGGTCTGCGTCTTTCTCCGGACGTCGCCGACGATCTCCAACAAGAAGCATCCCATTCTGACGATGGATTGATTTTTACCATAATTTTTAGCTTTTCTGTGCAGTTCTGTGTGTGCAGAACCTGAGGCTAAGCACAATTGAGACCACGCCCAGATCTGAGTAGATCTGATCACACCCTTCGAAGCAGAGAATTTTCATCCTGTCGCCGACGTTCTACAACAAATGGCACCCCGATCGGACTTTGGATCTTGGCGTACCGACCTCCGCAAGATTACTGCACAGGGTGCCCAGCGCGGGTAGAACCGGACGGTGGCCGATCTTCGCCTTCCGGTAGACTTCGGCTCGTCTACTCGCCTCCTGCGAGTGCGGCCCGTCAACCCAGATTCTAGCAACCTCAAATTGATGTTTGTAGCCCTGTTCCTCCCTACGTGGAGTGGGCATTAGGTTCTGAAATTGTACTGTTATTCTTTGTATTGGGGTTGTCAGATTCGGCCGGGATTTCTTCCCCACGTGCTAGTCCTTGAGGTACGCGCCTCGTTCTATACTCACATTACTTATTTAGTATATTTTCTATCATGCTGCGTTCGTGAGCATAGGGCTGATTGCTAGCTTCAAATCACCGTGGTTGTGAGCTGTGAGTGCCCGTTCCACAGGCCCAGTCAGGCACCGAGCCCGAACTAGAAACCCCTAGGCGACAGTGATTCCTTAACCGCTGCGATCCCACGTTTTCCTCGCAAGGGACGATCGCCGGGCTAGTTAGAGTTCCTGTTAAGAGACGTCTCCACCCGGAGAATGCCACGGTAGTGAGCCGCTCGGCTTACCTTAGTGTGCAAGTGATGGCCACACTTTGAGTCGGTCGTACGTCTTAGCCCGATTGTGTCACCCATCCCGCATCAACTCTCATATTCTTAATTGGTGCATTCTTACCTTGATAATTGTTGTCATGAAACTATAGTTTGAACTTGTTCATTATTGGCGCACATTATTGATATTTCTCGTGAATATAGCTTGATTTATAACTTGAAGATGCAAGAGCGGGCACGGACAATGTCTAAGGACTCCACTCTAGTGTCCCTCCACAGATAGCCGAAAATATACTATAAACCATGAGGTATGATGAATACTGGCGTCGCATTGCACCGGGAGTACTTTTTTTATAAACGGGTGAAATCTACGAATTCTCACGAGGCAATCTTGTGAAATTACATACTTGCTAGTACATTCTCGTTACATGACTTTCTAGTGCATAGCCTTTATGGTTATGAAAAGTACATTCTTGTTCATGAAAGGCCAAATTACATTCATGTTATATTCTTGCTTGATCATATTTCTAAGTCTACATGAATTCTCATATCTCACCTTGATCATATCTTGTTACTTGTGTTACTTTGGTTTATTCACATGTTTCATCATATTTTCATGACTTATTTTACACTCTAGAGCTAAAATGTTAATTACTTAAACATTGCATTCATGTTGATACGAAGATACCTACTGGGCATGTGTGCTGATTCCTTACTTTTCCAATCTTTTTCAGGAAATTCTAGCGAGTCAGATTCAGACTATTCAAGTGATGGATCTGAGAGTGATTAAAGAAGGAGCGAAGCCTTAGATTGTCATTAGTTGATAGTCAAGAGTCACTATGTAATTTTCTATTTTTATTGAGTCTAGTTAGTCAAAGAGTCAAGAGTCAACCTTATGTACTTTTGATTATTATTTAAATAAAGCTAAGATTTTGTCCAAATATTATGCATTCATTTCTTATGTGTGAATGTGTTAGCGCTATGATTATATTGCTCGCTTGACACGTACTAGCCGGCTATTCACGTTCCTGATTGTTTCCGCTGCATAATCTCAGGGTGTGACAATTAAAGTGGTATCATAGCCAAGGCATAAGTACATCCTAGGAAAATGTCATGTCATAAGCTAAGTCCAAGGGTTAAGGACCCACACCTATGAACTAAGGAAATAATTTCCCACCTACGTGAGATTTGGGTAGAGCCGAGATGAGATAGTTAATTAGAACTTATCTCTAAGTTAATTCCCTTTAATTCCATAGGAATTAACAAATCATTCCTTTTTCTCAGGTACCTTATTCTTACAATGGCTCACTGTGTTGATTGGGACGGGATGCGACAGACTGTCGCAGGTCTTACCCAGGCCATGCAAAATATGGCACAAGCTCATGCGAGGGCTGGTGCCGGTGACTTACATCAAAAATTTTGAAGTCTAAATGCTCCACGGTTTTCTGGCTCTTCCAATCCGGATGAAGCCGAGAACTGGATAGATGAAATGAACCATATATTTGAGGTCATGCAATGTGCCGACCAAGAGAAGGTTCATCTCGCCACGTTGTAACTCAACAAGGATGCACGTACTTGGTGGAAATCTATTCCAGCACCGCCTCAAGACGCACCACACACTTGGGAGGAATTTCTCACACTCTCCCGAGCAAAATACTTCTCTGAACAGGTTAAGGAGAGGAAGGCGGCGGAGTTCGCTTCTTTGCATCAATGCATGATGACGGTGGCAGAGTATGAATTACAATTCTCTTGCCTAGCACCATATGCTCAACATTTAGTGAGCACGGATCTTCTCAAAGCCAATCGTTTCATGGACAGGCTACGGCCCATCTTCATTCAACAACTTGGCTCACAAAATATTCGGACCTATGCGGAGATGGTCCAACGAGCCCATCTATATGAAAGGTCCTTGGAAAAGGTTGAGAAACTCAAAGGCAAAGGAGAGGAGTCTAGCCGAAAGATGGATCGGCGTAGAAAGAAGGAGAAGTTCAGCATCACGGAACCCTACAAATCCCATGATAGTAAGAAGAGATCCTCGAACGGGAGTGGTAGTGGCTACCACAAGAACAAAAAGGCGAACGAGGAAGATAGGCAAGTCATGGCGGCTTGCACGTTCTACGAGAAATTTGGCCACACGATCGAGGAGTGCTGGAAGCATCTCGGCGCTTGCTTAAGATGTGGAAGTCGGGAGCACCGCATGCCGGTTTGCCCCCTCATGAAGGATCAACCTTCCAGCGGTGGACGCAAGCGGCATGCTCGTCTTAATGCTATTCTGGATGATGAAGAAGCACCTAAGGATGATGGGCTAATGGAAGGTACCATTTAAATCTATTCTCATCATGCATTTGTGTTATTTGATACTGGTGCTTCTCATTCCTTTATATCTACTACTTTTGCAAAAACCTTGCCAGTTTCATTAGTTCCTCTACCTTTGGACCTAGCTATCACTACACCATTAGGTCCTGGAACTAAACTTACAACCCACTACCTCGATAGTGAGGTAATGGTAGAAGGTCATAATCTTCCTGCAAACCTCGTATGCCTTGACATGGAAGGCTACGATGCTATCCTAGGTGTGGATTGGCTTGTTGACCATGATGCCTATATAAATTATCGTAATAGGAGAATCTCTTTTCGGAAACCAGGTCTCCCGCGATTTTCTTTCCTTGGCATCAAGTATAGGAAACATCCCACAATTATTTCATCTCTTCATGCTTACAAACTCATTTTGTAAGGATGTGAAGCTTTTCTTACCTCCGTAATCATCACTGAATCCAGGAAATCATCTTAGAAGATATCCCCATTGTGAATGAGTTTCCTGATGTGTTCCCATTCGATTTACTCGGTTTACCACCCGAAAGGGAAGTCAACTTCTCCATTGAACTCGTTCCTAGAGCATCACCAGTTTCAATAGCTCCCTATAGGATGTCCCCTACAGAACTCAAAGAATTGAAGAAATAACTTCAAGAGTTATTAGACAAGGGCTTCATTCGACCTAGCAGATCCCCTTGGGGTGTGCCAGTTTTATTTGTCAAGAAGAAGGATGGATCTCTCAAGCTATGTATCGATTACCGGCAACTAAATCAACTCACTATTAATAACAAATATCTATTGTAGCGTATCGATGAGCTCTTTGATCAAATTTTGGGAGCAGAATATTTCTCCAAGATAGACCTCAGGTCGGGTTATCATCAACTCAAGATCAAAGATGAAGATATATACAAGACTGCATTCTAGAGCAGATATGGGCACTATGAATTCATGATAATGCCGTTCGGGTTAACTAATTCCCCGGCAGTATTTATGCAACTTTTTTTTTAACTAAAGGTAATACTTGCAAGGTGAGGAACGAGGGAGTCCGTTCATCCCTTCATTGCGAAAGGGATAGGACGTGCCACCCCGGCCACCAGACAAGCGATTTTCCAATAAGAAGTGCATAAAGAAAAGGAACATAACATGGGGGGATACAAGGGACGAGCATGGTCCGGGGGAGAGGGAACACCCTGTCAAGGATGACAAGAGGGACAATACAACACAACGGCAAAGCCCAAAAAATTAAAAGAAGAACACAACCAACAGCCAAACACGTGGCCAAAACAAGAAACCACAAACGAGAGGGCGACCGGCAAGACAGAGCAACCAGACGAACCCATCAGTGGTCCCGAGTGGAACTGGTGGAGTTGGATCTCCTGTGAGAACTCATGGCAGACGGAGGGCGGAGGGGGAAGCCACAACAGCACTTGCGAGCAGCTTGGCAGGCGCTCCTGGCAGAGACACAACCCTGGAGTTGGGAAGGGCCTGCAAGTTGGGCGGGCTTGCCGGGGAAGACAACGGAACAGAAGTGGGGCCAGGAGGGCTTCGGTCCACCACATAGCCGCCCACGGCAGCAAAAGACAGGAGAAGGGCCTTGGGGGCCAAAAGTTGACGCACCAGCCGCAGAGGCAACCGATGCTGGAGGAGCTGGTGTCGGCAGGGAGCACCCATCGTCGGGGACGGCGAGTGCAGCCGGAAGAGACGCAGCGGCGTCGACCGGCGAAGGCGCAGCGACCGGAGGGCAGAGGCAGCTCGTCCAGCATCGCAGGAGGGCGAAGACGGATCAGCGGCGGAGAGGGGAGTTGCACACGCGCTTGGGACAATAAACAGAGAATCGGATCCCACCGCTGTCCCATCACGGCCGAAGGCGGGCGGGGGCAGGGAAGAAGCAGGGGGGAGCGCCACTGGTACCTGCCTGGGAGGAAACCCCAAGCCCAGAGGGCGATACGACGTGGAAGGGAAGGCCACCAGCGGAGGACGACGGGTGGCCGGCCACCGGAGCTGGGGAAGAGATCCCAGATGCCGGACAAACCAGAGCTGGTGACAACACGCCGGCACCGGCAAGACATGGAGGTCCGCCCAGCACGGAGGAGACACGAAAAGAGAGCGGGAGGATGCCGGGGTGAGGGGCAACACCAGTAGAAGCAGATCCGATGAGGGGGGAGGCAGTGTAGCCAGCTGGCAAGAAAGCGCACGACAGAGAGGTTCCCGCCAACGGTAGCGTGTCAGAGTGGCTAAAGACGTGTCGAACGAGGGAGGCGTTGGGCACTGCGGAGGGGCTGAAAGCACCACTGGAGGGACCTCCAGAGGACGCCGGAGGGGCCAGCAGAGGCGAAAGGCCAAGCACCGAAGCCCAAGCACGGCACGCAGCAGTAGGAGAACGAACGAGACCCACGTCCGTACCGCTGGTGCCATGGACGGTCGACGGAGCGGGGGGAGCGACGGAGACACCAACGGTGATGGACTGCGGCAAGGAAGAGGAACCAGGAAGGGAAGGGGGAGGCACAGGGCCTCCCCCCCAGTCTCCAAGGTCGGAGAGGACGCAGGCGCCGGCGCGCTTACTGCCGCGATAGATTATCTAATTATCCGGCTCTGCTAGTGTGAAACGAGACCAGACTATGCAACTTATGAATAATGTCCTCAGGCCTTATCTCGACCGATTTGTGGTCGTCTTTATTGATGATATTCTTATATACTCCAAGACTAAGGAGGAACATGATGAGCACTTAAGAATAGCCTTGCAAACTCTTAGGGAGCATCAACTCTATGCAAAACTTAGCAAGTGCGAGTTCTGGCTAAAAGAGGTCTCTTTCCTTAGTCATATTATTTCAAAGGAAGGTATCATTGTCGATCCTTCTAAGGTAGAAGCTGTTAAGAATTAGAGCCGACCGACGACCATGTCAGAGGTTAGAAGTTTTCTGGGTCTGGCTGGTTATTATAGACGATTCATTAAGGATTTTTCTAAAATCGTCGTCCCTTTGACTAGACTTACAAGAAAGGAGAACCCTTTTATATGGTCAAAGGATTGCGAAGAAAGTTTCTTAACTCTTAAAAATCATCTCACTACGGCCCCTATCTTGGCACTACCTGTTGAAGGTGGTGGCTTTGAAGTCTATACTGATGCATCCGACATTGGCCTGGGATGCGTTCTTATGCAAAATGGTAAGTAAAGAGGGGTAATCTCACGCTACTCCTGAGTCGTGAGATCTCGGAGGAATCTTTGGTCACAGTCACCACGCGTATATAATCTGCAAGAGGGGAAATAGGTCAGAGGTGCCCAGGGATGGAACCCCGGGGAAAATCCTCCGATGCCTAAGTCAGCAAATGTGATAGAGCACAGATGCGAAGAGATGTGGTAGGACAAAGAAAGGGCGCGATATTCTTCTCCACCAAGGGGTGTGGTGGTTTTCTCTCAGGATGCTTGCCTTCACCTTTTCGGAGGGTCTCCTTGGGATTCATATAGCAGTCCGTTTAACGTAAGAGTCCAGGGAGCCGAAGGGATTCCGGGGAGGTTACGTCCGTGTCGTGGGCTCTTAATAGCACGAGGACTCCTGCTCTCCCTTATCCCTTGGGGTTCCCTGCTCCCGGAGGATGCGTAACTGATGTTTAAGTGTGCTTCCGATGGTCGGTTCAAGCTCGGGGAGCCTGTTGAGAGTCTCTCCGAGTAATGGAGGCATAGCTCGGACATGGCACACTGGGCCCTTGCAGGGGCTTTCTCGATCGACCTATCGCTCAGACTTCTGGACTAGGGGGTTGCCTAGGAAGTGCTGGTCTGAGAGGGTTTTTAGGCTTGGAGTAAGTAGGGGTTCGAAATGATGACTCGTTTGAGTGGGCTCAGAATGGGGCTGTCACTTTGGGGAGCTGGGCCTAGTTTTGTCAGATTGGACCTAGTTGTGCCATGCTCTTGGGCGGTAGATTTTCCCCCTCTCCACTTGTCCCCCTTCTTCTCCCGAGCCAAGAGTGGGCTCAGACGAGTAGCAGTTATGGGGATGGCATAGGTGGCTTGGTTTGGGTGGGGATCTATCTTCGACAGGGGCCACTTAATGCAGCTGGCCTGGGAGTACGCCCGTAATGATGACTCATTTGAGTCGATGCGAGGAGCCCCCATTTAGGGGTTCGAAATGTCACGATGTTTCCCGCCAAGCTTATGGGGAGATAAATATTGTGCGTGCTTGCGTTCCAAACCACCTTCGTTTGGGGTTTTCTCTCTTCATCACACCTTTATTCTGGAAGGGCTCATGCACCGTGAGGGTGATTAGGAAGAACAACGACTTGCGGAGGCCTTTGTAGAGCTTGTGGAGATTACGACGGCGATGATTCGCTAGCTCTCACCTTCTCCTGAGCCGTCTGATTCGTCGCTCTTTTCCTCCTCTTCATGTTCCTCTCATTCTTCCATGGCGGATCAACGACCCGTATCTGAGGTGCAGGAAGCCGAACGGGGCGCAGGGAGTTTGGTGCCGCAACCTGAACACCCCATGCGCAGCGAGTTTGGCGAGGCTGAAGTGAAGAGGATGGAAAAGAGTTATAGGCTGCCCTGGAAGTATTTTTTCTCACTGTCGCAGCCTCAAGAATCTAGCTTGTCCTATTGTTCGGGCGTCTTCTATACTTTCCTCTTAGCTTGGAAGTGCAGTTTTCGTCTCCCCCTCCACCCCTTTGTCGTGCGGTTGCATCAGCTTTACCGACTGGCTCCTGTCCAGTTGGTCTCCAACTCATACACTTTTATCTTTTCTTTCATCTTTCTCTACCGCTCGTGTGGGCTTCCCACTTCGTTGGAGCTTTTCAATTCTTTCTTTGAGTTGAAGGAGCAGACCCACGCAGGTAAGGGATTCTTTTATCTTCAGGGGAGGAGGGGAAGGAGCTGCGTGTCCCTCTCTGCCAAAGATTCTTCTCACAAAGGGTGGAAGACCAATTTTTTTTGGGTGAGTTCGTCCGTAGATGTCGCCCCTTGGGATTTCCCGACGGCGGTCAATTTCCATCCGTCTATCCCTCTAAAGCAAGCGACGGTTTCTTTGGAGCTGGAGGAGGAGATCAGGATTCTCCAGGAGAATCACCGGTCGACCGCCGAGTTGATGACTACGGCCAACATCGAGGATTATCCTTCCCACGTAGTGCCTCCTCAAGGTAAGAACCCTAAGGCTCTATGTCTTTGCTTCCGGGTTTGGTAGGTAGGCCTCTTTTTGATGATTTGGCTTCTGTTGTTCAGATTTAAGGCAAACAAATGACGAGGAGGAACAGTCGTTGGAGCAGGAGATCGTCGATCTGGAGGAGGTGCCTACTCCGAGTGAACCCCGAGCATCTGGGGGCCCTTCCGGTGCCTGAGATAGGGGCAAGCAAGTGGTTCAAGGAGATGCCCCCAAGCGCCGTGGGGCCAAATGCAAGGACTCTGAGGAGAGGCTGCTGCTGCCCTCCATGAAGGCCTTGGCCACTGAGAAGAAGCGATTAAAGAAGGCGGGTGTCGTTCGCCCAGCTGAGAAGTGGGTCTGATCGATCGAGGAGCTTTCAACCGAGGAGGTCTACCACCCAAATCTCCCATCCATTGAGTCAGAAACGACTGCTATTGGCAGGAGAGCCGCTACCGAGCCTGCCAGACCACCGATAGAGGTGATAGCCTCCAAATATCCGGCCGAGGCTGGTCGGGCGCAGGGTGAGGCGACCTTCTAGCTTGTGCCGAGCGAAGTCATCTCAAAGATGGGGGCGCTCGGGGGGCATGCTCCGGCCCTGGGCCTTCCAGAAAGGACTCTCCCCCCTCTGACTGGTGCTTTCATGGTTCAGGCTTCTCTATATCAACGGTGCCGATCTTTGGTGCCTTCACTGAATCGGGAAGAAATCATAAGCGGTCCTCCCTCTTTACTCTTCGAGTGGGTAATGGAGGGTGATTAGATCATGGCCCAGCTGGGGGCTGAGATAACCTATTTATTCGCTCTACTGAACAGTGAAGAGAGGTCCATCTCTCGGGTTCGTGTTGAGTCCGATCGTAGGACCAGCCAGTTGACTTCCGAGCTTGAGGTCTCCCAGCAAGAGGCGACTTCGTTTCGAGCTCAGTTTCAATCGAGCCAAGAGGAGGTTCGAACTCTGGCCGAGCAGCTGGCCTAGGCTCGCTATACGGCCGACCTGAAGGGCAGACTTCTGGGAGAGGAGCGTCAGTCTCAGGTCGAGCATCACGAGCAGTGGAGGGCCGAGCAAGACGGACTCAACAACCAGGTCCGAGAGCTTGAGCGAGGGCAGGGGAAGATGAGGTCCCGTAGACCGAGGTTGAGGTGAAGGTGTCCGAGATTAAGATGAAGTTGCACGAGTTCGAGCGGAGGATAGCTGAGCTTGAGAAGTAAGTGGAGTGAGCTGGGGTGGAGGCGATCGAATGATATAGAATCTCGGAGGGTTATCGCCTAGTTCTTGGGAAGGCCTCCTTCTTGTATTACAAGCCAGGCTACCGTCGGGGACTGCGAAAGGGATTCGCCCAAGGCTTCCATCACGCGGTCATTGAGGCCCAGCAGTAGGTGACCGACGAGCTTGTCTTTCCTTCTAGGCAATGCTACGATTCGGACGTGGATATCATCGATTCTCCTTCTTCGTCGTCGAGTGAAGGGGGGAGAAGGACCGCCTCTGCTTCAACAGATGGATCGCCAGCTCTGATCACCTCTAGACGGCACGCGGTCAAGGCTGTTCCCACATAGGTGGGGTCAGTGTCTGGACCGGCCGTCGTCAAGGATATCGGGGGAAGATCTTCTGGTGCTGAGGATCCTTCAACTACCGAGCCTCAAGAAGGGTTGCGGGTCTCTCGGAGTCCCCCCATCTCGATAGATTAGGAGAAAAATGGGCTCGATGTGCCACTTCTTTTTTTTTTCTTTTTGGTTGCCTTGTATGGTTTGCCCTTACGATATATAATGACAGTAATATTTAGCATTGAGTTGACTGTTTCTTACCGCTTTTGGCGTGATTTGACCACCGTATCTACAGTTGCTAAAAGGTAGGGATTTTATTTGTGGATATCTCGCGTGCAGCGACTGTCGTGGTACTGGCGCCTTTTCGATTTTCCATGCCTTGAATGACTTGCCAATCGCGTGTCCCTATGGAAGGGCTACTGAGGGAAACAGAGTAACTGCCTGTGGATGCACTTTTTTTTTATTTACTAATTAAGGTATATGCTTATTTGTTAATTGGTTTATTAAGACGGGTTTATTTGTTTGTTAAGTGTGTGGGCGTGCCAATCACAAAGTGACAATTTGTTCGGGCTTCAAAGAAGCCCATGGTGCGCTCGATCTGACTAATCAGACGAATATGTAGTTCGTGTCGAGACCAAAACCAGCCACGCCATAAAGGTCTCGGCGTCATTTACATCCCCTCGGAGAGGGGAACACCCTTGATTAATCGCCAGGAAAAGGGGGGCTCATGGCCAGAAAATCAATTGCATAAAAACATATTAAGAAATGCTGAAGTCCTCGTACGAGGGTGTGAAGAAAGTACCTGAGCTCATGTCGGTCATATGTTGACCATTTAATGTTCGGACGAATGTCCGGCTTGAGAATAGCGTAATCGTCGTGGGAGGACAGGAACATGTGTATGTCGGGATACGACAAATTTATTGTTAAAAGGAATGGGAAACGTTAAGTTAAATCCTGGTTAGAGTGGTAGAAAATGGATAAGATTATCGGCCCGGTGCAAGATCAAACTACGACCATTCTGTAGTGGGCCCCCCGGGGTCAAAGTCGGGCTCGCGTGGGCATCGTCAATATTTCCGGTGCCAAGGGGGGCAACGGGAGGATGTCCCGGGACTAGATCTGAGAACCAATATGCGTTCAAAGGGATCGGGCTATAGGCCGAGGATATGGGTCAGGCAATGACCATGATCGGGGTGGACTCGAGGTCTAGGCATGGCCCACGGAGGCCTTATTGATATTCCCATGCAAAGGGTCCGGGGATGACGAGAGCCTTCTCGTTCCATTCAGATTTTGTCGGTCACTAATGGACCACTTTATGTTCGGACAAAGGTCCGTGTTTGTAGCGTAAGAGACGGTGACAAACCATGCAAATGTCTGCCGTGAGTGCGGTAGTTTTAATGCAAGTGCGGGATTAGATCCTGATATAAGCGGGTCAGATTAATGATCTATCGGCCCGGGATAAGTTTGAATCATGGTCACATCCGGGTGAAGGCTCCCGAGATCCAAGTCTGATCTAGTGGGGCATCATTACTTTTCTCTTCACGCACACTCCAGGGAAGCGAATTGTTAAGTGTGGAGCCCGAGCTCGACATCGTGCGGCCTTGCACGCGGATCGACCTACGCAGTCAGGTCGCGGGGGTCAAGGGGGCAGCGCCCCTTGCAGGGGTCTCCGGGGGCGGAGCCCCCGGAACAAAATTTTGATTATGGCAGAGGCAGCTTATATTCTTTCATTTCTTTTTATTGATTTAGGTCTCTTCATTTGTTTTATTTAATAGTTTCAGGCCTTTGTTTTATTTAGCTAATTATGTTGTTTTTTTGTCCTTTTTTTTTGAGGCGCGCCGGTTTAAGGAAGCAATGGGGCGCGCCGGATTAGGGATGAAGCCAAGGAGGGGAGCGCCGGAATAGGAGGTGCAATGGGGCGCGCCGGTTTAATGGGTCTTCATGGGAGGCGCCCCGGATTAGGTGGATGCACAAGGGGCGCGCCGGATTAGGTTCAATAAGAATGGCGTGCCGGATTAACAAGGTGAATAGTAAGGGGGTGCGCACTATTCATCCCATGATTTTGAAAGTCATTTTGAGTGTGGGGCTAAACCGGCGAGGGGGGGTAGCGAGTCGGATTAGCCCACGCCGGATTAGAACCTGCGCCGGATTAGCTCCAAAGAGGTTTTCTTTATTCTGTTTGCTTATTTTTGTTCTTTCTTTTTTTCCGTAGATTGCTTTGATGATTGGTTTGTTCGTTCAATTGGTGGGTTAAGTTTGTGGAGAAGAAGATTAAGTGTTTTAATTATTTATTAAGGTAGATTAGCATGAAGATCCAAGTGTTTTATTAGAAGAGTTTGTTGCAGGAACTCAAAGGTCCAAGGTTTCAGACATGAAGGAGTCTGGTTTGTTCACAGGTTCAGTTCATGCTCTGAGGGAGCTCGGTTCATTTTTATGTTCATATTTCTGGTAAACATTGGGCAGCATCTCCCCCAGACTGAGATTTACTGGGGCGAATGGGGGATCGTCAAACGGAATACTTCGAGATGACCTCCAATATTCGGAGTGGCCAAACGATAGTCCGGTGTCCCATAGTCGAACGCAGAAGCCCTGCGGACTAGCCTTCAAGGGGTTCTAGCAATTCATGGGTAGTACCTGTATGAGAGCTCCGACGGGATAGATATTGGCCTTGGGCGGCTATGAATGTTCATCCCTCACATGGGTTCCCTCGAAGACCATGGCACAGAGAGGCAGGCTTCAAAGGGCCCTAGATGAGCAGAAGATAAAGAGAGGGGGAAGGAAAAGGAGGGGGGTTTATTCCAGAGCAGGAGGATACATCAGAGAAAGAAAAAGAATACATTGGTGAGGGAAGGGGGAACAGAGCACAAGCTCCTCCCCCTCCGAACTCACCCTTCCTCTCTCACATTCACTCCCTTCTTCTTCACCTCACGGGCGCAGGGGAATGGAGCTTCTTCTTCTCTTCGGAGTGAGCTCCCAGCTGAACCAGACTCTCTTCTCCATTCGTTTCAACGAACCAGTCTCTTGTCCTCTTCCTCTCTTCTTTCACCCACCTATATATAGGACGGGTTGCGTTTCTTGTAGAAAATGGCCAGTGGGGGAGGGTTCCCGCCATCTTTGCCTTGTTCACAGCAATGCGGGGAGTTGACTCGTTGCGCTGGTTGCTGTTGGTTGGTGTCGTACCTTGTCATTCGTCCGAGGATAGGATGTTTGCGGATTTTCCGGGAGATCTGCTACTGCTACTGCCCCCATCGATGCTTGCCTTCGCCGTTGATGCTGCTGCGTTGTCGAACGGAGGTGGAGACAGGGCTTCAGAGCATTGAATGTTCTCTATGCGCTAAGACTGATGCGAAACAGAGTGTCGGAGCTTGGATGGGATGGTTGACTTGGCTCAAACGGCGCGGGGGGTGAGTGCGCCGGATTAGCAACAATAGAGCAGCGCGCTAGATTAGCACAAAGAAGAGGGGCGCGCCGGTTTTGGGGATATTGGAAAGGGCGCGTCGGTTTAGGGCCATATAGGCACAGCTGCGCTGGTTTAAGTGTCAAGGGATTTCACCTCGATTATGAACCAGCTCAGACGTACGTTTGACCTCCAGTACTACCTTAGTTAATATTGCACTGCCTCGGGCCGTCCATTTCGAAGTCTCCTGAGCCTCAATTTGCAATTCTGAGTTATTTTCAACACGTGCTGAACCTGCGTCAGATTACACGGGTTTCTTCCTGATTTGGCCTTCGACGTCACCGACTGGGGAGCCGGGGCCATCTCTTCTATTTGAGGGACTTCATTGTTGGGTGGCAGAGCGCCGGGCATGTATTCGTCCTGCTTGGATGAGGTATGGAGTTTTTTCGGCCATTTCATCTTCGACTCGCTCTCGAGTGCTGAGACGTGCATGCCGTATGATCATCATCATTTTTCAACATCCATACTGCCCCTGGGGAAGAGTTCTTGCCTTTCGCGTTCTTTCGAGGGGAGAATTAATTAAGGCGAGGGTTCCCCTTTTGGCCTATAAAAGGTCCCGAAGTACGCCTCTATCTCCCTTCAACGCTTAAGGCTTTTCTTGTAGTTCTTCCTCTTTCTCCCTTCTCACAAATCGTCTGTCTCTGTGCTGGAGAATTATCAGCAAAACATGGAGGGCAATTCAGAAGACGATGATCCTGGCGGCCGCCGAAGGCGTTCCTGCTGCTCCGGCGTAGGACAAGGAAAGTGGACGGGGCGGATAGCGTAGGAGGAAGGAGGAGGACGGGCGGGACAGGGTAGGAGAAGGAAGGAGGCCTCGCGACGGGCACCTTTCTAACATCTAGACCACTGCTAGGCGGTGCCTTAGAAGGGAAGGGGCTGGGCCATGGGCTCTCTCCTACTCTCCAGGCTGTCGCCTGACACGTAGAGGGTTGATGACCCAGCGTCATCGGTCTTCCTTTCCCACCACCCCTCTCACCACTTCGAGGGGGCGTTCTGTTTTTCTCCCTCTTATACTCTTCAACCAACTTCCTCCCTCTTCTTTCACTCTTTGAAGGATATCTTTGCTCGCACCATTTGGAGGTGCTTGCTCTCTGTTCCTTCCAAAGAGTTGGCAGAGGAGGCCTTCACTTGTATTCCTTCCTCTTTTTCCTCTAATACCTTTCCTTTGAGTTTCCCGAGCAAGCAGGGTCAGCCACCCCGTTACCCGAGCCAGTTTCCACACCGGGTGGAGTCAGTGGCTCGGTTTGGGGGTGCTTGCCTCGTCCGCGTCGGGTATTCAGCTCATGTTATAGTACCAGTGGATGTAGTATTTTTGTTTTTGATATGTACTGTATTGGCTGTGGCCTATTTGATGTATGAAAAATATTAATGAAAGGAAAATTATTGCCATTTGTAGCTTGCATGCTTGAGGAAAGCTAAAAAATAGAACTGTCGTAATGTTGTTGCGTTCCATGTCCGAGGAATAGGCGTTCCTTCCATGCTAGACAATCGATACGCCCGTTTCTCGAGCGTCTCGACCACTCTATAGGGGCCCTCCCAATTATGGGCCAGCTTTCCCACTGCCTCCAGTGGTCGAGAGGCTTCGGCTTTCCTTAGGATGAAGTCTCCTATGCGGAAGTTTTTGTCTCGGACTTTGGCGTTGTATTATCGGGCGAGGCGCCGCTGATATTATGTGGCTCGGATGCTCGCAGCCTCTCTTATCTCGCTTGCAATATCAAGGTTCTCTAGCAGTTTCTACTCATTTGCCTCGGGCGAGAAATTGATGACTCGGAGAGATGGGCTACTTACTTCCAAAGGAATCATGGCGTCGGTGCCGTAAACCAACTAAAAAGGAGTCTCACCGGTGGCAGTTCTTGGAGTGGTTCGGTGTGACCATAGTATGCTTGGCAATTCCTCGAGCCAACTACCCTTGGCCTTACTGAGCCTGGCCTTAATGCCCTTTAATATTATTTTGTTGGCATTTTTGACCAGCCCGTTAGCCTGGGGGTGGGCTACAGAAGTGAAGTGGTTGCGAATGTGTAGGTCAGCACATCTATCTCGAAAGTAACGAGAGTCGAATTACCGACCGTTATCGCTCACAATCACTCGGGAGATGCCAAAGCGACAGATGATCGACTGCCAAACGAAGCTCCATACGACCGACTTGGTGATCCGGGTGGTAGCTTCAGCTTCGATCCACTTGGTAAAATAGTCGATGGCAACTATGATAAACTTTTTCCAGGCGTGGGCCATTGGGAATGGTCCCAGGATGTCGATCCCCCACCGAGCGAAGGGGTATGGCTCAGTAAGCATGACGAGTTTCGAGGCGGGCTGGTGGACCAGATGGTCGAAGCACTGGCACCGATCGCACTTTTGTACGTAGGTCGAGCAGTCACGCTGGAGAGTGGGCCACCAGTAGCCTTGCCGCAGCAAGATCCTGGCGAGCGATCTTCCTCCGTGGTGCGTTCCGCAGACACCTTCGTGGACCTCTTGAATCACTCGGCAAGCTTCCTCGGTGTCGAGGCACTTGAGGAGGGGTCCGGAAAAAGACCATCGGTACAAGGCTTTGCCTAAGATGATGAAGCGTCGAGCTTGATACTTTAGTCTCCGTGCCTCTTGAGGGTCAGAGGGCTCCTACGAATCTTGGAGCCAAGAGATATATGGGAGCCTCCAGTCGCTTGATGACGCATGATCAATGATCATGAGCTCCGCTTCTATACTCGGACGCTCTAGCTCTTCGAGGAGGACCGATCGGGTACCTTCTGGGCGTATAGAGGAGGCCAACCGAGAGAGGGCATCCGCCGGGGAGTTTTAGTCCCGAGCTATCCAGATGACCTGAAAACTCTCGAATAGTGGGGCTATCTTCTTTACCAATCGAAGGTATTTGATCATCGGTGCCTCTCAAGCTTCATAATCATTGCTGACCTGGCTAGCGACTAGCTCGAGTCAGTATGGATTCTGACACTTTCGGCTCCCAATCATCATGCCATCCTGACTCCCGAGATGAGAACATCATACTCGGAGACGTTGCTGGATGCCGAGAAGTTGAACTTCAGGGCATATTGTAGTTCTGCTCCTTCTAGAGATCAGAGAAGAACGTCGGTGCCGCTGCCGGCCGAGTTCGAGGATCCGTCAACGAAAAGATCCCAGGTGGGCTCGAGCGTCAGCAGATGGACTTCCTTGGTCGGGACAGTGCTCTCCGCGATGAAGTCCGCGAGTGCCTACCCTTTGATGGCCGAGCGAGGGCGATAGGAGATATCGCAAGCCCCAAGTATTATGGCCCACTTGACGAGGTGACCCGAAGCTTCAGTGTGAGCAAGGATCCTCTTCAGGGGCTCATTAGTCAGTACGATGATGGAGTGCCCTTGGAAGTAGGGCTAGAGGTGCTTGGCCGAGGTTACCATTGCTCGCACGAGTTTCTCGGTGCGGGGTATCACCATTCGGCCTCATTAAGCACCTTGCTGGTGTAATACATCGACCTCTGCACTCCTGCGTCGTCTCGAACCAGAACAGAGCTCACCGTAGAAAGGGTCGACGAGAGGTAGAGGTGCAATGGTTCGCCCGATATCGATTTTGATAACACCGGGGGCAAAGCCAGAAACTCCTTCAGTTCTACAAAAGCCTTCTGACATTCCTCATCCCAGGCGAACGTGATGGATGCCATTTTAGGCCCTCTCAATAATTTGAAGAAGGGAAGACATCGTTCGGCCTCTCGGGACAAGAACGGTTGAGCGCAGCGATTCGTCCAGTCAGGCGCTGGACATCCTTGATGCAGTTTGGCGGCCGCATGTTCAGGATGGCCTGAATTTTGTCAGGGTTGGCCTTGATCCAACGTTGAGTAACTAGGAAACCTAGGAATTTCTCGGATCGAACCCCGAAGGCGCATTTAGCTGGGTTGAGCTTCATGTTGTATCATAGGAGGGTGTCGAATGTCTCTGCTAGGTCGGTGAAGTGGTCCTCGGCCTTGGGTGTTTTGACGAGCATGTCGTCAACGTAGGCTTCGACGTTCCGACCGGTTTATCTTTCGAAGATGAGGTTGATCAGCCGCTGGTAAGTTGCTCCGACGTTCTTTAACCCGAAGGGCATTCGGGTGTAGCAATAGACGCCGAAGTCGGTGTTGAAGGAGGTCTTCTTGACGTCTGTTGGGTCCATCTGGATCTGATGGTAGCCAGAGTAGGCATCCAGAAAGTTGAGCAGCTCGTTACCAGAGGCCGAGTCGACTAGTTTGTCGATGCTCAGTAACGGGTAACAATCTTTCGGAGTGGCTTTGTTGAGGTCGGTGAAGTCCACGCACATTCGCTAGTTGCCTGAGGCTTTTGGTACCAAGACGACATTGGCGAGCCATGTTGGGTAAAGGACCGGTCAAAATAGGCCGGTTTTCTTTCCCTTGATAATCTGCTCTTTGATGATCGCATGCCTCTCTGGGGCATGCTTTCTTCTGCGTTGTTGGATGGGTTTTACCAATGGGTCGAGGTTGGGCTTATGTACTACCATTTTCCTAGGAATCCCGGGAAGGTGCTCATCTGACCAGGTGAAGACTTGAGTGTACTCCGGAAGGAAATTTTTATATTGCTCTCATACATTGGGTGGTAAATCAGCCCCAATCCTTACTCCTAGGGCCTGGTCATCCCTGAGGAAGACTGTCAACAATTCGCCACCAGGCTCGGATGTTGCCAGTCCATCCTCGGTTCCCTTGCCCCCTTTTTTCCCTTCTAGCTTTATGGCTTCAACCGAGATTATGTAGCACCTCCTAGCTATTGCCTAGTTACCCCGGACTTCCCTGATGCCATTTTTGGTGGGGAATTTTATTTTTTGGTGATAGGTGGAGGGCACTGCCTTTGTTCGGATGAGGATGCCTCGGCCGAAGATGGCATTATAGGCCGACATCCCCTTAATCACTATGAAATCCACCATAATCGTAACGATCTTAGGAGGGGTGCTGATGGTAACTGGTAGGCTGAGGGCTCCCTCGGAGTAGGTTGCCTGGCCATTGAACCCACAGAGTGGGGCTCGAATCGGACGGAGTTGGGACGGGTTCTCACCCATCTTAAGAAAACACTCGTACGAGAGTATATCAGGGGTGCTACCATTGTCGACCAGTATTCTTTCTATATTACAATGGTTTATAGTAGCCGATACTACAAGAGCATCATCGTGCGGGGTGGATAATCCTTCCAGGTCTTGGTCGGAGAACACCAAGGCCTGTTGTTCGCTCGCCGGCGGGGCTTTGGGGGGCTTAGAGGCCCTGCTTGCCCACTCAGCGTGACGCTTCCTTCCTCGGCTACTGTCTCCTCCTGATGCCGCGCCGCCAGAAATGACATTGATGTGGACCCCACGGGGGCAATTGTCAATTTCTTCTGGAATGCCACAGTCCCCCTTTTGGTGCTCGGACACGTACCAAGATAAGTGAAGCGCTAAGGACTTCCTCGTACTCTGCGTGGCACAGGGCCAGGGTCACCAGATCGGCGAGGGAGGTGGGGGGATGGAGGACCAGCTCTCGCCGGAGGTTCTCATCGCGGGTGCCTCCGGTTAGCGCGGTGATGGCTGAGGCAATGTCCAGGCGAGGGATGCACAGGGCCTCCGATTTGAATCCGTTAATATAAACTCAAAGCTTCTTTCCTGGCGCCTGCTTTAGTGCCAACAACCCCACTACCGACCTTAGAGGGACGCTGCCAATGAAGCTTTCCTTGAATACTCGCCCGAATTGTCTGAAGTCACGAATGCTGCTGGGGGCGAGTGCTCGGAACCAGACTTGAGCACCTTGGACCAAGGTGGTCACGAACGCTCGGCACTTGACAACGTCGGAGGCCCCGTGCAAGGTCATTAGGGCGTCGAAGCTATCATAGTGGTCGGCGGGGTCTCCCTGGCCATCGTATGACTTGAAGGTCGGCAGTGAGATTCTGGGGGAGATCTCGGCCTTCAAGATATGGTCAGAGAATGGGGATTGCTCCTCATCTTCCTTGGCGGAAGTGTTCTACAGGGCGCGGAGGGCACGCTCTTGTTCCGTGAATCGTCGCTCAAAGTCCCGCAACTGGAGGGATAGCTCCGGTTGCTACTGAACCGAGGGGCTGTGGGGGCGTCCCTGCGGGCTGCCGCATCGTCCCTCGGGGGGATCCATTTCCAGGAACGGCCATCGTGTCCCAGTTCCTCCTCTCCTCGGGGTGGAGGAGGCTTCTTGTTCTAGAAGAGTGGCGTGTGAAGGTCCTCCCGATCGATTATGTATGAGCCGTCACCCTCGGAGGGTGAAGCGGCCTCCGGCGGTTTGTTGGGAAGCTCCACCGCGCGGGGGGGGGGGGGGGGGGGCTCTCCCCGAGAAGTCGTGACTTCTCTTCCCTAGCCGCCTGGGTCCTCATCAGTTCGACGAGGATGTCCAATTTTGCATTGAGGGTTTGGAGAGCGTCAGAATTCCCATTGGGGGATTGCACCCTTGCGGGCGGTGGAGGCGGCTCATCGGCTTGATTGTTGTCGCTAGAGGGGAGGTTTTCCGTATGGTTGGGAGGCACAGGTCCTCCGTCTGTCACAACGGTCTTTCCCTTGTCACCGGTGGTCCTCCTACCGGAATTTCTTTGCACCATGATGGCTCTTTGCTCATTTCCCACAGACGGTGCTAGATGAAGAGGGGAAATCTCGCGTTGCTCCTGAGTCATGAGATCTTGGAGGAATCTTTGGTCACGGTCACCACGCGTATATAATCTGCAAGAGGGGAAACAGGTCAGAGGTGCCCAGGGATGGAACCCTGGGGAAAACCATCTAATACCTAAGTCAACAAATGTGATAGAGCACGGATGCGAAGAGAGGTGATAGGAGAAAGAAAGGGCGTGAGATTCTTCTCCACCAAGGGGTGTGGTGGTTTTCTCTTAGGATGCTTGCCTTCACCTTTTCGGAGGGTCTCATTGGGATTTATATAGTAGTACGTTTAACGTAAGCATCTAGGGAGATGAGGGGATTTCAGGGAGGTTATGTCCGTGTCGTGGGCTCTTAATAGCATGAGGACTCCTGCTCTCCCTTATCCCTTGGGGTTCTCTGCTCCCGGAGGATGCATAACGGATGCTTAAGTGTGCTTCCGACGGTCAGTTCAAGCTCGGGGCGCCTATTGAGAGTCTCTTTGAGTGATGGAGGCATAGCTCGGACATGGCGCACTGGGCCCTTGCAGAGGCTTTCCCGATCGACCTGTCGTCTGGACTTCTGGACTCGGGGGTTGCTTAGGATGTGCTGGTCTGAGAGGGTTTTTGGGCTTGGAGTAAGTGGGCCCAGAATGGGGCTGTCACTTTGGGGAGCTGGGCCTAGTTTGGTCAGATTGGACCTAGTTGGGCCGTGCTCTTGGGCAGTAGATTTTCCCCCTCTCCAAGACCGATTGACTAAATCTGCACATTTTCTACCAATCAAAAGTCGATGGTCTGTGGATGTATTAGTAGCACTATACATGAAGGAAATTATCAGACTACATGGTGTCCCTGCCACTATTATATCTGACCGAGACCCTCGATTCACATCACAATTCTGGAAGGGTCTATAGTATTCATTAGGGACCTGACTCAACTTTAGCACTGCGTTCTGTTCATAAAATGATGGTCAAACTGAAAGGATAAATCAGGTGGTGGAAGATATGCTCAGGGCATGTGCTATCGATTTTGGAGGGAGTTGGCACGACCACTTGCCTCTAGTGGAATTCTCCTACAACAATAGCTACCAAGCTAGTATACAAATGCCACCGTTCGAGGCACTATATGGAAGAAGTTGTCGTTCACCTACATATTGGAATGAAGTAGGAGAAAGGTAATTTCTCAACCCCGATATCATCAGGGATACTACCAAAAAGATAAAGCTTATTCGGGAAAGACTCCAGATGGCTCAAGACAGGCAAAAATCATATGCTGATAATAGAAGGCGCGACCTGGAATTCCAAGTAGGAGACCACGTATTCCTTAAGATTTCTCTGGGTCGAGGTATTCGATGATTCGGCATCAAAGGCAAGCTCACTCCAAGATTCATTGGCTCCTTTGAAATTCAAGAAGGGGTTGGTGAAGTCGCGTATCGAATAGTTTTGCCCACTCAATTAGCTAGAGTCCATGATGTGTTTCACGTCTCAATGCTCTAAAGGCACGTCCCCGATCCATTCCATGCCATAACGTATGACAACCTCGAGATTAAAAAAGATTTGACATATGAGCAAAGGCCAATCAAAATAATTGAACGAGAACTACGTCAACTTCGGAATACGACTATTCCCATGGTCAAAGTGCAATGGAGAAAATCTTGGCCACACGAAGTGACATGGGAAACCGAAGAGGCCATGCGCAAAAGATTTTCAGAGATATTCGAATGTAAGTACACTCCCCTTAGCAAATTTTATTACGATGACTTTGGGGACCAAATTCTTTTTAAGTGGGGGAGGTTGTAACACCCGAGAATTTTCTAGAAATTTTTTGGGATTAAAATATAATTACTAAGCAATTTAAAAGGCTTAATGGGCTATTCGGAAGAATTAAGGATTTTTTTTAATCCATTTGAAAGCCTTATGTCAACTAAAGGGCTAAGCCCAACTCCAATAGGACCAAAGATCCAATTCCAAGACTTTTAGACCCAAGCCCATTAATAGAAATGTAAATTAGGTAATTTACGGATTTAAAATGTGATATATACATCAATTAGGTGATAAATGGGGGATGATACGAAAATCCAAAAATTTTGGATTTAATGAAGCCTGACAGTCTATCGCGCGACCGTAAAATTCACCCTAGCGGTCCTCCCATGACCACTAAGCCTCCTGATTCCGTGAATGGGAGAAAACGTGAAAACCTTGGATTGCTGACGACCAAATCACCCTAGATCGAAGCTTCCTGGCGTAGAAGACTCTATAGAACTTTCTAGGGATTAACTTTACTCCAAATTAGGACTCTAGGTTCGATCTAATCTCTTAAACCCTAGGTGAATCCTATAAATTGACCCTAACTTCGACTCATGCGAACCCTAATGTTAGCTCGTGTATTTCGAAGGTAAGGTGAGGTCTACTCAGGTGGGTTCTTTAGAAGGAATTGTTCTTCTTAGTTTTATCTAACACACCTCAAATTTTCATGCTAGAAGACCCAGTTGTTGGAGAGTTAGAGCATCTGCAAGTCGGTGGATCGCAATAGACTGAATAGGAACCAATGCAATGGTCTAGTGAAGATCAGGAAAATAGAAGTCCAACTCGAGGTATTTAGAAATTGGTCCTTTAAAACTTTCTGATCCCCTTCGTATCTCCTATCTACCTTCTAATTTTCATGGATTTAGGTCAAGAGGATTGAGAGATAGAGGGACATGAAGTTACTGGTTTGGCATAGGACGTGCAGGAACTAGGGTCTACTTCCAGTCAAAAATCCAAAGTCTAGGGAACGAATCAAAGGTAGGTTATCTCATGAAATGGCTAAATTAACATATTAGGAACAAAAACCCTCTGTTTCCTCCTATTTTTATTCATTATACATGATGAATTTGATGTTTTATTATGATTACGCATATAGGGTTAACATAGCATGCATGAACCTTGCCCTTAATAAGAAATTGATAATTTTGACTTACTTTACTCAAACCATGTTTTAATATGATTTTATCAGGCCGTATTTACCTATTGGTATGTTTTACCATACATCTATCTACCCTAGATTAGCATATATCTTGGTTTTATTACTATTTACTGTAGACAGGAAGAAACGGTCTTCTTGAGACCGCCAGAGTCTCCCTAGCGGCCCTACAATAGATCGCTAAGGCCCATAAAATGATCCTCCTGAGACCGCTTTAGTTTCTGAGTTCTGTATCATTGTTAACTCGAAACATAATGTAGAATAATCCTAATTATCATATGATAAGCCTAGCTAATTAGGTCTTACTCCTATTTTAAGCACTGTATTCATACACCTGGTTATGTTAATTGTTCATCCTTGTAAATTTCAAGTTCTTTATGCACTTTGGACTTATTTTAAACTTATGTTAAGTTCATGCCAAAATCATATACTCTTGTATTTATCTTAAATTTCATATGGGTCATGGACTTGTCTAGTTTTGATTTCATGGTTGCTTTACCTTGATCCTTTCTCATCTAGAGTTATTTCTTAAGTAGATGGCACGTATTCTGGTATAATTTCATTAGATGCACTTTGCACTTAAGCACACAATCTTGGACTTGTGATCCTCTCCGTTGGATATTCCTTCCACTGGACTAGGTGATCTTGTTTCAAGGCCTCCATAAGACTTTGCGAGCTTGGGATTTCTACTAGGATACCGAGCTGGTTGTACCCTCAAAACCAAATTGTCTAGAAAGCACTTTATCGGTGTTTTATGTTCTAGACCTTAGCGGCCCTATGGACGACCGCCAGAGTCTGGTAGCGGCCATTTACCTGACTGCCAAGGACGTCTAGCGACTCTACCTTGACCGCATGGTTCCAGTTCATTCGTTTCATCGAACTATTGTTAAACGGTCCAGTCGTGACTGCATAGATCCAGATACGGTCCAGTAAATGACCACTATTTCCAGAAACGGCCCCAATATGACTGTTTGATGTCTAAGTATTGATTAACCCAAGGTTTCACCTAAGGGTTGATTTTTCTATGATCCTAGATGGTCTATGATTATCTAGATCCTCACATTTTGTTCCCAAAGCTACCTAATGAATTATGGAAATTAAAGAATGTGCCGTTATGCTGCCGAATTTTCTCCATGGCATAACTTTGTTCTAAATCAATCTTGAACTCTCATATTCTTAATTGGTGCATTCTTACCTTGATAATTGTTATCATGAAACTATAGTTTGAACTTATTCATTATTGGCCTACATTATTGATATTTCTTGTGGAAACAGCTTGATTTATAACATGAAGATGCAAGAGCGGGCACGGACAATGTCCAAGGACTCCACTCTAGTCCCCTCGGTAGATAGCCGAAAACATACTATAAACCATGGGGTATGATGAATACTGGCGTCGCATTGCGCCGGGAGTACTTTTTTTATAAACGGGTGAAATCCACGAATTCTCACAAGACAATCTTGTGAAATTACATGCTTTCTAGTACATTCTCGTTACATGACTTTCTAGTGCATAGCCTTTATGGTTATGAAAAGTACATTCTTGTTCATGAAAGGCCAAATTACATTCATGTTATATTCTTGCTTGATCATATTTCCAAGTCTACATGAATTCTCATATCTCACCTTGATCATATCTTATTAGTTGTGTTGCTTTGGTTTATTCATGTGTTTCATCGTATTTTCATAACTTATCTTACACTCTAGAGCTAAAATGTTAATTACTTAAACATTGCATTCATGTTGATACGAAGATACCTACTGGGCATATGTGCTCATTCCCTACTTTTCGAATCTTTTTCAGGAAATTCTAGCGGGTCAGATTCAGACTATTCAAGTGATGGATCCGAGAGTGATTAAAGAAGGAGCGAAGCCTTAGATTGTCATTAGTTGATAGTCAAGAGTCGCTATGTAATTTTCTATTTTTATTGAGTCTACTTAGTCAAAGAGTCAAGAGTCAACCTTATGAACTTTTGATTATTATTTAAATAAAGCTAAAATTTTGTCTAAATATTGTGCATTCATTTCTTATATGTGAATGTGTTAGCACTCTGATTATATTGTTCGCTTGAGACATACTATCTGACTGTTCACGTTCCCGATTGTTTCCGCTGCATAATCTCGGGGTGTGACAGTTCCATCGACGTAACTATGTCTCATTTGCCACTTTTTTGTCGGGTGATCTATTTGTCACTCATAACTATCCATTTGTCCCCCGAAACACTTATTTTTCACCCTTAAGCTTCTATTTGTTACTATTATTGTTTGCCTCTTCTACTAGGTGACATCTCCTTAGCGAGTGTTGTGGGGTTCGCTCGAAAAGTTTTTGGGGTCGACTCCCTTTCATCAAAAGTCTTCTTCTTCTAGTATCCATGGCTCTTCAACATTTGTGTGCACTGAAAAACCATTAATCATGTTCAAAAACAAGATCATCAACAATCTTGGTTAAGCAACATCTTCCATGATCATAACAGTCTGCACACACATTTTTGTCATCATTAAAATGTAAACACCAAAATCAAGTCGGGGATCCAACAAGATAGCATCGACCCATGGCGATTGGGTTGATAAAAATCCAAAATTTCTAGGCTTTCACCTTCCGTTCACGGAACTAAGTCGCGGTCAAGGGAGGACTACTATTAGCAGGTCGCGGTCGCGCGACTGACCATGACTTGCCCTAGGCGTCGAAATTTGAATTTCGTTCAAACTCCTTCCTAATTATCCCCTATTTATCCATATAAAACAGGGAATTTACCCTAATACGTTTCTAAAGCTTTTTTTTAACCAAAAAAACCGACCAACAAGATCAAGATCCCGTCGAGCGCACCCTCCCCCAGAAGGGAAGAATGTTCTCACTCCCCTAGATAAATCCTGCGGTCCTAATTTTATTGATTGAATGAAAGAATACATTGGCTTCGGGGCATACCCCTGTGTGAACAGTCAAAAGTAAAGTAACAAAAACCAAGAAAAGAGCCTATACAATGACTGGGCTATACCCCTGTATGATCAATCAAAAGTAAAGTAACAAAACAAGGAAAGGACCCACTTATCTAGATACAATTACACAAAGTTGGTAGTCCTGCTTTGTCCATCTTGAGGGCCCCCCTAGACAAAATTGAGAGGTCCCTAGTATGTATGAAAATAGAATTATCCTGGATAGCACATGCATATGATGCCAAGGCATCAGCAACTTGATTGCCTTCCCTGTACACATGCTGCACCGTGCTTCCGCAAACATGAAGAAGTTCCAAAATTTTCCTCCACCAAGGCAAAATAGTCCAATTGGGAGCCACTCCTTTATGAACTGCATCAACTAGCAAGGCACAATCTGAGAACACAGTTGCTATGTTTAAACCACCCTACTTTGCAATGGATAAACCATCATGTAAGGCCCTAGCTTGAGCAAGAAAACTACAGCCTCTGCCATAGTGAAAGGTAAAACCAATGAGCATATTGCCTTCGGCATCCCGGATGCAGCCCCCACCTCCACAAAGACCCGAGTTACCTTTTGAAGCCCCATCAACATGTATGGTCAGCCGGTCCGAAGCCAAGCTGCGGGTCACCAAGATTGGCCGTTTGACTTCCACCCGGGGAAAGAATTGATAGTTGGCTAATCTGCTAGCATGGGCTAAAGACAAGGGAATGTAGAAGCACTTCTTTTCCAAAACATAAGAAATGAAAGAAACAATGCATCTCTTTATATCACTTTTTGGAGGAGGCTTATTATAAAACCTGATTGCACATCTATGCTTCCAAATACCCTACAACATAAGTATTACAGCATAAAGACCAATGAAACTAAAAGTAGATTTCATGTTAGTGGCTGTTAGGATATTCCAGCACCGGATGGTTATGTGGTCACTAAGAAATACCTTCTCACTGATCAAGGGGTGAATTCACGACCACAACTCAGTTGCTAGCTCACCAGAAATGAAAAGGTCGTTCAAATCCTCCTGGGCAAGGACTTGGCAACAGCTGCATTTGGAAACAAGGGGGATACCACAGTCAACCACTCTCATGTCCACTGGCACAGCTCTGTGTATTAACCTCCATACAAAAGAGGCTGCTCTGGGATTAAAGGAAGAGTGCCATAGCTTGATCCAGGGTCGCCTGATATTTCCATTGGTGCGAAGAAGATCATATACTGACTTAACAGAGAAGTCACCCCTAGCAGTGCCAGTGTAGACCCAAACATCTGTTGCACTATGAAGCTGGGAACTATGGAGTTGATAGTCTGGACAAAATTGCTTCCAAGCACATATTGAGGATTCATCAAGACCTCTCTTACAGAGGCTAAAGGGAAGGCATGCTGGTTAGTGGCCTCAGAAGCCAAAACAGAATGATGGATTGGCCCATTGCCTGTCCAATTGTCCCTAAAGAAATCAATATCAGCCCCATCCCCTAAGAACCACTGGGTATTGCTGATAATAAGGTTCTTCACTTGATTAAACACAATTGATGGCAAACCCACAGGGAAAGGCTTCATACATTCTGAAAAATGGGTTTTAATATACCTCTGCCTGGCATATTTAGACCAGAGAGATGACCCGTGAAGGACACTCCACAAAGCTTTGGCCGCCAAGGCAACCTGAACCAAATAGAGGTTTCTGATTCCAAGGCCCCCTTCAGCCCAGGGTTTTTGGATTTCCTTCCAGGCCACCCAATGCCGCCTTCTTTCACCTTCAACACCCTGCCAGAAAAAATTGGCACAAAGTCTGTCTATTGCAGATATAAGAGTTTTCGAGATGAAACAAGCAGAAGCTAAATATATTGGAATGCTCCGGAGAACATCATTGATTAGCACAAGTCTCCCTGCCTGGGACAGAAACTTAGATTGCCAACCTTCCAGCCACGTTTGAATTTTATCAATCAGATATTGGAAATCCGAACATCTGTATCTCCCTTTTTTGATAGGGATACCAAGATAGCGGAATTCATCATACATGAATTTATATCCAGTTTCAGCTTGGATGGATTGTCTAAGTGAAGAGGGGGCCTTTGAAGAAAGGGTAAAACTACTCTTTCCAGCATTTACCAACTGCCCAGAACTTGACTGATACTTCTCAATAAAATGCTGAAAGGAAATAATGTTCTACTTACAGGCATTGAGGAAGATTAGAGTGTCATCCGCATATAACAAATGAGATACCTGTGTAGAATGTCTAGGCCCACTGTACCCTCGCAGTACCCCAGATTGAAACATTTTAGAAAGGCCCATACTTAACACTTCAGAAGCAATAATGAAGAGATATGGAGCAAGGGGATCTCCCTACCTTATCCCTCTGCTGTATTTAAAAAAACCAGTCGTGGAACCATTGAGATTGACAGAAAACCAGTAGTTAGAGAGGAGCATACCAATAAAAGAAGTGAACCGGGAGCTGAACCAAATTTCCTCAGAACTGCAAAAATGAAATCCCATTCCATTCTATCATATGCTTTAGCCATATCTAATTTAAAAATAGCATTATGGCCTCTAACCTTTCTGTTGATATCCACCATCAATTGCCTGGCAAGTGCAACATTGTCCAGAATGTATCGACCTTTAACAAAAGCTCCCTATTCCTCAAAAATTATATTTGGCAGAAAAGGAGCCAGACGCTCAGTGATGATTCGACAAATAATTTTTTAAGAGAAGTTGCACAAACTTATCGGCTGAAAATCATTGAAAGTCCTAGGCTCCAAGACCTTGGGCACCAAAGCAATGAGAGATGAAGAAACACTAAGAGGCAGAGGAAATCCCATGAAAAAACTTTGGACGACTTGTATGATATCCGAACCTATAATGTCTCAAGTAGAAGTGTAGAAGGCTCCTGAAAAACCATCAGGCCCTGGAGAGCTAGTACCACTGAGAGACCATACTGCTTTCCTGACCTCCTCCCCATTTGGAATGGTACAAAGAATAGAATTCTGATCAGCAGTAATAATATGGGGGATGCAGTCTAGAAGAGAATGGTCTATAGAGTGCGGTTCTAAAGAAAAAAGCTTATTGAAGAAGGTTACAGCATGGTTACATAGAACATCCTGTTCAGAACACCAGATCTCAGGCTCACCAACTCTAAGTCTGCTAATAAAGCTCCTTCGCCGGTTACATAGAGCCACATCATGATAAAAGGAAGTGTTCATGTCCCCATTCTTGCCCAGCCTTATCTGCAACTCTTTGACCTGCCCTATGAATCTCTTGTAGCTGTTCATCTGAATAGCTCTGTACTTCTTCTACTTTAGAGCTCTCTTCCATAACTATTTCTTGACAGGCCTGGCTAGGCTCTTTTCCAAAACCAATCACTGGCTCTTGCAACTTGGAGTGCAAAACTTCTCCAACATCAGAAGAGTAACTTGGTTGCATCTTGCCCAGATAAGAACCTCTCAAGTGAGAGGCTATTACCAATTGGCAACCAGTGTTTTGGATGGGAAATTGAATTTGGCATGAAGGGAGCTCCTGACCTACAACCAACTGACTGCATACTGCATCAAATTCATCAAGAGCAGAGAGATTTAGGAGAAGCCTGTTTAGACTCTTCTCCAGATTCAGAAACTTGATCCATCAGACCACTGGCCAATTCTCCCTTTGTGTCATCATGACAACTTTGCTTTTCCAAACCTTGTACCATTGTTTCAGTTTCCTGTTGCAGAGCAACAAACATATTGCCTTGTTGAGCATTATGTCGAGCAACTCGAGGGCCAGCTTGACGAGGCCTAAATAATTGCCGGGGAGGTCTCCCTTCTGGAGCCGGAACAGGAATTATAGTGGGACGAGCTGCCCTACCATGCTTCTTCTTGCAATCATTCTCCAAATGGCCAAGCTTATGACAGAACGAACACAATGAAGGCACACGGTGATAGTTGACATTCTGCCAGAATCCCTTCCCATCCAAATCTATCCATAGTCGTTCTTTACGATGGGCAGACAAGTCTAATTCGACACAAGCCAAAGCCTCTAAAGTTTCTATCATAGCCAAAGTCCTTTCTTGAATTCTAAGAACAGTTCCGAAATTACCTGCAATAGACCGCATACAGTCCTCATGGTATAGGTTCGTCGGAAGCGACGGAAAGCCTATCCAGACCGGAGCTGTATGGGGATCAGCATCGAAATCAAAGTCAACCGTCCAGCGAAAGAACCGAAACAAGAAACCCCTGATATAGAGATTCTTCTACAATAATAGCTTCATAAAGTCCACCTCACAATCAAAATGCAGGAGCAGATGTCGCGGGCTAAGCCTGCTGATGATGAAATGAGAAGTCAGACCTAGATGCTACGACAAGCAACTCTTGATATCAGGGAAGGCAGGCCGTCCATATGAGCATTTAGCTACAATGGCCAACGATAGAGGAAGCATCGAGGCCTGTAGATCTACCTTGGAGAAGAAAACCGTCGACTCCCCAAGGTCTGTGTAGCTTGGATTCTTCATCGGGATAGCGACCTTGGCCTTCTGCTGAGATTCAACTAAAACCTGAGCAAATGAGCGACGGGGACCAGCCAGTTCCGAAGAGGAGGGAGGCTGAAGAGCTCCTGCTTTCACTGGAGGGGGTTCCCCCGGAGGAGAATAGAAAGCACCATCAGCGCCATGGCCACCGACGGAGGATGACGCTGCAAGAGGCATGGCGAGCAGGATCTTACATTCTCCTAAATAATGAGAGAGTCAAAATTTGAACCGGAGATCTCATGATTCTCCCAACGTTTCTAAAGCTGGGTTTGGGCCTAAAAGGCAAAATTTTGGGTTTTAAAGCCTTTTACAAGTGGGCTCAAATTAGTGGTTGATAATTGGGCCTTAATTCCTAAGGTTTTAACTTATTAACTTATTAATTAGCCCATATTAAATGCTTAATTAAATCTATTAAATTTTTCACAAAAATTCTAGAATTATCCGGAGTGCTACACCTCCCCCACTTAAGAAGAATTTGGTCCCCAAATTCATTTCATGGGATGGAGGTGCATTTTACTTACAATCAAATAATTCTAAATACTTCTTTCGCATGGCTTCCTCCGTCTCCCATGTTGCTTCTTGGCCTGTACTTTCATTCCACCGGACTTTTACCATGGTAATGGTTTTATTTCGAAACTGACATACCTCTCGATCAAGTATTCTGAGTGGTCTTTGCTCGTACGTCAGATCCTTCTGTATTACAAGATTTTCATGACTAATGATATGAAATGGGGAATGAATGTACTTTTTAAGCATCGATACATGGAACACATCATGAACTCTAGAGAATTGTGGTGGTAAAGCTATCCGATAAGTCACCTCGCCAACCCCACTATAAGAAAACTGGCCTATATCCATGAATTTTACCTACGCTTTCGGAAAACGTAAGTATATGCGACATATTCCGACGTTTTTAAATAAACGTTGGTAAGTTTCCTATGTTTTATTATAGCGTAGCTATATGGTCATGTTATTCTGACGCTTTGAAAAAAATGTAAAAAATATATTATATTCTTACATTTTTTTATAAATGTGAGAATAGATCTTAGATATTGTTTCCTTTTTAACAAAATGTAACAATAAGTCGCTTCAAATAAAAAAAATAAAAAATTTAAAAACGTAGCAATTGAGATGACTCGGGTGGCAGCAAAACGGTATCCCAATACTTTTCATTTTTTTGTATTTTAACACCCGAAAATTTCCCTCCCCCCCATCAAACCCATCCCCTGCCTGCTTCTCTTCCTCCCCCATCCCTTTCCCTATCTTCTCCCTCGATCCTGAGCACACTGTGATTGAGCACGGTGGGGGAAATGGAGAGTTGCCTCTACTACGCCTCGCCGGATGGCTTCGATGGCGGTAAAATTATCGCCCGATGTTTTCCATTTATTTCCCTTTTAGCACTCGATTTCCCATCCAAATCCAACCCATCCTCTCCCTCTTTCTCTTCCTCCACTCACCTCTTCCCCTCTCTACCTTCCATGGCGTTGCTCATGATCTCTGCCTTCCTCTCGTTGAACTCGTGGACGGCGTAAGAGATCCAACTGTTAAGGGTTCCAGAGTTGGACTAGGGGCGCATGGCGATCCAGTCACAGAGGGCGTCGATGGGGTCACAGTCGAAGGTGGCGTCGGAAGGGGAGCCCATGAGGAGGAGAAGCGAGAGAAGGAAGAGCGACACCATTGGCAAGAATGCAATCACCTGCGATGTGGGGAAGGCATGCCTTCCCGATGGGGTGGGGTCGGGGGTGGGGTTGGGGAGGGGAGGTGGAGGAAGGAAAGTGGGGTTTTCTTTAATATAGGAGGTCCTGATGATGGCGAGGAGAGAGCTAACAAAATGCTCTGTCTTCTTCTTGCGACCATCCTTGCCATCGACATCTACAACTACAACATCCATGACTTGCTGGAGATAGAGGGCTCCCACAACTGGTCTTGCCACATCCAGTTCCATCTATGAGCTCTTGCATGCTGAGTCCGCCCTCAACTCCTCCTCTGCCAATGACGAGTAGGGGTTCCTCTACCTCTCTGGCGTCCACGCCATGGTCTCTGTCATGACCTCTGGGGACCCTGTGGCCATGGAGGGGGCCACCATCGACATCGAAGTCGCGACTGCCTTATGCTCCCCCCACACCCAATCGGCACTAGGGTTCCTCTATGGCGCCTGGATAACACATCCCCAGAGTTAGCCCAAGGCCTTCCTTTACCACCAATTCACCATGGAAGGTGGCAACATATAGTCCAAGATGTCCATAGCATACACCTATCTCAGTCAGGATGTAAGGGCATGACTTGAGACTGATTGCATTCTTTTGCATCTCCATGTGATTTCTAATTTTTTTTAATCCTTCCTGATCTTTGATCCGCCTTGCAGATGTATTACAAGGTGGTGAAGCTTTACAAGGAATTGGCAGAGCCGTGGCGAGGTTCCTGATATCGAAGACTTCACCAGAAGCCTTGAACACACCAATGTTCTAATATGCAAAGTCCCTCCTGAGAACTTTTGTAGCACAGTTCCAAACTAGGATTCACGAAGGTGTAAATCCTATATTGGTTATGTCCCTTGCTGTTTGCAAGGCAAGAGCTTGTGCAAAAAATATCCTCTTTTACCAGGTCTAGATCTATATCTCACCTGGATTTATCTGATTTATTTATTGGCGCTCATTTACCTCCCTTGGTGCCTCTTCGTTCAGAGAAGCCATGTACATCGGCGCTGAGGTTTAACATCATTTGAAGGTACTCTTTTGGTAAAATGTTTATAAAATTTCCTTTTTTTAAGAATTAAAAAGTCTAATTATCTACATTCTGTTTTCAGGCTGTGATCAAGAAAAAGTATGGGCAAGATGCTACCAACCTAGGAGATGAAGGTGGCTTTGCTCCTAACATCCAGGTTCTCCATTACAACATTGCTTCCTCTTTTTTTCTATATAGTTCAAATTTCTTTTGGTACTATGCTAAAGCTGATCATAAGCCTTTAATTCTCCATTGCTCTGACTTCGCCGCTAATATCAGTTCATATTCCTACTAGATTTATAGTGTTGCAATTGTTGGCGGGCTGCTTGAACTTGATCAGGGCAACTAAAAATCTTGTGGGTTCAGGTTGATATTTTAGTGGGTCTGGGTGAACACATGCTTGACTAGAATTTTATTGATAAGAATATTTCTGGGAACTAAAGCCTCCACCTTGCAAACTGATTAGGTGATGATACATTGACTCTATATGGCATCAACCATTAACTGAATGAATATTTAATCACTTAGGATACATAAACGTTGAAAAAAGAGCTCTAAGTTCCACCTGTCGTTGATTGTTAAGTAGTTAGGATACATAAACATTGAAAAAATATCTTGGCCATTATCTGAGGGTATAATTTGTAATTTGAAGGCTTGGATTTCTAGAGGCACCAGCTTTTGAAGAAGGGATTTTGGAGAGGTATCCCATTTTTCTGAGTATCGTACTGAACCATGTCAGCGATGATACTCCTGAGTTCTCCTATGAAGTTACTTGCCTAAAGCTTCTCTTTAAAATGCTTGGTATGTCTCTTGGTTGCTTATTACATGGTGGCAAAGTTTATTATTTGCTCAAGCCGAAAGATGCTGTATCATTTTTCTTTGTCTGTTTAGGCTGTAAACTTTGGTTGAGGACAACATTATCACCAAGTGTGATGTGCAACACGCTATTGGGTCAGCCTTTTCATACATCTAATGAAAAAAGCCACAAAGAGATTTTTTATCTTTTTCTGCCGTTTTTGCAGGCATGTTTCACCATTACCATATTTATTTCCAGAAAACCCTCTTTCGGTGGTTTTCTTTTGCTCTTCCCATTGCAACATTGATGCCTTACCATATAAGTTCACTAATACGGCCTAAATTGTCTACTTAGTCTCTTGAAGCTTTGCAAGATGGTGATTATGAAAAGCAAAGAAGACATGTGCTGTATTTTCTCCTCCATCAAGTAACACATAGCGGTAATTTTAGTTGTTTAATGAGGAAAAATGCTTGCAAGGTTAATTACTTCCTTTCATCACCTATACAATAAAAAAATAATGTTGCTGGTTAGAGTCTCTGTTCTACTTTTCCCGATGTTTCATAGATTCAAGTGGATCTCAACTACCTTGGTCTTTATTTCATATTACTCTTCTTATTGTCCACCGAGGGTACACGATGAATCCTCCTTGCCCACCATCTGAATGTGCACATATGTGGTATATACTGAACATATTTTTTATTTTTTCATAGTTATGTTTTTAAGCTAGTGCAGATCTAAAGAGGTTACTAATATCCAAACTAAAATATGGGGGGAGGGAGAAAATTGTCCCATGATTGATTTTTCTCTTCATGTCTACATTGTTAGCACGCAATTCTTCAAATGTTACCCAGGAAAACTTATGAGGGCATCCTTCATATGGGTACCCTCTATCACTGAGTAGAAGCCATATATAAATTCTTCACCTTTTTGCCTTAGCTCATGAGAGCCCTAATGAAGTAGGTGCTCATAAAAAAAGTGTCTGCACCATCAACATCGCTCTCCATGCCCTCCAACTGGGCACGTCTCCACTTTCATGGACACTTGGGTGCCACTACATCCATTAAAAACTTTTGGTGATTTAACAAAAGCTAAAGTAGCTCATCTGACATGGGGGCAGCCTTGTTTGTTGCCTTTGGAGTTTGCTAGACAAGATAAAGGAATCCCATACGGCATGCTCATCTTCTATCACACAGCAGCTCATCCATCTCATCTTTATCATAGATATTTGCTCAACAGTTTTCTTGGGACATTGCAAAATAGTATGTACTCTAAAAAGATAAGAAGAATGCAGTATTCAATTAAGATTGATAATTCACTGTAAAGACCACGTTGTTGCAAACCAGGCATCACAGGTTTGATGCACATAGTAACCAACAAGTGTATTCAATTAATATGCTTCCTCTTTTATGCATTTACCAGTCGAGAAGTAGATGACACTTGATGGAACCAAGTGTATTGTGTCATTAGGAGTGGCAAAATGCTTTGAACCCCAAGCTTATTTTAAGAACCAAGTGTATTGTGTCTAACTTGGAATTTTCTTCTATCCATGCATGCATAACTATAATTCACTATGACAGAATTGAACAACAACACATAGTTAGCTTGGTCTGTCTCTTGCATACATTACCTAGCCTGTCTCTTGCATACACTACTGTTGGGAGCAAAACGTTGGGCCTCTATTGTTCTCCCTACAACCACAAAATTTTCTTAACTCTGCCTTCCTCTTCAAATCAGCCAATAGTATTTTGTGCAGTCTGATAGGCAGCATAGTGGTTCCTTTTGCTCTTAGTACATCTAGTATATATTCCTCACTCCAGGCAGCATTCATAAGCCTTGGTTCTAGGCAGTATATATCCCCCAAAACCAAGAGATATATCATAGTTGAAGTTCACGATAGAGAGGTAAGAATAGTGTTTTGGTTCTAGTAAATTAGCTCTATTTCTTTGTTAGGGTCTCTTGGAAGCAATTATCTTAGAAATTAATTGTTTGTAGATCTAGTAATTTTAAGTTATTCACATTATCATTTTCAAAACAACCAGAGTGATTTCAATCTAAGCCATACAAGAATCAGATTCTGAGTCTCAATTCAATTTTCACCCATGTTAATAGTGTTCACTACATCCAGTCTCAGAACAGATTATTCTTTTGAGGAAGCACCGTAAGTTGATCCTTTCCAAAGAGCTCTAAGTAATGTGTTATATTGAACTTTGTCTTTCTCTAGCTTGCTTCATCTTGTCTTATGCTCCAATGCATATTTTGCTTTTAACAAGCAAAATATTGTCATCAAACCTAAATCACTAACTCTTTAGCTTTTGAACCAGCCTTATTCCATTCACGTAGAGCACATACCTTGTCATAAAAATCTCATGCAAGTAAAAGTATCCATCAAATCATAGCTATTAAATAGATCTAGTTATGGGTATTTTGTGTCACAATTTGATGTCAATTTATGTCTAGTTTATGTCAACTGATGTTGATTTTTTTATTGTTGCATGATTTTCATCTATTAGTGAAAATCATGAGTCATTCTCTTCTTTTCTCCTTCTACAGCTGTAATAATACTTGGGGTATCTGTTAGAAGAGAGACAAATATCTTGTAGTGCTTGGTTTTTCCTTGAGTGGAGCCCCCCCCCCCCAAAAAAAAAATAAAAATACAAGCTTCATGAGCATAAACAGGAGGACTTGATGTCTGCTGTTGTCTGTGAGTTTGTAATGGCCAAACCTTGCTATGTCTCGCAATAACATCCATTAATTATTGACTAGTTATCTGTTAATAGTTTGTCACTAGCACTGTCTGTGATGTGCATCTAAGTTGTTTTCCTTTTTTTTGGAATCGCTTGAGGTTTCTTACCTATTAGTTGAACTGGCCATAACCATGATAATACCCAAGGACACCTTTGATGCTGTGAGGAGGTCTAGATTGTTGGGGATGATCCCCTTGTCACCAACCCTACTGTTTGTATCTGCAGAGCATATGATGTTATATCCAAAATTTATTTTGTTGCATGGGCGCATCATATGATCTTTTATTTTTTCATCTGCAGCGTGTTGCAAAGACTATCAAGGAAAAGGCCTGCAAGTCCCTTCTGTTGAAGGTACTAATTTAAGATTTGTGATCCTATTACAATAAAGATTAAATGAAGATTCAGAGCAGATTTGTGATCCTATAGAATCACCATTGTTTATTCCTTTTACATACAGTTGAAGGTTAGCAATAACATACTTATTGATTTCTAATGTGTTCTGAACTATTGCAGAGACAAGAAGAACTTGACTGGGACAGCAAGATATGCGAGCGTAAACACCCATCTTGGCATTGGTATGTGCTGTATGTTTGATGCTATGATTTCATCTTGAACTTTTTTCTAAGCACAGTGTTATGAGGCATATTTAATGCACAAACTGTTCAATGACAAGCTCTTTAGTTTACCATGGCAGGGACTAAAAGCAGGGACTAAAAAGCAAAAGTAAGAAAAGATTAGTGAAAGGAAGGTTTCCACATCAATTGAGGTAGTGCTTAAGCATGTGAGAAATGATCTTCTATTATTTTTTAGGCTCCTGGTATTGGACAAAGCTCTAGGTTGGCCCCTACAGTACCCAATGTAGATAGATAGTCAGGTAGGTTTAGTAAATTTAAATTTAAAAAAAAAATATGCCAAAGGTTTCTTGTCTCTCTAAGTATGATGCATATGTTCTTAGTTGTCAGAAGTTAAATATTTTTATTAATTTTTTTCACAGTTATTGTTTGATATGCATACTCTTTAATAACTGGGCTTGAAAAGAGTCAACTCTTTCAGCCCAGAACTGTAGACTTCCTTTTTGTTTGCTATCTTTTTTTTATGTCTCTTGTTTGCTATTCTAGTTTTGCTATTAATTCCAGTCATGCGAAGGGAATGGAAGGTGAATTGTATGCTCCGAAAGTATAGTGGGTGCATCATGCGCAAGCTGCTATGCTCATGCAGTTCACTTATCTTCGAACATAAGTTCACGATAGCCTTTATACTCCAATGGAATTCTATCCCTCGCACTGATATTCGGCTTTAAAATAATGCACATGCCATTACATGCAAAGCTTTACTCGCTTCTTCCTCTTCCTATTTTGTCCATGCATGAATGTATATGCCTAGACATGAAAGGGAGGGGGGTGGAGGGCTTGCTGCCAGGGAGCAGCAGGTCGACCTGGGGTTGGCCCAGGTCGACCAGTCTCAAGTCAGAAGCCTAAACTGTTGTTTATTATTTTATTTTTTTGGATTGAGGTACATGGATAACCTGATATTGTGATTATTTCTACGAAGATGAACTTGAGTGATACCCTAAATCTTGCATTTGATTCATTGTGGATTTGTATATAGCTTGCATGTGTTCATTACTAATATCCAGGTACTTGTTTTGCTGTCAATGGGTTAAATTTAATATGGTTGCTAATCAGAATTGCTAATATATGAATTCCTGTTCGTAGTAAGTGAAAGTGTTCCCACTGAATTGTCCTTTGTTTTGAAGTCTCATGTTCAAACCGAACTGTCCCTTATTTTGAAGTCTCATGAATGATAAAAAAATCTTGAAATATGGTGGGGTATGACCCTTAGGGTAGTGCTATATCCAACACCGAAGATGATTCCTTGGACAAAAAACATGTTAGGCTTTAGACTTGTGAGTTTTTAGGTGTTTAGTGACACTAATCTTCGAGCAACTAAAGTTCATGGATCACATTAGAAGTTTTTGTATAATTCATAGTATATATTTTATATCCTGGTCTATTAATATTTCAGATTCCTGAAATGAATTATGATAATCATGGTCCAGTAGTTCAGATTCTATATGATTGATTTGTCCCCGTTGTTTCCAACTTCCACCTAGTTGAGCTGGTGAGCTCACGGTACAACCCTAGTCCACTCTAATTTGCATTTTGGGCTAAATATGTTCGGGCCAAATTGGTCCTCTCTCCTCTCAGGTTTGGAAATTGGCTTGTTTAAAACCACTAATGCTTTGATATCTCATTCCCTGATATAGTTGTCCTTTGTCTGTTTGAACAATGCTTCTTATGAATCATGCAGCTAATAAAGAACTTTTTTATAACCAATGCAAGCAAAGGAGAAAATTTTGAAGTTACTAAAGAAGTTTGCGGAAGAAAGGATATGAAATGGTGAAATGAACTTAGTCAAGGATGCTACTTAGATTTTTGACCTGCATTGGCTTGAAATGGTATATTTGCATAAACTGATACTCTGAATTTACATTTATGATAGACTTTCTTTTCTTTACCTATTAAACAAAGGTGAAATGTTTCTTTTATTTACCTGTTAAATGGAGTTGAAATTTTGTCAATGTCAATTAGGCCACTTGTTTTCATTAGAGATTAGAATGTCCATTTCCTGATAGGTTTTGATTATCAAACAAATAATTGTCTTCATCATTATTATCAATTCTCATCAACTTAGAACTATCTTAGGACTTGGAGATCAACTCTCTGAATTTTGAACTTATTATTTTGGATGGCTGTCAACTTAAAAAATGCTCCCTTGTTGTACTAAAATCCCGATGTATAACAAGTTATGGTGGGCAGGGAGGGTTCCCTTTGAAAAATGATAGAATCCAATGATGGTAGCTTCGTCCATTAATCTGCATGTAGAAAGAATAATGATGGTAGCTTCATCCATTAATATGCACGTAGAAAGAATAAGTTTCCAGAGTCAGTTAAAATTTGTATGCAATATATGTAGTGGTATAGCAGGTGATGCTTATGAAGTCAGTAAGTGTACACGATCTGAAAATTTCAGATTCTTCAATAAATTAGTCTGATGTTTTCGTGTTTCAGACAAAAACATTCTATCACCGAACGATAGGTTGCATGGGAGATTGATGCTGCATACCTCTACCTCATCACCCATACAAACCAAACTGGTTCCTTTCTTTGAACATGAGCCTATCATGAATACCTAATGATTCTCATAGTTGCTAGAACTTGCTAAGTGAGCACAATGCATTGCATTTATTATTCTTTTTCATTCTAGAGCTAAAACTTCACAGCATATAGTCCTCACACACATGGAAATGTCAATTTGTCTCAATCTTTCATAAAATTTGTTGGACATAAAACATGAAGCATTGGTCCTACCAATTCAACGCCCTCTTATCACATTTTCCTATTCCTTCTAATCCTTAGGTAGGACCAAAACATGGATGAGATATGGTAGAGACCAGATTTACTGAGTATATTTTCTTTCTATGGAGAGCACTTGTGGGACAGATTTACTTTGAGTATATTTTATTCTTTTTGTTTCTTTTTTTCCTCCACATGGTTAATGGCATTGTCTGTAGTTAGGTGTAGTAAATGGTGCTAATTGCTTCACACTAAATCAATGAATGTGAAGAAATGAAGGATGCACTATTATAGGTGATGAGAGCACATATACTAATAGGATTTTTTTAAAAAAAGAAAACATATTACTACGTTTTTTAATAACCGACATTAAACCATTTTCCTACGTTTTGTAAAAAGTGATGTTAATCCTTATTCATACGTTTCTTTTACTACGTGGCCAAAAGTAATACTTACGTTTTTAGAAACGTAGGTACAACCTCTTATATGCATGTGTATATATATTTTTAACATACGCTTTTGCTGGACTATTCCTACGCTTTCCAAGCATAGGTATAGGTTGATATCTACCTACGTTTTTTGCTAGACTATTCCTATGCTTTCAAAGCGTAGGTATAGGTTGAGGTATACCTACGTTTCATAGAAACGTAGGTAAAACCTATAGTCACGCGAGCAAGCGTCACGCTTTGAAAGTGTGACAAGCAAACGTGGCTAAAGGCTTTACCTACATTTTTTGGACCTATACCTACGTTTTGTAAACTTAGGTAAAGGCCAATTTTCTTGTAGTGCCCTTTCAAGAATTTTAAAAGGGCCAATAAATCTCGGAGTAAGTTTGCCCTTGATGCTGAATCTTCTAATTCCACGACCTAGGAAAACCTTGAGAAACAAATGGTCTCCCACTTGAAATTCCATGTCTCTTCTTCTAGTATGAGCATAGGTCTTTTGTCTCAATTGAGCCATCTGGAGTCTTTCCCTGATCAATTTAATCTTCTCGATTGTATCTCTAATAAGTTCCGGGCCTAGAAGTTGTCTTTCCCCAACTTCATTCCAACAGATTGGTGAACGGCAACTCCTCCCATACAGTGTCTCAAACGGTGCCATTTGCATACTAGCTTGATAGCTATTGTTATAGGCAAACTCTACTAGAGGCAATTGGTCATGCCAACTCCCACCAAAGTCAATAGCACAAGCCCTGAGCATATCTTCTATCACCTGGTTTATTCTTTTAGTTTGGCCATCTATTTGTGGATGAAATGCGGTGCGAAAGTTTAGTCGGGTCCCTAGTGAGTGTTGTAGACCCTTCCAGAATTGGGATGAGAAACAAGGGTCTCGATCAGATATGATTATGACAGGGACTCCATGTAATTTAGCAATATCCTTCATGTACAAGGCTGCAAGGATATCCACAAACCATCGACTCTTAATAGGTAAAAAAATGTGTAGATTTTATCAATCGATCTATCATCACCCAAATACCATCATGTCCACCTCTTGTCTTTGGTAAACCCATGATAAAATTCATCCCTATGCTCTCCCATTCCACTCGAGAATTTCCAAGGGATGCAACTTTCCATCGGGCTTTAAATGTTCCACCTTAACTTGTTGACAAGTGAGGCAGCGAGATACAAAGTCTGCCACTTCTCTCTTCATATTGGGCCACCCAAAATTTCTTTTTAAGTAGTTATACATCTTGGTAGCACCAGGGTGATTATCATATTTTGACTTGTGGGCTTCTTCCATAATCAACTTTTTAGTGTCAACATGATCCAGTACACAGATTCAACCCCGGAATAGCAATCTGCCATCGGTCCTGACAGAGAAATCTGGCTGTTGATCAATATTGGTTTTGATCTCCACCAGTGCAGGGTCATCATTTTGCAATTTTACCAGATCATCTATAAATGTGGGTCGTGACCTGATATTGGCAATGATACACTTCTCGTTCTCCATATCAATATCTAGATTAAGCTGAGCAAAATCTTCTATAAGGTTGGTCATACCTTTCCTGAGACTTAATAATGTTGCCAGTGGTTTCCTACTGAGCACATCAGCTACAGCATTTGCCTTGACAGGGTGATATTGAATGGAAAAGTTGAAGTCCTTTAAATATTCTTGCCATCTCCTTTGCCTCATATTTAAATCCTTCTGGGAGAAGAGATATTTCAGACTTTTGTGGTCTGAAAATATGGTGAATTTCTCCCCATAAAGATAATGTCACCATATCTTCAAGGTGAAGATAACAACAGCTAACTCCAGATCATGTACCGGATAGTTCTCCTCATGGCGCTTTAATTACCTTGAAGCATAGCATATCACCTTATCGTTCTGCATTAGAACACATCCAAGGCCAATGCCTGATGCATCAATATAGACTTCAAAACCACCACCTTCAATGGGTAGTGTAAATACAGGTGCAGTAGTCAAATGTTCCTCGAGAGTCAAGAAACTCTCTTCATAATCCGTTGACCATATAAAAGGATTTTCCTTTCTTGTAAGCCTGGTCAGAGGAACTGTGGACGTCAAAAAGAAGAGAAGAAGAGGAACGTTCCTACGGCACAGACGTCTCGACACCTTGAGAGCAAGTCAAAGACGGAAATGCCGAACAAACCCCACACCTCCTCCAGGCAGGATGAATAGATATATACTCGGTGCTCCACCACCCAACGAGAAGCCCCTCAGGCAGAAGAGACGGCCCCGGCTCCCAAGTCGGCATTGTCGAAGGCCGAATCAGAAGAAGCTCGGGAAGGCAAACCCATGGTCGGCACACGCCAAAAATCACTCGAAGTCCTAAACCGAGGCTCGAAGGCTTCGAATTAAAGAGACGCATTACATCTAAAGTACTACCAAGGGGCGGGTGCCCGTTCGAAACACCACTAAGCTAGGAAGAGACCTTATGGTGCTTACGTGGTTGTGCCTATATGGCTTTAAACCGGCGCCCCCCCTCCAATGGATCTTACATCGGCGCGCCCCCCATATACCACCAAAACCGGCGTGCACTTCTTCTTGGTTTAAACCCATTTGTGCTATTCCGGCGCGCCCCCCATTTGTGCTATTCCGGCGCGCCCCCCATTTGTGCTATTCCGGCGCACACAACCCTGCGCCTTTTTACCTCCGAGGCATCCCATCCTACATCCGATCCCCTATTTTAGGGTGTAAACAAAAGGAACTTACCTGAAGTGGGTGAGCAGCCTGCTCCTGACCAACGTGCAACCGCCTGAGCTCTTCCTGCTCCCAGGAATGGAAGGCTTCGAGCCCCGCACCAGCCATCACATCTCCACCAGTCGACGTCGACCAATCCGGTGGAGGCAGCTTCCCTACTCTACTGATCCCTCTACCTGCAGGCCACTCAACGACGTCGGATGCGGAGAAGGAGAAGAATGAAAGTGGAGGGGCTTCTCCCCCCCACCTCCATATATATGCAATGAACACCCCACTGGAAGCTCTCTCGGCAGGCGGTCTCTCTAGCCGGTTCTCTCTGAAAGGTCTCCAGCAGAAGAGAAGAAGAAGCTCCATTCCCCTGCACCCGTGAGGTGAAAAAGAGAGAGAGAGTGAGAGAGAGGAAAGGTGAGTTTGGAAGGGGGGAGCTTGTGCTCTGTTCCCCTTCCCCCACCGATGTATTTTTCATTTCTTTCTATGATGTATTATCTCGTTTTGGGGTAGCTCCCCTTCTGTATTTAGCCTCCTTCTCTTGTGGATGAATGAAAAGAAGAAAAGCCTTGCTGAACACTGTGTTCTACTTCGTTTGCCCTCCTTTCCCCCTCTTCTCTCTATCTTCTACTCACCTAAGGTGATTCTAAGCCTGCTCCTCTATAGCATGGTCTTTGAAGTAACCGTATGAGGGTGAACATTCATGGCCATCCCATGGCGAACATCTGCCCCGTCGGAGCTCTCACACAGCTACAACCCATGAACTGTTAGAGCCCCTTGAAGGCTGGTCCTCGGGGCTTCTACGTTCAACTATGGGACACCGGACTGCCGTTAGGCCACTCCGAATATTGGAGGTCGTCTCAGAATATTCTGTTTGACGATCCCCCATTCGCCCCAGCAAACCTCAGTCCCGGGGAGGTGCTGCCCAATTTTTACTAGAACTGTGAACAACAAGAACGAACTGAGTTCCTTCAGAGTATGAGCGGGGCTTTGGAGTTTCTAAACCCCTTTGAACAAACCATCTAAACTTTGATCTTAAAAGACAAACAAAACACTTTGAAACCTTCCAATCCACCTATTTTTGCTAAGTGAACAAACAACTTAACCATCTGTTAGCCTGCAAGCCTTTGAAAAGCATAAAACAGCCTAATCCGGCGCGCTCCTAATCCGGCGCGCACTTATCTGGCGCAGTGCCCCCCCGCACCACTTTAGCCCCACACTCATAAACCATTTTGCCACGTTTGGCTCCAAACCGGCGTGCCCCCTGCGCGCCGGATTGAACCTTCTCACCAAAACACCTCCCCACCTCTCACTCACATCTGAAACCGGCGCACCCCTCTCTTTGCACCAAAACCGGCGCCCCCTTCTCTTTGCACCAAAACCAACGCGCCCCGTTCTTTGCACCAAAACTGGCGTGCCCCCTCCTCTCTTTGCACCAAACCCCGCGACCTGACCGCGCAGGTCGATCCGCGTACGATGGCGCATGTTGGCAAGTTTAGGCTTCGTTTAACGATTCGCTTCTCTGGACTGTGCGTGAAGAGAGAAGCAACGACGCCCCATGGTATCAGATGTGGACCTCATAATCCCCGACATGGCCATAGTCTGAAATTGTCTCGGGCCAATAGTCTATCAACTTGACCCACTTTTATCGGGACCCAGTCCCGCAATCCCATTAAACGTGCCGTACTCGTGGCAGACATTCGTACGGTTCGTCTCCGATGCCTCAAATGCGGACTCTCGTCCGAACAATGAATGGTCCGTTAGTGACTGACATATACACCAGGATTTAATCCTGTATTTTCATTAAACTTGCCGTACTCATGGCAGACATTTGTACGGGTTTATTTCCGTTTACATCGTGCCTTCAATACGGATCTTTTTTCGAACATAAAGTGGTATGTGGATGATCAACAAAATCTGAATGGAACGAGACGGCTCTCATCTTCCCCGAACCCTACGTGTGGGAATATCAATAAGACCTCCATGAGTCACATTTGGACCTCGGGTTCGCCCCAACCATGGTCATTGCCTGACCCACATCCCAGGCCTATAGCCAGCTATCTCTGTACATGTCTTCATTTTAGAATCTAGTCCCGGGACACTTTCCCGCTGCCCGTCGGCACCGAAAATATTAACAATGCCCACGCAAGCCTCGTTTGGACCGCGGGAGGCGCCCCCGAAATGGTCCTGACTCGCTCTCGCACCGGGCCAATAAACTCGCTGATTCTCGACCACTCTAACCGGGATTCAACCGAATGTCTCCTATCCCTTTGAACAATAAATTTGCCGTACCCGGGCATACATATGCTCCAGTTTTCCCCATGACGATCATGATTTTCTGAAGCAGGACGCTAGTCCGAATATCAAAAATGGTCCCTTAAGTGACCGACATATTTCGAATGCTTGCTTCCCTAGACATCGGGATTTCTGACTGATTCGAGACCGCCATCGGCTTGTTTCTCTCGATATAGTTTCCTGGCCATGAGGCCCTGATTCTCGAGGATTAATCAAGGGTGTTCCCCTCTCCGAGAGGATGTAAATGACGCCGTGACCTTTATGGCGCGGCGGGTTTTAGGCCCGACACGAACTACACAATCGTCTGATTAGTCAGATCGAGCGCACAATAAATCGTCACCTTTGTGACTAGCACGCCCACACACTTAATAAACCTAATAAACCAATAAACAATGATTTAATAAAAAGTGCATCCACAGGAACAACGATCATAGAGAAATCTTTTCTGAATCGCTTATAATAGCCAGCCAAATCGAGAAAACTCCTGACTTTAGATATAGTGGTTGGTCGGCTCCAATTCTTGACAGCTTCCACCTTAGAAGGATCTATAATGATACCTTCCTTGGATATAATGTGGCCAAGGAATGAGACCTCCTTTAGCCAGAACTCACATTTGTTGAGCTTTGCATATAGTTGTTGTTCTCTTAAAGTTTGCAAGGCTATTCTTAAGTGTTGCATCCCCAAGTTGATATTGGTGTTTAGTTTTAATGATAACCAAACGAATGTTCTTGTGTGTGTGTTTCATTGAGCAACATGTTTGCATCTTGTTTGATGAGTTAAAAGATGACTTCAAGGTTCACACTTGGAAGTCATATGAATGCTTGTTGCTTAAGGAACTCATGCTATGTTCATCTTGGCCTGCAGGATCAAAGGATCAAAATCCATGGTTCACGCTTGGAACTCAAAGGAGTGCATCAATGACGTTATTCTTCCAAAAGGGAGTTGACTCACTCATCGCATTGCGTCGACTCCTATGTTTCATGCATTTCATCAAATATGTTTTCAAAGTTGTGTTTGGGTATTTTCATGCATTTTCCTCATGAGATTTTTGGGCTTGAAATATGCTCAACCTATTAACTTGAAGTTTGATGAATGAGATTTTAATGATGCTTACTCATTATATGGATTCATGGTCATTTGGTTTTGACAATTCAAGTGAATGTGCTTAGTGTGTGCTTGAAAGTTGATTAAGCTAACTCATATGAATCTTGGTGAAATTGAGTTTTATGATGCTCACATGTATTGCTTATATGCATATCTAAATGATCACATCTTTAGTTGAGGATTTGATGGTTTGAGAATGTGTCTCATGTTTTTTCAATATGAGGTTTTTGGGTTGCATGTATTGGGTTAAGTTGAACCTTGACTTGGTTGTGGAGATTTTAAAGAAGGGTCTTGTTGAAATGAAGGTTTCATGGGTCTTTTATATAGTCTTGAATGCATTCCATGTATATTCCTCTAGATGTATTAAAAGCCATGTTGGTGAGTACTAGTTGAGATTTTCACATGAATCTTGATAAGCTAGCATACACTCATTTCCTATGTTCATGCATGTTCTTCATAGAACTCTTAAGCTAATGTTCTAAACCATTCATGTAAATCTCAGTGAAATTGAGTCTAAGTGTGGAAATGTGTTTCATACTGCTTAATAGGTTCCCAAGACACCTAGACTTTGATCAAATGTAAGATGACATCAAAGCGGATGAATTTACAGGGTTTTAACTTCATTTTTTGTATTTTGCAGGTTTTTGGTCGACCAATGTGTTAGTCTGTGAGGACTAGGTGCAATGGTGCACACACGGATTTAGAGGGGGGTGAATGAATCCCTTTAGAAATTCTACCCAATTTAAAGTTGAAGCTACAATCTATAAACTATGCGGAATTGAAACTGGTTGACTTTAACTGAACGTGAGGCACAAGGTCAAGTACTTGGTGACTGAATGTGAGCTATATTGAGGCACACTAAAGAACAGATCAAAGGTCTATGCAATGGACTACTCGACAGCAACTATGCAATTAACAAAAACACTCTAGGTATGCAATGCATTCAAGATTCACTCAGGCAAACTTGATTGAAAGCGAACCTAGACATTCATCTAGCGTAAATGAATGAACAATCAAACCACAGCACATAGAAGATTTTTAGGTGGTTCGGTCCTCCAGACCTACATCCACCCCACACTCCAACCAGAGTGTGGATTCCGGTGATACACATCTTAAACTGTTGGGCCTTATAGCTTGCCTACAACTGCTAACTCACAACTTGCTCTGCTGGACATTACAGCTTAGCCACCGCTGATTCACAGCTTCAAACCGCTGGGCCTTACAGCTTATGCCACCGCTGATTCACAGCTTCTAAATTATAATATAAAAGGGAAAAACAAGCATGAAATAAATTAGCAACAGAAAGCTAGACATGAAGCACAATAATGTTGCTCGCTCAAGAGCAGTGTGGTCTGGATCTGATCTAGAGGCCACAGATCTTCTTCCTCCTTTGATCTTGATGTTGCACTCTCTTACGGTCTCTTCTCTCAAACCTCTCTCTGATTCTTTCTCTTTCTCTGGTTGCCTCTAACTTTCAGTCGCTCTCCTTTCTTTTATTCTTCTGCTTATCCTTCATTATTCTTGTTCTTCTCTATAGGTGCTTTTATACAGATATCAGGGGCGCGGAGGTAATTTAATGGAGACGATGATGCTCCCTCCGTCAGATGGTTCCACGTGGTAGGATCCCAACAATCTCCAAAAAGAGTCATCTGGTAATGTGGAGGGAATGTTCCCGCCAATAATTGGAGGACCACGTGTTAGATGGAGAGGGTTTACCTTCCACGTGTCAGATGCTCCAGGCTACTTTTCTTCTTGGATCACGTGCACTTTTATCCTGGTGCTTTAGTTGCTCGTGACTTGGTGTTCACAGGTAGTTAAGACACCCGTCAGGTGCTTGATCAAAAGTCTTACCTATCATTATAACGAACAAAGTATCAGTCACGTGTTATAGGACTTAGATAGCTCATACGTCTATGTGTATAGGCACAGATGCAAGAAGAACTAGCACAGACTATATCATGCAACTAGCGCAGACCTGAAATACACATGCACCGACCTTAATTGTGCATGAGGCACTATGTGTTGTAATATAGAGAAGAAAATGCACTGACCATCTACACTTGTAAATCAAACAATGCACTGACTTTGGTTGGGCAAGATACGAGTGTGCATTGACCTTATTACGCATATATGAAAACATGCATAGACCTTAAGTGTATGAAGTAGACATTGCACCGATCCTTGCATGCGTATATCAAGACATACACCGACCTTCAATATGCGTAAGGCAAAAATGTGCACAGACCTTATGTGGTCACAACGAAACCTACACCGACTCTACATGCCCAAAACCTGCACTGACTCTATATGCTCACAACAAAACTTGCACCGACTACATGTAAAATGCAAACCTGCACCGACTATATGCTCAATGCAAATGCTACACTGGCCTGAGTCTATGCATATGTCAATATGCACTGACCTTATCTTGCATCATGAATGATGTGCACAGACCTTGCTTAGCACAAGACAAAACTTGCACCGACCTTAAGTGTGCGAGACGAAAGCTTGCACCAACCTCATATGCTCATAGCAAATCATGCACGACTTATATGTACCGAAACATGCACCGACTACATGCAATCACAATGCGGATGGGCACCGACCCTATCAAAGACTAAGGCCGATATGCACCGACTTAACTCAGCACACGGTAAAAACCTACACTGACTTATGTATACGTATGACACAGATATGCACCGACCATAGTGGCAAGTGGTCTGAACTAGCATCGACATTAGTATGCAAAACAATGAAACGTAGCACTAACCTTAGTACGTATCAAACGAAAACTAGCATTGACCTCGGCTGTGTGAAATCACAACTAGCACCGACCCTAGTTTTGCATGATGCAACTGGCGTTGACTCTATATAAGCATAGTGCAATACGAGGATCATGCACACCACATGTTCGATCAAATGCCATGCACACAGGTTTTTTAGTAAACTGTCATGTGGATAGAATTTATGCAGACGCTTTGACTTTATGTACATAGTATTGACTTTGCTTTGACTTATGGTTGACCTGTGATGCATTGACACAGGTTATTTAGTAAACTGTCATGTGGACAGAATTTATGCAGACACGTTGACTTTATGTACACAGTATTGACTTTGATTTGACTTATGACTGACCTATGATGCATTGACACATATGAACGGTTGTACCAGACTTTATGCAAGACGTGTACAGAGACATCCACAAACAAGCATATGTGCAGCAATTCATTCCATGTAATTCATCTATACAGCAATATGAGCATTGTGTGCACATAACAAGACACTGTATGTAACAAAAACCCATGCTGTATGCAATAATCACATATGGAATCATAAAAACACATATGACATCATACACATGAGTCATAGTGTTTGTCATCATCAAAACACAATATCCAACAATCTCCCCATTTTTGATGATGGCAACACTATGAGTCATATGAGTCACGAAAACCAGACAAACCATCAATTCATGAAAACAAGACAAACCATCATTTCATTCTACCCAAGTGACAACCAAAACATTCTCAGCCTATGACCTTCATAAGACTCAACTCATTCTCCCCCTTTGACTTCATCAAAAAGAGTGGTCAAAATGCACAGATGGAATGAACCCAATGACGATAGCTGAAATAGAACTCATTCTCCCCCTTTGAAAGATGAATGCATGTCATGTAGAACCTTATGCTTAAAGGATCAATGTACCTTAATCTTCACCCTGACATAATCAGATAAGGCCACAACCTATCCTCCTCCTTTGAAAAGGAATAAAGTCAGCCTAAGGAAAGCACATTCTCCCGCTTGGATAGAATAGATGAAATGACCGATAATTCTCCCCCATTGAGAAATAATGAATGCATTCTAGACAAGAAACTGTTCTTCCCTTTGATAAAGCTACTGTGTAGAGATCAATCAAAACACAGATTTTTCAGAAATAATTATTCCGAACAATGATCAAGAGTTGGTAGGGACAAAGAGCAGCGATTTGAACAAATGTATCAGTGAATATTCAAAGAATCTGAGATGAAGAATTTTTCAGAACAATGCCAACTTCATAAAACAATATCTAGATTTTAGAGTCTTCCATTGTAAAGGCTTATGAATTGGCTTTTATTGAAAAGTATGGTTTAAGCATGATGCAATCAGAGTTCTTGTAATAAGATGCAATACTCATATCTGAGACAATTCCTTAATAAAAATGAACCACTTGCTCATATAAAATTCTAGTTCAACCATCTTCCATCTTAATCAGTTTAATTTCCATGACTCCTTTAAGAGTAACACAAGGTAGTATTGAGATTAAACATTCATGTTTATATCTGAATTTGACTGTTCTTACAGAATTTTCTAATGCATATATTTTTTAGATTTATCTTATAGAGCATCAGTTTATTTTTCAATGAGCAATTTTAGTTTAATCAACACCATTTTACACGAGGCACAACACGTCTTAGGTGAAATGACCCAATTACCCAGTGTGATAACCGTATTGCTTCTCTACTTAGAGAATAGAGGTAGCATTAGAAGCATCTTTTACATGAGGAGACACCTTGGTTAGAGGTCGGAATCCCCAGTTATTCAATACAACCATGCCATTGCTCTACCATCTTTTCACATTATTTTCATAGATTTTTAAACAGAGTTAACTGTTGTACTTCATGACACAATCCTTTGGACAGGTTTCTCAGTAACCAAAGTCATTGCTCTGTACTTAATTTTTTTTAAGATAGTTTTAGACAGACTAAATGTTCAAGAACAATACTTACCCTATGTATTTCAATCAAGATTTCAACTTTTTAGATTTCAGGAAGTCTTACATGAACTTATATGAGACAACCAGTTAAAGTTTACTAAGATGATTGATGCAGATATTTCCAAGTCCATTGAGTTCAAACTTAAGAGTACATTAGACTTAAACCAATGCATATCAATAAATATTCTTAATCCTGTATAATGGAAGGTTCCACATTAAAGATGATTTCAAATTTATGAAGCAGTTCACAGGCTGAAGTTTTCTTCAAATCTCAGTTCAATCATTTTCTGAGCAGCAGCAAACATCAGAAATGTAAACAAGCATGCATGGAAAGTGATGATTTCAAAATTCATGTTTGTTATAGAGTTTATCAAAGTGAATCAAGTAGATTTTCAGGAAGCTTAGTTGATGATCAATAAACTGACAGACATTTCAAGTTATGCAGCAGGAACAATGAGGTTGAGATTGAACAGAGGTTCAGAAGCCAATAGCAGAGATTGAATTTCAGTCAAACCAGCCTAACAGTTAAGTGAAGAATGTCAAGGGTGAGCTTGTCAAAAGAAATAACAACTAGAGCAGTACTTAGGCGGAGGTGGGATCCAGGGATCTACTCAAGCAAGAGTCAGTTTTCCAGATAAGCCATGCCCATCTTTTCAACTGAGTCTTTTAATATACTGCTTAGTTGCCAAAAGATAGCTTAGAGTTGACTGAATTTAAATGAAGCTCTCATTCGGTAAATTGAGGAAAGGCAGACATAAATTTTAGATTCAGGAAAAGTATGAATTAAGATTATGGATCATTCAGAGGCAGTCAACAGAAATCATTTGATGATATGAATTACTGACACACAGATATAGCAAAATGAGATGCTCCCCCTATCTTTATGCAATCAGTCACTTCTTTTTGGAATTTTTTAAATGTAATTGACATGTAATGCAATTAATTACTAGTATGCATATGCAGTGACTTCCCTTTAGGTAAGTGCATTACATGATCACATGTGGCATGAAGGCATGCAAAGTCTCGACAAACTTCCCTTGAATTTATGCAAAATATGCAGTGAAGGCTAACCATATGATTTTATGACTCAAGCTCATGATCATTCAGACTGCCCTATATGCAATATGACCCATGGTACTAGGCAGAGGGCTTGGTCTAAACGACCACCTCACAAATAGTAAGAACCTCCAGACAGATTTCATCTGCCCTTTAGTAGCTTACCATTTGAAATGCCATAGTGGTCATGCATGACAATGCAGTACCAACACAGTCCTAAATGCATCAGATTTTCAATGACTGTATGTCAAACGGATGTGTAAGTAGTCAATTGACATATGCAATTCACATATATTCACAAAATTGCAGACTATGCTCATGAGTTTCTAGCCTTCTCTATGTACACAATCAATTGTCAAAATATTAATGCATGCAGATGAGAAATGAATTCAACATGTCTTCAATGAATATGTGCAAACACAGCTCAATGTATGATGAATAGACTCATGTTGCTCAATGCAATTGTCAAAGTAAATCAGAATATGTATGCATGAAAATTTTGACTAATCAGATTTAACATGATATGCATTTTAAAACAGATTCCTAAGAAATTCTGCTGAATAAATGTGACGAATGCAGATATTACCTGAAAAGTACAGAAATGGGGTTTTCATACTAGGGTGCCTTGGTTTATTTACCCCTTTTATTCTTCAATTACAAGGCACACCTGCAAAGCACAAAACCTTATGTTGTATATTGAGGTACCCAAGAATTCTTGGGTCCTCCATGGGTAATAGCATCTCTGAATGGTGCCCTCCACAGTTTTTGAGCATAAGAGTTATCAAATTTCATCATGAAACAGTTAGACATAGAGTGTCCAAATTGATCACAGTAATAACACGAATTCTAACTATTTTTCATGTTCACATGAGAATTGAATTTATGTCCTTGAACATGATTGCTTCTGTTTTTCACATGCAAGTTTAATCTTTTATGATTAGCCAGCCAACAGTCAGCAGCCCTGTGGCCTGGCTTTCCCAAATTAAAACATGTAGGAAAATTTTCTTTAAAAGCATGTTTATTTCTATCAGAAGCATTTTGATATGTATGTGATTTAATAGATTTCAAATTATCATATCTCCCCTAATTATGCCAACAATGCTTCACTATATGGCCATTCTTACCGCAATTAAGATAAGAAAGAGAATTTCTTCTTTTAACAGTAGACCAACAATCATTAGCCCTATGGCCTAACTTTCCACACTTGAAGCACACAACATGCTAGTTTAGTAAAGCAGATTTGTTCTTATCAAGGACATGCTGGTGGACATGATTAACATGAGAATGAAATTTACTCCTACCTTCAGCTGACCAGCACTGAACCGCAACATGTCCTATCTTCCCACAGTGAAAATAATATTTTTTGTCATGAAAATTTCTAGCATGCATTCTATCATCTTGTTTCATGACAAAGCACTCATTCATGAAATGTCCATACTTACCATAGTAATGATAAGAATCATTAAATTTGTTCGAAGCATTGTGTTTTTTCACATGGAAATTTTTAGAATACAGGTTATTGAATTTCCTGTTCGGTGATTGCTGCTGATTTTTCTTAGTTTCCTGATTTTTATTTTCTCTTTGGAATCTTTGAGAAGTAGTTTGATGTAGGGAATTATTGGAAGTGCTAGCTCCTTCTGAATTTCGCACAAAGGTGGAATATAGTTGATTCTTAATGACATTTTTGTTTCCAGAAACATAGCTACTCCCCTTTCTTTGAGTGTTCACTTCATCTCCCGATTTTTCTTTTCTTTTAGCAAATTCAGATAATGAATTATTCAAATCATGAGTTTTTTTTTGGAGTGAAGTGATGAGCAATTTAGAATTCACTAATTCTTCTTCACATTTTGTTACTTTTTCATTCAACATAGCATTGATGGTTTTGTGACTGTCAATTTTCTGCATCAATGCACTCACTCTTTGAGACTCATTATCAAATGAGCACTTTCCCTTTTCAAAGGTCAAAAGCCTTTCAGATATAGTAGAATTTAGCAGCTTCAATTCTTCATTTTCTTTCATTAGTTCTTCATTCTAAACTAGTTCATTTATTAAAATCTGATCTTCATAAGATAGTTATTGTTTCTGTTTAGATTCAGATTTTTTCAGGTTTCTCTGTAGTTCCACATTAACAGCTTTAATAGCATCAAGTTTCTCAGAGATTACTTCATTTTCTTCTTGAAGTCTTTCAAGCCTTTTGATTTTATTTTCTAAGGATGCAATGTGTATCTCATAGCTAGCAATCTCTTGTTCACTACAATTAACACATTCATTCAATACTTTATTTGCAGTTTTGTACTTCTCAATTTCTTGTTCCAATTTTAATTCATTTTCAGCCTGAATCTTGTGAACGGCATACTTTTCTTTTTCAACGACTAGAAGCCTTTCAGATATTACAATATTCAAAACCTTGAGTTTTTTATTCTGTTCTTTTAAATCTTTAATCTCATCAATCAGATCATCTTTATTCACAAATTTCAATTTTTCATTCAACTTTTCCTCAAACTGCTCTACCTCTATTTTCCTGTTCAACAGTTTCTCATTTTCTTTTCTTCGAGAGTCAATTAATCTTTCTTGTATTTTCACTTCAGATTGAAGATTATCATTCAAATTCTTTGCAGAAGTACATTTATCACAAGAATTTCTAATCTTGTTTATTTTAGATTTCAAGTGTTCATTTTCAGACTTTAATGACTCTCTTTCAGATGTCATGTCCCTTCTCATTTTCTTCTTTTCAGACTTGACAAACTTATACTTATCTGACAAACCATTGTAGAGAGTCACTAATTCATCAAATGATAGTTCTTCAGATCCAGAACTTACCTGAGATGCAGTCTCCTCCTGTTGATCGTTGCTGTGATCACTTCTATTAGCCATGAGGCAATCCTCTTCCTTCTTTTCATAACTGGCAATCACTTTGTCCAGTATTTCTTTTTCAGATGTGCACCTGAAAGCAAACGGAATTAAGTCAGTGTTTACTGCAGCTTTCATAATATTAAGAACTGTGAGATTGTCATGGTTCTTTAGTCTATCCTCATTAGACCACTTGATTTGATCATGAGGCAGTTCATGTGGGCCATTAGATACAAGAGTCCATAAGTTAGGATTAATAGAGTTCATGTAGACACATAGGCCTCCTAGCCAACTGCTAAAGTTGGAACCATCAAACACCACAGGAGATGCCATTGAAAAACAACTGAACGAATTCAGATAGAAATGCACCAAACTAGAACAGTAAAGCACAAAACCAAATAAGCAGGATCCTCTGAAGATTGTTAGATCTGGAAGTCAGAGACCCACTCAGATACTAATTGTTAGTCTGTGAGGACTAGGTGTAATGGTGCACACACGGATTTAGAGGGGGGGTGAATGAATCCCCTTTAGAAATTCTTCCCAATTTAAAGTTGAAGCTACAATCACTAAACTATGCGGAATTGAAACTGATTGACTTTAACTGAACGTGAGGCACAAGGTCAAGTACTTGGTGACTGAATGTGAGCTATATTGAGGCACACTAAAGAACAGATCCTAGGTCTATGCAATGGACTACTCGGTAGCAACTGTATAGTTAACAGAAACACTCTAGGTATGCAATGCATTCAAGATTCACTCAGGCAGACTTGATTAAAAGCGAACCAAGACATTCATCTAGCATAAATGAATGAACAATCAAACCACAGCACACAGAAGAATTTTAGGTGGTTCGGTTCTCCAGACCTACATCCAACTCACACTCCAACCAGAGTGTGGATTCCACTGATACACAGCTTAAACTGCTGGGCATTATAGCTTGCCTACAACCGCTGACTCACAGCTTGCTCCGCTGGGCATTATAGCTTAGCCACCGCTGATTCACAGCTTCAAATCGTTGGGCCTTACAGCCTATGCCACCGCTGATTTACAGCTTCTAAAATATAATGTAAAAGGGAAAAATAAGCATGAAACAAATCAGCAACAGAAAGCTGGACATGAAGCACAGTAATGTAGCTTGCTCAGGAGCAGTGTGGTCTGGATCTGATCCAGAGGCCACAGATCTTCTTCCTCCTTTGATCTTGCTGCTGCACTCTCTTACGATCTCTTGTCTCAAACCTCTCTCTGATTCTCTCTTTCTCTAGTTGCCGCTAACTTTCAGTCGCTCTCCTTTCTTTTCTTCTTCTACTTATCCTTCATTATTCTTGTTCTTCTCTATAGGTGCTTTTATACAGATATCAGGGGCGCCATAGGTAATTTAATGGAGACGACGATGCTCCCTCCGTCAGATGGTTCCACGTGGTAGGATCCCAGCAATCTCCAAAAAGAGTCACCTGGTAATGTGGAGGGAATGTTCTCGCCAATAATTGGAGGACCACTGTCATATGGAGAGGGTTTACTTTCCACGTGTCAGATGCTCTAAGCTGATTTCCTTCTTGGATCACGTGCACTTTTATCCTAGTGCTTTAGTTGCTCATGACTTGGTGTTCGCAGGTAGTTAGGACACCCGTCTGGTGCTTGATCAAAAGTCTTACCTGTCATTATAATGAACAAAGTATCAGTCGCATGTTACAGGACTTAGACAGCTCATACGTCTATGTGCATAGGCACAGATGCAAGAAGAACTAGGACATACTATATCATTCAACTAGCGCAGACCTGAAATACACATGCACCGCCCTTAATTGTGCGTGAGGCACTACGTGTTGTGATATACAGAAGAAAGTGCACTAACCATCTACACTTGTAAAGCAAACAATGCACTGACTTTGGTTGGGCAAGATACGAGTGTGCACCATTGCACCAAGTCCTCGCAGACTAACACAATGTACAGGGTTCGGTCGACCATTTCAGCCAGAGCTGGTTGGAAGAAAAGTGCAGCAGAGTTCGGTCGACCGAATTGGGCAGTTCGATCGACCGAACTAGGCAAGGCTCTTCATCTGTAGCTTGTAAAAGTTTGGTCGATCGACGGCCAATTTCGGTCGATCGAATATGGCGAAAACTGAAAAATTTGGATCCAAAAACCATCTAAACCGAATCAATTTGAGATTATCTTTTATCCCTTTGCACCTGGGTTCATGGTAGACCTATTGGGGGTCTTTTGGAGGATTGTAGATGGGTTATATTGGTCTTTTGGTTTCTCCTATATATGTATATGTGTGACCTATGAATTTGACGGGAAAAAAACCCTTATGTGCTTATTGTTTCTATCTTGTAGGTCAAGGAAGAGGAGAAGAAGAAAAAGGGGGAAAGAAGAGGAGATATGAACTACATCCAGGAGGTTTTGAAGATTGTGCATGAAGAGAAAGTGAATCGGAATGATGAGAGGATCGTGTTGATGCTTGAATCATCATCATCCGTCTCCCCTCCGACTTGTGCTTCAAAGAACATCACCTTCCGGCCAGTAAAAACAAAGGGGGATCATTTCTATATCTTCTATCTATTTTTTGTGATGTGTTTCATGGTCTCTATTTTGGGTTGAGAATACTTTGAATATTCGTCTCGATTTTTATGAACTAGATATTCGTGTGTGTGGACCGTCTGCGTACGGTTGTGTTTATTGTGCTGCGGTTGTTGCAGCTCGTGTATGTGTGTTTTGATCCGCTATAGGATCGTGTTAGAGACTCCGTCTCTGTGTGTGTTTGGGGTTTTACCCCATGTATGTAGGGTTTACTCTGTGTGTGTCTGTTGGGGCGAGTCCCCGTGTGTGTGCAGGCGTCGTCCTACGTGTTGTTGGAGCTCCGTGTTGTGGATTTATCCCTGAGTGAAGCCTTACGGTTTGGTAAGGGGTGGACGTAGGGAGCCCATCGTGGTCCCGAACCACCTTTAAAACCCTTGTATCTTATGGTTTGCATTGCGTGATTGTGTATTCCTTGCTTAATCTGTTAAGACGATCCTGTGAGTGCGGTGAGATTGGGAGAACTTGTTTACCCTTGCTTAGTTTATTTCTATCAATCTCGTGAAACTTGTTAATTCTGCTTTGTAAGTTTTAAATTTACCATAACGCGTGTGGGACAATTCAACCCCCCTTCTTGTCCGCTCGTCTACCTGGGGACCAACAATTGGTATCACAGCCACGGCTCTATTTTCTTAAGGTCTAACGACCTATAGAGAGATCCCTCGGCGAGTTTCATTGTGAAACATGTCTAGTTTTACTTTTCCTCCTCGTTGTAATGGTCAGAATTTCATTTCTTGGAGAAATAACATGTGTGCTTATCTTGGAGTTTATGAACCTGAAATGTGGAAAGTGATATGTAATGGTCCATGTAAACTCCCTTCAAATGAAAACAAATGGAATGAAAAATACATCAATAAAATGCTATAAATGTTATTGCATTAAATATTTTAAAGAATAACATAGAATCTAATGTGCTTTCACGATTTCCAATGTGTAGATCGGTAAGGGAGTTTTGGAATGAGCTGACATGCAAGTATGATGAAGATGCAAAGGATGCATGCATGATGGCACATGGAAAAAGCGAAGGTGAAGTAAGTTCTGATTCTAAAGAACCTTCTACTGAGGAATGACAATTGGCATATATTGAAACGCATGAAAGATGTAAAGAATTTAAATCTAAAAATAAGAAACTGAGAAACAAACTTAAAGAAATTTTGAGTACATCTGTTCCATGTTGTTGACACCCATTTTTGCCGATGAGTTGAGTCGTTCCTCTTACTCCCATTTGTTGATGTCTCGAGTTGTCCATCGCTCGTTGAGGCTATTTTCAGGCACGTTTTGGGCTAGTTTTATAGGTAGTCTCCCTCCCTGGCTAGGTTCATTTCAATTCTGGGTTTAATGGGCCTTGGTTTTTGTTGATTGAGCTTTTCTATGAGTTCCAAGCGCCCATATACATGTACGGTTCATCCCAGGCCGCCCAATCAGTGATTGGTTTCCTGTGGACCATCCATATATTTTGGAATATTTTGGTTAATTTTCTGAATTTCCACCGACATGCATTTATGCGGTCTTCCCCTAGCCGTTCAATACGATGGACGGATGGATAGTAGCCGCTCATCTCTCAGAGTCCTACGTTTGGTGGTTTTCTCAGATAATTATCCAATTAATCTATTTATCACCGACAAGGCTAGAATGGTGGGTCTTTGGCCGCTCTACCTTTGAACGGTCTCATCTGAGCCGCTCATCTATGAGAGTCCAACGGCGAAGATTTCGGTCAGTTCGATGGATAGTTGGATAATATTTATGATTTATTTAAATTTCCACCGACAGGGTTGGACGGCCAGGATATGGCCGTACATCCCGTTGAGCGGTCTATCGTAAGACCGTTCATCTGTTTGATTCCTGAATTTCAACAAATTTTCTCTCTCTATCCGTGGTTTTATCCCTAACTTCTCCCGTCATTTTCTCCGCAGATGCTGAACCATTTTGAGTACCGTTTTGACTGGATAAGAGATAATTCGATTATCTATGGTTTTTATTTGATAATCTCGATCCAAAAAATACTTCTAAACCCTAACTTTGAGTTAGAACTTTAGGTGCTCTATAAATAGACCCTAAAGGCTACCTTTGAAAGGGGGAGGGGAGATTTTGGTCGATGACGAAGCCCTGCCGAATGCTTGAGCGACCTACGACTAGGGAGGGAGGCCTTCTACGTCCATATAGGCCTCCGGTCCAGGGAGTAACTTCCGTTTTGAGTCCTCTTGCATTCTGGATAGTCTCATTTTCTTCTCATTGCATGTTTATTTCTACACATCCATTCTCCAACGTTTTCGTTGCTTGCACTATCATTTACACACACACTCTCACGTTTTTGATGCCCTAGGGATTTAAAACTCCCCAGGTATCCCCCACTTCACTTAGTTACGTCTATTTCTTTTCATGTTAGCATTTTCTACACTCTATAGTTCTGATATTGGGTTTTTCTTTATGTTTTACACTCTATTTCGCAGGTCAGCAATTCACTAACGCGAGGCCCATCCTTTCTGGCCGGCCGGAAACGGTGGAGGTTGGACCCTTTTACAACTTCTGGCGTGGTGGCATTATGCGGTTCCTAACCAGCCGTTAACGGAGATGTGCGGTGTTACCTGGGCCGTTCTTCTTCGTCTTGCGGTCTGGTCAAAGCCGTTCATCTGCCAGAAGTTCCTTATCCCGCATCCTCTGCAGCGCCCTTAGATGGCCTATCGTGTGGCCGCACATCCTTACAGGCGATTCCTCCTGAGCCGTACATCCTCCCAGCGCTGCTCATAAGGCGAGTGTCTCCCTCTTTCCAAGGTACGGTGTGTCAATCACATTAGGCACCTTGGTGGCGATCACAGTTATTTACATTCTTCTATTCTCCTTCTACTATTCCCATTTATTTTATATATCGATTTAGTAGAAGGGGAGAGAAGACATCTTTTAAGCCAATAAGGAGTAAAATAAACATGTCAACAGCCCATTTTTTGGCGATCACGGTGGGACACCTAGTGCCCATCGTGTTAGTGATTTGATGACCTTTTCTTTTACTATGTTAGTCCTCTTTTAGAAGTGATTTCAGGTTGGTCTGGGCGCGGCCTATGTCCTCCGGAGCATGTGCGGATTTCCAGGAGCCGTCCATCTCTTCAACGGCTGGAAGTCCACCGCTCTTCTCTGTGAACATCGCCATATCTTCTGCAAAGCCTGCTGCGATAAGCGGTCCAATGTCATCCGTTCAAGTATTACACGGTCGATTATTGGCCGTCTATCTTGCTGGCACAGGTACTCCTCTGTCTTCTGACTGTTGGTTTGGTTGCTGTTGCACGATCGGTGAAGGCCCGTTCTACTGATCACGCGGCTGTCAGTAGACCGCCCATCCTGGTACGCTTCTGATTTCTACCCACTTCAATTCTATCATTGTCTGAGTTTTATGATTACTTTGTCGTTACTCCCTGGTTTGAATGGTGGTTCACAGGCTATCCTTGCTCCTTGAGCGGTCTTCATCAGACCGTCTTTCTCTGCTACAGTGCACCCCGTACTACAGTTTTATCATTGAATTATATCATTATATGCTTATATGTTGGTGCTGTTTGACCTCCCCCTGTTGTTTTTATATCATTCCATGGTTGTGCTCATCTCATTTTGTTACATTTGCTAGTTCATTGCTTGCTAATTTCTAGGTTAGAATTTTGCATGCAGTCCAGTGCGCATAGGATTCATGCATTTCATTCATATTTAGTTGCGTTCCTACCGAGGTAGAGTTTCCTCTCGTCTCCATACTCCTTGGAGCCGACTAGGGGACCTTGCCGAGGGCCTCCATAAGTCCCCGTGAGCCGTGGATTCCCACACGGACGCCGGGCAGGTTGTACCGTACCACCCCCCAGTCTAGGGTCTACATTCATGAGAGAGAGAGAGTCCCTTAGAGTCTACCAGTTTCCCGTCCCCCACCCTATTTAGGTACCTTGTGGTTGAGTGAATTCACATTTTAATTAATCCACTAAGGTCCTAAAGAGGAACTTATAAAATCTTCATGCATCATTTACAACTTGGGTGGTTAATTGGTGGGTTCTTTTATCATCTCTCCCCTCCATTACATGTTGCAGTGTCATCATTTGCATCTCTTTGTCAGATTAGGCTCATTAGGTCTAGTTCATCTTTGTGTGTCCCCATTTAGTTGCATTTGTCTTGGGGTCATTTCCCTCCTTGTATTCATTTGAGATCCACCGTGCAAAGTCTCCATTCTCCCCATGGATCACTTCTCCCCTGTACCTTATTCCTGCACTTCTCCATCTTCTTACCCCCGCGTGGATTCCTCTTCCCATGCGGGCCCATCTCCTTATTCCTCCATTGGACCCTATTCTTTTAACGGGCCTTCTTATCCCGCCCGTGCTGCTGTTGGCCCAACCAATTCTCATTCCCACCTTCGTAATTCTTCCAGGCCCATGTATTCCTCCATTCCCGGAGTGGGCTTTCCTTCTTCTCAGGCCGATTCCCCTTATCTGGCCCATCAACATTATCCTGGTCTAAATTCATCATCTCTTGCTCAAGCTGGCCCATATCCTTCTTAGACTCTTCCTACCGAGGAGATGATCGCTCAGGCCCAGTGCCAGCTTGATGAATTGCAACGACAAATCAGTCCTCAAACTTCTTTGGATATCCCATTTGCATTCCGAGGTCTTCAGCTTCTACCACGTCAACAGATTCTGGCTTATCGTCGCTATAGTGGAGTCGGTGACCCCTACGTGCATTTGAAGGAGTTCTTATATAAGTCGGCCCAGTTCCAGCATGATCAACGCTTGATGGCCTATTTGTTTGGCCTATCTCTAGAAGGCCCGGCCAAGGATTGGTTCTTCACATTGCCGCAAGAGCAGATGATGAATTTTTAGGCCGTCCAAGCAAGATTTATTTAGCAGTACCAGGACCAGGTTAGGCCCAGATATTCTTTGGTTGATCTGGCCCAAGAGAAGATGACGCCCGACGAGGAATTCTCCATGTTTGCCGACCGCTGGCGTTGCCTAGCCGCGTAAGTCCCGTGACATATTCCGGAGGGTGAGCAGATCAAGATGGTTATTTCTAATGCAACGCCCGAGCTCAGATGTATCTAGCCCTGAACGATATCACTTCATGGTAACAACTTTACAGCCGAGCCCGCTTCATTAGCCAACAACTCCTAGTTTTCCTTGACCCCGAATTTCCTCCACCTTCCACGCCCACGTACGCCTCCCATCCATCATCTCCCTTATATCCCCCCATGAATCAACCCTCCACCTTATATCCCTCTACGAGTCGACCGTCCACTCTCACACACCCCTATACCTCCATGTGCTCCACCGCATACCAACCCTCCACGAGTCAGCCCTCCGCTATTTTATCTCCCCACACCCCTCCACTTCCGATCAAGGAAACACCACACCCAGAGCGGGTAGATGCCATCCATTACATTCTCACTCCCTCCACGCCTCCATCTCATTCACTTTCTAGCCCTTTGCCTTCACCTACGCAATCCCCCTTACCTACGCAACCTCCGCTGCCATCCCCATTACCTTTTCATACCCCTCGGCATCCGCCTTGCCCGAAGCGGGCTTCTCACCCCCCCATTGCCGGAATCTCTTACAGATGTTTTCAGGGCTTTGATGGCCACCCATGCATTGTAGCTCCCTCCGGTTATGCCTTGTCGACCTGCGGTCAGGAATTTGCTCCATTTCTGTGAATTCCATCGTCAACAGGGGCATGTGGTTGAGAATTGTTCCGAGTTCTGGGAACTTGTTCACAACTTGGAAGACAAGAAGATGATTGATTGGGCTATCATATGCCAAGTTATTTTAGATTTCAGCAGCAAGCAACATCGGCAGCAGCAAGTGCCGCCTAGGCAATCGTCTCCACTTCAAGACCAAGGGCACCCTGGTGTTTCTTTAGTTGATAAGATACCTACTCCGTTACCCACTTCTTCCTCCATCCCATCTCCTCCACCACCTTTACCTACCCTATCCTCTGCTCGGGCAACTTCTCTTTCACCCTCTGTTTCCACCACCACACCTGTTCCCAACGCCTCTCGACGTGTTGTAAAGATACGTCGGAGAGCGCCACCACCTGCCACTTCCCCCACTACGCCACTACCTTCCTCTCCTCCTTCTTCCCCACCCCTACCTTCACCTTCTTCCTCTTCACCTTCACCATCTCCATCAATCACATCACCCCCTTTGTCAACACCTTCTCCACCCCCATCTTCGCCACCTCCATTGGCCACATCTCCATCATCGCCTTCTCCATTATCCCCATTACCATCACCACTACTGTCTTCATCACCTCCCCTCGTAATAATCCCTATTCCGTCACCTTCACAACCATCCCCGCGATTGATGCCACTTCTTTTGCCATCATCCTCTGAGCCCGAGCGGGCCGACCCTAAACCCATACCTCCACTTTTGCCTTTACCTCCACCCATGCCCATCATCATCAGTATTTCCCCATCATTTGCACCATCGCCACCCGCGCCCCTCAGACCTCCTCCTTCTAACCTCCCTCTACCACTTCCCACTTCGGGGAGCAGGTACATGCTACCTTTGGTGCTCCTCGGGTCTAGTCCCTAGGGAGATAAAGAGCCGAGTCAGGTTTTGACTGTGCATCACAAGCTTCAAGACTTCATTTGTCGCATGCCGGTCCGAGTCCTGGTCCCTGGCTATTCTAGGGACAATGAGCCCGCACTTGCTATGAAGACGGTTGCCAAGAAGAGTTCTTTAGCACTGGTGCCAGTTTCTTCAAAAGCGAGGCCGGTGGCGATCTCTTTGCTCGCCGGAGAATTCACTGTTGATGTTGTCATCACCTCTCGCTTGATTGCTATTCAGTTCACTGGCCCAGAAGAGTTTTCCATCCGGATGGTGCTAACCCATACTGCCGCCAGAAGTCTAATGAATTCAGCGTTCAAGGGGCAATTGGCCGTGTCCTCGAGATTGACCAAGGGCATTCTACACATCCTATGCAATCTCCCTCGGTTTATTGGTAAGGCAGCCACGTCGACGCCCCGCATCGCCCTCCCTCAGTTCCGTCCGGCACTTCTAGCAAGGGAGATGTACTTCGTGTCTGATTACCGAGAGGAGATGCCGAATCTTATGTTGTTGACGCCAAGCAACATAGCTCCCTGTTTTTCTAATAAACAACACAAGGACTTGACTGTTCTGGAATGTCCTTCTATGGTTAGCACCACACAGCTAGGGGCAACCGTCTCGATGAAGCTGCATATTCATGACCAGGCCAGGCCGTCTGCCAGGTGGGCCTGTTATTTGAGAAAGTATTGCAAGACAAGAAGCCCGAAGGCCTGAGTCCGCGTCGGGCGACGTTGTTTCAAGAAGATTGCTGCTAAGAAGAGGCGACGACATAAGTTCAAGGGCCGTCAGTTGTGCACTCGGGGGTCCACTTCCTCCTCTCCTTCTTCCATCCATTCATCTTTTCTGTTGCTCAGTTCTTATCCGTGGGTGGTGTACCTTCCACCACCTGACTATATTTCTACCATCTTCTCCTATCCTTACCATTCTAGGCCTCGGCCTATGTCCTCCTCCTCCCCTAATCCAGGGGCATCTTCTAGCTTTCCTCCCCGGATACGTCTGGATTTCACTTCTCATCTCTTTCCCCTGACCCTGTTGGGGATTCCTTGTGCTCGTTCTCCGACCTTGTCGGGTGGTTTTTCTGATCCTTCCCCGATTTTGTTGGATGGTTTCCATCTCTTTTCCCTGACCTTGTCGGGTGTTCATGCATTTTCTTCCCCGCCTCTGGCGGGTGATCGCTACTCTTCTTCTCTGACCACGTCGGATGATCGTTTTCCTTATTCCTTATCTTCACAACTATCTTTTCATCATCTTTCTGTTCTTTCCTCCTCACCCTTTCAAGGTCATTACCATTTTTTGTGCTGTTTTCGAGGCTTTAGCTCGCCTTGATCTCAGTTAATCCTTATTTATTCTGTATCTGGTTCCTTGTTATCAGGGCCTCAGTGCCTTAATGAGGGAGTTCTAGCCCTCGTCTCTCTTCCTTTTTATCCCTTCTTCGTCCAGTTTGATGTCTGCCGCTCCTCTGTGTCGAGGAATCCAATCCTTTGCTCTCCTTTCATCCTTTATCCTGGCAAGCAAGGAATGCAAAGCTACTCGCGCTCCTCAAAGCTCGATGATCGAAATCGCTTCAGGATGCCGGTTTCCACGCCATGGATTTGCAAAGGTATCTTTATTTTATGCAAGAAGCGTGCTTTCCTTCCCATTGTTTCTACTCTTTTGGCACATGATTATAATGTTGTTCCCTCAACATGATTGAGTGGATTTAGGAGTTTTTATTAGATATTAACTTTGTGTCAAATAAAAAGTTAGCTTCTGCAGCATCCTTAGGCTGGTGATAGCTCCGCACTGGGAGTCTAATTTCTTTCCTCGATTGTTGAGGGTGACCTATGAGTATGGATTTTTCACACACTACATGGCAAGCCATAGCCGATCTCTCTGAGGCGCACCGTTGCTGCTTTGGCCATACTTTGGGTATGCACAATGGTCTTTTATTTTCTCTGCTCGGTCAAGTGCAGGGACAAGAGATTGATGGATAAGATGACTAACCTAGGCGCTCCCTAATACGGGAGAGGACTCAAATAGGGGCAGTCTTGACCCTCAAAAGTGAGCTTTCATGCTATTTCAGGCCAATAAGGGCTACCAAAATGAGAAAATGAATCAATGCAAAATTATAAATCAAAGGCATGGCAAGAGTGGCAGTACAGTTCCCCGCGGGAAGTCATGAGCCCGGTCGCATGCGTGCCTGATAAATATGGGTCTGAAAATCAAAGACACAAAGCCCCAGCGCAACAGACTATCTCTCTGAGGGGTAATTCCCTGGAAGGAATTCGAGCCTTGATATCTCCCATCCTGCACGAAGCTTGTCTCTAATTTTTCTTCCGCTTCTCCCTCTTAGGCTGGGTTGTATCCCGGGTATGGCCTTAGTAGGGGCACCGTTCTTTAGAAGCGGTTAGTTGTGGTAAGCCACCCTCACATGCACGCCCTGCTCAAGGGAAATCTGTAACGAGAAGGTAAGAACGACGATCCCTGGCCAGTAGTTTGAGCTCGTCTTTAGGTGCTGCGGATTGCTATGTCAAAATCTAAAACAAAAAAATTAAATATTATCAAAAAAATTAAAAAAATCAAATACTTCAAAAAATCCAAAAAATCAAATATTGTCAAAAAAATCAAATACTTTAAAATTTCAAAAAAAAAATCAAATATTTCAAAAACCTAAAAAATCAAATTCTTCAAAAAAATTCAGAAAAATGAAATACTATTGAAAATCGAAAAAAAATATGTCTTTTTCATGCATTTGCATTTATTTTAAGGATAGATACGTAATCCGTTTGCTAAGTGTGCATGTTACAAGTACTCAGGCATTCCTTACTATATCTTTGTGCTCTACCTCTTGTCCACATCTTTGATCTGTTCTTTCCTTCTTCGATCCACTCTCTTGATCTGTTCTGAAGCTTGTGTCCTTCCCAACTTTTGTTTGCAATGATCATATCTTTATGAGAGGGCTTTGCCTCACGATTATGAACCTGATGGTTCTGCTTCATTCTGATCTTGGGTTTTGATTGAAGTACGTATTTATTCATGTCTTTTGTCCCGCCGTGTCCTTGTCACGTGTTTATATTCCACCGTGTTGTCCCACACATGTTGTTTTGTCCCTCACCGAGTGTTGTTAGTTAACTTGCACATGTTGTTAGTCACCCCTTTATGTCCCATATTCTTGTCCCAACCGTGTGGTCATCCGTCATGTTCTTGTCCCAACCACGTGATCATCCGTCATAGTCTTGTCCCAACTGTGTGGTCATCTGTCATATTGCTGTCTCAACCCGTGTGATCGTCCGTCATGTTCTTGTCCCAACCGTGTGTTGTCCCGCTGCATTGGTGTCTTGTCATGTTGTGTTCGTGCATGCGTGTTGTTTGTTTATGCCTTGCATATGTGCTCGTTTGCCTTTGTTATGTTATGTTGATCGTCATGTTATGTCATGTTGTTTGTCGTTCAGTTAATCATTGTGTTATTTCTGCTATGTTTATACTCATTTGTCTTATTAATAAAAATCCGTAAAAATCCAAAAAAAGGAAATCTAAAAACTTGCCCTTTCACCTGCTCAGTTAAGTCAGGTATGGCCTTCTAACCCTATCACCCTTATTACATTATTATATGGAACTATGCTATATTATCTCGAGAACCAGTTGGTTATCTACGTGTTCCAGGATCTGATGTTCCCCTTTAACAAAAACGATGATGATCCAGGTTCACGTGTTTAATCTTCGGATAGGCCGTTAGGTCGGGAAAGCCCGGGGAGGATGGTTCTATCTTGCACGCTGTGGTTGCGGATGGTATCTTGACTCTGATTTTCCCAGCTTAGCAGTATTATTCTCGACTATTTTATATTTTAATCTTTCTTCGCATTTGTTTTAACGATTTCTTTTATTTTAGCCCAGCATGCATCATACGCATCCTTTTGAGCTTTCATGACCCATGGTTTGTCTGAAGAATGTCCCACCAGCAATGGTTAGCTGTGCGTTCAGTGTTTGAGTAAGAGGAACTAATTCCACTCTGAGTTGGAAGGTTCTCTTTGGTCAATTTGCTTGGTTTGGTTAATTAAGAGGTCCCCGTCTGGAGCTTTAGCCTGTTTCCTTTACTTTTGCTGTCTACTTCTGGCCTCCTCATTGGACCGTGGGATTGTGTCCCCCATGAGGTTGGTCTTATCGATTTGTTTCATTTCGTTTAGTTTAGTTCCTCCAGACTGGTGTCACTTTTGGTTTTATCATTCCTTACATTTGGTTCAGAGTTTTCCAGAAAATTCTTGTCGCTTGTTGTTAAAAATGGGTGTCGTTTTACCTTAACGCCCACTTTCTGGTCCACTCCGCTGCATTTTCGCTTCATCTCCATGTCCCATGTCACTTTCGATTCACCTCCGCTGGCTCCCCTACAAAGAGGACGTTAAGGAGGGGCATCTGTTGACACCCGTTTTTGCCGATGAGTTGAGTCGTTCCTCATACTCCCATTTATTGATGCCTCGAGTTGTCCATCGCTCGTTAGGGCTATTTTCATGCACGTTTTGGGCCAGTTTTATGGGTAGTCTCCCTCCCTGGCTAGGTTCGTTTCAATTCTGGGCTTAATGGGCCTTGATTTTTGTTGATTGAGCTTTTCTATGAGTTTCAAGCGCCCATATACATGTACGGTTCATCCCAGGCCGCCCAATCAGTGTGCGGTTGCCTGTGGACCGTCCATATATTTTGGAATATTTTGGTTAATGTTTTAAATTTCCACCGATAAGCATTTATGCGGTCTTCCCCTAGCCGTTCAATACGATGGACGGATGGATATTAACCGCTCATCTCTCAGAGTCCTGCGTTTGGTGGTTTTCTCAGATAATTATCCAATTAATCTATTTATCACCGACAAGGCTAGAATGGTGGGTCTTTGGCCGCTCTACCTTTGAACGGTCTCATCTGAGCCGTTCACCTATGAGAGTCCAACGGTGAAGATTTCGGTCAGTTCGATGGATAGTTGGATAATATTTACGATTTATTTGAATTTCCACCGACAGGGTTGGACGGCCAGGATATGGCCGCATATCCCGTTGAGCGGTCTACAGTAAGACCGTTCATCCGTTCGATTCTTGAATTTCAATAAATTTTCTCTCTCTATCCGTGGTTTTATCCCTAACTTGTCCCATCATTTTCTCCTCGGATGCTGAACCATTTTGAGTACCATTTCGACTGGATAAGAGATAATTCGATTATCTATGATTTTTATTTGATAATCTCGACCTGAAAATGCTTCTAAACCCTAATTTCGAGCTAGAACTTTAGGTGCTCTATAAATAGACCCTAAAGGCTACCTTTGAAGGGGGGGGGGGGGGGGAGATTTTGGTCGACGGTGAAGCCTGCCGAATCCTTGAGCGACCTACGACCAGGGAGGGAGGCCTTCTACATCCATATAGGCCTCCGGTCCAGGGAGTAACTTCCATTTTGAGTCCTCTTGCATTCTGGATAGTCTCGTTTTCTTCTCATTGCATGTTTGTTTCTAGACATCCATTCTCCCACGTTTTCGTTGCTTGCACTATCATTCACACACACACTCCCACGTTTTTGACGCCCCAGGGGTTTAAAACTCCCCAGGTATCCCCCACTTCACTTAGTTACGTCTATTTCCTTTCATGTTAGCATTTACTACACTATGTAGTTCTGATATTGGGTTTTTCTTTATGTTTTACACTCTGTTTCGTAGGTCAGCAATTCACTAACGCGAGGCCCATCCATTCTGGCCGACCGGAAAGGGTGGAGGTTGGACCCTTTTACAACTTCTGGCGTGGTGGCCTTGTGCATTTCTTAACCAGCCGTTCACGGAGATGTGTGGTGTTACTTGGGCCATTCTTCTTCGTCTTGCGGTCGGGTCAGAGCCGTTCATCTGCTAGAAGTTCCTTGTCCCGCATCCTCTACAGCGCCCTTAGACGGCCTATCGTGTGGCCGCACATCCTTACAGGCGGTTCCTCCTGAGCCGTACATCCTCCCAGCACTGCTCATAAGGCGAGTGTCTCCCTCTTTCAAAGGTAGGGTGTGTCAATCACATTAGGCACCATGGTGGCAATCACAGTTATTTACATTCTTCTGTTCTCCTTCTACTGTTCCCATTTATTTTATACATCGATTTAGTAGAAGGGGAGAGAAGACATCTTTTAAGCCAATGAGGAGTAAAACAAACATGTCAACACATGTGTAAAGTGCAAATTGCTTGAATCAAAAATTGGAGACATTATGCATGCAAATCCTTCTTGTGAAAACTGTAAAACATTGAAAAAGGAAAATGAAGCTTTGAAGTCAGAATATGAATGTTTAGAAAGACAAAATGATGATATAGAATCTAGAATAGATGAGCTTGATAAAGAGATTTTTGACATGTGTAAAAAACACACTTGGTTGAAAAATCTAATAGATCTTTAAATTTTGAAAATGATTGTCATGAATTGGGTGAACAAAATAAACTCTTGCTGTCTAAGATTTCTTTGCTTGAGAAAATTGAAGAATGCCTTAAGAACAAGTTAGCTTTCTTATCTGATCATGACAAGTTGTTTGAAAAACTTCTTGACACTGAATTAGATAGCAAAAACATCATGAATGAAAATTAAGAGCTTAAAAAGAACAACAATGCCATGCTAATTCAGAATTCCTTGCTTGAGGGTAGATTGAAAGGTTTTGATAAGTTTGAAAAAGAAAACTCATTATTAAAATATGTGAATGAACAGTTACTTGCTAAGATCTCAAAGTTTGCTAAAACTGTGGTAGTTCTTGAAAATTCAACTGAAAAACTGCATGCTATAAATGATGAAAACAAGAAAGTCATGGAAGAAAATAAAAATTTAAAATCAGTGAATTGCTTGTTAAGTGATAAAGTGTCTGCATGCGAAGAAGAAATCACAAATACTGAATTACATATTTCTGATCTGGAAGAAGAGGTGAAAAGGTTAAAAGATGATTTGTCTAGATTTGTGAAAGGCAAAGAAACTTTGGACAAATACTTGGTGTAAAGATGAATGTTCAGAAGGAGGGTCTTGGATACAATGCTATGAATAAAAAATCTTATGAAAACTTCTTTTGTTCATGCTTCCGACATTTCTAGCACTTTCAAAGTTCTTCCTCCCACTTCTCAAAAGGAAATTTCTGAAAATGATTTTAAGAAAAAAAAATTTCAACAGAAAGCCCACAATGTAAAATAGATTTCAAAAAGTTCAAGGTGAGCGAAAAATGAAATCGAATGTTGAATGCTTTTATTGTGGCATGCATGGCCATGAAATGGATGATTGTAATATCATGGAGAAAGATGACCAATATGCATGCGAAGATAAATATTGTTTCAAAAAATAAAGAAATGTTTCTTGCTTCTATTGTCACAAACTTGGCCATGTGATGGATAATTAAATTATGAAACAAAATGATGATTTTCGTGCCATGAATGTTAAGTTTGGTGTTCAAAAAAAATTCAGAAATGAACATGTTTCTCGTGCTCAAAGATTTTCATCCTATAAGAGAAACTTATTTACAAAAACTCATGCAAACAATGAGAAGTCATTTCGTAGACCCACATCTCCTTGTTGTTTTCATTGTGGGAAGTACGGTCATGTATAGAAAGCGTGTTGGTTTTTGAAAAATCATGATTCTCATGCTTCTAGGATGAATGCTATGTTTAATTTTGTTAAATCTAGATCTTTTGGAAATAGGAGATGGAATGTTTTTGAAAACTCTTATCCTCCTAAAAGGAAGTCTTTTGCTAAAACTGCTCCTCATTATTTTTATTGTGGCAACTATGGTCGTGTGCTTGAGGATTACAGAATAATGGAAAATGATTACTTGGTGGCAATAAGAAAGACGAAGAATATGTTTGCCAAGAATGCTACTAACCTCAAGGGACCTAAGAAAGCTTTGGTACCTAAATCTATTGAATGAGTTGATCTTGATGTAAGTGTGCCTTGAGGAAATAAAAATTGAAAGGGGTTCCAGTAAAATGGAACAAGGCACACTCATTTGGTAAAACCCCGACCTTTCCTTCATTGTCAAACTTGATGATTTTGATATTTTGGTATGATATTCTGTTGTGTTTCTCATATCATGTGTTGTTTTAATTACATCTCTTCACAAGCCATACATGCTTTCATTGAATGAATATTTGGTATATCAAATGGTGATATGTTAAATGACAGATCAAGACTGTTAGAAAGTTATCACTATGTGTGAGGTGATCTTAGAATCAATGTTGTAACGACCCGAGAATCCGATTACCGGGAAGGCCCGATAACCTGAGACTCGCACCGCCACCCACGAGTCCGAAGACTCGAAAGGGTTAAAAGGATGGTGTGGAGACTACACAAGTATCACAAATAATTATAAAAATTAAACAGTTATATAATTAAGCAGGGAATAAATTAACATTTCACATGATACATGGTCCACAAGATAACAAAATAACAACAGTAGTAGTCCACAACTAGTACAGAGACAAAAAGAAAAGTACAGCTACACGGGGCATACCCTGGCTCTGAACTCTGGCACTAATGTTGGGCACTTGAACCATGCTAGGCCTCAAACGCGCTCCCCTAAAGCTGCCCCTCGCCTGAAACACGGTGAAAACACGCAGGGAATGAGTCTTAGAACAAGACTCAGTAGGGATCACTCGAACCCTACCTCGCAAACGGAGAAACCGCTATGCTAGCAGTAGGCGAGTACCTCGGAAATGGAAGCTCTGCCATCTACAAAACACCGGTCTCACGGCACAAAGACTGACACACGTGCCACGGTGAAACGACCGAAACACCACGGCCAACACGACAAAACCCGAAGGTCAAAGTCGCAAAGACTGACTGACAGTCTGTCACTCTCAACTCGACAGGAGTACCTCCCACTAGAAGCAAGACCGGATGCGTCCACTGACGACCTAGTCCGCGTCTCAGGTGTCTCCCTCCGGCCCAGCGGGAACTGAGACACCGAACAAGTAACCACAAACAAGTGACTAGTTGGGGTCACGCCCATCAGCGTGGGTCCAACCGCCCCCAATCACGTGTGCACACACAGACCGCGCATCCCTGGTCTAGCCCTCTGACCGGTTTTCCCCTCAGTCAGACTCTGGCTGCAAGACGTGGGGTCCGACGGAAACCAGTCTAAAATCGTCTCTAAGGGTAAGCCCGTACACCTACTCCTAGGTAAGACCAGCACATGCGTACTGGTGGGCTACGACTAGTGGAGAGTCACTAAAGGAGTAGACTCTCAAGTCAACGAAAAACCACGTCCGCGTCCGATGACGTATGGGGACCGTCCCACGTACCAGCACCGTCGCACGGTGACCACAGTCTGAGAAGAAACGGGACTGCAACCCATCCGGAGTAGTCCAGAGCCTGGCGGTCTACCCTAGACGCGCCACAGGCTCTGACGGTGTAAGGCTGGACTATCACAGACATCTGACGGCCCAACACAGGGGCATCAGACCCTCAGTGCAAAATGGCCTGTGACGCGCCCGCCCTGGTGCGTCACAAGCCAAGAAGAAATCAACTGTAGCGCGCCTACTTTGGTGCGTTACAGGGACTGACGCACCCAGCCTAGTGCTTCACGAGGTGAGCAAAAAACGGCTGTGACGCACACCTCACGCGGCGTCACATGCCGTAACGGACCACACTTGGTGCGTCACAGGGTGGTAATGTGTCCGCTCTAATGCACCCACACAGGGGCGTCACAAGGCTGTGACGTGCCAGTCCTGGTGCGTCACAGGCCTTGACCCCCAATGGTCAAAACCAACGGTAAAGCCAACGCTCGACTCGTCCCTGACGGTCCAACCCAGGCGCGTCACAGCGTCTGTGACGGTCTATCGTGGGACCATCACAGCCCATAGACCCCAATTGGCTAAAAACAAGGCTGTGACGCACCCACATGGGTGCGTCACATAGTGTGACGGTCACTGGAAGGACTGTCACACCGGTCCGACGGTGAAACAATGGGAAATACCCCAAAAATACAACCACGCCCCCATGCCTCCATAGGAGAGGGGGGAAACAAAGGGGAAGACCCCTGGGGACCCCTAGCATGCTTCTAGGCCATCAAAACGCCGAAACGGGGCTCAAATCCATAGATCGGGTGAACTCTCCCCAAAACATGATTTTGCCCTAACCCACACAAAAGCACCCCTCTCGGCTCCCATTCGGCCTACAAATCGCGGGGGATGACGGGATGAGCATAGGGATTCGTCCCCCTACCTCAATGGAGCAAAAGCTCTGCCAAATCGAGCTCGAACCACGAAGAACGCTTTTAGAAACTCCACTCCTTTACGCTTCCCACGAGCACCGCACGCCCACGAGATCGCCTCGCCGCCGCCCACGTCGCCACGCCATTGCCCCGCCGCCGTCCGCAGCTGGAGAGAGGCCCGCCGCGTCGAAATGGGAGAGAGAGACGAAGAGGGGGGCGGTCACGGTGGGAGGAAGAAGAAGAGGAAGAAGAAGAAGGGTGGGGGAGAGAGAGAAAATGAGAGATATTTATAGAAAATCTAAAAAAATACCAAAAAATTAAAAATTACATTTCTGCGATCCTCGGAACGCACCGATCGTAACGGTACCACTCTCGCCTAGGTGAACGACCCGGTTCACCCGCAACAAGCTTCCGAAGGAATTGCCGAAACACACACCGGGAATCGAAAAACACTCGCGAAAAAGTCACGGACGCACTCTGGGCCTCCGAAACAACTCCGGATCGCGCCGACCCAAACACAAAAGATGTCCGAAATAAAATTTCAGACACAACAGAGCTGGACACTCTAAGAAACCAGATCCAAGACTCATGAAGAAGGATCCGAAAGGTCCGAGATATTACAAATGTTGTCCGCCTTGTACCAAAATTCAGAAATTGAATTGTTTGGCTTTTGAGAAATCATGTACTTTCAATGAAATCAATTTTCCTTTGATTTGCATGTGCTTTCAAATTCAATCTGAAAAATTTTCTTATTTCAACAAGATAAAAATTTATGAAATTTAGAATTATTCAATCTCGAATGCAAAAATATTTTTGAATGATCATGGTTGAACATTTAGGTTCTAAGAATGTGGTTTTTCATGATAAAATCTGAAAAAAAAATGCTCATGGTTCAGTTTTAGATTCAATGAAGATTCATTTCATGCATTTTCTGGACTCATTACTTGAATGTTGAAATCCATGCACATAAATTAAAAACATGCATAAAAAGATTACATCGGCATTTTTGCATATCATTCATAGATCCTTGCATTTCATTCATAGACTCTGCATATCATTGTGAATTTGAGTCTCATTGCATATCTTCACTCATGAATGCTTGCATGAATGGTTTCTAAATCCTTGCATGTTTGCTTGTATCTAGTTATAAAACCTTTTCTTGATTGTTCTAAGACCTTACCTCCTTCATAAATAACAATGCAATGATTTTTTCATATGTGATAAATGTCATAAACTAAGGGGGAGGATTTGTTTCCGACCGTGCATACATTTAGGGAGAGTCATAGCTGTGACTTGACAAATTCATTTTATACATGCAAAATAAAATTTTACCCCCACACTCCTGTACATAATGAATTTAATGACTTTCATTGATAAGGAGTTGAGAAATTCCTTCCAACACTTTAAAGGGAACTTGAATCTTTACATGGACATTAAAGAGGAATCGTGAGGAAAAAGCTATCTACCCCGCAAAATTTAATAAGTGGAATGTCAAACCAAGTAGCCGGGAATCTTCATTGAGACAAATGAGGAAACTCACGCAGAATGCTGAAGTAAAAATCCACATGTGTGACGAATTCAAGTAGCCGGGAATCCCAATTGAGACATATGAGAAAAGTCACGCCTAACGGTGAAGTCCATTAAAAGAAACAAAATCAGGGTTGTGCAAAGCAACCGAAAGTCGAGAATCTAAAGTGAAAGTGTAGAGAGGAGATTACCTGCTAGTGTTCTTTAGAAAATATGAATATCCATATATTTTGAAGCTCATTGTTCATGCATCACATTTCACATATGGGTATCTTTGTGATGAATGTATCCTATGAATTTGCTTACATTCATGGTTTATATAGTACTCCGAGTTGTATATGCAAAAGTCACTTAGTTATGCTTCATGTCTTACTTCTTGAATTTGAATCACATGTTCTTTTCTTAACTCGTGCCTCAGTTAGGGGGAATTACTATAAGTAATATTTCTGTGCATGATGGTTGTACTTGTGTGCTTACTTGTTCATACATTCTCCATTCATTTTGTTGTTATTGATATCATACGAGAGAAAAAGCAAGAGTGCTAAGTTTCATCTTAATATCACGTGTGCATAAGGAAAATAGGTTTGTGTCCATATCTGCATATCGTATTTGCATATCATTTTCTGCATATCATTCACATAGTGCATATTATTTGCATTTAAAACATGAAGCTCATGGTGTGCATATCTACATATTTGGCATTTTTTGCATATCATGCAGATAATGCATCATTTTGAGCACTTCATGTTGCACATATCTCTCAACAATTTGAACAACATTTGGTATCATATTTTTGGGCCAAAATTTAGTAACAATTGGTATAAGAATTGGAATCATATCTTCAAGCCTCACATGTTCATATCATTTCTAATAACCCCACTATCAGTTGTCTTTTTGTAGATGACAAAAAGGGGGAGAATGGTTTGTGTGCTCAATGCATTATGATTCGGTACTTAATGATAGAGAGAGTTGTTTTGGGGGAGAATGTGATTGAATGCCTTATCTTTCATTCTCATAACATTCATTGAAATGCTTCTACTCTATCATTTGAAACTATCGCACACATCATTTTGTCATCATCAAAATGGGTAGATTGTTGCATCTTCTACTTGATATTGGTGTTTGGTTTTAATGACAACAAAACGATTGTGCTTGTGTACGTGTTTCATTGAGCAACATGTTTGCATCTTGTTTGATGAGTTAAAAGATGACTTCAAGGTTCACACTTGGAAGTCATATGAATGCTTGTTGCTTAAGGAACTCATGCTATGTTCATCTTGGCCTGCAGGATCAAAGGATCAAAATCCATGGTTCACGCTTGGAACTCAAAGGAGTGCATCAATGAAGTTCTTCCAAAAGGTAGTTGACTCACTCATCGCATTGCGTCGACTCCTACGTTTCATGCATTTCATCAAATATATTTTCAAAGTCGTGGTTGGGTATTTTCATGCATTTTCCTCATGAGATTTTTGGGCTTGAAATATGCTTAACCTATTAACTTGAAATTTGATGAATGTGATTTTAATGATGCTTACTCATTATATGGATTCATGGTCAGTTGGTTTTGGCAATTCAAGTGAATGTGCTTAGTGTGTACTTGAAAGTTGATTAAGCTAACTCATGTGAATCTTGGTGAAATTGAGTTTTATGATGCTCACATGTATTGCTTATATGCATATCTAAATGATCATATCTTTAGTTGAGGATTTGATGGTTTGAGAATGTGTCTCATGTTTTTTCAATATGAGATTTTTGGGTTGCATGTATTGGGTTAAGTTGAACCTTGACTTGGTTGTGGAGATTGTAAAGAAGGGTCTTGTTGAAATGAAGGTTTCATGGGTCTTTTATATAGTCTTGAATGCATTCCATGCATATTCCTATTGAGGTATTAAAATCCATGTTGGTGAGTACAAGTTGATATTTTCACATGAATCATGATAAGTTAGCATACACTCATTTCCTATGTTCATGCATGTTCTTCATAGAACTCTTAAGCTAATGTTCTAAACCATTCATGTAAATCTCAGTGAAATTGAGTCTAAGTGTGAAAATGTGTTTCATACTGCTTAATAGGTACCCAGGACACCTAGACTTTGATAAAATGTAAGATGGCATCAAAGTGGATGAATTTACATGGCTTTAACTTAATTTTTTCTGTTTTACAGGTTTTCGGTCGACCAATGTACAGGGTTCGGTTGACCATTTCAGCCAGAACTGGCTGGAAGAAAAGTGCAGCAGAGTTCGATCGACCGAACTGGGTAGTTCGTTCGACCGAACTAGGCAGGGCTCTTCATCTGTAGCCTGTAAAAGTTTGGTCGACCGACGGCCAATTTTGGTCGACCGAATATGGCGAAAATCAAAAAATGTGGATCTGAAAGTCATCTAAACCCAATCCATTTGAGCTTATCTTTTACCCCTTTGCCCCTGGGTTCATGGTAGACCTATTGGGGGTCTTTTGGAGGATTCTAGAAGGGTTATATTGGTCTTTTGGTTTCTTCTATATATGCATATGTGTGACCTACGAATTTGAATTGAAAAAAACCCTTATGTGCTTATTGTATCTATCTTGTAGGTCAAGGAAGAGGAGAAGAAGAGAAAGGGGGAAAGAAGAAGAGATATCATCTACATCCAAGAGGTTTTGAAGATCGTGCATGAAGAGAAAGTGAAGCGGAATGATGAGAGGATCATGTTGATGCTTGAATCATCGTCATCCGTCTCCCCTCCGACTTGTGCTTCAAAGAACATCATCCTCCAGCCATTTAAAACAAAGGGGGATCATTTTTATATCTTCTATCTATTCTTCGTGATGTGTTTCATGGTCTATATTTTGGGTTGAACGTACTTTGAATATTCATCTCGATTTTTATGAACTAGATATTCTTTTGTATGGATCGTCTGCATATGGTTGTGTTTATTGTGCTGCGGTTGTTGCAGCTCGTGTGTGTGTGTTGATCCAATGTAGGATCATGTTGGAGACTCCATCTTCATGTGTGTTTGGGGTTTTACCCCGTGTGTGCAGGGTTTACTCTGCGTGTGTGTGTTGGGGCGCGTCCCCGTGTGAGTGCACGCGTCATCCTACGTGTTGTTGGAGTGTCACCTCCGTGTCGGGGATTTATCCCCGAGTGAAGCCTTACCGGTTTGGTAAAGGGTGGACGTAGGGAGCCCATCATGGTCCCGAACCACCTTAAAAACCTATGTGTCTTATGGTTTACATTGTGTGATTGTGTGTTCCTTGCTTAATCTGTTAAGACGATCGTGTGAGTGCGGCGAGATTGAGAGAACTTGTTTACCCTTGCTTAGTTTATTTCTATCAATCTCGTTAAACTTGTTAATTCCGCTTTGTAAGTTTTAAATTTACCATAACACATGGGGGACAATTCAACCCCCCTTCTTGTCCGCTCGCCTACCCGGGGACCAACATTAAGTGTTCTTCGTGTTCTTCCTTGCTCTTGGAATAAATAAGAATATCATCAATGAAGACGACCACGAACCGGTCGAGATAAGGCCTGAAGATATTGTTCATGAGTTGCATAATAGCTGTAGGGGCATTGGTTAACCCTAACGGCATAACCATGAACTCATAGTGCCCATATCTGCTATGGAAAGCAGTCTTGTGAATGTCTTTATCTTTGATCCTTAGCTGGTGATAACCAGACCTGAAGTCCATTTTTGAGAAATATTCCGCACCAGAAATATGGTCGAACATCTCATCAATACGTGGTAGTGGATATTTGTTATTGATTATGTGTTGATTTAATTGCCGGTAATTGATACATAGCCTAAGAGATCCATCCTTTTTCCTGAGAAATAAGACCGGTGCACCCCAAGGCGACGTGCTTGTTGAATAAAGCCCTTCTCCAATAGTTCTCGAAGTTGCTTCTTCAATTCCTTGAGTTCTGTGGGGGACATCCTGTAAGGAGCTTTTGAAACATGTGCTTCTCTAGGGATAAGCTCAATGAAAAAGTTCACTTCCCTTTCGGGTGGTAAACTGGGTAATTCGGAAGGCAATACATTAGGAAAGTCTTGGACAATGGGAATTTCTTCGAGGATAATTTCCTTGGATTCGGTGACAACTACGGAAGCAAGGAAAGCTTCACAACCTTGCGAAATAAGTTTGCTAGCGTGAAGGGAAGAAATGGGGATAGGTTGCTTTCTATACTTAATGCCAAGGAAAGAAAATCTTAGAAGATTCGGTTCGTGGAAGGAAATCTGCCTATTGCGACAATTAATGTCGGCATAGTGTTCACATAGCCAATCTATGCCTAAGATGGCATCGTAACCTTCCATATCAAGGCATACTAGATTTGTAGGGAGATTATGGCACTCTATAGTTACCTCGCTATCTAGGTAGTGGGTTTTGAGTTTGGTTCCAGAACCTAAAGGTGCGATAATAGTTAGATCCGAAGGTAAAGGAACAGGTGAAATTGGTAAAGTTTTAGCAAAAGTGGTAGATATAAAAGAAAGAGAAGCACAAGTATCAAATAATACAAAGGCAAGACGTGAATAAATTTGGATAGTACCTTCCATTAGGACATCATCTTTTGGAGCTTCGTTATCCATCACGGCATTCAAGCGAGCCTGCCGCCTACGTCCACCATCATTCTTGGAAGACTGGTCGTTCATGAAGGGGCAATTAGGCATGCGATGCTCCCAGCTTCCACATCGGAGATAAGCACCAAGGCGCTTCCAGCATTCCTCGACCGAGTGATCGAACTTTTCACAAGAAGTGCAAGCCGCGATGACTCACTTTCCCTCCTCCTTAACCTTCTTGTTCTTGCTGTTGTTGCCATTCCTATTATGGGACATCTTCTTGCTGTCATGGGATTTGTAGGACCCTGTGATGCTGAACTTCTCTTATTTCCTACCTCTCTTGTCCTTGTGACTAGACTGTTCACCTTTACCCTTGTATTTCTCGACCTTCTGCAAGGTCCGTTCATATAAATGAGCTCCATGGACCATCTCCGTGTAGGTCCTGTAACACCCCAAAATTTTTCTATGATTTTTCGGGGACGAAATAAAATTATTAAGCATTTAAAAGGCTTAATGGGCTAATTAAATAAATTGCGGGTAATTAAAATTAATTTAAAGGTTTTATATTAGACAAAGGGCTAAGCCCACATAAACCAGGCCCATAAATCCAATTCTAAGGCTTTTAGGCACAAGCCCATTTTTAGAGACGTAATTAGGGCTATTTTTGGATTTAAAATAGATAAATAGGTTAATTAAAGGATAAAAAGAAGATAAATAGAAAAATAAAAAAATTTGGATTTTACCAGAAGGCTATCTATCACGAGACCGCGTTTTGATGAAGGTGGTCCAGCCATGACCGCTTTTTGCTTCCGAAAATGGGATTTTGAGAGGCATGAAAAGCTTGGATTTTTCCCATCCCAATCGCCTAGGATCGAAGTGTTCTGGCATGTAAACCCATCTAGGACTCTTAGTGGATCGAACGGATGCCCTATAGGACTCCTATTTGATCTAATCTCTCATCCCGAGGTCATTCCCTACAAATAGGGCCCAGAATTGACTTGGATGAACCCTCGTTTTGGCTCGCGTGGTTCGACGGTAAGATAACGTTATTCCATGTTAGTCTTTTAGAAACTTTCATTCTCTTTAGTATTGTCTAACTCCCCCCCAAATTTTATGATAGGAGGTCAAGAAACTAGAGAGCTAGAGCGTCCGGATGTAGCAGTTTCTCTGCAGAGCGAACAGGAACAAGCGTGTTCGTCTAGAAAAGACCCACAGTTTAGGGATCCTATCAGAGGTATTTGCATGTTCATCTTTTAGAGTTATTTGTTGCCCTTTATGTCTTCTAATCACCCTCCAAATCTCGTGAATTAAGGAGGAGAGGTTAAGGGGTCAGAAGGTCGGGAAGTTGCTAGTTCCATGCAGGATGCGCTAGAAATGGGGTGTTCTTCCAGCAAGGAATTTGAAGTCTAGAGCCCATCCCAGAGGTAGGTTATCTCATGATGGCTCTAACAATGTATTAGGAATAAAAGCCCCCTGTTTTCTATTGATTTCGTGCTTTCTACATGTCGTGTTTCATGCTTTCCCAGGACTGCGCAATAGCCCTTTTAGTTCATGCTATCCAGAGCATCTTAAAAAGAAAAGATAAGAACTTTGATTAAATCCATGCCTTCCTATGCTTTAGAATCATGCTATCATGTTTTAGCCCAATTTTTCAGGCATTTTACATTATTAATTTGCCCTATAATAGGCCATGCATGCATTGTTTACCTTCTGTCTGTTACAGACAGAAGGCGGTCCATCAGTAACCGCTACTGTCAAGAGGCAGTCCCCGATAGACTGCTATTTCCAAAAGGCGGTTCTCACTAGACTGTTTAATATTTTTTCTTAACCCTAAATGGAATGCAGGTCAGCCCTTATAAATATATGCTAAGCCTAAGTAATTAGGTTCTATTCCTAGTTATGTCATTATATTCATGATTTTGGTTATATTATGCATCAATCATGGTAGATTTTATGCCCTTCATGTTTTAATCTTATGTTAATTTCATGCCAAAATCATATAGTCCCATATTAAAGATACTTTTCTATGTCCTGTGGAACTCGCTACATTGGTATGTCATCGCTATTTTTTCATGTTTCACTCTCACCTCCAGTCTTTCTTAAGTACATAGCGTGTATTTTGGTACGTTGATATTAGTTACACACGCACTTGATAGACATATCTCTTGGACTTGTAATCCTCTCCGTCGGATATTCCTTCTGCTGGACTAGGTGATCATGTTTCAAGGCCTCCGTAAGACTCCGCGAGCATGGGATTCTCACTAGGACACCGAGCTGGTTGTACCATAAAAACCCATTAGTCTAGAAAGCACTTGAGTTTTCCAGCATTTTCTGCACTCTGTACTAGTCGCAGCCCTCAGGTGACTGCCACCTTTAGGTAGCGGTCCTGGCGTGACCGCATTCTTCTAGTGATTCCACTGCGTCGACCTTTTCTCTTCAGGCGTCGACCCCGTCAAGTAGCGGTCTTGGTTTGACCGCCACCATCAATAAGCTGTCCAAGAATGACTGTGTTCTTTCTGTATGCTATTTAACCTTATGTTTAACCCAAGGGTTGGTTCTACTATGTTCCTAGATGGTCTTTTGATTATCTGGAACCCAACATCTTATATATTAACTTATTAATGAACTATAGAAATTAATGAATGTACCGCAATGCTGTCGGATTCCTTCCGTAGCATGACCTTGTCAATAATTCATCCTTGAACTCTCATGCTTCGTATTTGGTGCATTCTTTCCTTGATAATTTGTTGTCATGAACTATTTTTTTAACTTTACATTATTGGCCAAACTTTATATTTCTCGTGGAAGTAGCTTGATTTATAACTTGAAGATGCAAGACCAGGCACGGACAGTGTCCAAGGGCTCGACGCTAGCCCCCTTGGCGGATGGCTGAAAACATACTGTAAACCATGGGATATGATGAACACTGGCATCGCATTGCGCCGAGAGTACTTTTTTTATAAACGGGTGAAAACCACGAGGCTCATCATGAAATTATACATTCTTGTTACATGACTTTCTAAAACATAGCCTTTATGGTTATGAAAAGTACATTCTCGTTAAATTCTAGTACATTCTCAATAATGAAAGGCCACATTATATTCTTACTTGATCATGCTCTCATTCTACATGAACACTCATATCTCTATGGTCTATATCTTGCTACTTATGTTATTACTTTGGTTTTATCACATGTTTCATCATATTTTCTTTATCTTACCTTCAAGAGAAAAAACATTAATCACGTAAATATTGCCTTCATGTTGATATGAAGATACCTACTGGGCAAGTGTGCTCATTCCCTACTTTTCCAATCTTTTCTGAAAATTCTAGTGGATTGGATTCGGATTACCTGAGTGATGGATCCGAGGGTGAGAGCGGGTGAAGATCAAGACAAGCCCTAGATAATTCACGAGTCGAGTCATATTGTAATTAGATGCCTTCACTGTAATAGGCGATGAAGTTGATCATGTTATATCATCTTTTCTTTTCTTGGGTCTAGAGTTTTTAAGAGTCTAGTTAAGTATCATTGTAAAACTTTTAATTATTATTTAATAAAGTGGAGTTTATTTATATTTGGTGTTCACTCTTTTATGTGTTATAGCGCTCTAATTATCATTCTCGCATGAGACTTTATATGCCGGCTGTTCACGTTCCCGACTTAATTTCGCTGTATATCTCGGGGCCAGACAATTAAGTTGGTATCAGAGCTTAGGCATAAGTAAGTACTAGGAAAATATCATGTCATAGGCTAAGTCCAAGGGTTAAGGACCCATACCTATGAACTAGGAAGGAATTTCCGAACCCAAGTGAGATTGGGTAGAGCCCGGGATGAGATAGTTATTTAGAAATTCATCTTTAGGTGAATCTTCCTAAATTCCAAAGGAAATAACAGATTGTTTATTTTCTCAGGGACCTCATTCTCACGATGGCCGCAAACCGCGCTAACTGGGAAGCTATGCAATAGACTGTTGCGGGTCTTACCCAGGCCCTTCAAACTGTGGCTCAAGTAGGCATGCGGGCTGGCACCAAGGACTTACTTCGCAATTTTTGGAGTATGAATCCTCCACAGTTCTCAGGTTCCTCTCATCTCGATGAAGCTAAAAACTTGATTGATGAGTTGGACCGGATCTTCAATGTTATGCAATGCACCGACCAAGAGAAGGTCTTACTCGCCGCATTTCAACTTAAGAAGGATGCACGTACATGGTGTTGTCCCCCTGGCCCCTGTGGCTTGTGGTTTTGATGATTGGCTTTAGGGGTTTGTGATGATTGGTTTTAATGTGAGTTAATCACTGTGAGTCAACATGGTTTTATTCAGTCATTCTATATTCAGTCATTTTATCAGATCATAACTCAGTCATTCTTATATTCAGTCTGTCATTCAAATGTTCATTCAGTCTTTCATATGTTCAGTCAATTTATCTGCTTACACTGTGAGTCATTGCATTTGAAGTTCAGACTGTTTATCTGCTGCATTGCTTGCATGAGTAGAGTCTATACACTGGTCGATGGAAGCAAGTCTGCACACTCGTCTGTTCAGTTTGTGACCAAGTCTGTACAGTCAGAGCTACTGTGCAGAGTCTATACATTGGTTGGCAGCTAGTCTGTACAGTGAGTGTCTCATTGGTGAAGTCTGTACACTCACCAACTGAACTTCAAAGTCCATACATTTGTCTTCTCTTCAAAGTCAGTACATTGGCATTGGGCATCCAAGTATATACATCACCTTCTACAAGCTTTATTACAAGTCTATACATCGGCTTCGCATCTGCAAGTCTGTACATCGGTTTGATATCAACAAGTCTATACATTGTGTTTAATTCTCCAAGTCTGTACAGCCACATTTAATAGGTAAAGTCTATACATTCTTCAGCTGGAACTGTGCAAGTCTGTACATCGTTACTTGCCAAAGTTTGTACATTGGCATCTGTTCCTACGTTGCACTTCCAAGTCTGCACATTGAGTTCTTTACCTACGTTCAGCTTTGAAAGTCTGAACATTGGAAGTTTTACCTACGTTGCACTTCAAAGTCTATACACTCGCTGTCTTCCATTGTTTCAAGTCTGTACAGCCTTTCCATTGGAAAGTCTATACATTGGTCGCTGAATGATCTTCAAGTCTATACAGACCTTGACTCGCTCAAGTCTGTACATCGGCCTGCTATCCTTGACAAAGTCTTCACATCGCGAAGTCTATACACTCAACTCCTTCACACTTCAACAAAGTCTGTACAGCGGCTGTCCTCACATAGAAAGTATGTACAACCGTTCACCTCGTGAAGTCTAGACATTTGATGTGCATGGTCTTGAAGCATTTAGGAAGTATGTACTTTGGTCTGCTTTGCATTGCACAAAGTATGTACATTGCACAGCATGCATCAATTCCAAGTAGGTACATCATCTGTTCATAAAGTATATACATTGTACTTGTGTGCAATAGTTTGAAGTGTATACACTCTCACGTTGTTCATACTTGGCAATATGTTGCATTCAAGTGTATACACTCTCACATAATACACACATGCTTAAGTGCTGTCCTAAGTCTGCACATTGCCAAAGTCTGAACAGTCATCGTCTTAGTTCATCTCAAGTCTATACATTGCTACAGTAACGCAAGTTTATACATCGTCCGTCTCATGCATTGTATTAGGCTAAGTCTATACAGTGAACTGTCTCATTCAGCGTCTCATATGCACATTTGAGTCAAAGTCTGTATAGCCCAAGTCTGTACACTGAGGACGCTTGTTAGCCTTCAAAGTCTATACACTGTCTACAGTGCATCCAGCAAGTCTATTCATTGGAGTGTCTTGTTCAGCGTCTCATGGCAAAGTCTGCACATTCTATTGTTCAACGTCTGCATGCATTACATGAAGTTTGTACACTGCATCGTCTCAACTTGCGTCTCACTGAGCATTCATTCACTGTAAAGTCTATACAGGCTTCATCATCTTAGGGTACGTCTCATGCCTTTGCCAAAGTCTATACAGTCTGTTGCTGTGTTACACTATATGCCTCACTCTATGTCTACACACTCGTGAGTGTCTGAGCAAGTCCATACATTGACTGTTGTTCTTCAGAGTCTGTACATCACAGTGAGTTGAAGGTTGCCTAAGTCTGTACAGCCGTTGGCTTCTTATGTGAAGTCCATACATTGAGTAAAGTCTATACAGCCATTGCTTGCATCGCCTTACACGACCAAGTCTGTATAGAGTTTGCATTGCATCTCATGAAGTCTACACATTGGTAAAGCTAGTCCATGCATTGTTCATCACCTATCTTGTTCACTGCGTCGACGCTGACACTGGATGCGTTGACGCATTGGCCAGTTTCCAAGGGCGTGAGCATCTCGCTTGAGGAGCTGAGGCGACGCTGCACGTTGGAAGCGTTGACGCCTTGGGCTGATGTCCAAAGGTCTCTTGATCAACATCAAGTCTGTACAGCATGAAGTCTGTACATTGGCTTTTGTCTTGAACAGAAGGCCTTAGTGTACACACTCTCCTGTTATGATAATGCACTCTTCAGCAAGTATATACACTGAGCACGCATGAAGTCTTCTAAGTCTATACACTCCCTCACTCTGTACACACTTGCTATATTGATTTCTGAAGTCTATACAATGCTTTGCATTCACAGAGTCTGTACAGGGTGTTCAGACTCAAACTGATGACTTATTCAATGCTATGTCTGACAGGGATTCTTCCCGAGATTGATGACCTGGCTCGTGATTCCAGGAGAACGAGGTATGCAGATGCTGACACGTGGATGAAGCTGCCTCGGATCTGGCGAATTCCTTGGGCGGGAAAACGTGGAAGCCACGCGCCCAGGGGCTGTTGTTGCTGCTGCTATATATATGAGCCTTCTTTCACTAAAGAAGGCTGATCGAAAGAAAAGGAGAAAAGTCTATACATCCAGTCTGAGAGCAGCAGAGTATTCTCGATCCAGTGAGTATAGAAGAAGAAGAAAAAGAAGAGTGGCAGAGTGAGAGAAGCAATAGAAGTAAAAAGAGAAAGAGAGAGAGCTCGCGAGTGAGAGAAGGAAGTAGAGAAGAAAAAGGAAGAGGAAGAAGAAGCCTCATTTGAAGACTAGTTCCTACTGGACCGTGGATCAGATCTAGGCCAGTCAGCTCCGTTGAGAGCCACATCTGTGTTTTCATCTGTTACAGCCTTCTGATTGCTGTGTTATTTCCGTTTATTGTTTTCTTTTGTTTTCTGATTACCTTTGTACTTCCGATCCTATGGACTGAGGTCGGGTTCCTCCTGTGGACTCAGGAGAAGGGAGATCTGATCTCCGGTACTGGGCTTGTCGGTTGCAAGTCCAGGGGTCCCTCCTGGTCTGGAGGAAGAGAGGTCTTCGACCTCTAGTTTCCAAGTGGCTGGGAGCCACTTGCGGTGTCCCTCCGGTTGGGAGGAAGAGGGGAGGTTGTTCCCCTGGTCAAGCTGTGTGGCAGCACCTTGTTCGCAGACTGAGTCTGTAGTGTTCTAGCTTGTGCTAGTGGAACCCTAATTCTGGTTGGGAGTGAGGGGTGGATGTAGGTCTGTGGACCGAACCACCTAAAAATCTCTTGTGCAGTGATCTGATTGTTTGCTTTGCTTCCGCTAGATGCTTGAATAGGCGCGCTCCAAGTGTTTGTATTTGAGTTGAATCGAATTGGTTCTATTCTGTGTCTATCTCTAGCATCCAAGTTTTTATTTGGCCATTATTCATAGAGGGATACATTGACCCCCCCTTTGTATCCGAGCCTAGCACCCTAACAATTGGTATCAGAGCGGGTGTCTGCATACAAGGTCCAGCGACCTGTAGATCCGATCTTACAGTCTTAGGTGCTAATTTGTATTTAGTGCATCAATATTCCCGTTGCATTAATCTGTTGTGTTCACATGACTCATCCACCAATTTTCAGTGGTACGCATTTTAATGCATGGTTCACTAGTCTGAAGAATTATGTCAAATCGGTGAATCCAGACCTGTGGAAAGTAATTTCACATGGTCCTCATGAACTGCCAAAGAAAAGGTCCAAATGGACTGACAGTCACAAGTCTATGCATGAAGAGAATCAGATAGCTATAAATCTAATGAAGGCAGCTACTGATAGAGCCTTTCACTCATGTTTCTTTGATTCCAGTTCTGCTAAAGATATTCTGGATATGCTGAAGCAAACTCAGAAGGGAGATGTGGACAGCTGCATGATGGCTGACAGAAATGATCAAGGCAGCAATCAAACTGAAGAAGATGATGATGATGAGGTAAATCTCTTCGAGAACTTTTCTCTTGATGATTGGGAGAATGCATATGCTGAACTGTTAGAGTCACATGAGAGCTTAAGAAAACAGTATAAAAAGTTGAAGAAGGGTACTCGGGTAGATAGTTCTAGCTCTCCATGTGAAAACTGTTCTAGTACGAAGCAATTTCATGATGCATGTTTGTCTGATAATCATATGTATAAAAACCAGAATGCAAAACTGAAGAAGGAACTTGAAAGTGTTTACTCTGAACTAAACAAGCTAAAATCTGAAGATGAATCTCTCAGAAAACTCTCCAAAGAAGATGAAGAAGAATCAGAGACTTAAATAGGAGAACAAGTTGCTGATTGAAAAACTTAATGCCATAAAATCTGTAAACATAGAATTACAGAAATATCTTGAAAAATAGCAAAAAGATATGAAGGAAATTGAAAATGGAAGAAAGTATGAAGTCAATTCAGAAGATCAGCTTCTAATAAATGAATTGGTTCAGAATGACAAACTTAAGCAAGAAAATGAGAAATTGAAAATGCTGAACTCCACTATGTCTGAGAGACTTCTAGCTTTAGAAAGAGGTAAAAGTGTTTACTTTGACGATTCTGATAAACTGAGCAATCTGGAAAATGAAATTGAGAAATATAAAACTGCTAACAAAGTTTTGAATGAAGCTATGAATTGCAGTGAGCAAGAGATTGCCAGTTATGAGTTACAAATCACCTCTTTAGAAAATGAAATCCAAGACTTAAAGAACTCTCTGTCAAAGTTTGTAAGTGGACAAGAAAATCTGGACAGGTTGTTAGGCGTTAAGGTCAATACTCAAAGGGAAGGGTTAGGCTACAACAATGTCAATAAAAAGGCTTTTGAAAACAAGCTGACGACATCCTTTATCAAAGCATCAGATGTAGCCACCACCTCAGAAAATAAACAACCAAATGTTCAGAAAAATCAGAAACAAACTGAAAAGTTGAAAAAGGTTGATGGATCCAAGCTGAAAACTTTTTTCATTAAAACCTCTGAACAGGAAAAGCTTTCTACTTCATCCCCAATTCAGTACAAGGCTAAGAAAACAGGAAAAGAGGATAAAAATCAGAAAAGGACTGTAAATCAAAAAATAAATGAAAAGGGTTCATCAGTGTTTGTTGATCACAGTCCTCACACACACTCACATGCATCTAAAAAGAAGATTATCTGTTATTACTGTCATAAAGCTGGACATCGGATGCATGAGTGTAAGTTGATGGAGAAGGATGATAAGAATGCTAGGAGATATCATGATAAAAGTCTTACATCTCAGAAAAGGAGAATTGAGTGTTTTCGTTATGGTAAACTAGGACACAAAATTTCACGATGCTGGTTTGTTAGTGATAAGAATAAATTTCATACAAACGATCATGCTCTTAACAAGAACAAGTCTGTTCCAATAAACCAGCATATGACATGCTTTAATTGTGGAAAATTGGGTCATAAGAGATTTGAATGCTGGCTGAATGCTGGTAAGAAAAGTTATAATTCATGCATTCACTGTGGCAAGATGGGCCACATTGCAGCCCACTGTTGGCATGCTCAGGGTAGAAAATTAAATTCTAAACCTGCCATTGGAAAGTCTCCTGCATGCTATCATTGTGGAAAGCCAGGTCACAGGGCTGCAACCTGTTGGCTGGCAGGATATCAAAACCAAACTGGTTTTGGTAAACAGAATTCTTATTCTGTTAACAGAAAATCTCATGCATATACACATGGATTTCATGCAAACAAGAATGTGCATAGATTAAATCCGAAATCTGGTGCATCTTACTATCATTATAGTAAACAGAACTCTCTCTCTGCCAATGAACTTCATGACAACAGTAATGTGCATAAGAGGAATTTGAAATCTGCTAATTCATGTCATTGCTGTGGACAAATTGGTCACTCAATGTATAATTGCAATTTGATGAAATCTGATGACCTTCATGCACAAAAATTGTTGAGAAAACCTGCTAGGAGTAATACTGTCATGTTAGGACCCAAGACTTCTTGGGTACTAGTTTGTGCAAAATAACATTGCTATGCAGGTGTGCCTTGGGACTGGAATAAAAAGGGGTAATGATCCAAGGCACTCAAGAAGAAACCCCATACTGAACTTTTCAGGTAAACTTCCTGCTCTTCTTGCTTTTAGTTCTAATGCATAGCAAGTTAAATCTATTTTTGCATTTTCATTCATCATCTGCCATGTGCATTATTTTCTGATCATGCATTTGCTGAGAGTTCTGTGCAAATATCAGATTAAAAAGGGGTTGTCTGTATCTGATGCATACATAGGCTAATTGCAATTGCTTGATAATTCTGTTATGCATAAACTCTAAAAATAAATTACATTACGAATTTTCTGAAAAATCTGAACTGCTTATGAGTGTGACTTGAAACTTGTATGTTGCAATAGCTCACTGAAATTCTGAATTGCATATAGGACTGCATGTTGAATAAATTTGCATGACCTCAATGGTATATAAATGGTAAGGTAGCAAAAGGCAGGGAGGTCTGTCTCGAGGTTCTTACTATGTGTGAAGTGGTCTTTTAGACCAAGTGCTTCGCCTAGTACCATGGGTCATTTTGCTTGATAGGGCAGTCTGAATGTGCATGAATCAAAATCATATGTTCAGTTTCTCATGGCAAACATTGCATGTTGTCAGGGGGAGTTAATGCATTGCAAATAGGTTGTCAAATGCATACATTTGTCAAAATTCATTGCATATCCTTTCTTATTCATTTGGTTGACAAACCTTAATCATATTCTGAAAACTTTGAGCTTCACAATCTTTCCTAACAATTGGTATTTCTCCTATCAATTGGTATCATTTGGGTTCAGAATTCCATCAGTCCTTCATGAAGATTTCAATGGGCTATCTCGATCATAAATCTGAAAATTTTGAACTAGAAATCTTCTATTATACATTTTTATGAATATCTGAAATAACTCGGGTGGTTTAAGTTTAATGTACTCAAGGGTTGACTTTAAAATCTCTTAAAAATATCTGAAGCATGTTTAATAAACAATAACCATCTGTTTCATGCTGTGTCTTGAAAACTTCTGAAATCTGCACTTTTGAATACATGACTTTAATTGGTTAAGTACATGAAACTATTATTGATTTGAAGCAAATGAATGTCTCTGAAATGTCTAAAGGGTTATATGTCAGAGCAATGACATTGGTCACTGAGAAACACAAGTCCAAAGGACTGTGTCATGAGGTGCCTTAGTTAACTCTGCATAAAATTCATTGAAAATCAGGCAGAGCAATGGCATGCACACTGAGAAGTACAACTCACTCATTAAAAAATAATTTGTAGTGTGTCATGATGTGTAAATGCTAACTCTGTTCACATAAAGCATGACAGTTAGTCATACTAAGGGCTTAGGGATATTGGCCTCTAATCAAGGTATATCCTCTAGTTACAATGTGTGCACTGAACTAGAGTGCTCGTAAAATTTGTAGCAAGAAAATTGTTGAACAAATTGAAATATCTGAATATTGATGTAAAAATCAAATTGCTACAACCCTAGATAAAATCATATGACTTCATAATTGCTTGATTTCAATACTAGTGCATGTAATTCTGGAAGAAGTCAATAGATTTGATTGTGTAAGAGAAAAGGAGATTAATCAAGATAAATATGAGGGCTTGGTTCATTTTTATTAAACCATGGTTTTAGATATCAATACAGAATTTTACTGATAAACTCTGCATACATTATGGTTAAACCATGCTGAACAATAAAGCTCATTCATAAGCCCTTATAATGGAAGACTTTGAAAACTTATGTTTTGGATTTATGAGATTGCTATCTCTCTGAAAATCTGACTGAATTTCTTGTGATTGGAGCTTCTTTGAAACTCTGCTACTTGAAACTCTTCTGATCAATATCATTGATTCATTGACCTGAACCTCTCCTTGTTATCCATCTCATAAGATTCCACTTATTGAGGGGGAGCTTCCATGTCATATGCATCATGCTGCATAGAAACTCTTAAAGAGCGATCATTGTGTTCTTGCATTCATATCTTTAGGGGGAGCTCTTGCATTTTGGTATCAAAGGGGGAGATTTTTTTTCCAAAGGGGGAGACTTTTATTCAATCATTGCATGCTGGTTTGCTTTCACTTCTCAAACTATTTTCTTTTCGATGAAGTCAAAGGGGGAGAATAGTTTGAGTCATCAGAATGACTTTCATAAGAATGTCTTACATCATCAGAATGACTCACTGTGTATTGTTGCCATCATCAAAAAGGGAGAGATTGTTGTGCCCCTGGCCCCTGTGGCTTGTGGTTTTGATGATTGGCTTTAGGGGTTTGTGATGATTGGTTTTAATGTGAGTTAATCACTGTGAGTCAACATGGTTTTATTCAGTCATTCTATATTCAGTCATTTTATCAGATCATAACTCAGTCATTCTTATATTCAGTCTGTCATTCAAATGTTCATTCAGTCTTTCACATGTTCAGTCAGTTTATCTGCTTACACTGTGAGTCATTGCATTTGAAGTTCAGACTGTTTATCTGTTGCATTGCTTGCATGAGTAGAGTCTATACACTGGTCGATGGAAGCAAGTCTGCACACTCGTCTGTTCAGTTTGTGACCAAGTCTGTACAGTCAGAGCTACTGTGCAGAGTCTATACATTGGTTGGCAGCTAGTCTGTACAATGAGTGTCTCATTGGTGAAGTCTGTACACTCACCAACTGAACTTCAAAGTCCATACATTTGTCTTCTCTTCAAAGTCAGTACATTGGCGTTGGGCATCCAAGTATATACATCACCTTCTGCAAGCTTTATTACAAGTCTATACATCGGCTTCGCATCTGCAAGTCTGTACATCGGTTTGATATCAACAAGTCTGTACATTGGGTTTAATTCTCCAAGTCTGTACAGCCACATTTAATAGGTAAAGTCTATACATTCTGCAGCTGGAACTGTGCAAGTCTGTACATCGTTACTTGCCAAAGTTTGTACATTGGCATCTGTTCCTACGTTGCACTTCCAAGTCTGCACATTGGGTTCTTTACCTACGTTCAGCTTTGAAAGTCTGAACATTGGAAGTTTTACCTACGTTGCACTTCAAAGTCTATACACTCGCTGTCTTCCATTGTTTCAAGTCTGTACAGCCTTTCCATTGGAAAGTCTATACATTGGTCGCTGAATGATCTTCAAGTCTATACAGACCTTGACTCGCTCAAGTCTGTACATCAGCCTGCTATCCTTGACAAAGTCTTCACATCGTGAAGTCTATACACTCAACTCCTTCACACTTCAACAAAGTCTGTACAGCGGCTGCCCTCACATAGAAAGTATGTACAACCGTTCACCTCGTGAAGTCTAGACATTTGATGTGCATGGTCTTGAAGCATTTAGGAAGTCTGTACTTTGGTCTGCTTTGCATTGCACAAAGTATGTACATTGCACAGCATGCATCAATTCCAAGTAGGTACATCGTCTGTTCATAAAGTATATACATTGTACTTGTGTTCAATAGTTTGAAGTGTATACACTCTCACGTTGTTCATATTGGCTATATGTTGCTTTCAAGTGTATACACTCTCACATAATACACACATGCTTAGCTGCTGTCCTAAGTCTGCACATTGCCAAAGTCTGAACAGTCATCGTCTTAGTGCATCTCAAGTCTATAGATTGCTACAGTAACGCAAGTTTATACATCGTCCGTCTCATGCATTGTATTAGGCTAAGTCTATACAGTGAACTGTCTCATTCAGCGTCTCATATGCACATTTGAGTCAAAGTCTGTACAGCCCAAGTCTGTACACTGAGGACGCTTCTTAGTGTTGTCCTCCTGGTTTTGATGATGACAATCATGACAAGATGAATACTAAATGCGTTTGTATCTTTTGATGTAAGTTGAAACAGGGTATAAGGTCAAAGTGCTAACGAGTGCGTCAACGCTATCAGCATGTGGCGTGGACGCAGCAGTTCAAATAATCAATACAAGGTAGCTTCTGTGATGCACTGATGTGTCAACGCAGTGCCCAAGCAGCGTGGACGCAGCCGTGCAACAAATCACCAAAGCCTCTCTCAAAGCGACACAATGCATCAACGCCACGATATGGGAGCGTCGACGCAATCAGTTTACTTGCTGAAGGGTTAGCTGCTGGAGAACGAATGCGTTAACGCTATGGTTTAGAAGCATCGACGCAGTGCATATATCTGCTGAAGATTTTAATCGGTTGATGTCTAAAGGCTGCGTCAACTCTGTGAACGCAATGAGTTGACGCCATCTAAGGACTATAATGACGAGTCTGGTGGACTCATTCGCAAGTGACGTCATGATGCCACATCAGCCAAAAGTGTTTGTAAAGTGGCATTTCCCTTGTGACTCCAGATGACTTAAGGGGGAAGAATCAAGGGAAAGTCCAGAAATTCGATTGGGACCCACGTGAAGATGAAATCCACGAATCTGGAAACGAGAGGGAAAGGGGATATAAATAAGAAGGGCGATCAGAGTACGAAAAAGGAGACAAAACGCAGGTAGGAGAGCGACAGAGGCTGTGAAGAACTTGAAGCTGATCGAGCGAATCTGAGGAGCCAAGATTGATCTGCTGAGAAGAGACTTACTCAGGAGATCCAAGCACCTCATCAATGTACATTGTCACTCAGATCTGAAGATCAGTCCTCCTTTTACCATTGTGTGAATTATTCGTTTCTAGTTTTGTTTGTTGTTGATCCGAACTCTGTTTCAGAACTATTATCTCTCTCAAAGTGTTTTGTTGAGAGAGAGGGGTGTTTGTCTGATCCAGTGTATTGTGCTTAGATCAGAGGTGGACAGGCGGTTGTGCCTTCAAGCTGTTCGCCAGCTGTTCAGGATTGGATCCTGGTGTAGTTGAGCTTGATAGTTCAGCTGTGTTGAGGAGTTTGATCCTCGTTTTTGGCCAAGCTGTAACGCTCAGCAGGGTTCCTCACTAAGTTAGTGAGGAGGTGGACGTAGGTCTCTGCAGGGAGACCGAACCACCTTAAAACCTTCGTGTTATTCTGTGGTGTGTTTCTCTCTCATGATTAGCTCAATGTTAGATGCATGAATAGGAACGGTTTTCAAATTGACTCAATCCAATTGAATCAGTTCAATTATTTGAATTTGCATCTAGTTATCTTTTTCCAATCAGATTAAGTGTTAAATTTTTGTAAAGGTCAATCTATTCACCCCCTCCCCCTCTAGCTTGACTATCCTCTGTACTCAACAAGTGGTATCAGAGCTCCAGGCTCTCTTGTATTGGTTTAACCACCTAGAGAGATTTAATGGAGAACAGAGGTTTCATGCCAGAGGGATGTGCGATTAATAGACCACCATTTTTTGATGGAGCTAACTATTCTTATTGGAAAAATCGAATGCAAGTCTTCTTAAGGGCGCAGGATCACGAAATCTGGAGGGTCGTGAGCAAGGGACCTTATCAGATCGAAGGAGATGAGGAGCTATGGGTAAGAGAGCAAATTCGCAAATCCAACATTAATTGGCAAGCAATGAATATTATGCAGTGCTCATTGCATCCAAAGGAATTCTCTCGAGTATCATCATGTGCCAGTGCTAAAGAAATGTGGGACAAACTTGAGGTTATCTACGAAGGTACCTCAGAGGTAAGAGAAACTAAAGCCAACATGTTAATTTCTGAATATGAGGCTTTTAGAATGAAACCTGATGAGAACATATCTGAAATGTATGCTAGATTAACTATGCTGGTAAATAGCCTTAAAGGTCTAGGAAAGGCCTATAGTGATTATGAATTGGTGAGGAAAATTCTTAGATCCCTTACACCAATTTGGCATACTAAGGCCACTGTTGTAGAGGAATCTAGGAATCTTCCCACAACGACACCTGATGAGCTTATTGGGTCACTAATGGCCTATGAGTTAAATTTTAGAAAAAGTGATGAAGATTTCAGGCAGAAGAAGCCACTTGCTCTCAAGGCAGGTCCTAGTAGCATGGAGAATTCAGATGACAGTAAATCTTCCTCCTCCGAAGATGACTCAAGTGAAATTGCTATGCTCACTAGAAAATTCAAGAAATTTCTAAGAAGGGAAGGTAAATTTGCAAGGGGTAGTAGAACCCAGGTAAGAAATAATTCAAGAGGTAAAACAGAAAATTTCAAAAAATCTGACAAGGTAGTGTGTTACAAATGCAGGAAGCAGGGGCACATCAAATCTGAATGCCCTGAGAACTTAAAGAACAGTCAACCAAAATGGAGGAACAGGAAGCCCAAGGCTATGATAAGTACTTGGAGCGATGAAGAAAAGGATGAAGATGAAGAGACCAATTCATCCGAAGATGAAGGTGACATAAAGCTATGTTTCATGGCAAAAGGAAATGATCAGGATGAGGTAATATCTCCATTTGAAGATTTTAATTGTAGTGATTGGGAAGATGCTTTTAATGAGCTTTTAGACAAGTATGAAAATGTGAAGAAAGAGAACAAATCCCTCAAGAAAAAGAAAAGTCAAAATAACCAGGAAACCTCATTGAGTGAAAAGGTTAAAACCCTTGAAGCTGAAATTACTCATTTAAAGGAATCTCTAGAAGACAATGAAGAAAGCAAGGCTCAATTAATTGAGATGAAGAGGGAAAATGAATTTTTACTAAAAGTGCATGATGAATTAAAACTTAAAATGCAAAAATTGGAAAGTGATGTTAAAATTGCTGAAGAAAAGTATGAAGCTGTTTGTGGAGTTAACCAGGAACTCCAGGAAAACCTAAAGAAGTTGGAAAATGAAAATTATGACAAACAAGCTTCACTTGAGAAATTAACCCAAGGAAAAGAAAATCTTGAAGCTGTCATGGGGATAAAGGTTAATGTTGGAAAAGAGGGTCTTGGGTTTAATCCAATAAAGAAAAAGGCTCTAGGAACCAAACTTATCACATTTGTTTCAGAACAAAACACATCTAAGAAGAACCAAACATCTGAAAAGAAAGTTAATGAGAAAAGCCAAGGAAAATCTATAAAGATTGGTGACATTAATAAGGGAAAAGGCATGGAGAAAGTAATAGCTGACGTGCATAAATCTTCATTCAGTTCATCATCATCATCACACCAACATGCATATAGGAAATCTGAGAGTCAAAAGTCTGGTATAAATCAACTGCGTCAACGCAATGTAAACACTGAGTCAATGCATACTGCATTCCAGAAAGGATATCCCGGTAGAAATGCTTGGAAGAGTCAACGCAGCTCTTATGGTGAGTCGACCCCGCCGTCCATGAATCAAAGTCTTTACAGTAGGAACATTGGATGGAAGAGTCGACGCAGGTGGTTTGGAGAGTCAACGCATCCCAAAAATCAGAACATGTATTATGAGAATACTTGGTGGAGGAGTCAACGCAATCATCATAATGCATCTACGCATTTCATGCACATTAACCCATATGGTCCAAGAAATGGTTGGGTGAGTCGACGCAATGGTCCGGGTGCGTCTACACATCCCATGTATATCAGCTGGCCTAGATTGTCTAATGCTTCATGGGCTAGTCACAATCATTGGAATAAAAATAGAAAAGGTTCAATAAACTCATATCAAAAAGGATTTCAAGGAAATCAGAAAGCTTATAATCCATTGAATTATAAACATCAAGAACATTCACATAAACAAGCATGGATTTCTAAAAACTTGTTATCCTATTTGGAACAATCATGTGGTTTGAAGGAACCCAAGAGTGTTTGGGTTCCAAAATCTCTTGCTTAAAATGTATTGCAGGAATGCCTTGCAGCCATACACAACCGGTGGTATCTCGATAGTGGCTGTTCAAGACATATGACATGCGACAAAGATAAATTCTGTTTCTTGGTTGAAAAAGATGGAGGTCATGTGACGTTTGGAGGTAATAATAAAGGTAAAATCATTGGAAAAGGTAAAGTTGGCAAAAATCCTTCGAAATTTATTGATGATGTTCTACTTGTTGAAGGACTAGAATATAATCTGCTAAGTATAAGCCAACTGTGTGATAAAGGAAATAAGGTTGTGTTTGAGTCCCATGTTTGTACTATTCTTGATATAGAATCTGAAAAGGTGAAATTCATTGGAAAAAGAATTAACAACATGTACATGGTGGACTTGGATGATCCTGCTCATACTAACCTTTGTCTTGCTGTGAACAAAAATGAAATTGCTTGGCTTTGGCATCGTAGGCTAGAGCATGCTAGCTACAGTGTCATGCATAAGTTAGTAAAGTTCAGCATGGAAAATGGTTTGCCAGATGCATCTTTTAAAAAGAATGAAAAAATATGTAATGCATGCTCTCAAGGGAAGCATACTAGAAAGTCATTTAAATCTAGATTTGAGAATCAATCCTCTAGACCATTTGAACTCATTCACATGGATTTATTTGGACCTACTAGAACAGCAAGTCCTAGTGGAAACAAGTACGGATTTGTTTTAGTGGATGACTTTTCTAGGTTCACTTGGGTGTTATTTCTAACTCACAAAAATGATGCATTTGGAGAATTTCAGGTTTTCTTTAAGAGAGTGAAGTAGGAGGGTAAGTTTGCTATCTCCTCCATCATATCAGATCATGGGGGAGAATTTGATAACTCCGAATTTGATGACTTCTGCAGAGCAACAGGTATTATACATAAATTCTCTTCTCCAAGAACTCCTGAACAGAATGGAGTTGTGAAAAGAAGAAACAGAACCCTGGTGGAGATGGCCAGAACCATGTTGATTGAAGGGGAACTCCCAAGGAAGTTCTGGGCAGAAGCAATAAATACAGCTTGTTATATAATAAACCGAGCAATGGCAAGATCTAAGTCCAAAAAGACTCCATATGAGCTAATGAAAGCTAAGAAACCATCTGTTGCACATTTCAAAGTCTTTGGATCAAAATGTTTTGTGCAAAATAATGATAAAAGATTCTTGGACAAGTTCGAACGTAAGAGTGAACCTGCTATATTCCTAGGATATTCTAATCACTCTAGGGCTTATAGAGTCTTAAATTTAAAAACACAAGCTGTTGAAGAATCACCTCATATTATATTTGATGAATTAAATGAAAAATCTGAAATTGAGCAACATTGCAGGGATAATGATGATGGAAAATTTCTTGAAGAGAAAGAAGAACAAGTTCATCAAAAGGAAGAGTCAAGAGCAAATGAAGATCAAGCAGAATCAAGTAATCGAGGCAATGCAGGTATAAATGAAGGTAATCCTCTAATCAATGTTAGAACATTAAAGGATCATCCTTTGTCAAGTATCATTGGAAATCTGCATGATCCTACTAGAACTCGATCACATTTTAGAAATATTAAAGAAATGGACAATATAGCTCTTGTCTCACAAGTTGAACCGAAGAATGTAGGTGAGGCTTTAAAAGATGAATCTTGGATAAATGCCATGCATGAGGAATTAAATCAATTTGAAAGAAATAAAGTATAGCATATTGTACCTAGACCTGAGGATCATGCTGTGATTGGGACTAAGTGGGTCTTTAGAAATAAACAAAATGAAAAAGGTATTGTTATAAGAAATAAAGCTAGACTGGTAGCACAGGGGTACAATCAGGAATTTGGAGTAGACTTTGAAGAATCCTTTGCTCCAGTAGCTAGACTAGAAGCTATCAGATTGCTTCTTGCTTATGCTAGTAGTTATGGAATAAAGTTGCAGCAAATGGACGTAAAAAGTGCATTTTTGAATGGTCTAATAAAGGAAGAGGTTTATGTAGAACAGCCCCCTGGATTTGAATGCACAGAAAACCCTAACCATGTGTACAGGTTGAATAAAGCCCTCTACGGGCTCAAACAAGCACCTCGAGCATGGTATGATAGACTCAGCTCATACCTCACTGAAAATGGGTATTCAAGAGGTAAAGTGGACCAAACACTATTCACAAAGGTAAGAAATTCAGACATAATTCTGGTTCAAATTTATGTTGATGATATAATTTTTGGATCCACTGAACCTAGTTTGTGTGAGGAATTTGCTAGGCTAATGACCACTGAATTTGAGATGAGTCTAATGGGTGAACTTCAGTTCTTTCTAGGTCTACAGATTACTCAAAGTAAAGAAGGGTGCTTTATCAGTCAGGCAAAACACATCTCCGAATTGCTGAAGAAATATAAGATGGAAAACTTGAAGGCCATGAGCACTCCGATGAGCACTAACACAAATTTGGATGCTGATTTGAAAGGTAACCAAGTAGATGCAAAAATTTATCGAGGTATGATCGGATCACTCCTCTATCTTACAGCATCTAGACCAGATATTCAATTTTGTGTGTGCATGTGTGCTCGGTTTCAATCTGATCCTAGAGAATCCCACTTAATTTCTGTCAAGCATATCTTTCGATACCTTGCTGGAACTCAAGATTTAGGGATTTGGTATCCTGCATCTTGCTCTTTTGATCTAATATATTATTCAGATGCAGACTATGCTGGATGCAAATTTGACAGGAAAAGCACAAGTGGTTATTGCCATTTTTTGGGAGGTTGTTTGGTTTCTTGGGCTTCCAAGAAGCAACACTCAGTAGCACTATCCACTGTAGAGGCAGAATATGTCGCTGTAGGGAGTTGTGGAACTCAAGTGTTATGGATCAAACACCAACTCCAGGATTATCAAATTAATCTTGGATGTGTCCCAATATTGTGTGATAACACAAGTGCCATAAACCTGGCCAAGAACCCTATCCAGCACTCTAGGACTAAACACATTGAAATAAGACATCATTTCTTGAGAGATGAAGTAAATAAAGGTAGCTTTAATTTGGTGTTTGTTGAGTCACAACACCAGCTAGCTGATATATTTACCAAGTCTCTGAACAATGAAAGATTTTCTTTTCTTAGAAGAGAGCTTGGTTTGTGTAATAATCATCTGATTGCCTGATTTGATAAACTGCTTCTCAAAAAATCTGCTTGTTTGACCTTGCACTAAATTGATTGAATCTCACATTCAGGGGGAGTCTAGTTTAGTTGATTGCATCATAAATAAAAGCAACTAAATTTCATTCGAATATTCTATCATGCTTAGTCTGAGGGGGAGTAAAATTGTTTGATCACAATTATCAAAAATGTTGGTCTGAGAATGTGTTGTGAGTTCCTTGTGTCAACTAGGATGAGTTGACGCTGTTGATCATATGAGTTGACGTTGCTATAAGGATGAGTTGATTATGCTATGAGGTTGAGTGGACACTTTGATAAGGATGAGTTAACGTTGAGGGTGATATGAGTTAACGCAGTGACTCACATCCTTTTGTTTTTGATCTTGGGTCTTTGAAGCTCATGCAATAGGTTAACGCAACCCTTTCGTGGTGTCAACGCAGCTATTGCTCATTGAAATCGTTCTCAAGTGTCTTCTTACCTTGGAGGCTTTTCTATCTTCATTCATCTTATTATGTCTCTCTATCTCTGTTATTCTGATCATACTCCTCTATGAAGCTTATGTTGACATTCTTGGATAAGAGATAATTTTCTTTGGAACTGAGATATGAAAATGTTATCATAGATTCAGGGGGAGTTAATGTGATGGTTCCTAATGAGGTTAAGATATATTCTAAATGATTCCATGAAATTTAATGATTAGAGATCTTCTGTTCTTATGATACTTGAAATTTAGAATTCTTGAACTTTATAGCTTCTTATATACGGAAAAATTCTGAACAATTTAATATAACAGAGATCTCTTCTTGTCTTGAACCTTATTTGTTAAATGTAAAGAAACCACTGTGAGTAATGACATTTAATACTTGTATTGGTTTTAAACTTACAAAGGGCCTTATATATGCTAGAGAATTACATACACCTCACACATTTTGTAAAACTCAGAGCAATGGCAGATATACTGAGAAACTAACTCTTTGCACCAATGAAGTACTAAAGAGGAAGTCATGAGGTTAACTGTTATCTCTGGTATAAATCAAAATTAATTCAGTACAGAGCAATGGTCTTTGACCACTGAGAAACCACCTTCATGTACCTATGAAGTGCTTGAAAGGCGTGTCATGAGGTTGGTCACCAACTCTGGTGCTTTAAGGCAGAATGGTCAGCTATGCTGAGTAACCAGGGACTCTGTTGTCTGATAAACATGTGTACCTGTGTAAAAAGGCTAGCTGTACTTAACTGTGACTGAAGATGTTGAAAGTAAGAATCAAATATAAATGTGTGTGTATGTTGATTCTAAATGACATATGTTCCCTATAGTTTGTTCACAATACCTGTTAAATTTCTCTCTCTCAGATTGGAGTTCTTGAAATTTAAAAATACAGGTGATAGAAATGAAAAGTACTCTCTATATGAAAAGAGTTCATCATTTATTCCCAATTTGGACTATAAGGGTTTTTGAGTCTAAAATTCATTATCTTAAGATCACTGCACTTTCTTATCATTAAATGGGAATGATACCAATCTTAGTATATATTTCCTCATGAGAACTTGATCTGAAACACTTAAAAATCCCTGAACATTAATATATATTTTCATTGTCTCAGCATTTTTAAGAAAACCTTTGTCCAGATGTCTCTTAAGCTACTTATCTTGCACTTGTTTCGTTCATAACTACTTCACTGCGTCGACGCAACATACCTCGGCGTCAACGCAATACAACAAATGTTCAAAACCGGTTCACCGACTTAAATTGGTTGAACCGCTCTTTAATAAGGTTTTTTCGGGAGTCTTTAAAAGACTCAGCGTGATCGCACTCAGCCTTATATTTTTTGTGCTGCTCCTTGAAAAACCCTTTTGCCTTCTAGTCTCTCTGGTTCCAAAACCCTAGTCTCCACCTTCTTTCGCTCATCTTCGCTGCGATGGCTCCACCTAAAGGTTCTCAGCAAGGAAAGAAGAAGACGGAGCAAAGCTTGAAGGCTCCGTCTGCGGCATTGTCCACGATTGAGCGGCGCGCAAAAGGCACGCATGATATTCTAGAGGCCGCGCATGATGAACAAGAGGCAAATCTGATGGAAGAGACGCTGTCACGGAAGCAAAAAGGGAAGAAGAAAATCAGGCATCATCGAAGCCCCAGTCCATCGGCTAAAAGGAGAAAGAATTCTAAATCAAGGTCAGCCAAACCGAGAACCCCTCATCAGAAATCGTCATCCAGGTCTTCTGAACCCACCTCGGTCATGAATATTGAAGAACCCCTAAAGGTTTTAATTCCCAGATATATTCTGAGTACAGATGATGAGCTTTTTGCTGCTTTTCCTGAGCTTCGTCCTGCTTTCGAATTTCAAGGGTGGTGGGATTTTGTGACCAGGCACAAAACTTATTATCCTACTCTCGTGAGAGAGTTTTATCATAATTTGAAGCATGAATCACAGATTCATAAATTGTCTTCTTCTGTTAGAAATGTTTCCTTTGAGCTAACCGATAGCATGCTTGCTCGAGTTTGGAAGATTCCCTTGGAAGGGGCAGAACTACATTCATTCACATTAGATGAGTATGAGGCATTTGAAGTTTTGACAGGGAAACCCAAAGATACTTCTAATGTGAAGTAAACTTATCTAGCAAGTCTTAAAGCAAATAGATTTGAGTCATCTATCAGACTGCTGCATCACATCTGCACATCTATTATAACGCCCCAAAGCAGTGGACGAGAAAGGGTTACAGAAATGCAAAGATTCCTGTTATATTGCCTGATAAAGAAAATCAAGATTTCACTGATTGATGTAGTAATTCAGACAATGGGTACGTGCTTGCACCATTCTAGAACTTTACCTTATGCAGCACACCTTACTTCTCTATTTCGGTCAGTGGGAGTGGATTTGAAAAATGAAAGAAAAAAGGTAATCCCCAGAGGCAACATATACTCTTTAGACTATGCTCGGAAATATATGGGATTTAAGATTGTTGATGGAAAACCTGTCAGAATTCTTCCCAGTCAGAAAAATGCCCTCTTGGAAACAAGTAAGGAAACAAGAACAGAGGCACCACTTTCTTCGGGAGTCAAGGATATAGGAGCAGAAGGCAGTAGTGTAAGAATCCATTCTCCTAGGAGGGAACCTCCAGAAATCCCTCCAGCTCAGGTACATTCTGCGGAGCAAGCTTCACAAGAAACTTTTGAAAGGTCTTCAAGAACTCAAATGGAAACTGGTGAACCCAGTAGCTTTGCACCCACAGAGGAACCTAATTTGTGCAGAACCCTTGGATCTTGTAGCAGATCTTCTTCAACTTCTAAAGAAATTCCAATTCCAGCAACCGTTGAAGAAATGTTTGTTAATCTAACTATGATGATGCAACGGCATGATGCTAAGATGGACAAACTGATGGAGTTCACAAACTTTCATATCAACCGCTTGCATTCTAGAATTTTGAAATTTGAAGTTTCAGTGTTATCTGAGTGGCAGAATTTTTTGCTTACCAAGATGGTAACTGACCAGGCTTCCAGGCAAGTACTAAAGGGTATATCCACCCTCCTAGAGAAAATGGTCAACCTGGTGAATGATTTGCATGGCAATCAATCCTCGGTCTTTCAGTCGCTTGCCAAGATCATTGATGTATGCTATGATGTCAGGATTGCAGTTGAAACATTCAAAGGAGAATTTCATTCACTACCTCATAGCATCAAAGCTATTTTTGATAAGATTGAAACAGTGATTGCTGAACTTTCCTCCATTGGCAAACAACTAGACAATTCAAAAATTGTTCAAGATGAAATGTCTTTTACCATAGCTCATATGAGGAATACACTGCAAATCCAGCTTCCTGAGATATCACATGATCTACGCGCCTTGTTGTCCAGAGATCATCCTCAAGGTCAAACATCCAGGGCTCGTGGGTCCTCTTCTAGATTAGGCCGGTTCTTTAACTAGATTTTATGGTTGGTATTCTTTTTTGACTTTAACCCCTTCTTGCTGATGTCAAAGGGGGAGATTATGGAAGTTTTTGGGAATTTTATGAGAAATTTGAATTTGAATGTTAGATGATTGCAATTCTGTTTGATGGATGTACTTAAGCACACATGATGATATTTTTATAAATATGAAGTAATTTCTTTTGTGATGTCTCTATGGTGAAATGTTGATAATATCTATGATTCTGGTTGTCATATTGTCATGTGTCTGCTCTAAATCATATCAGGGTTGCCATCATCAAAAAGGGGGGAGATTGTTGTCCTCCTGGTTTTGATGATGACAATCATGACAAGATGAATACTAAATGCGTTTGTATCTTTTGATGTAAGTTGAAACAGGGTATAAGGTCAAAGTGCTAACGAGTGCGTCAACGCTATCAGCATGTGGCGTGGACACAGCAGTTCAAATAATCAATACAAGGTAGCTTCTGTGATGCACTGATGTGTCAACGTAGTGCCCAAGCATCGTGGACGCAGCCGTGCAACAGATCACCAAAGCCTCTCTCAAAGCGACACAATGTGTCAACGCCACGATATGGGAGCATCGACGCAATCAGTTTACTTGCTGAAGGGTTAGCTGCTGGAGAACGAATGCGTTAACGCTATGGTTTAGAAGCGTCGACGCAGTGCATATATCTGCTGAAGATTTTGATCGGTTGATGTCTAAAGGCTGCGTCAACTCTGTGAACGCAATGAGTTGATGCCATCTAAGGACTATAATGACAAGTCTGGTGGACTCATTCGCAAGTGACGTCATGATGCCACATCAGCCAAAAGTGTTTGTAAAGTGGTGTTTCTCTCGTGACTCCAGATGACTTAAGGGGGAAGAATCAAGGGAAGGTCCAGAAATTTGATTGGGACCCACGTGAAGATGAAATCCACGAATCTGGAAACGAGAGGGAAAGGGGATATAAATAAGAAGGGCGATCAGAGTACGAAAAAGGAGACAAAACGCAGGTAGGAGAGCGACAGAGGCTGTGAAGAACTTGAAGCTGATCGAGCGAATCTGAGGAGCCAAGATTGATCTGCTGAGAAGAGACTTACTCAGGAGATCCAAGCACCTCATCAAAGTACATTGTCGCTCAGATCAGAAGATCAGTCCTCCTTTTACCATTATGTGAATTATTCGTTTCTAGTTTTGTTTGTTGTTGATCCGAACTCTGTTTCAGAACTATTATCTCTCTCAAAGTGTTTTGTTGAGAGAGAGGGGTGTTTGTCTGATCCAGTGTATTGTGCTGAGATCAGAGGTGGACAGGCGATTGTGCCTTCAAGCTGTTCGCCAGCTGTTCAGGATTGGATCCTGGTGTAGTTGAGCTTGACAGTTCAGCTGTGTTGAGGAGTTTGATCCTCATTTTTGGCCAAGCTGTAACGCTCAGCAGGGTTCCTCACTAAGTTAGTGAGGAGGTGGACGTAGGTCTCTGCAGGGAGACCGAACCACCTTAAAACCTTCGTGTTATTCTGTGGTGTGTTTCTCTCTCGTGATTAGCTCAACGTTAGATGCATGAATAGGAACGGTTTTCAAATTGACTCAATCCAATTGAATCAGTTCAATTATTTGAATTTGCATCTAGTTATCTTTTTCCAATCAGATTAAGTGTTAAATTTTTGTAAAGGTCAATCTATTCACCCCCTCCCCCTCTAGCTTGACTATCCTCTGTACTCAACAGTTAGCCTTCAAAGTCTATACACTGTCTACAGTGCATCCAGCAAGTCTATTCATTGGAGTGTCTTGTTCAGCGTCTCATGGCAAAGTCTGCACATTCTATTGTTCAACGTCTGCATGCATTACATGAAGTTTGTACACTGCATCGTCTCAACTTGCATCTCACTGAGCATTCATTCATTGTAAAGTCTATACAGACTTCATCGTCTTAGGGTACGTCTCATGCCTTTGCCAAAGTCTATACAGTCTGTTGCTGTGTTACACTATATGCCTCACTCTAAGTCTACACACTCGTGAGTGTCTGAGCAAGTCCATACATTCACTGCTATTCTTCAGAGTCTGTACATCGCAGTGAGTTCAAGGTTGCCTAAGTCTGTACAGCCGTTGGCTTCTTATGTGAAGTCCATACATTGAGTAAAGTCTATATAGCCATTGCTTGCGTCGCCTTACACGACCAAGTCTGTACAGAGTTTGCATTGCATCTCATGAAGTCTACACATTGGTAAAGCTAGTGCATGCATTGTTCATCACCTGTCTTGTTCACTATGTCGACGCTGACACTGGATGCGTTGACGCATTGGCCAGTTGCCAAGGGCGTGAGCATCTCGCTTGAGGAGCTGAGGTGACGCTGCACATTGGAAGCGTTGACGCCTTGGGCTGATGTCCAAAGATCTCTTGATCAACATCAAGTCTGTACAGCATGAAGTCTGTACATTGGCTTTTGTCTTGAACAGAAGGCCTTAATCTACACACTCTCCTGTTATGATAATGCACTCTTCAGCAAGTATATACACTGAGCACGCATGAAGTCTTCTAAGTCTATACACTCCCTCACTCTGTACACACTTGCTATATTGATTTCTGAAGTCTATACAATGCTTTGCATTTACAGAGTCTGTACAGGGTGTTCAGACTCAAACTCATGACTTATTCAATGCTATGTCTGACAGGGATTCTTACCGAGATTGATGACCTGGCTCGTGATTCCAGGAGAACGAGGTATGCAGATGCTGACACGTGGATGAAGCTGCCTCGGATCTGGCGAATTCCTTGGGCGAGAAAACGTGGAAGCCACGCGCCCAGGGGCTGCTGCTACTGCTATATATATGAGCCTTCTTTCACTAAAGAAGGCTGATCGAAAGAAAAGGAGAAAAGTCTATACATCCAGTCTGAGAGCAGCAGAGTATTCTCGATCCAGTGAGTAGAGAAGAAGAAGAAAAAGAAGAGTGGCAGAGTGAGAGAAGCAGTAGAAGTAAAAAGAGAAAGAGAGAGAGCTCGCGAGTGAGAGAAGGAAGTAGAGAAGAAAAAGGAAGAGAAAGAAGAAGCCTCATCTGAAGACTAGTTCCTACTGGACCGTGGATCAGATCCAGGCCAGTCAGCTCCGTTGAGAGCCACATCTGTGTTTTCATCTTTTACAGCCTTCTGATTGCTGTGTTATTTTTATTTATTGTTTTCCTTTATTTTCTGATTACCTTTGTACTTCCGATCCTCTGGACTGAGGTCGGGTTCCTTCTGTGGACTCAGGAGAAGGGAGATCTGATCTCCGGTACTGGGCTTGTGGGTTGCAAGTCCAGGGGTCCCTCCTGGTCTGGAGGAAGAGAGGTCTTCGACCTCTAGTTTCCAAGTGGCTGGGAGCCACTTGGGGTGTCCCTCCGGTTGGGAGGAAGAGGGGAGGTTGTTCCCCTGGTCAAGCTATGTGGCAGCACCTTGTTCGCAGACTGAGTCTGCAGTGTTCCAGCTTGTGCTAGTGGAAGCCTCACTCCGGTTGGGAGTGAGGGGTGGATGTAGGTCTGTCGACCGAACCACCTAAAAATCTCTTGTGCAGTGATCTGATTGTTTGCTTTGCTTCCGCTAGATGCTTGAATAGGCGCGCTCCAAGTGTTTGTATTTGAGTTGAATCGAATTGGTCCTATTCTGTGTCTATCTTTAGCTTCCAAATTTTTATTTGGCCATTATTCATAGAGGGATACATTCACCCCCCCTCTGTATCCGGGCCTAGCACCCTAACACATGGTGGAAGGCCACCTCGGCTCATCTACACAATGCTCAACTTACTTGGGAGGAGTTTCTTGAACTCTTCCGAGAGAAATATTTCTCCGAGCATTTCAGGGAAAGGAAGACGGCGGAATTTACGTCCCTTCGGCAGGGGATGACGGCCGTAGCGGAGTATGAACTCCAATTGTCGAGCCTGGCGCCGTATGCTCCACATCTTGTGGCTACGGAGATCTTGAAGGCAAATCACTTTATGGACGGATTGAGGCCCATCTTTATAAATCAACTTGGACCTTAAAATATCCGTACATATACGGAGGTGGTTCACCGAGCCCACCTATGTGAATGGACCTTGGAGAAGGTAGAGAAATTTAGGGGAAAAGATGAAAAGCCAAGCAGAAAACATGATAGGCGAGAGGAAAAAGAAGAAAGGTTTAGCATCATGGAGGGTTACGAACCCTGTAATAATAAGAATAGGTCTCACAATGGCAATGACAATGGTAAAGGGAATGACAATGGCAATGGCATGAATAAAAGAGTCAAGGAGGAAGAAGAAACGTAAGTCATGACGGCTTGCACATTTTGTGAAAAGTTTGGTCATTCGGCAGAGAGTGTTGGAAGCGTCTCGACGCTTGCTTACGTTGTGGAAGCTGGGAGCATCGCATGACGGATTGCCCTCTCATAAAGGAACAAACTTCTAATGGAGGACGAAGGCGACAAGGCTGACTAAATGCCATCTTGGATGGGAAAGGTAAAATGATTGAAGGTACCATCTTAACCTATTTGCATTCATCATAGCCTTAATTATTAATGCAACTAATTAACTACAAGTAAAACAAACTCTCCATAAATCCCATGTAATGAATTTGGGGACCAAATTCTCTTTAAGTGGGGGAGGGTGTAACACCCCAAAATTTTTCTAAGATTTTTGGGGGATTAAAAAAATTCTTAAGCATTTTAAAGGCTTACTAGGCTAATTAAATAAATAGTGGGTAATTAAAATTAATTTAAAGGCCCTATATTAACCAAAGGGCTATGCCCACTTAAACCATGCCCATAAACTCAATTCTAAAGCTTTTAGGCCCAAGCCCATTTTTAGAGACGTAATTAGGACTATTTTCAGATTTAAAATAGATAAATAGGCTAATTAGGGGATAAATAGATAATAAATAGGAAAATCTAAAATTTTCAGATTTTACGCCAGAAGGCGGTCTATCGTGAGACCGCATTCTCATGAAGGCGGTCCAGCCATGACCGCTTTTTGCTTCCGAAAATGTGATTTTGAGAGGCGTGGAAAGCTTGGATTTTTCCCATCCCAATCGCCTAGGATCAAAGTGTTCTGGCATATAAACCAATCTAGGACTCTTGGGGGATCGAATGGATGCCCTATAGGACTCCTATTTGTCTAATCCCTCAGCCCTAGGTCATTCCCTATAAATAGCGCCCAGAATCGAGCTGCGTGAACCCTCATTTAGGCTCACATGGTTCTATGGTAACATGACATTATTACATGTTAGTCTTTTAGAACCTTTCATTCTCTTTAGTATTGCCTAACTCTCTTCCAAATTTCATGATAGGAGGTCAAGCAACCAGAGAGCTAGAGCGTCCGGAAGTAGTTGTTTCTCTGCCGAGGACATAGGAACAAGCGTGTTCATCTGGAAAAGACCCGAGGTTTAGGGATCCTATCAGAGGTATTTTCATGTTCATCCTTTAGAGTTATTTGTTCCCATTTTTGTCTTCTAATCACCCTCCAAATCTCGTGATTTAAGGACGAGCGGTTAAGGAGTTAGAAGGTCAGAAAGTTGCTAGTTCCACGCAGGACGCGCAGGAACTGGGGTGTTCTTGCAGCATGGAATTTGAACTCTAGAGCCTGTCCCAGAGGTAGGTTATCTCATGATGGCTTAAAAAATGTATTAGGAATAAAAGCCCCCTATTTTCTCTTGACATCATGCTTTCTACACATCGTATTTCATGCTTTCCCATGACTACGCAATAGCCCTTTTAGTTCATGCTGTCCATAACATCTTAACTAGAAAAGATAAGAACTTTGATTAAATCCATGCCTTCCTATGCTTTAGAATCATGCTATCATGTTTTAGCCCAGTTTTTCATGCATTTTGCATTATTAATTTGCCCTAGAATAGGCCATGCACGCATTGTTTACCTTATATCTGTTGCAGACAGAAGGCGGTCCATCAGAGACCGCTATTGTCAAGAGGCGGTCCCCAATAGACCACTATTTCCAAAAGGCATTTCTCAATAGACGGTTTTTTGTTTTCTATTAACCCAAAACAGAATGCAGGTCATCCCTTATAAATATATGCTAAGCCTAAGTAATTAGGTTTTTTTCCTAGTTATGTCAATATATTCATGATTTTGGTTATATTATTCATCAATCATGGTATATTTTATGCCCATCATGTTTTAGAAACTTATTTAATCTTATGTTAATTTCAAGCCAAAATCATATAGTCTTGTGTTAAAGATACTTTTCTATGTCTTGTGGAACTCGCTACATTGGTATGTGATCGCTATTTTTTCACATTTCACTCTCACCTCTGGTCTTTCTTAAGTACATAGCGCGTATTCCAGTACATTGCTATTAGTTACATACGCACTTGATAGGCACATCTCTTGGACTTGTAATTATCTCCGTCGAATATTCCTTCTGTCAGACTTGGTGATCATTTTTCAAGGCCTCCATAAGACTCCGCGAGCCTGGGATTCTCACTAGGACACCGAGCTGGTTGTACCATAAAAACCCATTAGTCTAGAAAGCACTTGAGTTTTCCAGCATTTTCTGCACTCTGTACTAGTCGCAGCCCTCAGGTGACTGCCACCTTTAGGTAGCGGTCCTGGCGTGACCGCATTCTTCTAGTGATTCCACTGCGTCGACCTTTTCTCTTCAGGCGTCGACCCCGTCAAGTAGCGGTCTTGGTTTGACCGCCACCATCAATAAACTGTCCAAGAATGACTGTGTTCTTTCTGTATGCTATTTAACCTTATGTTTAACCCAAGGGTTGGTTCTACTATGTTCCTAGATGGTCTTTTGATTATCTGGAACCCAACATCTTATACATTAACTTATTAATGAACTATAGAAATTAATGAATGTACCGTTATGCTGCCCGATTCCTTCCGTAGCATGACCTTGTCAATAATTCATCCTTGAACTCTCATGATTCATATTTGGTGTATTCTTGCCTTGATAATTTGTTGTCATGAACTATTGTTTGAACATTATTGGTCAAACTTTATATTTCTCATGGAAGTAGCTTGATTTATAACTTGAAGATGCAAGAGCAGGCACGAACAGTATCCAAGGGCTCGACGCTAGCCCCCTCCGCGGATGGCTGGAAATATACTGTAAACCATGGGGTATGATGAACAATGGCGTCACATTGCGTCGGGAGTACTTTTTTTATAAACGGGTGAAAATCACGAGGCTCATCATGAAATTATACATTCTTGTTACATGACTTTCTAGAACATAGCCTTTATGGTTATGAAAAGTACATTCTCATTACATTCTAGTACATTCTCGTTAATGAAAGGCCACATTATATTCTTACTTGATCATGCTCTCATTCTACATGAACACTCTTATCTCTATGGTCTATATCTTGCTACTTATGTTATTACTTTGGTTTTATCGCATGTTTCATCGTATTTCATTTATAATACCATCTATAGCAAAAACATTAATCACGTAGATATTGCCTTCATGTTGATACAGAGATACTTACTAGGCAAGTGTGCTCATTCCCTACTTTTCCAATCTAATCAGAAAATTCTAGTGGATTGGATTCGGATTACCCGAGTGACGGATCCTAGGGCGAGAGCGAGTGAAGATCAAGAGAAGCCCTAGATAATTCAAGAGTCTAGTCATATTGTAATTAGATGCCTTCACTGTAATAGGCGGTGAACTTGATCATGTTATATCATCTTTTGTTTTTTTGAGTCTAGAGTTTTTAAGAGTCAAGTCAAGTATCATTGTAAAACTTTCAATTATTATTCAAATAAAGAGGAGTTTATTTATATTTGGTGTTCACTCTTTTATGTGTTATAGCGCTATGATTGTCATTCTCGCTTGAGGCTTTATTTGCCAGCTATTCACGTTCCCAACTTAATTCCACTGCATATCTCGGGGCGTGACAGTTAAGTTGGTATCAGAGCTTAGGCATAAGTAAGTCCTAAGAAAATGTCATGTCATAGGCTAAGTCCAAGGGTTAAGGACCCATACCTATGAACTAGAAAGGAATTTCTGAACCCAAGTGAGATTGGGTAGAGCCCGGGATGAGATAGTTATTTAGAAATTCATCTTTAGATGAATCTTTCTAAATTCCAAAGGAAATAACAAATTATTTATTTTCTCAGGGACCTCATTCTCACGATGGCCGCAAACCGCGCTAACTGGGAAGCTATGCAACGGACTGTTGCGGGTCTTACCCATGCCATTCAAACTATGGCTCAAGTTAGCGCGTGGGCTAGCGTCGGGGACTTACATCACAATTTTTAGAGTATGAATCCTCCGCGGTTCTCGGGTTCCTCTAATCCTGATGAAGCTGAAAACTGAATTGATGAGATGGACCAGATATTCAATGTTATGCAATGCACCGACCAAGAGAAGGTCTTACTCCTTGTATTTCAACTTAACAAGGATGTCCGTACATGGTGGAAGGCCACCTCGGCTCATCTACAAAATGCTCAACTTACTTGGGAGGAGTATCTTGAACTCTTCCAAGAGAAATATTTCTCCGAGCATGTCAGGGAAAGGAAGGTGGCGGAATTCGCGTCCCTTCGGCAGAGAATGCTGACTGTAGCAGAGTATGAACTCCAATTCTCGAGGCTGGTGCCGTATGCTCCATATCTGGTGGCTACAGAGATCTTGAAGGCAAATCACTTTATGGGCGGATTGAGGCTTGTCTTTGTAAATCAACTTGGACCTCAAAATATCCGTACATATACGAAGATGGTTCACCGAGCCCACCTATGTGAACGGACCTTGGAGAAGGTAAAAAAATTTAGGGGCAAAGATGAAAAGCCAAGCCGAAAACATGATAGGCGAGAGGAAAACGAAGAAAGGTTTAGCATCACGGAGGATTACAAATCCCGTAATAATAATATGAGGTCTCGCAATGGCAATGGTAAAGGGAATGGCAATGGCAATGGCAAGAATAAAAGAGTGGAGGAGGATGAAGAAAACAAGTCATGACGGCTTGCACATTTTGTGAAAAGTCCGGTCATTCGGTCGAAGAGAATTGGAAGCATCTCGATGCTTGCTTACGTTGTGGAAGTCGGGAGCATCGCATGCGAGATTACCCTCTCATGAAGGAACAAACTTCTAATGGAGGACGAAGGCGACAAGGCTGACTAAATGCCATCTTGGATGGGGAAGGTAAAATGATTGAAGGTATCATCTTAACCTATTCGCATTCATCATAGCCTTATTTGTTAATGCAACTAATTTTTTGGGTCCCATAGTGTAGTGGCACGGATCTAGAGGGGGGTGAATAGATCCCACCATAAAAAATTAAGATCAATTTAATCAACTTGAACACCTCTCAATACCTCCTCACTAAACGATTGCAAATGATGAGATCACACACGAAGAATTAGCAAATTTAACTAATCGTATACATAGACAAATCTAGCATCGATGAGCAACAAGATTAGCAATCCATCCTGTGAATGATGATAGAAGATAAGGAGCACACACACAACCAATCACAAGTGCACAGTGATTTTTTAGGGGGTTCGGGACCACGATGGGTACCCTACGTCCACCCCTCACCACCTCAGTGAGGCTTCACTAACACGCTACTCAAGGTAGCACACGGGGTCGAACCCTAATGCACCACACGCTGCACGACGGCAACAAACCACACACACGAGCACGAAGCTCAACACGCTGCTGCACAGTACACACATGAGGGTGAACCCTCAACACGCTGCTCCGCAGCACACACACACACTAGGATGGGGAACGTACCCCTACAATGAGTCCACACTCGGAGACACCACTCCGAACACACAAACAATCATTTTCAGTTTAAGGAATGAACATAGATATATAATGCAAGCACAATAGGCATCAACTAAACAAAGGATGATTGCAAATAGGGACATGAAATGGTTTAGTAGACTCCTGGTCGGAAGATGATGGAGTTGGTTTCTTCGATGACTGGGCTTCTTCTTCTTTTTACTCAATCGGTGGTTGAGGCACGTAGCAGATTCCTTAACAGGTTCCTTGTTGCAGCTTGAAAGGTGGACGACCTCACGTTCTTCCTCAACTCAACCCGTCTTCAGCTCATCGATGGTTTGGAGGAGACACAGCTTTGGTCCGTTCAGCAGGATAACTTCAACAGGGTGGAAGATGATCATCTTCAGCCTTGAATCACGCTCATCACACCAGGAAGGGAGGTAGAAGCAGCTGCGACCTCGTCTTCCTGCAAAACCCAAAGTAGATAAAACATGAAAACCCTTTCTCCCAATTGAGATAAACCCTATCCTTAACAATATATACTCCAGGGAATGAGGGGCCCCATGGAGGGGATATTCCCCCATAGACCAATGAAAGATTGGCACTCAAAGATAGGACCGAGCTAGGGCACCGGCCGCAGCACAAACCGGTGAGTTTTTCGATCGCCAGAAAGTTAGAGCCGACACTCTCGGCCGCCCAAGGCTTGAAAGCCAGCCAGACAGAGTGAGGCGAAGAAAGTGTCGACTCATAGAGTCGACACATTCTGCCTGATGCGTTAAGAAATGCCCAGATAGAATGGCTCGATAAAAAGGTCGACTCATGGAGTCGAATTTTTATCTCAAGGATCGAAAACTTTAGACTGCTAGGCTTAAAAGCTCATGGCCCCAGGACAAAGTGTCGACTCAATGAGTCGACACTTTTCCTAACATGAGTAGAGTCAAGAAAAATAGAAAGGGGTTAACCAAATGACATGAGACATTAAGGATCAAGACTAAAATGATGGAGTTAATCAAAACTTACCCCAAATCATGATCTTACCAACTAAATATGGATAGGGAATACCTTGAGATTTGTCCATCCAATTTTCACCACATTCATACTTCCAACCGGGCAGTGAAGCAACCGAGGTTTATTAGACACATAGGAGTGTCTTGAATGATTATACCACATGGATCTTCAAGTTGTTTCCACCAAATATCTCTGTCAGTTATATGCAACAGAAGTCAGCCATCCAAGGTCTTTAATTCCAAAAGAGAATGAAAGTCTAGGTCACATTAACACTCAATGTTTGAACTGAATCCCTTTAAACGACATGATAGCTATGACAACAACTTAAATGCCATTTTGAATCAACCAGGGATGAATTAGATGAGTTTGACCCAATTTGTTCGGAGTCTGTCCTTTCTCAACTAATTCTTGTAAGCACATCAAAACCCATGTCAGTTAACTTCATCATATGACCTTGAAGTAAAATACCCATTTAGCTATTGCATTAATATTCCACTGAGCATCATTCAATCAATTAGAACTAATCAAATCATTTCAGATCCCCAAACAACATATGCAATTTTTTACATGGAACACAATCACATGGTGTTTAGATCATCATCAAAATTCCTTAACACACGGTTGTGCACGGGGTTCAACAATCTCCCCCTTTTTGATGATGACAATTACTATGTGCAACTAGGAAAAATAGACTTGATGAATAACATGTGTTTCAAGAAAATTCAACTCACATCAAGCATCCTAGACATGAAACCATGTTTAACATTCCAATCACATTCATTCTAGAAATGCAATCCATACACATTGAACAAATTCACCAACCTGGGGTCCATTGGATAGCACTTTCATCAAAAGGGATCAATACATTCATTCATCAACAGAACTTAAGGAATCAAAGGAAATTAAGGTTCAAAAGTGGATTTCCTATCCACAATCCTCAAGCCATACCAAGCAATCCATAACCAAAAAATTACATTACCAATACTCATGTTCCCACAAAATAACATTTAACATCATGATACCAATTGTCACAAAACCAACACAAAAACCAACACATAAACATAACATCCATACAAGACACAAGGCTGCACATACATCCCCCCTTTGTCATCATCAAAAAGGAGTGAAAGGGGAGAGTTAATCAGCTTGGAGTCAATTGAAGTAGAGTGCCAAAGATCAAAGCCTCAAGGGGAGGCAGGAGGTGTCGGTGGACACCGTAGAAAATCAGATAGGTCATCAAATTTGGAGTTTTGAATGCCTAGAGCAATGTGGAGGGAATCAATGGAATCGGCCATCGCAGCAAACTTCTGAAGATATGTTTCGTGATGGAGCTTCAATTCTTTGACTTCCTTTGTGAGCACATCCACGGATTCCTTTACATTGCAGACTTCATAACCTAATTCATCAATCTTGGTGTGCAGTGATGTATCAGCTGAAGATGTAGGCTGTGAGACTCCAGTTCTTCTGACAGGTTCTTCTTGTTCTTCACCTTCACTTTGATCAGAACCCGTTGCCGGGGCTTTGCCTTTCTTTCAACGAAGAGTACGGACTAGAATTCCATTTCTCATCTCATATCCCATATTGTTGCAGATTAACGGACTAGTGTAAATGTCAGCATCACGAATTGGATGACTGACCTATTTGCTTAGATCAATGTGCAAGTACTGAAAGATTGGGGTTAATGCAGCACCATAAGGCAAATTTATGTTCTTTGATTTTCTACATCTGGTAATGTATTCCATCATCACATCTGGGAAGTTGATTGGTTCTCCACTCATAATTTGAACAAATAGAAATTTCTGCCTATCTGTCACTTGTTCCCTTGACCCTGATCTAGGCAGTAAAATAGTGGTCATCATGTGGTGTAATATCCTTTGAAGTGGTGGAAAATTGTTTGCATTTAACTTGGGTACATAGCCTTCTGCTAATACCTCATCAGTCATAAGCTCATAGGCAAGCTCTTCAGAATAGATGGCTTCCCCATAAATCATGCCAGTGTCATAAGGCATATTAATGGCTTTTCCAATTAATTGAACAGTCAATGGAACAGGGTGCCCATCCAGTTCTGTGTGCAATTCATCATTCTTCACAACCATGTTTCCATAAAACTGATGTACAAGAGAATGATAAACTCTCCTATGTTCTGACATGAAAGGGATCAAGTTGGGCTGCCTTCTCAAAAGTTCAACCAATTTCGGTAACACAGTTTCAATGCTTTTGAAATCAACAGCATAGGGATGGAGTACCTTTCTTTCAACTAGCATAGTACTCTCTGAAGCTTTCTTCTTTCTCTGAGATTGAGCTTCCTTGTGTTTGCGCCGTAGTTCTGTCATAATACGGGCTTCTTCTCTTTCTTGCACGGATCTCTTCTTGGGCGCCATATGGAGAAATCGGACAGGCTTGAAGGAGTTGGAGGTAGAGGATGCAGCACGGCCTTCTCTTGAACATGTGGAAGATTACCTCAGAGTGGCATGAACTCCACAGACCACGAATGCTCCACACGAGTTGGCTTGAAGGACGACACCGCAGAATCTTTGGGAAGAGGATGTGTCGCGGACGCCGTAGGAGGATGCTTCTGGGGAAGAGGTGGAGTAAATGGAGTAATGTTTAGGGAAAAGGAAGACTAGAGAAGAAGAATCGTGGAGGCTTTGGGGAGAGGAAGATCACCCGCGGCTTGGTGTGAGGGATGGAGGAGGAGAGGGTTGCGAAGAGGTTTTAGGGCAGTGGAAGAGGATGAATGGGTTTTAGAGGGTGAGCACGGTGGGTTTAAGGTGGAGGGTTTGAATAGGTTCAACAAAAAGAGCCCAAGTCACCTTGGATTTGAACCAAATCTAGTGATTGGAGTGAGGAAGAAACGCAGTGGTCCGGTTCACTAACCGGAGCCCGAACACAAAGTGTCGACTCATTGAGTCGACACATTTTTGAAGCACTTCTATCTCGCGAGAAAAAGAAGGACACCGGGATAAAAAGGTCGACTCTAGGAGTCGACTTTTCTTCTGAACTCGAAAAAAATCAATTGAAATGAAAGGAATTGAAGGCCAGATGAGCACAACTTGAAATCGAAGAGATTATAAACTCAGATTGTGCAAAATGTGGGTTGTTTAACTAAAAAATGATCTTGGACAAGGGAAATCAAACAACCACAATTGGATGACCAATACAATTGAACATGCAAGCATTCATCTCCAATATCCATCACAGTTCATTGTAACTGAATTATTGCAAGGAATAGACCAGATTTGAACTAATGACTTTTCATCCTCATGAAGTAGCAATAAAACCAAGATTGCTTAGCTTGACCCAAGGGAAGCTGTTACCTTGAATCCTTCATATTGGACACTTCAATGAACTCATGACAAAGCACATTAGAGTCACCCAATGCAACCTATTAACTCTATGCATTACAGCTCATGGTCAGTGCAATATGAGGCAAAGTCTGTGCAATGGACACAATGTCTGAGCAGCAAATCAACATTCAAGACAGTCTAATCATAATTTGTTCTCAATTCAGCACATGGATAAATTCAACATGGAGACAATCATGGCAATCCTTTTAGCAAAACTCTTTGTAGTGAAATTCATGGAAACACAAGTTGAAGACATGAAATTTCAGGGTTAAGACATGAGATTTCAGAGATGTATTCACATGATCAGAAGGACTTTTCATGGGGGTTCACACAATCATGATCAACTCATGCACTTCAAGCATACATGCAGGCAGCCAAGCATATATAGATATAAAATCAAGCATGAGGGTCCCTTAGGGACATCTATATAAAGAATGCAACTGATTGTAGCATGATGTCCATGAACCATATTAACATGGTTGTGCTTACAAGTAGATGTACTCCATAACCAATGAAAATCTACTAATTCAGGAAATACATTCATGCAATCAAGCCCAACTTCAATATGTGAACTATGAGGGATGACTTTCAAATCAATATGGATTATCACACATTCTAAGGAACACTAACAAGAATCTCTCCTCCCTACAATTCAATACACAATGCTTGGCTTTTGGTAGCTTCGCACAGTCCCAAACAATTATATATATATTTTTTAAATAACAACATGACTAACCTTTTGACGCGAGGCATGCCCTTTGTCTCAGGGGCAATGCCCGATTACTCGGTATCGTCACTTATGATAATGTGGATAAGACACTTTCCGATGCGAGTTTCCTCCTTTATTTCAGGGGAGATTCCCGATGTACTCGATGTCAAATCACACTTATTCAGTTTTTGGTGGGACTGACATCTTTTTCCTCAAGAGTCACAAGACTTTAATGTAGGGGTTTAAGAATCCTTAAAAGTGTTGAGTGGAATAACAGAGATCCTTATTGAATGAAGTCAGTTGTCTCAAGATTCCATATGGAGTGAGTGATTGAACAGATAGTAGTAGATGAATTAGTCTACTCAAGGTTATGTCTCCTCCTAAGTGTATGCACGATTGAAAACAAAATTCCTTCTTAATATGTGCCATGAAGCATACATGCCTTGATCAATGCAAATTTATTTATCAAGGTTCTTCGGTCGTAGAAGGGTTCAAAAAGTAAAGGGTGTATATGATATACGCTCAAGCATGTCAAAATGGTATATTCAAGCAAGTTGATTACCGATACGTGGTGGAGGTAAAGGTCCACAGACCCTACTCACACATAACGAAAGCTTCCAGGTGGACGTAGTCCACCTTTCCACTAACATCATTTTAGATACTAGAAAATCATGTCATTCAAGCACACAAGGATATTAATATATGCAAGTCTGTACATCAAGGTGACAGATGACTGAATTTTATTTTTATTAACAAGTGTGCAAAGAGATGTGATATGTATAAGATGTAAAGTGTATGTACTCTTTGTGTAAAGTTAACTTTTATTCACAAAAAGAGATGAGTGTAACTATAGAAAGCTCTGTGAACAACTGCAAAGCAGTAGTTATTCACACAAGAAAACACGAGTGAAAGCCATTAACCTCTATGAACAATTGCAAAAAAAAAATTTGTTATTCACAAGCTCATCAAATTTCTTGCCTTGGAGGATTTTTATTCTATTGACAAATTCTTACATCTCAAGACATCCCTGCAAAACAAGATTCTCATTTTGAGGTTTTGGGTACCCAAGCCATCTTGGGTCCCTGGGGGTTAGCTGCACCACGACTGGGTGCTTTCCACATTTTCATAGCATTCAGATTGTCAAAGTGCAATAAAGAACAATCATCCATAAGATGTCCCACACGACCATAGTAATGACAGTGCACATGTTGATTTAATTTCTTTGGATGGACATTAGCAGTGGGATTTTGTGCACGTATGGGGGGTCTATGATTTTGAGTATGAAATTTTGGTTTGACATTTAACAACCAACAGTTTTTCATCGTATGACCCATTTTTCCACAATGAAAGCATTCAACTTTCTTTTTATGATCAAATTAAAATTTAATATCATGCATCCTACAAGCATTCAAATCATCCTCTTTCAACAAACTACAGTCATGCATTAGATGTCCAAGCTCACCACAATAGTGACATGATGCATTGTTTTGTTTTGGAGCTTGGTGTTCCACATTAGATCTCTTTGCATGCATATTAGGCTTTTGTTTGACAGAGGGAGGAATGTTTGATGTACTGGAGGAGCAAGAAGCATGCACAAAAGAGGTCTTAGTTTTCAAATTAAAGGCTTCCTTTTTGCAAGGTTTGTATCCTAGACCTTCCCGTTGGAAGTTCACCTTTGTTCTTAGAAGTTTGTTCAAGTTCTCCCCACTCACAAATCTACCCAATGACTTGTTCAAGTCAGCAATTTCACTTTAGAGTGAAGCAATGTGAAGTTCACAAGATAGAATTTCATTTTGACAGGAAATGACTTTCTCATTCAGAGTGGAGTTTATGGTTTTGTGAGATTCTATTTGTTGTGTCCCTGTGATTTTGATGATAGCAAACACTATAAGTCATTTGAATGCATACTAGTCTGTTGGGGTGCAGATGAATGGTTCATTGAAAATCTTATCTGAATTATTGCTGCATTTTAGATATGGCTGTGTGTAGTGTGCATTGGTGCATTTCATAATTGTTCATGCATTTCATAAATTGCATTTTATCTAGATTGTTTGATGTTAGTCTGTACAAATGGGTGTTGCTGTCATACCCTTTCAGCATAGTCTATACATCATTCATCAGTCATCAATTCTGAGTCTCTACATCATTCATCAGTCATCAATTCTGCACATTCAAGTTTGCATGTCCATACACTACACTGTAGATGCTCATAAAGTCTATACATCGCATGGCACAGCATGCGTCCAAGTCTGAATATTACATTCGCCAAGTCTGTACATCCCATGCTAAAAGCTAAGTCTGTACATTGGGATTTGAACACACAAAGTCTAAACAGCTTGCATTGTCCTGTAGCATTGCATCTTATTCATGAAGTCCATACATTCACTGAAGCTTGCTTAGCTGAAGTGTGTACATTGCATTGCATGACTTGAAGTATGTACATCGCATGTGTGCTTCATGCTAAGTCTATACAGACTTCAGTGCATTCTCTTTGTGTCTCACATATCAAAGTCTGTACAGTCTGCATCGCATACACTTTAAATATGTCAAGTCTATACAATGGTCTTGGCATATGCATTCATCAAGTCTATACGCTGGAAGACGAAGTCTATACAGCATCTCACGTTGCATCCAGCAAGTCTGTACAGTGAGCATTTCATTGATGAAGTCTGTACACTCACCAGTTGAACATCAAAGTCCATACATTGCACTGTAGATGCATCGAAGGGAAGTATGCACATTGGGCTGTTCATATGAAGTCTGTATGTTGGAAGTGTGTACAGTGTTCAGTTTCCTTCTCATAAAGTCCATACATCGACTGTCTTGCTTTAGCTTGAGTCTGTACAGAGTCAGCGTCTCGTTGACCATCTTCTTCTATCTTCGTGTTGATTTTAATTCGTGCATTCTTCTCTAAATTCAAGCTTTAAGTGTCTCAAGTCGAGTCTGACTGTGTTGTCTCCATGTCGTCCGTAGTTCGAGTCGTTTCTTTGTTATTTCTGTCTTCGTGTTGCTTTTCCTAGACCTCGTGTCTTTCTTGTTTTGTAACCATACTTCGTGTCGGTTTCTGTTTTCGTCTTCGAGTTGTTGTCAGCCCGTGTCATCCTCGTGTTCGAGTCATTTTTCTGTGTCTTCATGTTATCTTTTGTCTTGTATGTCTTCGTGTTGTTTCTATTTTTATGTCTTCGTGTTATCCTTTATTTTTATGTCTTCATGTTATCTTTTGTCTTGTATGTCTTCGTGTTATTTCTATTTTTATGTCTTCGTGTTGTTTCTATTTTTATGTCTTCGTGTTATCCTTTATTTTTATGTCTTCGTGTTATCTTTTGTTTTTATGTCTTCGTGTTATCTTTTGTTTTTATGTTTTCGTGTTGTTTCTTTCTATCTTCGTCCAGATTTTCTCTGATCGCGTGTTTTACTACCGTCTTACCTCGTGTCGTTCTCCCTTACCTCGTGCTGTTCTCATCTGACTTCGTGTCGTTATCCTTGTAGTGTTAGCTTTGATACTATATGTACCTCGTGTCCTTCTCTGTTTATCTCGTGCTATAGTCATCTTTTGTACCCCGTGTCGTTTTCAGTAGAGTGCACCGTTTGCTGTTCTAATGTCTATACATTCATTTCTAAGTTCAAGTCTACACACTTGTTATCACATCTTAAGTCTATACACTCGTGTCTAGCTGTTCAAGTCAATACACTCATTGGCTAAGTCTTCAAAGACTATACATTTTATCCTTCTGATTAATCTCCTATGACTGTGTGACAGGTACTGTTCGTGGAACCTATGAAGAGTGGGGCACGTGATACGAGGTTGGCATCTGGCACGTGATCCGAGATGCAGAGGAGCCTCCACATGGACTGAAGCTTTTGGGCGGGAATCGTGGAGAGCACACGCTGCCCTAATCTGCTGCTGCTATAAATATGTGACTTCTTCCTCTGAAGAGGATAGAGGAGAGGATAGAGTGACTGAAGGAGAAGCAGCCAGAGCTAAGAGAAGACGTGCAGAAGAGAAAGAAGAGATAGAGAAGGCTCAGAGCTAGATCGAGAGAGCAGAAGAAGACAAAGAAAGAGAGACAGTAAGATACAAAGAGTGAGAAGAAGGTGAAGACAGAAGTTGTGAGAAGAATAAGAAGTAAGAAAGAAGAAGAAAAGAGAGTTCGTGCTGGGAGAAAGAGAGAAGCAGTAGAAGAAGTTCCTGCTGGACCGTGGATCAAATCCAGGCCAGCCAGCTCCTACGAGAGCCACATTTGATTTTATCTTTTCAGCTTTCTGTTGCTGGGTTTTGATTTTCTTTTGAACTATTCACTTGTTGTTCTTCCGATTGCCCTGTTGGGGATCGGGTTCCTCCTGTGGACTCAGGAGAAGGGAGATCTTGTGTCTTCGGTTTGCAAGTAGCTGGGTGCTACGTGTGGTTGGTTCCCTCCGGTGTGGAGGAAGAGAGACTTGCATCTCTGGTTGCCTTTGACAGGGTGTCATAGGTTGTTTCCCTCCGGGTTGGAGGAAGGGAGATTTATCTCCGGTTGTGCTTCCCTCTGGGGTTCAGAGGAAGAGAGACTTGGGTCTCTAGGTTCCCCTCCGGTTTGGAGGAAGGGAGGTTTGTTCCTCCGGTTCTGGGCTTGTGGGTAGCAAGTCCAGGTGTTCCCTCCTGGTCTGGAGGAAGAGAGACCGTGTGTCTCTGGTTTCCAAGTGGCTGGGAGTCACTTGGGGTGTCCCTCCAGTTGGGAGGAAGAGGGGAGGTTGTTCCCCTGGTCAAGCTGTTTGGCAGCCTTTGTTGCAGACTGAGTCTGCTGTGCTAGTGTTACTAGTGGAAGCCTCACTCTGGTTTGGAGTGAGGGGTGGACGTAGGTCTGTTGACCGAACCACCTAAAAAACCCTGGTGTCCCTTGTGGTTTGATCTTCTTATATGTTCACTTATCTGCTGCGCTTTAGATGGTTGCTTATGTTCGTTTAAGGGCTTCTTGAGTTGCTGTCTTGCTTTGATCCTTCCAAGGTTCTTCAGACAATTTCTGCAATAGTTTTAATTCCGCATTACTGAGTATTAGAGTTTTTAATTAGGCTATTATTGTAGAGGGATACATTCACCCCCCTATGTATCCGGGCCTTGCACCCTAACAATTGGTATCAGAGCAGTTCTCTGATTGATCAGATCCAACGATCTGCAGAGGATCCTATTGTCCCTTGGTGCATTTCTGATTTTACTCTTTGCTGCATTAATCTGTTTGCCGATTTATTCAATGGGTTCTCCACTGATTTTCAATGGCTCTAATTTCAACTCATGGGTTACCAGTCTCCATAACTATGTGAAATTGATGAACCCAGATCTGTGGAAGTTAATCTCACATGGTCCTCACAGACTGCCAAAGGAAAAGTCCAAATGGACTAAAAGTCACAGATCGAGAAATGAAGAGAATCAGAATGTTTTGAAATTAATGAAAGAAGCCACTGACAAGGCTCTACATTCTTGTTTTTATGACTGCAGGTCCGCTAAAGACATTCTGGATCAACTGAAGATAGCTCAGAGGATGAATGAGGACAGCTGCCTGATGGCTGACAAGAGCAACCATGGCAGTGAACAAGATGAATTTGAAGATGCTGTGGAGGTAAACCCTTTCGAGAATTTCACCTTAGATGACTGGGAAGATGCCTATGCTAATCTGTTACACTCCCATGAAAAACTGAGGAAGAAAAATAAAAGTCTGATAAAGAAGATAAAAAATCTAGGGGATCCCATTTCTGGGACTGAAAATCTTGAAAATCCTGAAATTCTGAAAACTGAAAATGAGATACTCAGAAGACAAGTGTCGAAATTAGATGGAATTCAATTAGAACTTGATCATGTTAAATCTGAAAACACTAAACTCAGAAATCAATGTCAAGAATCTGAACAAAAACTAATCAGTCTTGAGAATGAAAACAAATTGATCAATGAAAAGTTCGAGGCTGTTAGTGTTACGAACTTAAAATCTCAGGAAAACTTTGAAAACTGTAAATCAGAAAATCCAAGTTTCCTAACTGATGTTTTGTTTGATGATGATAAACTTGAGCAGGAGAACACTAGTCTTAAGGAGGAAATTGAGAAACTAAAACAGTTGAACTCCACCATGTCAGAGAGATTGCTGACATTTGAAAAGGGAAAATCTGTTGATGAAAATCAAAATGAGCTCAAATTGAAACAAGAGATTGAAACTCTTAAAAATTTGAATGATGTGATGCATCAACAGATTCTGGTCTATGAAGAAGATATAGTCAACTATGAACATCAGATTTCTTCTCTTCAATCTGAGATAAATGATCTGAACAATTCTCTGTCAAAATTTATAAGTGGGCAGAAAAATCTAGACAAGCTACTAGGTGTAAAAATCAACAGTAGAAAGGAAGGACTGGGCTACAACAATGCTAATAAGAAAGAGTTTCAGAGCAAGTTGATGACATCTTTTGTAAAAGCTTCAAATGTAGCCACCACTTCAAAAGATAAACAGCCCATTGTTCAGAAAACTGAAGAACAGAATAAAAATCAGAAAAAGATTGGAAAATAGAAAATAAATAAAAAGGATTCATTAGGGCATGTTGATCAAAGTTCACACACACATTCACATGCATCTAAAAAGAAAGTGTCATGCCATTATTGTCATAAATTTGGTCATCTGATGCATGAATGTAAATTGATGGAGAAGGATGATATGACTGCTAGGAACCTTCATGATAGAAATCCTTCATTTCAGAAAAAGAAAATTGAATGTTTTCACTGTGGTAAATTAGGACACACACTTGCACAATGCTGGTTTGCAAATGATAAGAAAACATCTCATTCATATCATGGTAAATCTCCTGCAAGCCAACATGGTCCTAATAAGAACAAATTTGTTTTTAAAGATAAGCTCATTACATGCTTTGAGTGTGGAAAGACAGGCCACAGGGCCATTGAATGCTGGCTGAGGGCTGGTGGAAGAAATTCTAGTTCATGCTTTCACTGTGGCAAGATGGGCCACATTGCAGCCCAATGTTGGCATGCTCAGGGAAGGAAGTTTAACAATAAATCTGGTAAATTCCCTGTCAATAGAAATATTTCTGATAGAAATGAATTTATGTTTGAAAAGAAAACACTTACATGTTTTGACTGTGGGAAGCCAGGCCATAGAGCTGCTGATTGTTGGCTGGCTTATGTTGGTAAACAGAATTTTAATTCTGTTAACAGAAAATTTCATGCATATGCACATAAAACTCATACTAATCAGAATGTGCACAAATCAAATCTGAAATCTGCTGCCTCTTGCTATTATTATGGTATATTAGGTCATTCAATGAATAATTGCCATCTGATGAGATCTGATGACCTACATGCTAAGAGGTTGTTTAGAACACCTGCCAAAGGTGTCACAATTAACCATGCAGGGCCCAAGACAGTTTGGGTACCTGCCCATGCAACATAGTGTGCTAACTTGAAGGTGTGCCTTGGAAGCTGAGGTAATAAAAAAAAAGGGGGGGGGGAATAAACCAAGGCACCTGAGTTGATTAAACCCCATTCAGGTAAATTCTTCACATCTGTTCAAATGAAATTTATGGTTGATCTGATAAGTCATAATTTCATGCATACATGCTGTTTATTTGGTTTGACTCCTGCATTGAGCTTTGTAGGCTTTCTTGCTTGTACTGTGAGCTGTGTGCATATATGTTAATTGCATATCATGCACTTTGTAAGGGGGAGTTTGATTGATGCTTGCATAATCATGATAATCTCATTTGCTGAATGCATACATGTAGTTAGTTGCAATTGCATCTCCTTACATACAAAAAAAAAATAAAATAATATATGATTCATTGCATCTAGATAGGGGGAGCATTCCTGATTCATCTCTTTACCTCTTGAACTCCTTCTGTCTAGCAATCTGATCCATTCTTGGCAATTGTATGGGTCACTTGAATTCTCTGTTGTCTACACTGATGTAGCTCCCTTGATTCTGTCTAGTATGAATTCAATTGATAACTTGTTACTATCATACACATTTCTTCATATCTTGTCAAGACTGTCCCAAGCTAATCTGACTGAATTCTGGTCTTTAAGGCTTGCGTCTGAATTGCTCAATTCTCTCAACTATTGGTATCTGAATTGCTCTCTGCTAATTTCTCTTGACTATGTCATTGATTCAGCCCAATGAGGAAAGATTTAATCAGTGCACCCTAGGCATAAATCAGACATTTTGAAAAGAAGAATCTTCTATTATACTGGCTTAAGAATGTTTTGATAAATCAAATTGATTTAAACCTAATGTATTTTCTAAGTTTTGATGTAAAAGACTTGAAAAATATCTGAATCATCATGATTAATAAGCCTTAACCAATTGCCCCATGAATTTCATGCAAAACTTTCTGAAATCAGAAATTTTAAAAGACATGGCTTTCTTTGGTTAAGATATATGTAGAAAGTATTGTTCTTAATCATTTCAAGTGTACTGAGCTTTGTTTGAAGAATCTGAAAATAGTTAAAATTTAAAGCTAGAGCAATGACTGTGGTCACAGAGAAACTGGGTTTTCTATCAATGAAATAGAGTAAGCCCATGTCATGAAGTACCATAGTTACCTCTTTTCAATTTGTTTGAAAGTCTGGCAGAGCAATGGCATGGATGTGTTGAGTAACTGGGGATTCTGGCCTCTGATCAAGGTGTCTCCTCATGTAAAAAGATACTCCACTGCTAACTCTATTCTCTTTAAGAGGCAATACGGTTGTCACATTGAGTAACTGGATCACTTCACCTAAAACGTGTTGTGCCTCATGTAAAAAGGTGTTGACTGAACCAAACTTGCTCAGGAAAAATAAGTGCTGCTCAATTGGTCTCAGAAAATTCTTAAAATCTAAAGACAAGCTCAGTCTCATTTATTTCTGTTTAATCTCAATATGATCTTGTGTATTTTTCCATAGGAGTCACTGAATTTAAATGAGTAAGATGGAAGGAGGTTAAACATGGATATCAAATGAGTTGTTGGTTCACCTTTACTAATAGGTGTTTCAGATATGAGTATTGAATTTCCTTGATAAACTTTGAATACATCTCTCTTAAATCATGATGGTCAGTTTAAACTCATTCATAATCTATTATAATTGAAGAATCTGAAATTCGTTTACAAAGATTTATGAATTTGGTGTGCTAATGGAAATCTATCTTCCTCATTTATTCACTGTGAATACAGTCTGTGTTTTGCTGATAGATGCTCATCACTTCACTATATCAATTGGCCTCACTCCATCATCTAATCAGGGGGAGCTTTCCTGTCTTGCTGGGTGTCTTTCTTAAAGGGGGAAATCTAGTCAGCATTCTTGAGTGTCCCTGTGTTTTTGTTGATATTCTCCCTTCATCTCAATTGGTTTCAACCTTCAAAATGTTTCTGATCATATTGCCCTCTACCAATGTGTTTTGATTGACATTGGTTCTCTCTTATGTAACGCATAACTCTCAGAATTTTCTTTGGATAACCAGAGTTCATCCTTGTAGATTTCTATTGCATCATGGATCATAAGGGTAGAATTCTCTGGTCTATTTGAGAGACTATATGCATAAGAGGACAATGTACTAAATTGTCTGATCATGTTTTTGCTCTATATCTTCTGCCATGTCAAAGGGGGAGTATTGTTGCATATGCATGACTGCATAAGTTGTTTGACTAAGGGGGAAAATTGTTTTAATTGCTTCTGATATTATGTTGCCATCTTCTGCTGAACTATCTTGAGTGTCTAATAAGACATCACTAGGTTATCAAAGTATTGTTTTTCTTTTTGATGAAGTCAAAGGGGGAGAATTCTTTGATGAGTCTAGTCTGAATACTCCTAGTCTGAATACTCCGCTTATTTCATTCATAAGACTCATAGTATTGCCATCATCAAAAAAGGGGAGATTGTTGTGTCCCTGTGATTTTGATGATAGCAAACACTATAAGTCATTTGAATGCATACTAGTCTGTTGGGGTGCAGATGAATGGTTCATTGAAAATCTTATCTGAATTATTGCTGCATTTTAGATATGGCTGTGTGTAGTGTGCATTGGTGCATTTCATAATTGTTCATGCATTTCATAAATTGCATTTTATCTAGATTGTTTGATGTTAGTCTGTACAAATGGGTGTTGCTGTCATACCCTTTCAGCATAGTCTATACATCATTCATCAGTCATCAATTCTGAGTCTCTACATCATTCATCAGTCATCAATTCTGCACATTCAAGTTTGCATGTCCATACACTACACTGTAGATGCTCATAAAGTCTATACATCGCATGGCACAGCATGCGTCCAAGTCTGAATATTGCATTTGCCAAGTCTGTACATCCCATGCTAAAAGCTAAGTCTGTACATTGGGATTTGATTACACAAAGTCTGAACAGCTTGCATTGTCCTGTAGCATTGCATCTTATTCATGAAGTCCATACATTCACTGAAGCTTGCTTAGCTGAAGTGTGTACATTGCATTGCATGACTTGAAGTATGTACATCGCATGTGTGCTTCATGCTAAGTCTATACAGACTTCAGTGCATTCTCTTTGTGTCTCACATATCAAAGTATGTACAGTCTGCATCGCATGCACTTTAAATATGTCAAGTCTGTACAATGGTCTTGGCATATGCATTCATCAAGTCTATACGCTGGAAGACGAAGTCTATATAGCGTCTCACATTGCATCCAGCAAGTCTGTACAGTGAGCGTTTCATTGATGAAGTCTGTACACTCACCAGTTGAACATCAAAGTCCATACATTGCACTGTAGATGCATCGAAGGGAAGTATGCACATTGGGCTGTTCATATGAAGTCTGTACGTTGGAAGTGTGTACAGTGTTCAGTTTCCTTTTCATAAAGTCCATACATCGACTGTCTTGCTTTAGCTTAAGTCTGTACAGAGTCAGGGTCTCGTTGACCGTCTTCTTCTATCTTCATGCTGATTTTAATTCCTGCATTCTTCTCTAAATTCAAGCTTTAAGCGTCTCAAGTCGAGTCTGACTATGTTGTCTCCATGTCGTCAGTAGTTCAAGTCGTTTCTTTGTTATTTCTATCTTCGTGTTGCTTTTCCTAGACCTCGTGTCTTTCTTGTTTTGTAACCACACTTCGTGTCGGTTTCTATTTTCATCTTCGAGTTGTTGTCAGCCCGTGTCGTCCTCGTGTTCGAGTCATTTTTCTATGTCTTCATGTTATCTTTTGTCTTGTATGTATTCGTGTTGTTTCTATTTTTATGTCTTCGTGTTATCCTTTATGTTTATGTCTTCACGTTATCTTTTGTCTTGTATGTCTTCGTGTTATTTCTATTTTTATGTCTTCGTGTTGTTTCTATTTTTATGTCTTCGTGTTATCTATTGTTTTTATGTCTTCGTGTTATCTTTTGTTTTGATGTTTTCGTGTTGTTTCTTTCTATCTTCGTCCAGATTTTCTCTGATCGCGTATTTTACTACCGTCTTACCTCGTGTCGTTCTCTCTTACCTCGTGCTGTTCTCATCTGACTTCGTGTCGTTATCCTTGTAGTGTTAGCTTTGATACTGTATGTACCTCGTGTCGTTCTCTGTTTATCTCGTGTTGTAGTCATCTTTTGTACCCCGTGTCGTTTTCAGTAGAGTGCACCGTTTGCTGTTCTAATGTCTATACATTCATTTCTAAGTTCAAGTCTACACACTTGTTATCACATCTTAAGTCCATACACTCGTGTCTAGTTGTTCAAGTCAATACACTCATTGGCTAAGTCTTCAAAGACTATACATTTTATCCTTCTGATTAATCTCCTATGACTGTGTGACAGGTACTGTTCGTGGAACCTATGAAGAGTGGGGCACGTGATACGAGGTTGGCATCTGGCACGTGATCCGAGATGCAGAGGTGCCTCCACGTGGACTGAAGCTTTTGGGCGGGAATCGTGGAGAGCACACGCTGCCCTAATCTGCTGCTGCTATAAATATGTGACTTCTTCCTCTAAAGAGGATAGAGGAGAGGAGAGAGTGACTGAAGGAGAAGTAGCCAGAGCTAAGAGAAGACGTGCAGAAGAGAAAGAAGAGATAGAGAAGGCTCAGAGCTAGATCGAGAGAGTAGAAGAAGAAAAAGAAAGAGAGACAGTAAGATACATAGAGTGAGAAGAAGGTGAAGACAGAAGTTGTGAGAAGAAGAAGAAGTAAGAAAGAAGAAGAAAAGAGAGTTCGTGCTGGGAGAAAGAGAGAAGCAATAGAAGAGGCTTCTGCTGGACCGTGGATCAAATCTAGGCCAGCCAGCTCCTGCGAGAGCCACATTTGATTTTATCTTTTCAGCTTTCTGTTGCTGGGTTTTGATTTTCTTTTGAACTATTCACTTGTTGTTCTTCCGATTGCCCTGTTGGGGATCGGGTTCCTCCTGTGGACTCAGGAGAAGGGAGATCTTGTGTCTTCGGTTTGCAAGTAGTTGGGTGCTACGTATGGTTGGTTCCCTCCGGTGTGGAGGAAGAGAGACTTGCGTCTCTGGTTGCCTTTGACAGGGTGTCATAGGTTGTTTCCCTCCGGGTTGGAGGAAGGGAGATTTATCTCCGGTTGTGCTTCCCTCTGGGGTTCAGAGGAAGAGAGACTTGGGTCTCTAGGTTCCCCTCTGGTTTGGAGGAAGGGAGGTTTGTTCCTCCGGTTTTGGGCTTGTGGGTAGCAAGTCCAGGTGTTCCCTCCTGGTCTGGAGGAAGAGAGATCGTGTGTCTCTGGTTTCCAAGTGGCTGGGAGTCACTTGGGGTGTCCCTCCAGTTGGGAGGAAGAGGGGAGGTTGTTCCCCTGGTCAAGCTGTTTGGCAGCCTTTGTTGCAGACTGAGTCTGTTGTGCTAGTGTTACTAGTGGAAGCCTCACTCCGGTTTGGAGTGAGGGGTGGACGTAGGTCTGTTGACCGAACCACCTAAAAAACCCTGGTGTCCCTTGTGGTTTGATCTTCTTATATGTTGACTTATCTGCTGCGCTTTAGATGGTTGCTTAGGTTCATTTGAGGGCTTCTTGAGTTGCTGTCTTGCTTTGATCCTTCCAAGGTTCTTCAGGCAATTTCTGCAACAGTTTTAATTCCGCATTACTGAGTATTAGAGTTTTTAATTAGGCTATTATTGTAGAGGGATACATTCACCCCCCTCTGTATCTGGGCCTTGCACCCTAACACTATTTCCTATTTTAGAAGACTCACATTATCACTTTCTTGTGCAATCATTGACTTGCCATTTTCAAAAGATAGAAGTCTATATGACATAGTCGTATTTAGCAGTTTAACCTTTTCAAGTTCAGAGTTCAGTAGTTCATTTTCTATTTCAAATTTTTCAAAGCACTTCAATCTGCCCTCGAGTAAAGAGATTTGAATAAGCAAGGCATCATTGTCCCCTTTTAGTTTCTCATTTTTATCCAAAAGGGATTTGGTATCTGTTTCAGAGTCAAGCAGTTTCTCAAAAAGTTTTTCATCATCAGATAGAGAATCTAACTTGCTCCTTAGACTTTCTTCGGTTTCCGTAGGCAATGAAACTTTACATGCCAAGTGTTCATTTTCATTTTCCAATTTTTCAATTTTTGAACTTAGACCAAGGCACTTTTCACAAGAAGAATTGTCATGCATATTTCCAGTAGACTTCTTCTTCAATGTTTTGTTTTCACACTTCATCTTTTTATATTTATCTGATAATTCTTCATAAGCATTTACCAAATCTTCAAACAACAATTCATCTTCATCGGATTTGGAGCTTACCTCCTCAGCACTATCATCACAAGTCTGATAAGTGTCATCAGCCATTAATCCTTTCTGTCCCTGCTTCTCTTGAGCTTTCACCAACCGGTCCATGAGCTCTTTTGCACTTCTGCAGGAGGAAACGAATGTAAACTTGTTAGCATTCACTGAACCTTTCAACAAGTTCAGAACCATTACATTCTCATGATTCTTTGATCTATCTCGGTTGGACCACTTGGTCTCATCCCGAGGCAATACATGAGGACCATCGTGAATTAGCTTCCACAAATTAAGATTTACTGAATTTATGTTCCTACACAATTTTCCCAACCAGGAATTAAAGTCATCACCATGATAGATAGGTAAAGAACTCAATGAAACAATATCTTAAGAAGTATTCATCATTCAAAACTACACTAGGATCCCTCTAAAGATCGTTTGATCTGGGATAATAGAGCCGGGCTCTGATACCAATTGTTGGGTCCCACAGTATAGTGGCACAGATCTAGAGAGGGGTGAATTGATCCCTCTCTAAAAAATTAAGATCAATTTAATCAACTTGAACGCCTCTCAATACCTCCTCAGTAAACGATTGCAAATGATGAAATCACACACAGAAAATTAGCAAATTTAATTAACCGTATACATAGGCAAATCTGGCATCGATGAGTAACAAGATTAGCAATCCATCCTGCGAATGATGATAGAAGATAAGGAGCACACATACAACCAATCACAAGTGCACAGTGATGTTTTAGGTGGTTCGGGACCACGACGGGTACCCTACGTCCACCCCTCACCACCTCGGTGAGGCTTCACTAACACGCAACTCAAGGTAGCACACGGGGTCAAACCCCAACACACCACACGTTGCACGATGGTAACGAATCACACACACGAGCACGAAGCTCAACACGCTGCTGCGCAGCACACACACGAGGGCGAACCCTCAACACGCTGCTCCGCAGCACACACACACACACTAGGACGGGGAACGTACCCCTACAATGAGTCTACACTCGGAGACACCGCTCCGAACACACACACAATCATTTTCAGTTTAAGGAATGAACACAGATATACAATGCAAGCACAATAGGCATCAACTAAACAAATGATGATTGCAAATAGGGACAGGAAATGGTTCAGTAGACTCCTAGTCGGAAGATGATGGAGTTGGTTTCTTCGATGACTGGGCTTCTTCTTCTTTTACTCAATCGATGGTTGAGGCACGCAACAGATTCCTTAATAGGTTCCTTGTTGCAGCTTGAAAGGTGGACGACCTCACGTTCTTCCTCAACTCAACCCGTCTTCAGCTCATCGATGGTTTGGAGGAGATGCAGCTTTGGTCCATTCAGTAGGATAACTTCAACAGGGTGGAAGATGATCGTCTTTAGCCTTGAATCACACTCATTACACCAGGAAGGGAGGTAGAAGCAGCTGCGACCTCGTCTTCCTGCAAAACCCAGAGCGGATAAAACATGAAAACTCTTTCTTCCAATTGAGAAAAACCCTATCCTTAACAATATATACTCAAGGGAATGAGGGGCCACATGGAGGGGATATTCCCCCATACACCAATCAAAGATTGGCACTCAAAGATAGGACCGAGCTAGGGCACCGGCCGCCGCACGAACCGGCGAGTTTTTCGGTCACCGTAAAGTGTCGACTCATAGAGTCGACACTCGCGGCCGCCTAAGGCTTGAAAGCCAGCCAGACATAGTGAGGCGAAGAAAGTGTCGACTCATAGAGTAGACACATTCTATTGGATGCGTTACGAAACGCCCAGACAGAATGGCTCGATAAAAAGGTCGACTCATGAGGTCGACTTTTTATCTCAAGGATCGAAAACTTAAGAGGGCCAGGCTTAAAAGCTCATGGCCCCGGGACAAAGTGTCGACTCAATGAGTCGACACTTTTCCTGACATGAGCAGAATCAAGAAAAACTGAAAGGGGTTAACCAAATGACATGAGACATTAAGGATCAAGACTAAAATGATGGAGTTAATTAAAACTTCCCCCAAATCATGATCTTACCAACTAAATATGGATAGGGAATACCTTGATATTTGTCCATCCAATTTTCACCACATTCATACTTCCAACCGGGCAGTCAAGCAACCGAGGTTTATTAGACACATAGGAGTTTCTTGAATGATTATACCACATGGATCTTCAAGTTGTTTCCACCAAATATCTCTGTCAGTTATATGCAACAGAAGTCAGTCATCCAAGGTCTTTAATTCCAAAAGAGAATGAAAGTCTAGGTCACATTAACACTCAATGTTTGAACTGAATCCCTTTAAACTACATGATAGCTATGACAACAACTTAAATGCCATTTTGAATCAACCAGGGATGAGTTAGATGAGTTTGACCCAATTTGTTCGGAGTCTATCCTTTCTCAACTAATTCCTGTAAACACATCAAAACCCATGTTGGTTAACTTCATCAGATGACCTTGAAGTAAAATACCCATTTAGCTATTGCATTAATATTCCACTGAGCATCATTCAATCAATTAGAACTGATGAAATCATTTCAGATCCCCAAACAACATATGCAACTTTTTACATGGAACACAATCGCATGGTATTTAGATCTTTATCAAAATTCCTTAACACACGGTTGTGCACGGGGTTCAACATAATTAACTACAAGTAAAACACACTCTCCATAAATCTCATGTAATGAATTTGGGGACCAAATTCTCTTAAGTGGAGGAGGTTGTAACACCCTCAAATTTTTTTAAGATTTTTGGGCGATTAAATAAAAGTCTTAAGCATTTAAAAGGCTTAATGGGCTAATTAAATAAATTGTGGGTAATTAAAATTAATTTAATGGCCCTATATTCACCAAAGGGCTATGCCCAGTTAAACCATACCCATAAACCCAATTCTAAGGCTTTTTAGGCCCAAGCCCATTTTTAGAGACGTAATTAGGACTATTTTTAGATTTAAAATAGATAAATAGGATAATTGGGGGATAAATAGAAGATAAATAGGAAAATCCAAAATTTTTAGATTTTACGCCAGATGGCAGTCTATCGCGAGACCGCGTTCTCATGAAGGCGGTCCAGCCATGACCGCTTTTTGCTTCCAAAAATGGGATTTTGAGAGGCGTGAAAAGCTTGGATTTTTTCCATCCCAATCGCCTAGGATCGAAGTGTTCTGGCATGTAAACCCATTTAGGACTCTTGGGAGATCGAATGGATGCCCTATATGACTCCTATTTGATCTAATCCCTCAGCCCTAGGTCATTCCCTATAAATAGGGCCCATAATCGACCTGCGTGAACCCTCATTTTGGCTTGCGTGGTTCGACAATAAGATGGTGTTATTTCATATTAGTCTTTTAGAACCTTTCGTTCTATTTAGTATTGTCTAACTCCCCTCCAAATTTCATGATAGGAGGTCAAGCAACCAAAGAGCTAGAGCATCTAGAAGTAGCTGTTTCTCTGTACAGCACACAGGAACAAGCGTGTTCATCCGAAAAAGACTCGAGGTTTAGGGATCCTATCAGAGGTATTTTCAGGTTCATCCTTTAGAGTTATTTGTTCCCCTTTATGTATTATAATCACCCTCCAAATCTCGTGAATTAAGGACGAGGGGTTAAGGAGTTAGAAGGACGCAAAGTTGCTAGTTCCACGTACGACACACAGGAACTGGGGTGTTCTTGCAGCAAGGAATTCAAAGTCTAGAGCCCGTCCGAGAGGTAGGTTATCTTGTGATGCCTCAAACAACGTATTAGGATTAAAAGCCCCATGTTTTCTCTTGATTTCGTGCTTTCTACATGTCGTATTTCATGCTTTCCTATGACTACGCAATAGACCGTTTAGTTCATGCTGTCCATAACATCTTAACTAGAAAAGAAAAGAATTTTGATTAAATCCATGCCTTCCTATGCTTTAGAATCATGCTATCATGATTTAGCCCAGTTTTCATGCGTTTTACGTTATTAGTTTGCCCTAGAATATGACATGCATGCATTGTTTACCTTCTGACTGTTGTAGATAGAAGGCGGTCCATCAAAGACCGCTACTGTCAAGAGGCAATCCCCGATAGACCGCTATTTCCCAAAGGCGGTTCTCACTAGACCATTTTTTGTTTTCTGTTAACCCTAAATAGAATGCAGGTCAGCCCTTATAAATATATGCTAAGCCTAAGTAATTAGGTTCTATTCCTAGTTTGGTCATTATATTCATGATTTTTGTTATATTATGCATCAATCATGGTAGATTTTAAGCCGTTCATGTTTTAGAAACTTATTTTAATCTTATGTTAATTTCATGCCAAAATCATATAGTCTTGTATTAAAGATACTTTTCTATGTCTTGTGGAACTCACTACAATGGGTTGTGATCGTAATTTTTTCACGTTTCACTCTCACCTCCGGTTTTTCTTAAGTACATAGCGTGTATTCCGATACGTTGCTATTAGGTACACACGTACTTTATAGGCACATCTCTTGGACTTGTAATCCTCTCCGTCGGATATTCCTTCTGCTGGACTAGGTGATCATGTTTCAAGGCCTCCGTAAGACTCCGCGAGCGTGAGATTCCTACTAGGACGTCGAGCTAGTTGTAACCTAAAAATCCATTAGTCTAGAAAGCACTTGCGTTTTCTGGTGTTTTCTGTAGCATTCTAAATTTTATATCGAATATCATAATATTATTTTATTATTTTATTATATTACTATTTTATTCTTGGCCCAAATTTCAAAAATTTATTAAAAATATGGGAAAATATGTATCTTGTGTAAACCATTATTTCCAACCACTTTGTCTTAAGAAGCAAGCCCAGAATAAAATTGGACTAGGCCCAATTTCAACATTTAGGCTAAAAATCGTAGTTTTGTGAAGAACAACCTAAACCGCTAAATTAGACCTTAGTTCTTGCCCTAATAGGCTATAATCAGAGCCAAACCCTAGCCCAACCCTTGTAGATCGATTCTATCTCGAAAACCCTAAACCTAGACGCCTCAATTCGGCGCGGTGGCGACGGATTTGCTCTATTCCTAATTTCTCTCCGTTTTTCACTCTTTGGACTCTTGGGTCGAATTTGATCTCTTGAAGCTTTAATAGGGTCTATAAATAGAGGGCTTCGACAGCTCGGGACCCTTATTTGATTGTTTGGCAGGCGGCGTGCTCGATCGTGGCCGGACTTGGGCAGATTAGGGCATTCGGTGGCGGCGTGTTTTATGGTTCCGACGACCGTAGTCTCTTCCTCCTTTCAATCGACTAAAGGTAGGTTTCTCTCGAGCTAAACATTAATCAAAATATGCCATCTTGTAGATCTCGAAGTAAGCTTTCTATTGAACTCATTTTGCCCAATTTATATTAACCGTATTGATCGTATTTATCTTTCTAAGCGAAGGTATCTGTTCTCCTTCGTTCTTAGTTACTTCTATTTAAGATCATAATCGTCTTGATTAGATTCTACTTAACATATACCATGCTATTCTACTTCAAAAGCTCTTTCAAATGATCATAGTTTGCCCAATTCTCATTTATTATATCGCTTGTATTTGAGGTTTTACTTTAAGACTGTCGGGGTTTGCCGGCAGCAGGTCTCGGTACTTGAAACGGTTGTAACAGCGATCGCTTGGTAAAAAATGGTCCCGCGACAGACTGCATGACTCCCAGTTTTGAAATATATATATATATATATATATGTATATATATATATATATATATATATTATTAACAAAGCGGTCCTTTTCCTGACCGTTTGTTCCATATAGCGGTCTCCTGCCATACCATTTTTCGACCTCATTCAGTAAGAAGTGATGCTTGTTTTCTACGTTTTAACTAATGTTTAGCCAATTTTCCAGCATGTCTTTTGACCAGTAATGATAAGAAACGTATTGTAAACTTGGCATACTTAAACTGTAATCAACCTTTATCATCTTCATATTATTCTTGGACAACTATGTGGAAGGTTATAAAATAAACATGTTTTGTCAAATTATCTAAGTTTTACACTTATAACTTGCTGAATATTATTATAATGTTCTAAATTGACAGTCACGCCACCCCTGTGGTACTGACTGACCGCACTGTCCTTATTTTCCGTGGTTTCTAAGGCTTAATCTTGTAATAGATAGGACTCTCCACCGGATATTCCTTCCGTTGGACTAGAACCACTATTACGAGGCCTCCGTAGGAACCCACGAGCCTGGGATTCCCACTAGGACACCGGATAGGTTGTACCCTCAAAGCATGTACCGATCGACTCGTGATTTCATGATGGGCGGACCGAGTTCATATGGCCTATCTGTCTGGGGCCGAATGCGGTCATGTCCTAGACCGCTAGCCAGTCCCTGCGGTCTTCTCTTCGACCGTTTTTGGATTTACTGGTCATTGTGACTCAGTAAGTTCTCAAGTCAATTTAACCTAATTTAAAGTTGGCCAATGCCTCTCACTTGACCCTAGGATCTAGGTCTATACCTGGATTGGTCCAGACCTATCTTTTGTTGAGCTGGGACTTATCTCAAGTTGACTCTTAAACCTTCGTTGCCCGGCTTACTAGCGGTCTCCAGAGGACCGTTTTCTTCCAATATGCGGTCCAACTATAGACCGCTAAGCATCTCTAGTTTTGACTTGGTTGTTCATGTTTTTGTAATGAGGCTAATTGATTGAGGTATCCTCTAAGGCTACATTTCTGGCTTATTGAGCCATTTCTTCTCTTTTCTCCCAAGAAATCATTCTCTTAGGAATTAGATTTTTTGAGCTTAGCCTTGGAACTCTTGGCCATTATATGAGTGAATGTCTAGATTGGGATCTATGATCCAGTTTTTTTCAATGTCAATGCATCATAAGGGCCCTGTCTGGTCCTGGGAGGAGCGCCCGAAAGTACTTGTGTCCCGGGGAGTTTGTAATGACAAGGTGTGGCATTGCACCGCAGTGTATGACTAGCGTGATAATATGTGACATTCTACTTCACTCCATTACTTGAACCTTCTTGCGTGGCACGACGTGTGTGCTTGATATGGCCAATTTCACGTGAGACTTTATACTTGTTATACTTGTAGTTGTTCTTCGCTACCATCTATCTAATCCTTCTTATTGGCAATTATCGCATGTTTATATAGTTATTTTGTTTCTTTGTTATCACGTTGTCATACATGATGAAATGATTAATCACTTAAACTATGCCTAGTGATAGAGATATAAAATCCTACTGAGCTCTCGCTCACCCAGTTTTCCAATCCTTTTCAGGTAGCGCGGATGAGGATTTACAAACCGATGGGGATGGGAATGAGTAAACATGGAGCGAGCCTTCTAGTGGTCTTATAAGTCCTTGGTCGGGTTATGTCGAGTCGGGTTGACTCAGGATCTATGTAATTTTCTTTTCTTCTAAGTCATTGTAATAGTTAGGAAAGTCCACAAGATGTCATTGTAATAAGCACATTTCATCTTTATTATCAATAAAGTTTAGTTGGTGAATATAATTATTATTTGGTCTCTTGTGGCAATGAATGCTCTGGTTGACATGAATGATATAACTACAGCGTTCCGACTTTTCACGTCGGGGCATGACATTTTCTACACTATAGAGTAGTCGCGGCCCTCAGGCGACCACCACCTTCAGGTAGCTGTCCTGGCGTGATCGCATTCTTCCAGTGATTCCACTGCGTTGACCTTTTCTCTTCAGGCGTCGACCCCGTCAAGTAGCGGTCTTGGTTTGACCGCCACCTTCAAGGAACAGTCCTAGAATGACCGCGTTCTATCAGTATGCTGTTTAACCCTAGGTTTCACCATAGGGTTGGTTCTACTCTATTTCTAGATGGTCTTTTGATTATCTAGAACCCAACATCTTATACATTAACTTATTAATGATCCATGGAAATTAATGAATGTACCGTTATGCTACCGGATTCCTTCCGTAGCATGACCTTGTCAATAATTCATCCTTGAACTCTCATAATGCGTATTTGGTGCGTTCTTGCCTTGATAATTTGTTGTCATGAACTATTGTTTAAACTTTACATTATTGGCCGAACTTTATATTTCTCGTGGAAGTAGCTTGATTTATAACTTGAAGATGCAAGAGCGGGCACGGACAATGTAATGACCCGGAGATCTGGATACCGGCAAACCGATATCATCGATTAACCGATACCAAGAACTCGGGGAAGCCACCCAAGAGGCTGATGAGGCCCCGTAAGGGTTGGAGGGTTTTTTCGGGGGGATGCATAATGAATTGAGCATACATGCGCACAATATTAATTATAGCAACAAATTGAACTATAAACGAAAGCAATTAAAAGATCAGAGTGATAAATATACATAGTAGCCCAGATCCACACTATCCACAAGTCTGACAACTAAACGAAAGTCCAACTGTACAACTACACGGGGCATACCCCGGCCAAAAGTACAAGAAAAGGACTAACATAGGCAGACAAACCACTGTTGGCTGCTAAGACTCGCCGTCAAAAACATGGGAAGCTCTGGGAGACGGATGATGTTGCTCACCTGAAAGAGTAAGGGTGAGTCTCATCCAGACTCAGTAGGGGTCACGCGGATCCCTACCTCACAACTAAACATGCAAAAGTAGTAAAGGAAAGCAATTAAAGCATGCATTTGACAGAATTAAATAAAGTTGTAAAGCTATCCAAATAACTTAAGAACAACTGATGCGCCAATTGAATTTAAACATGAGTACTCGAAATCTACCAATAGAATAATAACTCAATCATTTCCAAGTGACAAAAGAGAGAAGGAAACCACCAAAAATAAGAAACCAGATGCGTCCACTGACGGCTTACACTGCACCTCAAGCATCTGCGCAAGTTTGGATAGCGACAAGTGAGATGCGTAACAGTACCAGAAACAAGTAACTAGTCAGAGTAACACTCGTTAGTGTCAGTCCAAGCCTTTGACCACGTATGCACACACCGGCTCGTCGCCTTGAGCCAGGCCTCTAGCTAGTTTTCCCCCCCAGTAGGACTCTACTGTTAAGCAGGGGCCCACGGAAACTAGCTTAAAACCGTAAAACGGGACTACCCCGCCACCTCTCCCAGGTGGGAACGACACGAAAGGTCATCGGTCTATGATTAGTGGTTCCGTCACAAGGAAAGGGAACTAATTCTATTGGGATCTAAAAACATGCCACAGTGTACAAAATAAACTAAACATGGCGAATATGCAAGAATAAAAGCATAATTAAATGAATATGCTAATAATTGAAATCTGCAGGAATTAAACGGTTAAGAACCAGCCACTTCATCATTAAACGGTCGGACGACTGGGCGTCCTATGGTGATAAACATTTATAATTGGGCCGCTTAATTGATATGAACGGTTGAGGTTGAGCCGCTCAACGGAACGATCAGTCCACTAGGCGGTCCAACGACTGGCCGTTCCATGAACTGAACGGACCGGTCCAAGTCGTGCCATGGAAGTAAACGGACCATGTCTAGCCGTGCTACTAATGCCGCCTTACTGTTTAAAGGGATTAAGTGGTCAAGGGTCCGCCATTCTAAGGTTTGAACGGTCTGACTAAGAACCATGCTAAGGGTTTAAACGGTCGGGATGAAGACCGTGGTCTACTAGACGGTCACGAGGAGGACCGTGCCATTACCGTGATGGCGAAAACGGGATGAACCCCGTGGGAAACCCGCCCGGTCGGTCCAAATGGACAACAAAACCTGTTTAACCTGCCAACCCACAACATATATCCACCATACAACCCTCCAAAGCCCATAAAACATAAAGACGATGGCCATGGTATGATTTTCATGAATTAAAACAAAAATATAATGCCCATGGAATTTCACACAAAAATCGATGAAAACGAAGGGCAATGGGGGTGCATGGGGTACGGGAGTGATCCTAGCGAGGAGAGGATTCCATCCCCCTACCTCGATTGTGATGAAACTGACGATCCGACGCCGAATGGCCAAAGGAAGCCGCGCCGTCCTCTCTCCCGTACACGTCTCCACGCTCCGCGGATCGAGACAAGGTTAGCGTCAACACGATCCTCACATCACGAGCAACCCAATGACGTGCTCCATGGCTCCGTCTGCGGCCTGGTTGGACCACACCACCGAGAGAAGGGGAGGACGTCGCCGCGAAGAGAGAGAGAGAGTGAGAGAAATGTGAGGGGAGAGAGAGGGTCGATCGAATGAAAAAAAATGTTTTGATATTTTTTAAAATTTTTAACCTTATTTTGCACATTAAACCCTCAAAGAAGCATAATTATTATTATGCCTAATAATTCCCTTAAAAGCGTTTAACTAAATGGATTAAATGCCAGAAAAAGCCCAATAAATCCAGAAAAAGCACCTAAATACATAGAATAATTTCTATATTTTTACCGGTAAAGATCCATTGAAGAACGGGTCTTACAGACAGTGTTCAAGGGCTCGACGCTAGCCCCCTCGACGGATGGCCGGAAATATACTGTAAACCATGGGGTATGATGAACACTAGCGTCGCATTGCGTTGAGAGTACTTTTTTTATAAACGGGTGAAAACCATGAAGCTCATCATGAAATTTTACATTCTTGTTACATGACTTTCTAGAACATAGCCTTTATGGTTATGAAAAATTCATTCTCGTTACATTCTAGTACATTCTCGTTAATGAAAGGCCACATTATATTCTTACTTCATCATACTCTCATTGTACATGAACACTCATCTCTCTATGGTCTATATATTGCTACTTATGTTATTACTTTGGTTTTATCACATGTTTCATCGTATTTCCGTTCTCTTACCTTCTAGAGTAAAAACATTAATCACATAAATATTACCTTCATGTTGATACGAAGGTACCTACTGGGTAAGTGTGCTCATTCCCTACTTTTTCATTCTTTTCAGGAAATTCTAGTGGATCGGATTCGGATTACCCGAGTGACGGATCCGCGGGCGAGAGTGAGTGAAGATCAAGAGAAGCCCTCGATAATTCAAGAGTTGAGTCATATTGTAATTAGATGCCTTCACTGTAATAGGCGGTGAAGTTGATCATGTTATATCATCTTTTGTTTTCTTGAGTCTATAGTTTTTAAGAGTCAAGTCAAGTATCATTGTAAAACTTTCAATTATTATTCAATAAATTGGAGTTTATTTATATTTGGTGTTCACTCTTTTATGTGTTATAGCGATGTGATTGTCATTCTCGCTTGAGGCTCTATCTGCCGGCTGTTCATGATCTCGACTTAATCCCGCTGCATATGTCGGGGCATGACAATTAAGTTGGTATCAAAGCTTAGGCATAAGTAAGTCCTAGAAAAATGTCATGTCATTGGCTAAGTCCAAGGGTAAAGGACCCATACCTATGAACTAGAAAGGAATTTTCGATCCCAAGTGAGATTGGGTAGAGCCCGGGATAAGATAGTTATTTAGAAATTCATCTTTATGTGAATCTTCCTAAATTCCAAAGGAAATAACAAATTGTTTATGTTCTCAGGGACCTCATTCTCACGATGGCCACAAACCGCGCTAACTGGGAAGCTATGCAATAGACTATTGCGGGTCTTACCCAGGTCCTTCAAACTGTGGCTCAAGCTGGCGCGCGAGCTGGCGCCGGGGACTTTCATCGCAATTTCTAGAGTATGAATCCTCCGCGGTTCTTGGGTTCCTCTAATCCCGATGATTCTGAAAACTTGATTAATGAGATGGACCAGATCGTCAATGTTATGTAATGCACTGACCAAGAGAAGGTCTTACTCGCCGCATTTACACTTAACAAGGATGCCCGTACATGGTGGAAGGCCACCTCAGCTCATCTACATAATCCTCAACTTACTTGGGAGGAGTTTCTTGAACTCCTCCGAGAGAAATATTTCTCCGAGCATGTCAGGGAAAGGAAGGCGGTAGAATTCGCGTCCATTCGGCAGGGGATGCTGACCGTAGCGTAGTATGAACTCCAATTCTCAAGGCTGGCACCGTATGCTCCACATCTTGTGGCTACGGAGATCTTGAAGGCAAATGCCTTTGTGGTCTGATTGAGGCCCATCTGTATAAAACAACTTGGACCTCAAAATATCCATACATATACAGAGATGGTTCACCGAGCCCACCTATGTGAACGGACCTTGGAGAAGGTAGAGAAATTTAGGAGAAAATGTGAAAAGCCATGTCAAAAATATAATATGCGAGAGGAAAAAGAAGAAAGGTTTAGCATCATGGAGGATTACAAACCTTGTAATAATAAGAAGAGGTCTTGCAATGGCAATGGCAATGGCAAGAATAAAATAGTCAAGGAGGAAGAAGAAAAGCAAGTTGTTGGGTCCGGGCCAACGACAATCAAGAGGGGGGGGGGTGAATTGATCGGCCCACTAAAAAATAATTTCTTCAAAGACTATTACTAATTGAGACCAATTTTAAGATCGATTGAAAGTTGAGCGATTTGCCTCTATTAGATTTGATAAACATGAACTAGATATAGCAAGATGAACATGCTCGTAAAGCTCACCCGCGTGTGATTAGTAATGAAATGAATATGTGTGTGTATGAAATGATGTGCCGAGACTTTGAATGGCGAATAACTAAAACAAGTGAAATGCAAACCACAATCAAGTCACAATTAAACCACAAGGCACAACGATTTTTAAGGTCGTTCGGGACCATGACGGGCTCCCTACGTCCACGCCTCACTCAACTGAATGAGGCTTCACTGTTGTTAAAATAGTCCGGGGATAAATCCCCCCCACACACGGAGCCAAGCTCCACACACGCAGTGGGACACCTGCACAACCATACGGGAGAAAGCTCCAAACCACACGCAGATATCCTCTACACAAAACGACGCACACGCGTCAACACAAACACTCGGAGAACACACTCTCCGAACACCCACACAAAATATTCGTTTAAGAATGAGTAAAATGTTTACAAATAAATACATTATGTCACGCCCCGAGATTATGCAGTGGAAACAAGCGAGAACGTGAACAGTCGGCTTGAACGCCTCAAGCAAGTAATGTAATCAGAACGCTAACACATTCACACATAAGAAATGAATGCACAATATTTGGATAAAATCTTAACTTTATTTAAATAATAATCAAAAGTATATAAGGTTGACTCTTGACTCTTTGACTAACTAGACTCATTAAAAGTGAAAAATTACATAGCGACTCTTGACTATCAATTAATGACAATCTAAGGCTTCGCTCCTTCTTTAATCACTCTCAGATCCATCGCTTGAATAGTCTGAATGCGACCTACTAGATTTTCCTAGAAAAGATTAGAAAAGTAGGGAATGAGCATACATGCCCAGTAGGTATCTTCGTATCAACATGAAGCCAATGTTTAAGTAATTAACATTTTAGCTCTAGCGTGTAAGATAAGTCATGAAAATACGATGAAACACGTGAATAAACCAAAGTAACACAAATAACAAGATATGATCAAGGTGAGATATGAGAATTCATGTAGACTTGGAAATATGATCAAGCAAGAATATAACATGAATGTAATTTGATCTTTCATGAACAAGAATGTACTTTTCATAACCATAAAGGCTATGCACTAGAAAGTCATGTAATGGGAATGTACCAGCAAGCATGTAATTTCACAAGATTGCCTTGTGAGAATTCGTGGATTTCACCCGTTTATAAAAAAAGTACTTACAGCGCAATGCAACGCCAGTATTCATCATACCCCATGGTTTATAGTATGTTTCCGGCTATCTGTCGAGGGAACTAGAGTGGAGTCCTTGGACACTATCCATGCCCGCTCTTGCATCTTCAAGTTATAAATCAAGCTACTTCTATGAGAAATATGAATAATGTAGGCCAATAATGAATAAGTTCAAACTATAGTTTCATGATAACAATTATCAAGGTAAGAATGCCCCAATTAAGAATATGAGAGTTCAAGATTGATTTAGAACAAAGTTATGCCATAGAGAAAATTCGGTAGCATAACGGCACATTCTTTAATTTCTATAATTCATTAGATAGCTTTAGGAACAAAATGTGAAGATCTAGATAATCATAGACCATTTAGGATCATAGAAAAATTAACCCTTGGGTCAAACCTTGGGTTAATCAATACTTAGACATCAAACGGTCATATCGGGGCTGTTTCTGGAAATAACGATCGTTTACTGGACCATATGTGGATCTATGCGGTCACGATTGGACCATTTAACAACAGTTCAATGAAACGAATGAACTGGAACGATGCGGTCAAGGCAGAGCCGCTAGTCATCCTTAGCGGTCAGGTAAATGGACGCTACCAGACTCTGGCGGTCGTCCATAGGGCTGTTAATGTCTAGAACATAAAACACCGGTAAAGTGCTTTCTAGACAATTGGGTTTTGAGGGTATAACTAGCTCGGCGTCCTAGTGGGAATCCCAGGCACACGGAGTCTTATGGAGGCCTTTAAACAAGATCACCTAATCCGATGGAAAGAATATCCAACGGAGAGGATCACAAGTCTAAGATTGTGTGCTTAAGTGCAAAGTGTATCTAATGACATCATACCAGAATACGTGCCATGTACTTAAGAAATAACTTGAGATGAGAAAGGATCATGGTAAAATAATGATCAAATCAAAACTAGACATGTCTGGAGAGTGGAAATCTTTCTGCCCGAATGGAGAGGCCAAATGAGGTCCGACCCGACCCGACGAGGCCCGACTCCTTGAAGTGATAGCCCTAGGGCCCACTCAATACAAGCCTAATAACTTACTCGAATCAAGCACTTCCTAAGTGGCCTTCAGGTTGGGAAGTCCGAGCATCAGAATGATTGGAAAAGCTCCTTCGGAGCCTAGTATTCCCAGCCCAAGCCATGCACTCATCGCTTGGGAGGCATCTCTTGGGCCAGTGCCTCGCACTCGGGCCAGTTGATGGAAGCTTATCTGTACGGCCGTTACGAGTCCTTTAAAAGCTGGGAGCTCATAGGGATAAGGAAGACCAAGAGTCTGCGTGCTATAAAGAGCCCGCAAGGAGGACGTAACCCTCCCCCCCGAAACTCCTCAGCTCACAGGGATCATACACCCAACGAGCCACTATTTAAATCAGAAGAGCCCTACTGTGAGGAGGTAAGCCAGAAACTCTGAGCAGGAACCAGTTCACCTCTTGGTGGAGAGGGATCTCGTGCCCCCATCTCCACCCTATCTCCTCCCTTCGCACCAGTGCTCTACTACACTTGCTGACTTAAGCATCAGAGGGTTTTCCCCGGGGATCCATCCCTAGGCAGCTCTGACTTGTTTCCCTTCTTGCAGTTCATGCTTCAAGCGTGCGTTGTTATCCTCTTCCCCGCTCAGGAGTAGCGTGAGATCGCCCCCCTACATCTGGCGCTGTCTGTGGGAAACATGCAAAGAGCCATCATGGTGCAAAGAAGTTCTGGCAGGAGAACTGCCAGCGACATGGGAAAGGCCCTGGCGATGGAGGAAGACGCACCTTCCCTCCCCACGGAGAATTCCTCATCGAACCACAAAGCCAATGAAATACCTCCGTCGGTGGCGGGAGAACAACTCCATAGCAGGAGCATCGACGCCCTCCAAACCCTCAATGCAAAACTGGATGTCCTCGTGAATCTCAAGAGGGCCCAGGCGGCCAGGGAGGAGAAGTCGCATCCCCCCGGAAAAGCCCCACCCCCCCCCCCCCCCGTGGAGACGCCTCCCAACAAACTGCTGGAGGCCGTTTTACCCTCCGGGGGCGGCAGCTCATTCGCAACCGGTCAGGAGGACCATCGCATGCTCCTCCCCTAGAGTAGGAAGCCTCCTCCACCCCGAGGAGGGAGAAGTCCGGAGCACGTCGACCGGTCCCAGAAATCGAGGCCCCCAAGGAGATCCAGGACAGCATGCAGGTGCGCCCCACAGCCCCTTGGGCCAACGTCAGCCAGAGTTGTCTCTCCAACTGCGAGACTTTGAGAGTTGTTTCGTAGAGCAAGAGCCCGCCCTATGCGCCTTGTAGAAGACCTCTCCTGTGGAGGATGAGGAGCGATCCCCATTCTCCTATTATATCTTGCAGGCTGAGATTTTCTCAAGGATCTCACTTCCGACCTTCAAACCGTATGACGGCCAGGGAGACCCGGCCGATCACTACGACAGCTTTGACGCCCTAATGACCTTGCATGGGGCGTCTGACGTGATCAAGTGCTGAGCGTTCGTGACCACTCTGGTTCAGGGCGCTCAGGCCTGGTTCAAGGCCCTCGCCCCCGACAGCATCCACAACTTCAAGTAGTTCGGGCGAGTGTTCAAGGAACGCTTCACCGACAGCGGTCCTCCCCGGTCAGTGGCGGGATTATTGGCCCTCAAGCAGGAACAGGGGGAGAAGCCGTGGACGTCAAAAAATGAGAGAAGAAAAAGAATGTTCCTGCGGCACGGACGTCTCGACATCTCAGGAGCAAGGCGAAGACGGGAAGGCCGAATAAACTCTATACCTCGTCCAAGCAGGACGAATATATACCCTATGCTCCGCCACCCAACAAGAAAGGCCCTCAGGCAGAAGAGACAGCCCCGGCTCCCCAGTCGGCATTATCGAAGGCCAAATCAGAAGAAGCTCGAAAACTCAGACACGGGTTCAGCTTATGCCAGAAATCACTCAAAGTTCCGAATCAGGATCCAAAGGTCCTGAACTAAACACCCCGGAGGCGGTGCATTACAACTAAAGCAACACGGGAGGACAAGCGTCCGTCCGAACAACCACGACTCCGAGATGAAGTCTAAACTGGCGCGGCCTACACTTAAATTGATGCGCCCTTGCTTGGGCATCAAACCGGCGCGCCCTTTCCAATATCCCCAAAACTGGCGCACCCCTCCTATTTGTGCTAATCTAGCGCGCTGCTCTATTGCTCCTAAACCGGTGCGCTTACCCCCCACGCCGTTTTATCCAAGGTGGCCATCCCATCGCAAGTCCGATCCCCTGTTTTCGGGTGCGAATAGAAGGAACTTACTTGAAAAGGATGAACGGCATGCACTTGACCAGCGTGCAACCGCCTGAGCCCTTCCTACTCCCAGGAATGGACGGCTTTGAGCTCCGTACCGAACGTCACTTCCCCGTCGGTCATCGTCGGCCAATCTTGTGGAGGCATCTCCCCTACTCTACAGCCCCCCCTAGCCACAGGCCACTCGATTACCTTCGGTTGGAGGGAAAGAGAAGACACATGTCGCTGGCTTCAGAGGCTTCTCCTCCCAGCTCCACTGATATATATGCAATGAACACCCCACTGGAAGCTCTCTCGGTAGGCGGTCTCTCTCTGGCCGGTTCTCATTGAAAGGTCTCCTGCAGAAGAGAAGAAGAAGCTCCGTTCCCCTGTGCCCGTGAGGTGAAGAAAAAGAGAGAGAGTGAGAGAGAGGAAGGGTGAGTTTGGAGGGGGGGAGCTTGTGCTCTGTTCCCTTTCCCCCACCGATGTATTTTTCATTTCTTTCACTGATGTATCCTCACGCTTCGTGGTAGATCCCCTTCTGTATTTAGCCTCTTTCACTTGTGGATGAATGGAAAGAAGAAAAGCCTTGCTGAACACCGTGTTCTACTTCGTTTGCCCTCCTTCCCCCCTATCTTCTAATCATCCAGGGCCCTTTGAAGCTTGTCCCTCTGTGGCATGGTTTTTGAAGGAACCCATCCAAAAGGATGAATATTCATGGCCTTCCATGGGGAACATCCATCCCGCTGGAGCTACCACGAAGTCACTACCCATGAATTTCTAGAACCGCTTGAAGGCTGGTTCTCGAGGCTTCTGCATTCAACTATGGGACACCGGACTGTCGTTAGGCCACTCCGAGTTTTTGGGATCATCCCGGAGTACTCCATTTGACAATCCCTTATGTCGCCGTAGCAAACCTCAGTCCGGGGGAGGTGCTGCCCAATTTTTGCTAGGAATTTAAACAACAAGAACGAAATAAGCTCCCTGAGAGCATGAACCGAACTCTGGAGTTCCTGAACCCATTTGAACGAACCACCCAATCTTTAATCTTAACAGACAAACAAAACACTTTGAAACCTTCAAATCCACCTATTTTTGCTAAGTGAACAAACATCCTAACCATCTGCTAGCCTACAAGCCTTTGAAAAGAACAAAACGGCCTAATCCGGCGCACTCCTAATCCGACGCGCACTTATCCGACGGGCCAATTTTCTTCTGGGGGCTCCGCCCCCGGAAACCCCCGCAAGGGGCGCTGCCCCCCTGACCCTCGCGACCTGACCGCGCAGGTCGATCCGCGTGCGAGGGTGCACGTTGGCGAGTTCGGGCACCACACTTAACAATTTGTTTCCCTGGACTATGTGTAAAGAGAAAAGCAACAATGCCCCATCATATCAGATGTGGACCTCGGAATCCCCGACGTGGCCATAGTCTGAAACCGTCTCGGGCCAATAGTCTATCAACTTGACCCACTTCTATCGGGATCCAATCCCGTAATCCCATTAAACTTGCCGTAATCGCGGCAGACATTCATACAGTTTATCGTCGTCTTTGATGCTTCAGATGTGGGCTCTCATCCGAACAATGAATGGTCTGTTAGTGACCGACATATATATATATATATACCGGGATCTAATCCCGCACCCACATTAAACTTGCCGTACCTACGGCAGACATCCGTATGGCTTTGTCATTGTCTTCGATTCTTCAAATGCGGACTCTCGTCCGAACGACAAATGGTCCGTTAGTGACCGACGTATATACCGAGATCTAATCCCGCAATTGCATTAGAATTGGTGTACTCACGGCAGACATTTGTACGGGTTTATTTCTGTTTACATCGTGCCTTCAATACGGATCTTTGTCTGAACATAAAATGGTCCATGAATGATCAACAAAATCTGAATGGAACGAGACGGCTCTCATCTTCCCCGAACCCTACGTGTGAGAATATCAATAAGACCTTCGTGAGTCACGTTTGGACCTCAGGTTCGCCCCAACCATGGTCATTGCCTGACCTACTTCCTAGGCCTATAGCTAGCTATCTCTGTACACGTCTTTATTTTGGAATGTAGTCTCGGGACACTTTCCCGCTGCCCCTCGGCACCGAAAATATTAACGATGCCCACGCAAGTCTCGTTTGGACCGCGGGAGGCGCCCCCGGAATGGTCCTGACCCGATCTCGCACCGGGCCAATAAACTCGCTGATTTCTGACCACTCTAACCGGGATTCAATAGAATGTCTCCTATCCCTTTGAACAATAAATTTTCCGTACCTTGGCATACATATGCTCTGGTTTTCCCCATGACGATCATGATTTTCTGAAGCCGGATGCTTGTCCGAATATCAAAACGGTCTCCTAAGTGACCGACATATTCTGAATGCTTGCTTCCCTAGAGATCAGGCTTTTCGACTGATTCAAGACCGTTATCGGCTTGTTTCTCTCGATATAGTATTATGGCCATGAGGCCCTGATTCCCGGTGATTAATCAAGGGTGTTCCCCTCTCCGAGGGGATGTAAATGATGCCGTGACCTTTACGACGCGGCGGGGTTTAGTCCCGACACGAACTACACAATCGTCTGATTAGTCAGATCGAGCGCACAATAAATCGTCACCTAGGTGACTGGCACGCCCACGCACTTAATAAACCCAATAAACAAATAAACAAAGATATAAAAAAAAAGTGCGTCCACAGAAGCTACGGGCTTATATCAACCGATTCAAATCGGAAGCCCAGCACATCCCCCGCCTGGATGTTGCCTCGGCCATCACCACACTAACCGAGGGTACCCATGATGAGAACCTATGGCGCGAGCTAGTCCTCCATCCTCCCACCTCCCTCACCGAGCTAGTGACCCTGGCCCTGCGCCACGCAGAATGCGTGGAAGTCCTCAGCACCTATCGAGGCATGACAGGCTCAGGTCGGGAGAGGGATAGGAAGCGACCATCCGAACAAGGCACGGGCCAAGGAAAAAGGCGGAATTAGGACGGAGACCACAAGGAGCCTCCCCGAAAGTATGAGCGGTATACCCCCTGGCCACTCCCATCTACGAGATCTACGAAGACATCAAAGGCTCGGGTCTCCTCCGCCTGTAGATATATTTTCTCCTATTACTTAAAGGTATATATACCATGAATAGATCAATAATGCGATGCGTAAATGAAGAATAGCAAGAGGAGAATGGAAAATGAAAGTGACCGTGATCGCCACCAAAGCGCCGGATGGGATGAACACACCGTGCTTTGGAAAGGAAGGGGAGACACTCGTCTAGCTGTAACACTGGGAAGATGCGCGGTTGATGGAGAACCGCCTATTTGACGCGCGGTCTTACAATAGACCGCCTAATGGTGCTGCAGAACGTGCGGGAGGAAGCGCTCCTGGAGGATGGACGGCTTGAAGTAGACCGCAAGAAGAAGAAGGGCGGTGTAGGAAGAGCCGCACGTGTCCTTGAACGGGCAGTCAGGAACCACTCTAGTCCACCACGCCAGAAGTTGCTAAAGGGCTCACCACCACCCTCTCCAGCCGGCCAGAGGGGATGGGCCTCGTGCTGATGAAGTGCTGACCTGCAAAACAACGTAATGACACAAGAAGAACGTCTAGATTAGAACTAAATGGTGTGGTAAATGTCAAGATAGTGAAAGATGAACATAAATAAATGGAAAGGGGGATACCTAGGGGTTTTAAACCCCTAGGGTGTCAAAAACGCACGTGGATGTGTGCATGGTGATGAAAGACGGAGGAGGACAGAGGGAGAAAGCAATGCATGCAATGAACGGTGACAAAAGCTATAAAACACAAACGACTCTAAACATCGACTACTCCTTGAACCGAAGGCTTGTGTGGACGTAGAAAGCCTCCCTCCTTGGTGCTATGTCGCTCAAGAATGCGGCAGGGCTTCGCCGTCGACCAAAAAATCTCCCCTTTTCAAGTCCAACCTTTAGGGTCTATTTATAGAGCCTAGAAAGCCAGCCCCGAAACTAGGGTTTAGAGGCATTATCGGGATGAGATTATTGAAGATAAATCATAGATAATAGAATTATCTCTCATCCAGTCGAAATGGCACTCAAAATTGTTGATTATCCACGGAGAAATTGATAAAAGAAGTTGGGGATAAAACCATGGATAAAATGATTAAAATCTGTTAAAATTCAACAGTCGACGGTATGAACGGTCTTACGATAGACCGCTCAACAGGATGGGCGGTCACCCGCTAACCGTCTAAACCCGTCGGTGGAAATTCAAAATAATTAGAGAATAATCCCAATTATCCCTCGAACTAACCGAAACGCTCGCCGTTGGACTCTCACAGATGAACAGCTCTATTGAGACCGTTCAAATGTAGTGTGGCCAACGACAAACCGTTCTAGCCTTGTCGGTGATAATTCAATTACTTGGATAATTATCTGAGAAAATTATCAAGCGTGGGACTCTGAGATATAAGCGGTCATAATCAGTCCGTCCATTATGTTGAACGGCTAGAAGAGGGCCGCACAAAATCCTATCAGTGAAACTTTAGAAAATCCTCAGAAATCAACCATAAATGTATGAACGGTATGTATCTAACCACCCCAGTGTTGAACGGCTGATGTTGAACCGTACATGCTCCTGGACACTTGATTTTCATTAACATGTTCAATTAATCAAAACCAAGGCCCATTAAGCCCCGAATCAATACAGACTCAACCAAGGAGGGAGGTCACACATAAAACTGGCCCAAAATACACTTGAAAACAGCCCCAACGAGTGATGGGCAGTTCGAGGCATCAACAAAAGGGAGTAAGAGAAACGACTCAACTTATCGGCATAAAATGGGTGTCAACAGATGTCCCTCCTTAACGTCCTCTTTGCAGGGGAGCGAGCGGAGATGAAGCGGAAGTGACATGGCACATGGAGATGAAGTAAAAATGCAGTGGAGTGGACCGGAAAAGTGGGCGTTAAGGTAAAACGACACCCGTTTCTACCAATAAGCGACAGGAATCTTCGGGAAGACTCTGAACCAAACGTACGGAATGATTAAACCAAAAGCGACGCCCCGTCTAGAGGAACTGAACTAAATGAAAATAAATCGAAAAGACCAACCTCATAGGGGACACAATCCCACAGTTCAATGAGGAGGCCATAAAAGCAAGCGTCAAAATTAAAAGAAACAAGCTAAAACTCCAGATGGGGACCTTTCAATCAACCAAACCAAACGAATTGACCAAAGAAAACCTTCCAACTCCGAGTGGAATTAGTTCCTCTTACTCAAGCATTGAACGCACAGCTGACCATCACTGATGGGACATTCTTCAAGCAAACCATGGGGCATGAAAGCTCAAAAGATGAGTATGATGCATGCTGGGCAAAAATAAAAGAAATCGTAAAAATGAATGCAAAGAAAGATTAAAATATAAAATACTCGAGAATAATATTGCTAAGTTGGGAACATCAGAGTCAAGATACCATCCGCAACCACAGCGTGCAGGATAGAACCATCCTCCCCGTGACATCCCAACCTAACAGCCTATCCGAAGATTAAGTACGTGAACCTGGGTCATCATCATTTTTGTTGAAGGGGAACATCAGATCCTGGAACACGTAGATAACCAACTGGTTCTCGAGATAATATATACTAGTACCATATAATAATGCAATAAAGGATGTAGAGATAGAAAGCCATACCTGACTTACCTGTGCAGGCGAAACGACGGGACCAGATGAAGTGATGCTGCATAAGATGGTTAAGCAACGATATTCCCAAGAAATATTGACATTCATGATTTAAATTCATCACCCCAAGATAAACGGCCGTATTAAAACCGCACAACAAGAAAACCGTTCATACCTGGCACTTGAACAGACTCAAAGTAGCAGACGCTGGGGATGAACGGCCATAAACTTACCGCTCCAAGAAGGACGGTCTAACATAGACCGCTCATATCTAGAATTCAAACCGACTTAAAAGTAGTGGCAGTGGGAGATGTGCGGCTAGAATGTAACCGTTCAAATGACAAACGGCCTAACGATAGACCGTTCATCTCTGCAACCTCGAAATAACTGAAACCCCTTCGTCTCCTTCCACCGTAACCCACGGTGGGGAGGACGGAGGGGCAACCAAGCCCTCATTCTCAATCTCTCCTCTCTCAAACCCCCTCAACCCTCTCTCCCCATCTCAAACGCTCCACGATGACGAGGACCAAGCATCAGGCGGCCCGGCCATCGACCATCGGCGAGGACTCACCGCCGCCACCGCCACCGCCGGCCGGGGAAGGAGGGACGCCGGAGGCGACCACCGATGAGCTCGCCATGGTCGTCACCGCGGGAGAGGAAGAAGCTACCGCCGGAGAGGAAGAAGCGGCCGAAGGCGAGGCACCAGCGGCGAGGTCGGCCAAGAAACCCCAGGACCCCGAGGTAGGCTCCCTCTCATTTTCACATTTTTCTTCAATGTCCTTCAATGCATGTTAGTTTAGGGGTTTTTTAAAGGGTTTTCTAGATGCTTAGGGGCCGGTTAGGAGTGACATGGCGGCCTTCCCGCCGGTGAGGGACCTTCACCGTCGTCGGGGAAGACGACGGTTAGACGGTCAACACAAAACCGTAGAACCACAACCATGCGGTCCACATAGGACCGCCCAAACCTATACGGACAATGGGTGACCGTTCAAACATGGCAAACGTTAGGAAGCATAACGGCATGAGATAGACCGTACAAACATGAAACGGCACAAGGGTGACCGTTCAAGGCATGAGAACAGTAGGACTAGGCCACAGAACCTGATGGATTTGACGGTCCACATGGGACCGTTCAAGAAGATGGATGGTCAGAGAGGGACCGTCCAACACACAGAACCAGAAAATGATGATTTTGTTTTATTTGATGAAAATGAAATAACTTAAATGAATTATTTAAATGCCTAAAATAACTTACTAAATGAATGAATGAAAATGAATGCAGAGGAAGCGTAGGACCCGCATCTCCTGGCTGCAGGTCCGCGCAATGTATCTCGCACTGCCGGACTTCTAGAGGGAGCGGCTAGCTGCCATGGGGTTCGCCCCCTTCCTGAGTATTGAGGTGTGTCAGTTTGACACAACTCTACTCTACGCCTTGCATGACCGCTGGGACCCAGTGAGTCACGCATTCCTTTTCCCGTGGGGCCATATGGTCCCCACGTTGGAGGACGTGGCCAGACTCACTGGCCTACGAGTGCACGGGCGATCGATTAGCGGGACCACTTTTCCCGACTACCGGGGGATGGCTCGGGGATTGCTATGCTTGGAGCTACGGCGCCCTGAGAGGCAGTCGACCCTTCTCCCTCGGGCTAGTCTTCAGGACAGCCTAGGATTGCGGCGGGCTGGTGTCGCGGTCGGGGAGCGACCGGAGGAGCACCTGCAGCGGCTAGTGGAGCTAGCACTGCCGAGAGTAGCTACGGGACCGGGGGCGGAGGCGGACCGAGTGCTAAGATGATTCTTGATGCTGTTGTTCGGCCGACTCCTTTTCTCGACTAGAGCGGACGTGATGAGTTGCCACTTTCTTCCGTTCGTCGAGGAGCTGAGCCATGTTGGCGACTACGAGTGGGGAGTGGCGGTTCTTGCGTTCCGTTTTGACACCCTCAGTTCGACGGCGCGTCGAACGATGCTCGGGGGCTTCTCCCCCTTACTCCAGGTATGACTCTTACGCTAGATTTGATTATATGATTTCTACGTGCTTTCTAGATGCTGACACGATGCTTGTGATGCAGGTGCGGGCCTACGTGCACCTACGTGGGCTGGGTAGAGGGGAGGAGACCCGCCCTGGGCTCCTTCCCATCGCCAGGACGTGGACAGTAGCTCTCCGGAGACAGATCCGAGAGCTACAGGATGACTTGGACGCCCTACCGTATGCGTCGGTATGCTTCTAAACTTATACTCTTTAATTAAATGCAATCTTATATGATCATGATGCTGATGAGACTTCCCATTCTTGCAGGTATGGTGGACACCCTACGCGGGGGAGGGCCAGGAGGACCAGCCATGGGTGGCTGAGGCTCTTTCCTTCTCCGAACGAGACGTGTGGCTTCACTGCATGAATGTAGTGGAGCCACTACACTTCAGGTTGGTGATGAGGACCATCGGGGTCCATCAGCCCGCGGTGGAGTTCCCTGCGCCTGAGAAGGTGGGGGAGCGAGTGACGAGGACGACGCAAGGACTCGGCGAGGCGTTCGATTGGACAGCGAGGAACGCCACTCAGGTTTCCGACTGGACCGCACGAGGGAGAGTAGTGACCACCCGAGCAGAGAGTGACAGTGCGTACTACACTGCGTAAGCCCGGCACTACCGGGACCAGGTTTTCCGGGGTGCTCACCGACCGGTACGACTTCTAAACTTAAACTCTGTCTATTATGCTTATGATTCTTATATGATGCATTGACACATGGACTTCTAAATGCAGATCGACCCAGCGGGACGACTAGCGGAGCTACAGGGGCTCCTACACTCCACCATCAGGGAGCGGGACAAGGCCCAACAGGCCTTGGCTCTACTGGTGAGTTCTATAAACTCTAAACTCTCTAAATTCTGTAAATGCTTATGATTATGATTATGCATGTGACTAACATGGAGTTTTGGATGCAGCGTGCCGAGGGTACCCAGCGACAGGGGGCTGATGCTCCTTCTTCTTCTTCTACCCAGACTCCTGCAGATCGGGCCGAGCGGGAGGCCGACTTTACCAAGATGGTGGCGCGGGCCAAGGTGGCCGAGGTGGCGCTTACGGAGAGGGTATGCAGATCATTACGCTTTCCCTTTCTTATTTATGCTTACGATATGCATGAAATGCAATTGACTGACAATGATATGTGCATGCAGACCTCCGAGCTGACCCGCCTTAGGACTGAGTTGGAGCAGAGCCGGGCAGCAGCTCGGGAGGAGGTGGCTCGTGTACGGGAGGAGGCAGCACAAAGCCGACCAGCAGATGCGCTGGAGACGGCGCTCCTGCGAGCGGAGTTATAGTGACTCCGAGCTGGAGCGGAGGAGCTGGTGTGGGTTCGAGCGGACCGGGATCGGGCTCTGATCGAGGCGTCCGGGCTGAGTGGAGAGCTGCGAGCCTATAAGGAGATGAGCCGGCGATCGCGCAGCGGGAGTCCGAGCGGCACCCACGGCACCCACGGCTCCGTGAGGAGTTACTTCACTAGTTCTTCCGGCCACCGGAGGAATGAGGAGGAGGAGCGACGTCGGCGGCGGCGTGACGAGGCCACCTCAGCGATGCCTCCCCCAAAGAGGCACGGGGACGGTGGAGACAGTGACGAGGGCCCGGGAGGGGGACAGACTTGACTTCGTACTAGGCCCGATTTTTGTACATGATGTGATATGATATGATAGTGATATGAATCTTATTTTGTTTTATGACTGGATGAAGGTATGCATGAATGAATGTGACTTGACTACTAGCGAGAGTGAGACAGACGGGCGAGATTGAGAGACGCGCATGACTTGAGTGAGAGAGTGACGCGCACGACTTGAGTGAGAGAGTGACGCATACGCCGACTTGAGAGGGAGAGAGACGCACACGCCAACTTGAGTGAGAGATGAGTGTGCCAAACTGAGTGAGAGATGAGTGTGTCAAACTGAGTGAGAGATGAGTGCGCCAAACTGAGTGAGAGATGAGTGTGGGTTTGTCAAGATATAGCTTTAAATGAGAAGAGCGGCTCATGTTTGACCGCTCAAAAGATGGGTGGTTCCACCTTACCCGCTCAGAACTATATGAATGGTCCTCATAGTACCGTTCAGAATGAAGGACGGCCTAAGATAGGCCGCTCATATTCAGTCTCCTGAACCCTCTGGACGAATACATACGAACATAAACGGACCGCCCAAATAGATGGACGGTCTATCGTAAGGCCGTCCAATGTAGTGCCCTGCGAACTCAAAAGGGACTCCCTTGGAGAGTCCCTACCCCGAGGGTAAGTTGCTTTGAACCCATCCAAAACTCATCTTAACCCGTCCTAGCCTTATCCAACCCAATCTCAAGAGGCCTAGGCTTCCTAACAAGCCCTATAAGTGGGGGAGAGAGCCTAAATTTGTATCTTACACAATCCTCTTCCTTTAAGCCTCAAAACCCTTGTAATTCACCACCAAACCATCATGAAGAGGGCCCTAGAGGGAAGCTCCACGGAGGGAAGGTCTTACGAAGGGCCGAGAGCGGAAAAGACGGAGCGGGAAGCGCTCCAGCGGCTAAGTTCAATTCCTCGACATCTCAGCGCAAACCCTATGAGAGAAGTAAGTCAATAATGATGAGTTCATTCAATTTCTTTTCTCTCAATTTCACTTATATGTCCTTTTTCTCTTATTCCTTCTCTTTTCTTCTTCTTAGCTCCTTCCGGGCCCGAGGCGCTATTCTAGCTTGAAATGGGTGGCTCCCATGATCCGTGCATTGCCCCTAGGAGTAACTAGCCTTCTCAAATCCTGGCACCTGCATTCCCTTCTAGTTTTAGGCCAGAACTACCCAAAGCTCTCCCTAGATTGGCACAGCATCTCAGCTTTGATAGAAACATGGCATCCTCAGACCCATACCTTCTTCTTCCCAACCTTCAAGGCCACTATCCTATTAAAGGAGGTAGAGACCTACTTCGGGTCCCCTAGGTCCAAGGGAGGGGAGGAAGACCTGATATGCCATATTGTTGCCCCTATAGATCCAAAACTCATCCTGGGAGGGTTCATACCAGATAGCAAGGATGTCCATACCTTTGTAGGACCCCGTCATGTTCACCTTCTTCCTTTGAGCTAGTGGGTAGTGGAGCATTGTAAGAATAAATGTGGGTGGACCGAGGCCATAGCCAAGGCCACATCCATCTGCCTGTGCGGGGCCATCCTCTTCCCTTCTGCTAACCATGTCTTAGAGATCCCCTTACTTAGCACCATTAGTGGCCTGTGGCAGGGACTTTCCATCTGCCAGGCCGTCTTAGCCTACTTGTACGAGGGTCTTAGCTCTGCAGCCCTAGGAAGTCCTCTTTTCAGCTCTATGATTTTATTGGAGTGCTGGATGGGAGTCAGGATGAAGTTCATCCAGAGGAAGGATATTACTTCTGTTAGCCGGATCTTTGGGAGCCACCCCCTTTACTTCATAGGAAGCGCCTTCAGGTTTTCTCCACAGGTTGAGTGCAGGACGGCTGAGATGAAGACCAGGGACGAGTGGCGCCCATACATCAACAGGCTGCCCCTGGATAGATTTGTGATGCGCCCGGACTTCCTCCACGACACCACCATCAGGCTACCTAGGAGGGCAGGCTTGGACTTGAGGCTTGTGAGCGACACCGTCCTTGTGATGTACAGCCCACACTGGTGCTACCTACATGTTGGACTACCCCGGACCGTGCTACCGACGCTACCCCACCTTCCCGTGCTACAGGCGAGAAGGATCGGGATAGAGGAGGACGAGCATGCAGTCAGGAGCGCACTGATCATGTGGGAGGTGAGCAGGATGCGCACCCTATCGGCGGAGGTTGAGGAGGTTTCAGAGGCACGGCAGGCTTACCTTAGGGAGTTGAGAGAGATACGTCCCTGCGGGGATGCTCAGCGGCGGACTGAGTGATTGTTTTATCTTTTCATGATGATATTGATGTAGAGATGGATGCTTAGCGTTTGATATGAGAATGAATAAGATTGATGATTGGATTGAGTTTGAGTTTTGGGCTTTCTCTGATGTGATTGAATACCTTTGGAATGTACGCGTCCATGGCTTGACTGTATCTTCAATCTTCTATCTGCCCCTGTGCTTACACAAATAGAGAAAACAGGTCAAATCTGTTTTAGGCTTAACCCCTTGCCTGTAGCAAGTTAGAAAAAACCCATTCTTGATTCTGATCAAGGGGGTAAGCCTTATTAAATAGGCGAAAAACCAAAATGACAAAATGCAAAGCATGCGATGCGTGTGATGGACGAATCCAAATTTTAGAGATTTTGAACTACTATATTTTTTTTTGATTTCAAATATTTGATTTTTTTGTGAATTTTGAAATATCTGATTTTTTGGATTTTGAAATAGAGTTTTGGAATATTTGATTTTTTTTTGAATTTTGAAATATTTGATTTTTTTGAGTTTTGGGATATTTGATTTTTTTTAGTTTTGGAATATTTGATTTTTTTTGGAGTTTGAAATATTTGATTTTTTTGAGTTTTGAAATCAGCTTGGACCTGACGACGGGGAACCACCTATCTCACCAGGGGCCTCCCGGGCTCACCGTGCAATATAAAGGACCGCTCGTGGCTGGTGCTAACCTTGCTCTAACGGTGCTTCTGCCGAGGCCATACCTGGGGTAGGATCCATTCCTTGGAAAATAAAATAGATCTTAACAGGAAAGCTGGCCATAGGGATAGAGGTTTTTAGGGCTTGAGTTCTTCTCGCGACACCCCATTTTTAAAGAATTTGGTCTGTTGCGTCGGGGCTTTGCGTCCATCATCGAACCTATTTCCGCCCTAGGCACGCATACGACCGGGCTCATAACGTCCGGCGGGGAAACTGTAATGCCACTCTTGTCGTGCCTAGTTTCATTGTTTGGGGAAAAAAATAATTTTTTTTTGTTTTTTTGAGGGCTTCGAGCTTCGGGTGAGCCTTTATCCTTGATTTTTTCCCCTTTTCTTCATTTCTTTTTTTCTTTCTTGTTTTTCTACGGAATAAGGTCATAATGGACTGCCCCTATTTGAGACCTCTTTTATCAGGGGAGTCTAGATTGGTTCTCGCCCCCTTTTCACCTTTTGTCCCTACCTTCAGTCGAGAGAGAAGAAAAACAAGGAGTTTCACCCTCCCCTAAGCATGGGCAAGGGAGAGACGGTGTTGTGCTAAAGAAAGAAACTGACCCACGAGGGGTTGTATAGTGTGTGAAATGTTGAACCGGGGATTTCCTTTCGTGATCAAGCGAAGGCGCACCCCGCCACCAAGTCGTCGCTGGTTTGACTCTATGGATAAAAGCGTTTTAAATACAGCCCATTCCATGGATTTGGTAATTCTTCGCCCTCCGCGTTGATTAAGCGATACACGTTACCCGGATAGACTTCCTTAATTACAAACGGCCCTTCCCAGTTGGGTTGCAGCTTAGACCTGGGACCTGCCGATCTGATAAATTTGCGTTTCAAGACCATATTACCCACTTGGAAATTTCGTTCGATAACCTTCTTTTGAAAATACCGTGAGACACGCTTTCGATAAACTGGAACATGATTGGCCGCGTTAAGCCTCTTCTCGTCTAAGAGTTCCAGTTGGACTAGCAACGCCTCTCGACGTTCGTCGAGATTGAGTTCTTTGTCCAGCTGCACTCTTAGGGAAGGGATCAGGATCTCATACGGGAGTACCGCCTCCATCCCATAGGTAAGAGCAAAAGGGGTTTGCCCCGTGGGAGTGCGGATGGAGGTGCGATACGCCCATAGAGCTTCTATCAGTTTATCGTCCCAATCAGCAAATTTGTGTGATTCGCATATTTTATTGATAGTTTTAAGAAGGGTTTTATTCGTGGCCTCAGCCTGGCCATTACCTTGGGGGTAGTATGGTGATGAATGATGCAATGATATATTAAACTTCTTACAGAGGTCCCGGAGTTCTTAAGAAATGAATTGAGGCCCGTTGTCGGTGACGATATCACTTGGCACTCTAAACCGCGCAATGATATTCTTCACGATAAAGCGGCATACTGTGGTGGCTTTGATTTCTGCATAGGCTTCGGCTTCTGCCCACTTGGTGAAGTACTCCGTAGCCGTCAGGATGAAGGACTTCGGCTTGACTACAGAATTTGGATCACCGAGAGGTCCGATGATATCAAAGGCCCACATGGAGAATGGCCAAGGAGCAGAAAGAGGATGGAGAGAGGAGGCGGGAGCATGGATCTTGTCAGCATGAAGCTGGCACTGAAGACACCTACGGACATAGGTGGAGCAATCTTCTTCTAGGGTTGGCCAGTAATAGCCCTGCCTAAGAATCTTCTTCGCCAATGCCTGTCCATTTACATGCCCTCCACATTCATTGGAGTGAGCTGCTTCTACTACTTTCCATGCCTCGTCGTCATCTAGACACCTCATTAGCACTCCGTTCAGAGCTCGCCTATATAATTCACCAGCAATAATTGTGTATCTTGCGGCGACTCTTCTAATGGCCTTTCACTGCTCGGCATTTGCTGCCTCCGAAAATGTACCATCCTTGCAATACTGTTCAATCTCATAATACCATGGCAATTCTTCTTCTTCGATGATCTCTTCAAGCTCAGTTAACGATACTTCTTTCACTTCTTCACTCTTTATCTTCCTTTCTACGGATTTCCTAAGGTTATCGAACCAGGGATCCTGAAGGGAAGGGACGTCTAACCGCTGGACCACGATAGTCTCAGTGGCGCGACTGAGGGGGAATGATAGAGAAGAAGCGAGCGATGCAAGGGCATCAGCCAAAATGTTCTGAGAGCGAGGGGCATGAATATAGATAATTTTTTGGAATTGCCTAGCCAGTAGCTTGACCAGATCTTGATAGGGCTTAAGCTTAGGGTCACGGGTGCGGTAAGTCGACAGAACTTGACGTAGCACCAACTGAGAGTCTCCTATGATGTTAAGGTATCGTGCGCCCATGATGTAGGCATGCTTCAGATCAGCAAGGAGAGCCTCATACTCGGCTATATTATTAGTGGCAGGAAATAAGAGCTGATAAGCGACCGGGATGGTTACCCCTTTCGGAGTAAGGAGAACAGCGCCGATTCCACTGCCCTGGGAATTGAGAGCACCATCAAAATGGAGAGACCAAAAAGGAAGATGAGTGATTACCGTCAAGTGTTCATCGGGGAACTCGTCCCGGATTGAGTCAGTGCGAGGGATAGGAGAATGAGCGAGGTGCTCAGCAATAGCATATCCCTTGATCACTTTCTGGACGATAAAGGTGATGTCGAATTGGGAAAGAAAGCTCTGCCAGTGAGCTAATCGGCTAGAAAGGACAGGTTTTTCTAAAAGATAACGAATGGGGTCCATTCTAGAGATCAGCCTAACCTCGTGGGCAAGGAAATAATGTTTAAGCTTCTGAGCAACCCACACTAGCGCTGCACAGGTCTTTTTCATGGCAGTATACTTGGATTCAGCAGGATTGAATAACCTCGAGAGGTAGTATGCTGCCCTTTCCCTTCCTTCATCATCCACCTAAGCTAATACAGCTCCTAGGGAGTCCTCGATCACAGAAATGTATAAGATTAGGGGTTTCCCAGGGACGGGTGGTTGTAGAACTGGGGGATTAGAAAGATAAACCTTAAGCTCCTCATAGGCCTTCTGGCATTGTTCATTCCATTCAAATTTTACTCCCGCCTTTAACAATTCATAGAATGGGCGACATCTTTGTGAGTGTTGAGATATGAATCTCCTGATAAATTGTAAGCGCCCAATTAGACCTCGAAGTTCAGTAATGTTCTTAGGCGGCGGCATTTCCATAACGGCCTTTGCTTTGTTTGGGTCGATCTGAATCCCCCGTTTACTAACTATAAACCCGAGCAACTTCCCTAATGCAACTCCGAACACGCATTTCTTTGGATTCATCTTTAATTTGTACTCCCTAGCCCTTTGCAACACTTTGGCTAGAATGGCGGGGTGTTCTTCTTGAGACCTCGATTTCACCAAAATATAATCCACATAAGCTTCTAAATAGACATGCATCATGTCGTGGAAGATGGCCATCATTGCCCTCTAATAAGTGGCACCTGCATTCTTTAATCCGAAAGGCATAACAACATAACAGTACGTGCCCCAGGGCGTGGTGAACGAGGTCTTCTCTTGATCCTCCGGAGCGAGACGAATTTGGTTATATCCAGAATAACCATCCATGAATGAGAGAGCTTCATATCCAGCCGTGTTATCTACCAATACGTCAATGTGAGGAAGTGGAAAATCGTCTTTCGGACACGCCTTATTCAAGTCCCTGAAGTCAATACAAATCTGAATTTTACCATCCTTCTTCATTACTGGGACTATGTTTGCCACCCATTGCGGATATAGAACAACCCTAATAAACCTAGCCTTATGTAATTTATCAACCTCTTCCTTAATTCTCAAGGCCATCTGTGGGTGGAATCTTCTCGCTTTCTGCTTAACGGGTGTTGCCCCTGGTTTAAGAATCAATCTATGTTCAACCAATGTGGGGTCAAGACCCGGCATGTCCTCGTAGGACCAGGTAAAAGAATCGTTGTACTCCCTCAAAACCTCGATAAGCTCCTCTTCAACCTGAGGAGGGAGATTAACGGAAATAAGTATGGGTCTGGGATCCTCTTCTGTTCCGAGATTAATTTCCTTAGTGGGTTCATCCACTGCCGAGGAGGGTTCGTCAAACTTCTTTAAGCCTTGTGCATACAAGTCGGCAGTGTCATCCACCTCACCTTCCTCATCATCAGCTGGATCCTTCTCATTCACAATTTCATATACTCCAAATCCATCGTTGCTCCATACCCCTTCTAATTCCTCATCATCCTTTAAAACAATTACGGTCTCCACAAACTCCGGGCACCTAAGAAGGCCATGGCATCTTTTAGCTAGATCTTGCAGAAACCTATCGGGAACGGATTTGGGATGACACAGCACGGGGTGCGCCGCAGATGAGGATGGGCTGACTAGACTCGAACTAGATTCTACCCCAACTGACTCTACTAACCTAGGAGACTCTGCACACTGTACATCTAACCTAGGAGAGAGAAAATCTATTGGAAAAGGAACAGGGGTCTCACACCCCTGGGAATCCAAGTCGAACATAGCGTAATCTTCCACTGAAACCTCCGTTTTGAAATCGGTGTTTTTTTTGGAGGCCGGAGGAGATCACGCAGCACGAGCAGGAAGAAGATGGAGGAGGAGGCAGTTGCATGGGGAACAATTCAGAAAATATGCAATCAAAGAATGGATCGGAGGAGGAAAACCACATCTCATGGAGCTGAGCTCCGGGGGGAGGAGGAGTAAATAGGGTTGAAAGATCAATAGGTGGGCAGCGCCCGTAAGCACAGGGAACGAATAAAATTTCAGGTCTCTCCGTGAAGTACGGGTCGACCGAGATTGGAGGGGAACAGAGGAGAAAACCCGATTGCTGAAACCAAGAGGCAAGACGAGATGGGGACATAGAATAAGTAGTAACGGAGCTCCCCACCTCCCGTGGCCCCTGGCGAACCATTTCCATTGGAGGACGCTTCACCAATTGCGTCTCCTTCCTCTTCGGTTGGCTTTCTTTTTCACAAAACAATTGCTCAAAACCATCAGAAAAGTCTTCTAAATCACCCACCAGCCCCTGCAGCGGCGGTGGTGGGTCAACAACAACACAGGCATCATCTGCCTTCTCTTCAAGACTGGGCGGCGGCTTCTCCAAGGTGCCGGGCTGTAACGGGCCTCTCACAAAATGCTATCGATAGTCCCATGTTAATGGCCCGGAGTCTCCGAGTATCGACATTGCGGAATCACTGTAGCCGAGGCCTCGGCGGCCCATCTTCCTACCTTTAGGGACGGGGTTGGTCTGGCCCTGCAATTGTGTGCCGAGACCCAGGCCCGGTTGATAGCCCAATTTCAGAATCATGTGCCACCCTTTGGAGTCTCTCATCTTGGACTTGATCTTGACATTTGTTGGCGCAGTGCCGGGCTTGCGTGACGCATATGCCCATGAATAATTCAAGTCCATAACTGACAGAACTGGCCTATTACTCGGCCATAATGTAGGCAGAATCTTGGCTGCTATCGCATCAACATTTTGGACCGTGGAAATGCTTTTCACCTTGACCACCCGCCCCTAAAATGGGAACTTCAAACACTGGTGGCAGTTGAGGGCACGACATTCAGACTATTTATCCATGGACGACCCAAAATGGCTTTAAACATTGGGTCTATGTCCAATACATAGAATTCCACGTCCATCACTAATGGTCCAAGCTCGGCCTTCACAGTCACGACCCCATGACAAGCACGCTTGGAATTATCATATGCTGCTATTGTAGTCAGTGTTGGCTTGAGCATGTCTTCAGAGATGTTGCAGGCACGAAGGGTACTCAATGGACACACATTTATCGATGCTCCCATGTAGCAACCCTGGTAAAAATAAAAGGAAATAAAAATCCCAATTGATCAAAATAAGATTTAAAGATTTAAAGAAGTGAATAATAAACCAAAATGTAAATAACGCCTTGATTAAAGGCGCTACTTCAAAAAGAAATGCCCTTATACAAGGCGCGAATTCCAGAAAGGACGACCACAGAAGATGTCGTCAATTCCCAAACGGCCAAAATAATAAAAAGGGCAAGTAAACGTGACGCCCTCCACATGGACGCGTTTTACATAAGAAATGACATTAACCAAGGTGTCAATTTAAAATTAACGCCCTAACGTAAGGCGTTAATTCCATTTGTGTTCCGTTCGAGTTTCGTTCGAACCAGGAGACTCTCCAGAGCAAGTTTCTGGATAACTACGGGGGAGATTGATTATGGCAAGGACTCTATGAGGGAAACATTACTTCCAATACGATACTAACTCCATTAGGATCATAAAAACCCTATAAATAACCCTTCATGTTGAACCCTAATAGGCTATTTGGTTGAAGGAAGCTATGCTGCTGCATACGTAAAGAACAGGTAATTATCTTCTTCCCTGCCTTCGGTCATAATCATGAAGAATATTAATGTTCTTCATCATCTTTGCTGCAGGAAGTCTGCCGTAAGTAGTAACTCTTCTGCCTAGCTGAAGGACGTGAGGTTTTTCATCGACGTCTTCTTCTTCCGTTCACAGTGAAAGAGGGAGGGAGCTGTTAATATCTACGTCTGAAGCTTAAGAACAACACCTTGTTCATCTATTATCACTCTAAGGGCTGCTGTTGCTTGGCTGTTGTGGGTGTTGCTATTGTTTAAAGTTCGTGAGTAGCTGTTCTCAGGACACTCTGTTTAGAACAGAGTACCGTTTCCCCTTCAAAAAATTTCTTCAGTACCATCAACCCAGATCATCAATCAGGTAGGTTTTTTCAAGAGCGTAGCCCAAACTAATATAGATTCTGAAATAAATTCATCCATGATCTCATGCATATAGTTTTACTACGTTTTCATATATTTTTGGTGAATTTTGAATAAGGCGACCCTTCAAAGGGCGCTAATTCTTATTTTGACGCCGGACCAGGAGTCGTCAATTTCATATAATTAATAATTACCCATGTTTAAAATTCTGTATCTATGAAACAATGAATCTAATCTAATGCATGATCATCCTAGTGGAATCCTGCTATTTTTCTGGTCCTCACTATATAATTTGTTCTTGAAATTTTATTATCAGAGATCTTGGAAAATGTTGAAATAACGACTCGATGCAGGTCGTCTCTTATTGAAATGACGCCCCAGAACAGGGCGCTAATTGAAAAGTAACGCCCCTATCCAGGGCGCGTTCTTATTAAAATTCCATATTATCTAAATTCTGTAAAATAGAAATATAGAATGGATGACTGCTGAGCAAGCGGTCAATTTATAAATAAACGCCCCTGTATAAGGCGTTAATTCCATGATTAATGACTTTAGATAAGTCGCTATTTTCCTGTGATACTATTTTACACTGTTACTGTTAACCGAGGGTTTCATATGTATATTAATATATATATATATATAAATATATATCGGCACTATATTCCACTCCGTGAATATAGTCCCATGTTTCATGATGTTTTATCGTTTACCCACTAACTCTCAGTGACATACAAGCTCTCCATTGGACATTCCGTTCCTTTGGACTAGCGTGTTAGTCATAGAGACCTCCGTAAGAGTCCTCGAGCCTTGGATTCCCTCAAGGCCGACTGAGCTGGTTGTACCATAAAAACCTATCACACTATTTTTACCATGTCACTCTATAAGAAATATGGTATACCGGCCCTCATGTTATGCTATATGTATAATATGAGAAGTATCTAAATAAATGGGGAAAGCATGTCTTTATTGAGATGTTCTTGTGGACCCCAATTCTATATCAACATTATTATGATGTTCTTGTGGACCTCAATTCTATATTAAAAGAGTGACCATCTACTTGCGGGCACTTACTTGTCATGGTACCCAAGTTAGGGAACCAATTTCTCCTAGTTTTATCGATACTCGTGATTACACCGTTATTATCGTCATTATGGTCATGTTCAAATCCTTGAAATACTATCTACCTCTAAGCTCATACAAGTTCTTTATCCTTGAAACTCCATATTGGCTATACACCATGTGGATGTCAAAATACATGATCAATGCCTGCGCATATAGGGCCCGATCTGGTCCTAGGAGAAGCACCCAAAAGTACTAGTGCCCATGGGAGTTGTAATGATAATGGTATTGGCATTGTACCGAAGTGCATGACTAGCTTGATTGGACATTCCACAAAAAAAAAATCTCGTACTTGACTCAACTTGACATGACATGACTTGCTTGACCCGAAAAGGGTAATTTATATACTTGCTTGCTTGAAACGTGATAGCCAAGTTCTCGACATGACATGATGAAATTACTTGCTTGAACATCCTGACATCTATTACTTGAAAGTTCATGAATAGTTCACCTTGTTATCTTGTTGATATACTCTCTATCTTGTCGTTTTACGCGAGCATGCATAGCTATAGTGCATTCATGGAAAGATGTAATTACTTAAAACCCTTGCTAGTTCTTGAGATATAATTTCCTACTGAGCGTTCGCTCACTCAGTGTTTCCATACTTTTTAGGTAAGTCCGATGACGAGACCCAAACTAACGGGGAAGGTCAAGAGTGAAAGAGTTAGAGCTATTCAAGCGTCCATCAGTCTTGTCTTCTCTATATTTTGTTGAGTCGGAAATGTACCTTTCTTTTATTGAGTCTAGTATTTGCAAGGGTTTGTAATAGACATATTCTTATTAAAGGAATAAATGGATTGGGTTATCTTTATATTTGCGCACTCTGTCTTTGTGTGTCGAATACACTACTCCTCTGATTGACATGATTGATATAAACTCGTCACGCATCTACGAGTATCTTCCGCGCTCGGGGCGTGACAGTTTTTGTGGTATCAGAGCCTAGGGTATTCAATTCCTAGGAAACCTAAGTCCAAGGATAAGTCTGAACCTCTAACCAGTGAGATTGGGTGGAACCAAGGGCTAAAGTCAGCATAGAATTAAAAGCCTTTGAACGCAATCACATACTAAAAGCTATTATAATTGTAGGACAATGGCTGCCGAACGTGCTCAATGGCGCAACATGCAACGCACTCTCCAAGGCATGACCCAGGCACTTCAACAAGTGGCACAAGGAGGTGCACATCATGGAGCAGGAAATCTCCACCAAAGCTTCAAGAACATGAACCCTCCTAAGTTCATGGGATCCATTCATCCAGATGATGCCGAACACTGGATCCGAGAGACGGAACGTGTTTTTAGAGTCATGCAATGCTCGGACCAAGAGAAGGTCCTGCTAGCCACATTTCAATTAGAAAGAGATGCCCGATGCTGGTGGGAGTCGGTAGAAGCCACATTAGATCAAGGACAAGTTACTTGGGAGGAGTTCGTTGAACATTTCAACAATAAATATTTCTCAAATCGAGTTCAAGAGAAGAAAGCCGCTGAATTCGCCGCACTTAAGCAACGATCTTTGTCGGTGGCTGAATATGAACCGCAGTTCTCTAGGCTGTCTCGGTATGCTAAACACTTAGTTAGTACTGAGAAGATGAAAGCTCGAAGATTCCTTAATGGGCTCAGGCCCCAATATATCACACAACTGGCACCGATGGACATACAAGTCTATTCGGAGATGGTTCGACGAGCTCAATTACTAGAAGATGCCACGGAACTATCTGATAGGATCCGTGGGAAAGACAAGAAGGAGAATGTTACTAGCTCCAGCACCTTCAAACCTAATTTCAAGAAGAGGCCAAGTAATGGAGGCATTCCCTCCCAGGAATAAAAGTTCAAGAAGACCAAACCTTTCTCCATCACCACTACACCTGCTAAGGTGGTATGTAAGCACTGTGATAAGGCCGGGCACAAGGCCGAAGAATGTTGGAGGAAACTTGGAGCGTGTCTCCGTTGTGGGAGCCGTGATCATCGGATTCTCGACTGTCCCCTACTCAACGATCAAGCCGGTGACGGAAAGCGCCCGGTAACAAAGAATGCTCGTCTCCACGCGATTAAGGAGACCGAAGAAGACGAAGGCGGACTAGTAGAAGGTACACTGAAAGTTTGTTCCAAGTCTGCACATGTCTTATTTGATACAGGTGCATCACATTCTTTTATTTCCAAGAAGTTTGCTGACCCACTGCCTATGGAACCGGAATGGATGAAAATATTTTTATCTACTCCTCTCGGAAATGAAACCGATATTACTCACCATTATCAAAACTGTGAAGTCTTAGTAAAAGAAAGAAATCTTCCTATCAATCTCATATGTTTAAACCTAAAGGAATATGATGTCATATTGGGAGCAGATTGGTTATCTAGGTATCAGGCAACTGTGGATTGCCGTAACAGCAAAGTTACTTTCAAGGACTTTCCACAACTAGTCTATTCTAGCCCTAAGAGTCGGAGCAAGTCACCTCTTATTTCGGCTCTCCGAGCTAGCAAGCTAATAAGGAAAGGATGTGTATCTTTCCTTACATTTATCACCATTAAGGAGACTAAGGAGACTAAGTTAGAAGACATCCATGTTGTGCAAGAATTTCCGGAGGTGTTTCCGGAGGACTTGCCTGGATTACCCCCACAAAGAGAAGTGACCTTCACCATCGATTTAGTCCCTGGTGCTGGACCAGTTTCTAAGGCACCATATAGGATGTCCCCTGCCAAACTCAAGGAGCTGAAGGAGCAATTGATGGAACTTCTCAAGAAGGGATTTATTAGACCAAGCACTTCCCCGTGGGGAGCACCTGTGCTATTTGTAGAGAAGGAAGATGGATCCATGAGGTTATGCATCGACTATCGACAGTTGAATCATCTCACTATCAAGAACAAGTATCCACTGCCAAAAATCGATGAGTTATTTGATCAAATATCTGGATCCAAGTATTTCTCAAAGATTGATCTCAGGTCAGGGTATCACCAACTAAGGATCAAGGATGAGGACATTCATAAGACTGCATTGAGAAGCAGGTATGGCCATTATGAGTTTGTTGTTATGCCTTTCGGACTAACAAATGCCCCTGCTGCCTTTATGCAGTTGATGAATAGTATATTCAGACCTTATCTAGATCAATTCATGGTGGTTTTCATTGATGATATATTAATTTACTCCAAGACCAAGGGAGAGCATGAGGAACATTTAAGGATGGCATTACAGATGTTGAGGACAAATCAGCTATACGCGAAGCTCAGCAAATGTGAATTTTGGTTAAGAGAAATAGCTTTCTTGGGGCATGTTATATCAAAAGATGGTTTATCCGTAGATCCATCAAAGGTTGAAGCTGTAAGGAATTGGGAAAGACCGACCAATGCTAGCGATGTCCGTAGTTTCTTGGGTCTTGCGGGCTACTATCGGCGATTCATCAAGGATTTCTCCAAGATAGCCGTACCACTTACTAGGCTAACTCGCAAGGAGATACGCTATGAATGAAGTGAGGATTGTGAACGAAGCTTCCAAGCTCTCAAGGATCACTTGACTACTGCCCCAGTCTTAGCTCTACCAATTGAAGGAGAAAAGTTCGAGGTATACACTGATGCATCTGGCATTGGTCTCGGATGTGTTTTAATGCAACAAGGGAAGGTTATAGCCTACTCTTCGCGCCAATTGAAGAAGAACAAGGAGAACTACCCAGTTCATGATTTAGAATTGGCTGCGGTAGTATTTGCACTAAAGATATGGAGACATTATCTGTATGGAGTGCAGTTTCTTGTATACTCCGACCATAAAAGTCTTAAGTATCTCTTCTCTCAAAAGGAATTGAATATGAGGCAAAGACGTTGGCTAGAAAATCTTAAGGACTTCGACTTTACTATACAATATCATCCTGGAAAGGGTAATCCGGTAGCTGATGCCCTTAGTCGAAAGCCGAGAGCATTATTAGCCAATTATATGATTCAGCAGTGGAAGTTGCTAGAACAATTTACTAGACTTAATATAAGCATGGACAAGGACAGTAGGTGTGTCACCTTATCCCACATGAGCATACAGTCAGATTTGCTACCCGAAATACAAGGACTTCAAGGTAGTGACCCGGTATTAGTGGAAATCAAGGGCAAACTAGAAGGACAATCTGTGTTCCAACTAGCTTCAGATGGAAGGTTGTTATTCCAAAATAGAACTTGTATACCGGATTGTCCAGAATTAAAGAAGAAGATCTTAGATGAAGCTCACAGATCAAGGTACACAATTCATCCAGGATCTACTAAGATGTACCAAGATTTAAAAAGGAACTTCTGGTGGCCTAATATGAAGAGAGAAGTCGCGAACTTTGTGTCTCACTGTCTCACCTGCCAACAAGTTAAGGCTGAACACCAGAAGCCAGCCGGAAAGCTACATCCTCTGGATATTCCCAAATGGAAGTGGGAGGATATTGGTATGGATTTCATCATGGGTCTAACTAAATCAAAAGGAGGATATGATGAAATATGGGTTATCATTGATCGATTGACCAAATCAGCGCACTTCTTGCCAATCAAGAGTCGATGGTCAGTTGATGTTCTGGCTGCATTATACATAAAAGAGATAGTCAGATTACATGGTATCCCTGTCTCGATTGTGTCGGACTGAGATCCCCATTTTACTTCGCATTTTTGGAAAGGACTACAATATTCGTTGGGATCGAGACTTAACTTTAGTACAGCTTTTCATCCTCAAACGGATGGTCAGACCGAGAGAACTAATCAGGTGGTTGAAGATATGCTTAGGGCATGCATCATTGATTTTGGAAGAAGCTGGCATGATCACTTGTCTCTAGTTGAATTTGCATACAATAATAGCTACCAGGCAAGTATACAAATGGCACCTTTCGAAGCCTTATACGGAAGGAGTTACCGATCACCCTTATGCTGGGACGAAGTTGGAGAGAAACAACTATTAGGTCTAGATATGGTAAGGGATACCACCGAGAAGATACAGTTGATTAGAGAAAGACTGCAATTAGCTCAGTCTAGACAAAAGACTTATGCTGATACAAGAAGAAGAAATCTCGAATTCCAAGTCGGAGATCACGTCTTTCTCAAGATATCACCTGGACGTGGAATAAGGAGATTTGGTGTTAAGGGCAAGCTTACACCAAGATTCATTGGACCTTTTGAGATACTGGAAAGAGTTGGCGAGGTTGCTTATCGCATCGCATTGCCTCCTCAATTGTTTGAAGTTCATAATGTATTCCACATATCAATGTTGAAGAAATATGTGCATGATCCGTCACATATCATTGATCATGGAGACCTGGTGATTCAAAGGGATCTCACTTATGAACAAAAACCCATGAAGATCCTTGATCGCGAGGTACGAACATTAAGAAATAAAGTTATCCCTATGCTAAAGGTGCAATGGAGTAAATGTTCAGAACACGAAGCCACATGGGAGACCGAGGAGTCTATGAGGAAACGATTCCCGGACTTATTCTAAAAAGGTATATAACTCTACACTCTCCATATATATATAAATATATGCGATTGAATTTGGGGACCAAATTCTTTTAAATGGGGGAGGGTGTAGCAACCCTGGTAAAAATAAAAGGAAATAAAAACCCCAATTGATCAAAATAAGATTAAAAGATTTAAAGAAGTGAATAATAAACTAAAATTTAAATAACGCCTTGATTAAAGGCGCTACTTCAAAAAGAAACGCCCTTATACAAGGCGCGAATTCCAGAAAGGACGACCACAGAAGATGTCGTCAATTCCCAAACGTCCAAAATAATAAAAAGGGCAAGTAAACGTGACGCCCTCCACATGGACGCGTTTTACATAAGAAATGACATTAACCAAGGCGTCAATTTAAAATTAACGCCCTAACGTAAGGTGTTAATTCCATTTGTGTTCCGTTCGAGTTTCGTTCGAACCAGGAGACTCTCCAGAGCAAGTTTCTGGATAACTACGGGGGAGATTGATTATGACAAGGACTCTATGAGGGAAACATTACTTCCAATACAATACTAACTCCATTAGGATCATAAAAACCCTATAAATAACCCTTCATGTTGAACCCTAATAGGCTATTTGGTTGAAGGAAGCTATGCTGCTGCATACGTAAAGAACAGGTAATGATCTTCTTCCCTGCCTTCGGTCATAATCATGAAGAATATTAATGTTCTTCATCGTCTTTGCTGCAGGAAGTCTGCCGTAAGTAGTAACTCTTCTGCCTAGCTGAAGGACGTGAGGTTCTTCATCGACGTCCTCTTCTTCCGTTCACAGTGAAAGAGGGAGGGAGCTGTTAATATCTACGTCTGAAGCCTAAGAACAACACCCTGTTCAACTATTATCACTCTAAGGGCTGCTGTTGCTTGGCTGTTGTGGGTGTTGCTATTGTTTAAAGTTCGTGAGTAGCTGTTCTCAGGACACTCTGTTTAGAACAGAGTACCGTTTCCCCTTCAAAAAATTTCTTCAGTACCATCAACCCAGATCATCAATCAGGTAGGTTTTCTCAAGAGCGTAGCCCAAACTAATATAGATTCTGAAATAAATTCATCCATGATCTCATGCATATAGTTTTACTACGTTTTCAAATGTTTTTGGTGAATTTTGAATAAGGCGACCCTTCAAAGGGCGCTAATTCTTATTTTGACGCCGGACCAGGAGTCGTCAATTTCATATAATTAATAATTACCCATGTTTAAAATTCTATATCTATGAAACCATGAATCTAATCTAATGCATGATCATCCTAGTGGAATCCTGCTATTTTTTTGGTCCTCACTATATAATTTGTTCTTGAAATTTTATTATCAGAGATCTTGGAAAATGTTGAAAGATGCAGGTCGTCTCTTATTGAACTGACGCCCCAGAACAGGGCGCTAATTGAAAAGTAACGCCCCTGTCCAGGGCGCATTTTTATTAAAATTCCATATTATCTAAATTCTGCAAAATAGAAATACAGAATGGACGACTGCTGAGCAAGCCGTCAATTTATAAATAAACGCCCATGTTTAAGCCGTTAATTCCATGATTAATGACTTTAGATAAGTCGCTATTTTCCTGTGATACTATTTTACACTGTTACTGTTAACCGAGGGTTTCATATGTATATTAATATATATATATATATATATATATATATATGCACTATATTCCACTCCGTGAATATAGTCCCATGTTTCATGATGTTTTATCGTTTACCCACTAACTCTTAGTGACATACAAGCTCTCCATTGGACATTCTGTTCCTTTGGACTAGCGAGTTAGTCATAGAGACCTCCGTAAGACTCCTCGAGCCTTGGATTCCCTCAAAGCCGACTGAGCTGGTTGTACAATAAAAACCTATCACACTATTTTTACCATGTCACTCTATAAGAAACATGGTATTCCGGCCCTCATGTTATGCTATATGTATAATATGAGAAGTATCTAAATAAATGGGGAAAGCATGTCTTTATTGAGATGTTCTTGTGGACCCCAATTCTATATCAACATTATTATGATGTTCTTGTGGACCTCAATTCTATATTAAAAGAGTGACCGTCTACTTGCGGGCACTTACTTGTCATGGTACCCAAGTTAGGGAACCAATTTCTCCTAGTTTTATCGATACTCGTGATTACACCGTTATTATCGTCATTATGGTCATGTTCAAATCCTTGAAATACTATCTACCTCTAAGCTCATACAAGTTCTTTATCCTTGAAACTCCATATTGGCTATACACCATGTGGATGTCAAAATACATGATCAATGCCTGCGCATATAGGGCCCGATCTGGTCCTAGGAGAAGCACCCAAAAGTACTAGTGCCCATGGGAGTTGTAATGATAATGGTATTGTCATTGTACCGAAGTGCATGACTAGCTTGATTGAACATTCCACAAAAAAAAAATTTCTCGTACTTGACTCAACTTGACATTACATGACTTGCTTGACCCGAAAAAGAGTAATTTATATACTTGCTTGCTTGAAACGTGATAGCCAAGTTCTCGACATGACATGATGAAATTACTTTCTTGAACATCCTGACATCTATTACTTGAAAGTTCATGAATAGTTCACCTTGTTATCTTGTTGATATACTCTCTATCTTGTCGTTTTACGCGAGCATGCATAGCTATAGTGCATTCATGGAAAGATGTAATTACTTAAAACCCTTGCTAGTTCTTGAGATATAATTTTCTACTGAGCGTTCGCTCACTCAGTGTTTCCATACTTTTCAGGTAAGTCCGATGACGAGACCGAAACTGACGGGGAAGGTCAAGAGTGGAAGAGTTAGAGCTATTCAAGCGTCCATCAGTCCTGTCTTCTCTATATTTTGTTGAGTCGAAAATGTACCTTTCTTTTATTGAGTCTAGTATTTGCAAGGGTTTGTAATAGACATATTCTTATTAAAGGAATAAATGGATTGGGTTATCTTTATATTTGCGCACTCTGTCTTTGTGTGTCGAATACACTACTCCTCTGATTGACATGATTGATATAAACTCGTCACGCATCTACGAGTATCTTCCACGCTCGGGGCGTGACATCCCATGTCCACAAGGGTAGACTCCACGGCCACTTTGTTCAAAGAGATGGTAATACATAGCGGTATCTGCCGTGCCTCAGGGGGCGCTAGCTCTGACTCATAAAATGAAATAGACGGCCCCTTGGTAATCGTTGCCAAAACCGACGGCAAGCTATCCACTGCCACATCCTCGCTTACCATAACCTTCTACAAAAAAGTCTTCAAGGCATCCTGGTGTAGTGGCGACCTTCTGATCAATTCCAAGACTGAGATCTTGGCCGCCATTCGCTCCAAGTGCTGCAACAGGTCATATTTCGTGCCTGGCATGGGGTCTACTTCTTCTGTCTCAACTGCGGGGGAAGGAACTTGGAGGTTGGGTGCAGACGCACCAGGGGGAGGAAAAATTCTTTGGAAGGGACACCCGCTCCGCAGGGCGCAATGTGGTGCCGGGACGGCCTGAGATGGACCCCCGCTTGGCCCGGTGGGGTAGGTGGAAGGTGTAGAAATGGGGGTATGGATGGCGGAAGTTGGCCTAATAGGCCCTGGTGAAGGGGAGATGGGCGAGGGGTTAAGCGGAGGGGTGATGATGGAGGGTATGGTGAGTGGTGGCGCAAGGACTGGCGGTGCGGAGGGGAATGCGACGGGCCTGATGGGTGATGCGGAGGGAGTAACGAGTGGTGTAGTGGTCAGAATGGCGGGCCTGAGGATGGAGGGGGTAGCAGGTGTGGGGGAATGGTTGTGGTGGAATGTCAAAAGGTGTGCGGGGGTTTCATCATCAAAAGTCCACCCAACATTGAGGGTTGGGTGTTGGACAATGTTTACTTGTGCTGGTGCCGGTGCCGGCTGTTGTTGTTGTTGCTGAGGAGCGGGCTGATGCATCGGCATGGGATTCTGATGGATCCCAAGGTCCTGTTGCTGCTGCTGGGGTTGCTGTTGCTGCTGGGGCTACTGTTGCTGCTGCTGGGGCGCCGCCTGCTGCGGCCTGGCTTGTCTCTGCCTCTGCTTGATGTCTTCAATTAGCTGGTGCATCTGGGCCCAATCAATCCTCTGGCCCTCATGTAAATCATACACCAAGTCTCTAAACTGATAGCACCGCTCTATCGTGTGCCCGGGCTGCCGATGGAGTATGCAATATCGGGACTGATCGGCGGCCAGATTCCAATTTAGACGCTCGGGAGGCAATTGAAGATCACCAGTATACATCAAAGTAGAGAAAATATCAGGCAAGGTCTCGGGAAGAGGAGGATAATGGGCCCTCTTGGGACTTGGTCGAGCAGATCCATAAGCGGCGGGTGGAGGAACATTATTGTATTGTGGCGGCCGCTGAGGCTGTTGGGGTGGTGGTGGTTGTTATTGCGGGTATTGTGGGACCTGGAAAGTGGGTTGGGGAACTTGTGGAGTGGCAAACTGGGGGTTGCGTGGAGGCTGAGGGAAATGAGGTGGAGCGGCTTGGTGGGGGAATTGAACAGCCTGGACCTGCTCATTGATCTGTACTCCCTCAGTGACGGGGCCCTGGGATTTTCTGGCAGTTTTGGCTTTCTAGGCCTCAAACAAAGAATGGATGGGGGAGTCCTTGAACTGGGTTTGAATGAACCGAGCTCTGCTATATAACTGGTGCATATTCGAGATGTCGTTCATTGCCAAGATATTCCTGAATGTTGTCGTGGCATTGGAGATCAACAACTTTACTTTCTCTTCTTCTGGGATCTGCCCGGGCACACGTGAGGCCATCTGCCTCCATCGATCTGCATAGGTTGCAAAATCTTCCTCTGGCTTCATCTTCTCAGCTACCTGGTCGATGAAGGAATACTCGGGTCCGACCCGATCTTGGAATCTCTGAATAAACCTCTCTTTGACGGTCTTGAAATTCTCGGCCTCCTCCATGGGCAAAGTATAGAACCATTCCAGGGCGACCCCTTCCAATGATCATTGAAATAAATAAGCCATCAGGCGATCGTCTTGCTAGAACTGTGCTGACTCACATAGGAACTCCCGGACATGGATGAACGGGTTGCCATTCCCGTCATATTTGCGGTACACGGGGAGCTCGGACTGAGAAGGAAAACGAATGTCCCTAAAGTTAGGAATGGGGACATCAGCCAAAGATTGCGGGCCAACCCGCTTGTGGAGGAGATCAATTTGTTGCTGCATAGCAGCCCATTTATCGAGAATCTTCCGTTCCCGGGAAGGAGGGGATGGAGCAGGAGGAGTAGTACCTGGATAGATAGCCAAAGGATGAGCCGATTGAGGGGGTGGCCCGTAAGATGGATAATGGGCCGGGGAAGGACCCACATCCGCATGAGCCAGCTGGGCGGCCCCTGGTTGCAACCTAGCAAGATCAGCCGGGGCCAGAAAGGCATGCGGCGATGGAGGGACAGTGGCATACGGATCAAGATAAGGAACAGAGGGGATTTGGGCCTTCCCCTTGTCAAGCGATTGATTGGCCGAGGTAGAATCTTGGCCGGCCTCCATACTGGAGTACCGGAGAACCTGGGGACGAGTAGGAGTAAGATCAATAGGGGCCACAGAGGTGGCCCCAGCAACAGCGGAGGTGGTGGCAGCAGTGGTCACACCAGGGGAAGGAACTAAACTCGGGGCATCGCCCCCCTGCAAGGCTTGCCGAATAAGGTGGAACTGGGTGGGGTCCAGCTGAGCCATCATGTTAAGGATCTGACTAGCCAGATCCTGAATGGGAGGATCAGAGAGAGGAGGGTGAGATCCCTTACTGAGAATGGTCAGGAGGGGAGGGGCAGTCCTCTCTCCTCCCTGCATGGGGGCGACCCGGGGTGGGTCCTCCAGAAGTCCGCGAGGAAGAGAGTCCTCGTGAGACTGGGAGAAATCGTAGGACGACATGGAGGATGGTGAATCGAACAAGGGATTAAAGTAAGACCGGAAAGGAGAACTGACCCTAGGAGGTGATCCTAAGGGGGAAAATAACTCCACATACACCAATGGAGCAGAGTGGAGGGACAAGACCGCCCTAAACCAAACCATGCAAACAAACAAACACAAACATGCAATGAAAGAAGGATATGAGAGGAGAATCACCCAATTAACCGATCAAGTTGTTAGATGATGTGCGTCAAATTCTTATAGTTTCCCCTTCAAATCTTAATGAATTAGTCAGAGTGCAAATTCACTCAACCAATAGGTGCCTAACCAGGGTATGGACAGGGGAACTGGGTGACTCTAAGAAACTCTCACTCACGGATGCAAACCCTAGACTGAGGTGTGGCAACGGTACAACCGGCCCGGCGTCCGTGTGGGAATCCACGGCTCACGGGGACTTACGGAGGCCCTCGGCAAGGTCACCTAGTTGGCTCCAAGGAATATGGAGACGAGAGGGAACCCTACCTTGGTAGGAATGCAACTACAGATGAAAAGGGATGGATGCTCCTATGCGCACCGGAGTGCATGCACAATCTAGCCTAGCAACTATCAAACAATGATCAAGCAAATATATGAGCAATAACACAATGATGCAACAATGGTAAGCGGGGGGGGGGGGGGGGGGGGGGGCAGGGGGAGATCAACAACTAGCACCAAATTGACAAATCACATAGAATATAGCCATCAAAATGAATAATGAGGATGCTGCAGCACCAGACGAACGGTCTGGATTCGACCGCTCTAAGCGTCAGACGGTCGGTATGGAACAGTATAATCCAGGGAGCGACAGAATGACAAAATCACTGTAAACTAATCACAGGATGCTGTAAACGTGGGATAGCAGTAATGAGGAACGTACCAGAAGAACGGTCTATAACCAGCCGCGTACGCTATGGGATGGACCTCCAGCAGCTGCGTACCTACAGCTAGAACGCACCGAAGCGTACCTGCGTCGAAGATATGCACGACCAGAGACAGGCCCCGCAGAAGGATGGACGGTGGATGGGACACCGTCTACAATAGGGCGCTGGAGGAGGACTGGCGCTGGTCGCAGGGGAAGAACGGTGGATGATCGGCCGCTCCAGAGGATGGACGGCTCTGAGAGAACGGCGCACGTCCCATAAGGCAGAAAACACACCCAACCTACAACTCACTCTGAGAAGAGAACTAAACAACAAAATGGGGGGTCAGCAACTCACAAGCACGATGGGCACTAGGGGTCCCACCGTGATCGCCACAAAAGAGGGGTGTAGATATATTTTCTCCTCTTACTGAAAGGTAGATATACTATGAATAGATCAACAATGTGATGAGTAAATGAAGAATAGCAAGAGGAGAATGGAAAATGAAAGTGACCGTGATCGCCACCAAAGCGCCGGACAGGATGAACACGTCGTGCTTTGGAAAGGAAGGGGAGACACTCGCCTAGCTGCAACACTGGAAGATGCGCGGTTGATGGGGAACCGCCTATATGACGCGCGATCTTACGATAGACCGCCTAATGGTGCTGCATAACGTGCGGGAGGAAGCGCTCCTGGAGGATGGGCAGCTTGAAGTAGACCGCAATAAGAAGAAGGGCGGTGTAGGAAGAGTCGCACGTCTCCTTGAACGGGCAGTCAAGAACCGCTCTAGTCTACCACGCCAGAAGTTGCTAAAGGGCTCACCTCCAACCTCTCCAGTCAGCCAGAGGGGATGGGCCTCGTGCTGATGAAGTGCTGACCTGCAAAACAACGTAATGACACAAGAAGAACGCCTAGATTAGAACTAAATGGTGTGGTAAATGTCAAGATAGTGAGAGATGAACATAAATAAATGGAAAGGGGGATACCTGGGGGTTTTAAACCCCTAGGGTGTCAAAAATGCATGTGGATGTGTGCACGGTGATGAAAGACGGAGGAGGACAGAGGGAGAAAGCAATGCATGCAATGAACGGTGACGAAAGCTATAAAACACAAACGACTCTAAACATCGACTACTCTCTGAACCGGAGGCTTGTGTAGATGTAGAAAGCCTCCCTCCTTGGTGCTAGGTCACTCAAGAATGCGGCAGGGCTTCGCCGTCGACCAAAAAATATCCCCTTTTCAAGTCCGACCTTTAGGGTCTATTTATAGAGCCTAGAAAGCTAGTCCCGAAACTAGGGTTTAGAGGCATTATCGGGACGAGATTATTCAAGATAAATCATAGATAATAGAATTATCTCTCATCTGGTCGAAACGGCACTCAAAATGGTTGATTATCCATGGAGAAATTGATAAAAGAAGTTGGGGATAAAACCATGGATAAAAGGATTAAAATCTGTTAAAATTCAACAGTCGACGGTATGAATGGTCTTACGATAGACCGCTCAACAGGATGGGCGGTCACCCGCTATCTGTCCAAACCCGTCGGTGGAAATTCAAAATAATTAGATAATAATCCCAACTATCCCTCGAACTGACCGAAACGCTCGTCGTTGGACTCTCACAGATGAACGGCTCTATTGAGACCGTTCAAATGTAGCGCGGCCAACGACAAACCGTTCTAGCCTTGTTGGTGATAATTCAATTACTTGGATATTTATCTGAAAAAAATACCAAGCGTAGGACTCTTAGATATAAGCGGTCATATCAATCCGTCCATTATGTTGAACGGCTAGAAGAGGGCCGCACAAAATCCTGTCGGTGAAAATTCAGAAAATCCTCAGAAATCAACCATAAATGTATGAACGGTCTGTATCTAACCGCCCCAGTGTTGAACGGCTGATGTTGAACCGTACATGCTCCTGGACACTTGATTTTCATAAACATGTTCAATTAACCAAAACCAAGGCCCATTAAGCCCCGAATCGATACGGACTCAACCAAGGAGGGAGGTCACACATAAAACTGGCCCAAAATACACTTGAAAACAGCCCCAACGAGTGATGGGCAGTTCGAGGCATCAACAAAAGGGAGTAAGAGAAACGACTCAACTTATCGGCATAAAACGGGTGTCAACACTGCCAACCCAAACCCATGAAGGCCAAGCACCGCAATCACCGCAAGCATTGCCTATTCCACAGTGATCACGGGCATCACACCGGCGATTGCCATCAACTCCAAGATGAGATCAAACGCCTTATCCGCCAGGGACACCTATCCCAATACGTGACCGGGCAGAGGGAAGACCGAGGCACCCTCGAAGAAATTGACAATGCCTCCCGTGGGGTCCACATCAACGTCATTGCTGGCGGCGTGGCATTAGGGGGAGATAGCAGCCGAGGAAGAAAGCATCATGCCGAGCGGGCGAGCCGAGCCTCCATCGAGCTCCCTAAGGCCCCGCAGGCGAGCGAACCACAGGCCCTAGTATTCTCCGACGAAGACCTGGAAGTGTTAGCCACCCCGCATGACGACGCTCTTGTTGTATCAGCTACAATAAACCATTGTAACGTAGATAGGATTGATAGGTCCAGAGGGGGGTGAATGGACCTTTACCCGTAAGAACAATGAGGATTAAAAAATAAGTTCTCAATTAGGAGTTTCCAAAAAATTTCTTAACGGTCAAACACTAACCGCGCAGAACGATCAGCTAGGAAGATAGAGATGGATCGGCCTAGACAAGCATCTACCGAATAGATCCAAGGCTAGAATAGAAACCAAACACACTGCGCCAGGGATTTTTAAGGTGGTTTGGTCAGACCTCCAGTCTGCCTACGTCCACCCCTCACTTCAAACCGAAGTGAGGCTTCCACTAGCACCGGCTAGCCAAGCAGACTCAGTCTGCGACAACTGCTGATTCACAGCTTCACCAGGGGAACACCCTCCCCTCTTCCTCCACACCCGGAGGGAACCCTAAGGACGCCAAGTCCCTAGAAACTAGGAAACAAGTTTCTCTTCCTCCAACCGGAGGGAACACTAGTGATCTACAGTCACTAGACCCAGAGACCAAGGTCTCTCTTCCTCTGAAGCCCAGAGGGAACCCACAAGTAGCACACGGCCACTTGCAACTGGAGACAGCGTCTCCCTTCTCCTGAACCAACGGAACAGGAGGACCACCGATCTCAACCTGAGACTCGGAGACAAAACTAGAACAGTAAAGAAAGATCAAAAACAAGAAACTAAAAAAGATACAGTAGACTGAATGCTGGAACGATGAAACACGGAATATAGCTTACAATAGAGCAAACTGGTTCAGATTAGATCCTGAAACCAGAAACCTTCTTCTTCTTCTTCTTTCTGAATTCTCAGCTTCGAGCTCTCTCTCTCACACTCTCTCTGCTATTCTCTCTTCTTCCTCTTCTTCAGTTTCTGCCCTCTATTTTCTTCTCTTCTTTTGCTGGATCGAACTCTCTGCACTTCTGCTTTTTTCTTTTTCCCTTTCGATCAACCTTCATCTATGGACAAAGGCTTCAATATATAGCAGCAGCAGGTGGATAAGGTGCAGAATGCGTGTGCCTCCCACACTTGATCCAGGACCTTCTTGCCACGTGCCTTTATAGCATTGGTTCCTTTAGCATTGGATCACGTGCAGCCCAGTCACTGGGAATATTCTTCCTCGGACCACCTTCTTCATTTTGCTTTTCTTCTTCTCCTGCAAAGAGATTAACACCATTAAAACTCATGGCCACACAAACTAAAACTTCATGAGGTATGTGATAGCATTACGAGATGCACTATACTGAGAACGACACGAGATACACAAGATTATTACAGTACGAAATAAAGAGAGAATGACACGAGGTCAGATGAAAACAGCACGAGGTAAAGAGAGAACGACACGAGATACACAGTAATAAAGCTAACACTACAAAGGGAACGACATGAAGTCAGATGAGAACAGCACGAGGTGAGAAGGAAATAACACGGAGTAAAACGGTAGTAAAACACGCGATCAGAGGAAACCTGGACGAAGATAGAAAGAAGCAACACGAAGACACAAATACAAAGACAACACGAAGACACAAAAACAACACGAAGACACAAACACAGAAACAACACGAAGACTCAAACACAAAACTAACACGAAGACACAAACATAGAAACAACACGAAGACACAAGCACAAAAGATAACACGAAGACACAAACACAAAAGATAACACGAAGACACAAACATAGAAACAACACGAAGACTCAAACACAGAACTAACACGAAGACACAAGCACAAAAGATAACACGAGGACACAAGCACAAAAGATAACACGAAGACACAAGCACAAAAGATAACACGAAGACACACAAAACGACTCGAATACAAGATTGCTTCGAACTTACGAACGACTCGAAGACGAGGACGACACGAAACGACACGGACTGAAACCAACTCGAAGACGAAAACAGAAACCGACACGAAGTGTGGTCACAAAGCAAGAAAGACACTTCCAACGTACAACCTTCATATGATGTGAGGCGATGTGTAGACTTTGCATTCAACTGGATGTATAGACTTGGAACGGTCTTCAAGGCAACAATGTACAGACTTTGAAATAAAGAGTGTACAGACTGAGAGTTCAAGGCCACGATGTATAGACTTTGCCCAAGGAAACGAATGTGTAGACTTTGGCTTGGAACGAAGGTAAAGATGAGGCTGTATAGACTTGGAACGAACATAAGACTCGAAGACATAGGGGTGACACAGAAGGAGTGACACGAGGTGGCACAGAAAGCAGCACGAGGTGCTGCAGTGTTCAGCACGCGATGGAACAAATAACGACACGAAGATAAACCCTGAAAATAACTGAAGTGACTCGAAGGATTATTTTTTCACAGAGAAATATTTTTGTTCTCCACAAAGGCTCATAGTGTTGTCATCCTCAAAACATGTAAAGACTCATCAAGGATCTTAGTTGACAATGGTAGTGCCCCCGATGTATTATCCTACAAATGTTTTCTCAAGATGAGAGAGTATCCATCTAAAATCCGCCCGATCCAAACCCCCCTCTGTGGGTTCAACGGCCAGGCAACTTATCCCGAGGGAGCCCTGAGCCTGCCAGTTACTATCAGCACCACGCCCAAAACCGTTACGGTTATGGTGGACTTCATCATGATTAAGAGAATGACGGCCTATAACACCATCTTCGACCGAGGTATCCTCAGCCGAACGAAAGCGGTGCCCTCTACCATTCACCAAAAAATGAAGTTCCCCACCAAGCATGGCGTGGGGGAGGTCTGGGGTAACCAGGCATTGGCAAGACGGTGCTATATAATCTTGGTCAAAGCCACGAGGCCGGAAGGAAAAAACAAAGGAGTGAAGGGGGCTGAGGAGGGACCAGCAACATCTGAGCCTGGTGGCGAGTTGCTAACGGTCTTCCTTAACGGTGACCTGACTCTAGGAGTCAAGATCAGAGCCGATCTACCACCCGAGGAATAATAAAAATATAAAGATTTCCTTGCCTAGTACATCCAAGTATTTGCATGGTCTGATGAGCACCTCCCAAGGATCCCCGGAGACATGGTGATGCACAAGCTCAACCTCGACCCAACGGTGAAACCTGTCCAGCAACGCAGGAGAAAGTACGCCCCGGAGAAGCAAGCGATCATCAAAGAGCAAGTCACCAAGGGGGAAAAGAGTGGCCTTTTTCGTCCAGTCCTTTACCCTACGTGGCTCGCCAATGTCGTTGTCACGCCCCGAGCGCGGAAGATACCCGGAGACGCGTGACGAGTTTATATCAATCATGTCAATCAGAGTGGTCGTGTATTCGACACAAAGACAGAGATGCGCAAAATAGCAAGATAACCCAATCCTTTATTATTAATAGGCTTTTACAAATCCAATACTCTGTTTAATAAAAAGAAAAGTACATAGTTGACTCAAGAAAATAGGAAAAAGACTAGATGACACTTGGACAAGCTCTAGCTCTTTCACTCTTGACCTTCCCCATCCGATTGACTTCCATCGTCGTCGGACTTACCTGAAAAGTAAGGGACAAACGGAATGAGCGAACGCTCAGTAGGAAATTATATCTCAAGTACTAGCAAGGGGTTTAAGTAATTACATCTTTCATGAATGCAATAAAGCTATGCATGCTCGCATAAAACGATAAGATGGAGAGAATGTAATATCAAAGAATTAAGATGGATAAATCATGAACTTTCAATAAGATAACAAGACATTTGAGATATTCAAGCAAGTACATTTAACAAGTCATGTCAAGAACTTTGGCTATCATGTATCAAGCAAGTAAATTACCCTTTTTCGGGCCACGCATTTCATGTCAAGTCAAGTACGATTCAAGTACAAGATTTTGTGTGGAATGTCCAATCAAGCTAGTCATGCACTCGGTATAATGCCAGATACCTTATCATTTTAACTCCCATGGGCACAAGTACTTTCGGGTGCTCCTCCCAGGACCAGATCGGGCCCTATATGCGCAGACATTTATCATGTGTTTTGACATCCACTCTTGTTTATAGCCAACATAGAATTTCAATAATCAAGTTTGTAGACACGTACGACAACTTTGATAGAATAGAGTCCAAAATATGACAAAGGACATAGATTGGCGATAATAACGGTATAATCACGATTAACGATAAAACTAGGTAGAATTAGGTTCCCTTAACTTGGGTACCATGACAAATCAATATGGACATTCTTTATATAGAATTGAGGTCCACATGAACATTATATCAAAGGTAAGATACCCTCATTCTTATCATAGAATTGAGGTTTACAAGAATGACATGATATGGCATGATATCATCATCCCATTAAGAATTTCTTATGATATACTCTTTGTATAATCATAAGGGCCGGTATACCATGTTTCTTTAGATTGACATGGCAAAGATCGTGTAATGGGTTTTTAGGGTACAACCAGCTCAGTCGGCCTTGAGGGAATCCAAGGCTACGAGGAGTCTTACGGAGGTCTCTATGACTAACTCGCTAGTCCAAAGGAACGGAATGTCCAATGGAGAGCTTGTATGTCAATGAGAATTGAGTGTGATCGATAAAACAATCGTGAAACGTGGGACTATACTCACGGAATGGAGAATAGTGCCGATATATATTATATAACATATGAAACCATCGGTTAACAGAAACAGTGGAAAATCAATTTTACAGTAAAGTAACGACTTAAGCAGAGTCGTTTATCAAGTAATTAACGCCTAACAGAAGGGCGTTTACACATGTTTCCATTTTGCAGAATTTCAATATTTCATTAATTTATCTAAAACGCGCCCTGGACATGGGCGTTTCTTTTCAATGAGACGACTACAGTAGCAGGCATCTTTTTATTTGCAATATTTTACAGAACATATTTATTTTCAAAAATTATCAAAAACGCGCCCTTGGCAGGGGCGTTAATCATTAAATTCTTATCTTTACAGAATACATTGTTCGGGATTTTAACAGAAACGCGCCCTATGAAGGGGCGTTACTTTTCAATTCACGCCCTGTGATGGCGCGTTAACACATGGAAAACGACCTAGGCTAGGTCGTGAATTCAAGAAATACCAGGAAAGCAAGATTTGCACGATAATCAAGGATAACAATCATATAGTCATGACAGGAAAATTGGTAGGAATTCAGATGCAGTATATTAGATTTGATGTTTCATGTTTATTGACTTTTAACCGTTAACAATTATTGATTTCATGTAATTGCATGGATAATCAGTTCTTAAGATAGGTGATTAACATTTACATGAAATTAACGCTTGGGTACAGGGCGTCAAATATTAAATTGACGACCTGGGTAGGGTCGTGTATTGTAAATTAGCGCCCTAGATAGGGGCGTCTCTTTCAAAATATTGCAGAAACATAATAAAACCATATTAAACCGTATGCATGTCATGTCAATACGTATATAAGTCTTGTCTTAATTTATTTGGGCTACAGTAACTTGAGAAAATCCTACCTTGATCGAAGACTTGAAATTTGAATCGTGAAGGCTATGAGAATAGAAGTTCTGTTGCTTTAACACCAACGAATATCCACAGTAGGAGGTAGAGAAGGTTTTTGCTGAAGAACCCTTGTTCTTCGGTTCACCAATTTGCTGCAGTTCCTATAAGAAGAGAAGAAGAAACATATATTAATTTCTTCACTTATCGGAACAGAGGAGATAGTAGAAGAACGTTACCTTGTTCTTCACTTATACTGCTGCGTCCTTAACCTGTAAGAGGAAAAGAGGATGAAGAACTATTAGTTCTTCATGTAACCGAAGCAAAGAGAAACTATATGAACTGCTACTACGTACCTTGTAGTTTTCCAAACGCCAAATAGCGTTTAAGGTTCGATCAGTAGGTTATTTATAGGGATTTTGGGAATCCTATTGGAGTAGTGTTTGAGTGAGGGTAATATATCCTTATTAGAGTCCTTGCCCTATTAACCACTTACTAGATTAACATGATCCTTCCCTGGATAAGCTCTGGGTTCGAACGGTTCACGAATAGAATTAACGACTTTGGTCAGGGCGTCGATTCTTGAATTGACGACCTGGTTCAGGTCGTTTCTTAAGAAGCGCCTTTAGTTAGGGCGTTCCTTTGTTTAAAACACGCCCAAGATAGGGGCGTTTCTAGGCCTTACCGTTTTTGACGTTGGAATTTGACGCCGTGTGGTCAGGGCGTCACTTATTGAATAACGCCTTATCTAGAGGCGTTTCTAATTTGAATAGCGCCTTTATCCGAGGCGTTATTTTATATTATTTTATTTATCTATTTATTTGATTTATTTTAAAATCTTTATTGTTATTAATATTTTATCAGGGTTGCTACACCCTCCCCAACTTAAAAGAATTTGGTCCCCAAATTCAATTGCATATTATGTATATACGTGGAGAGTGTAGATCATATACCTCTTAGAATAACTCGGGAAATTGTTTCTTCATAGATTCCTCGGTCTCCCATGTCGCTTCGTGTTCAGTATTCTTATTCCATTGCACCTTAAGCATGGGAATAACCTTATTCCTTAGAACTCGTATTTCATGATCTAAGATCTTCATAGGCTTCTGTTCATATGTGAGATCTTTCTGGATCACCAGATCTCCATGTTCAATAATATGAGATGGATCGTGTACATACTTCTTCAACATAGATATATGAAATACATTATGTACCTCGGACAATTGAGGAGGCAATGCGATGTGATAAGCAACCTCGCCAACTCTTTCGAGTACCTCAAATGGTCCGATGAATCTTGGCGTAAGCTTGCCCTTAACACCAAATCTTCGTATGCCACGTCCAGGCGATATTTTAAGAAATACATGATCTCCAACCTGGAATTCAAGATCTCTTCTTCTTGTATCAGCATAAGCCTTTTGTCTTGTCTGAGCAACTTGCAATCTTTCTCTGATTACTTGTATCTTCTCAGTTGTATCCCTTACCATGTCTGGACCTAACAGTTGTTTCTCTCCAACTTCGTTCCAGCATAAGGGTGATCGGCAACTCCTTCCATATAAAGCTTCGAAAGGTGCCATTTGGATACTAGCTTGGTAGCTGTTGTTATATGCAAATTCCACTAGTGGCAAATGTTCATGCCAGCTTCCACCAAAGTCAATGATGCAAGCTCTTAGCATATCCTCAACAACTTGATTAGCTCTCTCGGTCTGACCATCCGTTTGTGGGTGAAAAGCAGTACTAAAGTTGAGCCTTGTTCCCAACGAATGTTGTAATCCCTTCCAAAAATGAGAAGTGAAACGGGGATCTCTGTCAGACACGATCGAGACAGGAATTCCATGTAACCTGACTACTTCTTTGATGTATAGTGCAGCTAGCACATCAATTGACCATCGGCTTTTTATTGGCAAGAAATGCGTCGATTTAGTTAATCGGTCAATGATAACCCAGATTCCATCGTGTCCTCCTTTTGATTTAGATAGACCCATGATGAAATCCATACCAATATCCTCCCACTTCCACTTTGGAATATCTAGAGGATGAAGTTTACCAGCAGGCTTTTGGTGTTCCGCCTTGACTTGTTGGCATGTGAGACAGCGTGATACATAGTCCGCTATTTCTCTTTTCATATTTGGCCACCAAAAGTTTCTCTTCACATCTTGGTACATTTTGGTAGATCCTAGATGAATAGTGTACCTTGATCTATGAGCTTCATCTAAGATCTTCTTCTTTAATTCTGGGCAATCTGGTATACAAGTTCTATCTTTAAACAATAATCTTCCATCAGAAGCTATCTGAAAGTCGGATTGTCCTTCTAATCTGCCTTTGATTTCTACCAATATAGGATCATCATCCTGAAGTGCTTGTATCTCAGATAATAAATCTGACTATATGCTTACATGAGATAAGGTGACATATTTAGCGTCCGTGTCCAGGCTTATATTGAGCTCGGAGAATTGTTCTAGCAACCTCCATTCTTGTATCATACAATTGGCTATCATCACTCTCGGCTTTCGACTAAGGGCATCAGCAACATAATTACCCTTTCCGGGATGGTATTGTATATTGAAGTCGAAGTCCTTGAGATATTCTAGCCAGCGTCTTTGTCTCATGTTTAGCTCCTTTTGTGAAAATAGATATTTGAGACTTTTGTGATCGGAGTATACAGTAAACTGCATTCCATATAAGTAGTGTCTCCATATCTTTAGGGCAAATACCACCGCGGCCAGTTCTAAGTCATGGACGGGGTAATTCTCCTCATGCTTCTTCAGTTGACGTGAAGAGTATGCTATGACCTTTCCTTGTTGCATTAGGACACATCCGAGGCCAATGCCAGAAGCATTGGTGTAGACCTCGAATTTCTCTCCTTCTATTGGTAGAGCTAACACCGGAGCTGTAGTGAGATGATCTTTGAGAGTTTGGAAACTTCTTTCACATTCCTCACTCCATTCATATCGGATCTCCTTGCGAGTTAACCTTGTAAGGGGCACGGCGATCTTGGAGAAGTCTTTGATGAATCGCCGATAATATCCTGCAAGACCTAAGAAACTTCTGATCTCGCTTGCATTAGTGGGTCTTTCCCAATTTCTCACAGCTTCAACCTTTGACGGATCTACAGATAACCCGTCCTTGGATATGACATGTCCGAGAAAAGCCACTTCTTCAAGCCAGAACTCGCACTTACTGAATTTTGTATATAATTGATTTGTCCTCAAGACTTGCAATGCCATCCTCAAATGCTTTTCATGTTCTTCCTTAGTCTTGGAATATATCAATATATCATCAATGAAGACTACTATGAATTGATCCAAGTAAGGCCTGTATATACTATTCATTAACTGCATAAAGGCAGCAGGGGCATTTGTTAGTCCAAAAGGCATAACAACAAATTCGTAATGGCCATACCTGCTTCTGAATGCAGTCTTATGAATGTCATCATCCTTGATTCTTAACTGATGATATCCCGACCTGAGATCAATCTTGGAAAAATATTTGGATCCTGAAATCTGATCAAATAACTCATCGATTCTCGGCAGTGGATACTTGTTCTTGATAGTGAGATGATTCAACTGTCGATAGTCGATGCACAATCTCATGGATCCGTCCTTCTTCTTCACAAATAAGACTGGTGCTCCCCACGGGGAAGTACTTGGCCTAATAAACCCTTTTCGAATTAGTTCCATTGATTGCTCTTTTAACTCCTTGAGTTCAGCAGGTGACATTCTATAAGGTGCCTTTGAAACCGGACCAGCACCAGGGACTAAGTCAATGGTGAAGGCCACATCCCTTTGAGGGGGTAATCTCGGCAACTCTTCCGGAAACACGTCCGGGAATTCTTGTACTACTGGAATGTCTTCTAGCTTAGTGTCCTTTGTTTCCTTAACTGTGACAAATGCAAGGAAGGATACACATCCTTTCCTGACGAGCTTGCTAGCTCGGAGAGCCGAAATAAGAGGGGAATTGCTCCGACTCTTGGGGCGAGTAAAGACTAATTTTGGAAAATCTTTGAAAGCAATTTGGCTATTGCGGCAATCAACCGTTGCCTGGTATTTGAATAACCAGTCCGCTCCTAGTATAACATCAAACTCCTTTAGATCGAGGCATATGAGATCTATAGGTAAATTCCTACCTTGAACCATTACCTCACAGTTTTGGTAGTGATGAGTAATATCATTTTCACTTCTAAGAGGAGTAGTTAGAACTATTTTTATCCATTCTGGTTCTAACGGTAACGGGTTGGCAAACTTCTTAGAAATAATGGAATGCGATGCACCCGTATCAAATAAGACATAAGCACTTTTGGAACAAACTATTAATGTACCTTCTACCAGTCCACCTTCTTCTTGCTCGGTCTCCTTTATTGCATGAAGTCGAGCGTTCTTTGTCACCGGGCGTTTACCATCACCGGCTTGGTCATTCATTAATGGACACTCGGGAATCCGATGCTCACGGCTTCCACAACGGAGACATGCTCCTAACTTCCTCCAGCATTCTTCTGTCTTGTGACCAGCCTTGTCACAATGCTTGCATACTACGTTTGAAGGTGTAGTGGTGATAGAGAAGGGCTTGGATTTCTTGAACTTGGAATCTTGAGAGGATGAACCTCCATTATTGGGCCTCTTCTTAAAGTTGGGTTTAAAAGAACCCGAACCTGTGACTTGCTCCTTCTTGTCTTTTCCACGGATCCTATCAGATAGTTCCATGGCATCTTCAAGTAATTGAGCTCGGCGCACTATTTCAGAATAAACTTGGATGTCCATAGGCGCCAGTTGAGTAATATAGTGGGGCCTAAGCCCATTAAGAAATCTACGGGCTTTCATCTTCTCCGTGCTAATAAGATGCTTAGCATATCTAGACAACCTGGAGAACTGAGCTTCATAATCTGCTAATGATAAAGATCGTTGCTTTAATGCAGCGAATTCTGCAGCCTTCTTTTCTTGGACTCGGTCCGAGAAATATTCAGCATTGAAGTATTCCACAAATTCTTCCCATGTTACTTGAGTAGGATCGATGGTTGCTTCAATAGACTCCCACCAGCATCTAGCATCCTTTTCTAACTGGAAAGTAGCTAATAAGACTTTGTCCTGATCCGTGCATTGCATAACACGGAATATACGTTCAGTCTCCTGAACCCAATGCTCGGCATCGTCCGGATCGGTCGATCCCATAAACTTCGGGGGATTCATGCTCTTAAAGGCTTGGTGTAAGCTTCCAGCTCGTGGAGCATCACCCTGTGCTACCTGTTGTAGCACTTGAGTCATTCCTTGAAGGGTACGCTGCATGTTGCGCCATTGAGCACGTTCGGCAGCCATTATCCTACAATTACAATAACTATATTAGTACGTGACTACATTTAGAAACCAATACTCTATTTTTAACTTTAACCCTTGGTTCTACCCAATCTCACTGGTAAAAGGTTTATACTTATCCTTGGACTTGGGTTTTTCCTAGGAATTGAATACCCTAGGCTCTGATACCACAGAACTGTCACGCCCCGAGCGCGGAAGATACCCGGAGACGCGTGAGGAGTTTATATCAATCATGTCAATCAGAGTGGTCGTGTATTCGACACAAAGACAGAGATGCGCAAAATAGCAAGATAACCCAATCCTTTATTATTAATAGGCTATTACAAATCCAATACTCTGTTTAATAAAAAGAAAAGTACATAGTTGACTCAAGAAAATAGGAAAAAGACTAGATGACACTTGGACAAGCTCTAGCTCTTTCACTCTTGACCTTCCCCATCCGATTGACTTCCATCGTCGTCGGACTTACCTGAAAAGTAAGGGACAAACGAAATGAGCGAACGCTCAGTAGGAAATTATATCTCAAGTACTAGCAAGGGGTTTAAGTAATTACATCTTTCATGAATGCAATAAAGCTATGCATGCTCGCATAAAACGACAAGATAGAGAGAATGTAATATCAAAGAATTAAGATGGATAAATCATGAACTTTCAATAAGATAACAAGACATTTGAGATATTCAAGCAAGTTCATTTAACAAGTCATGTCAAGAACTTTGGCTATCATGCATCAAGCAAGTAAATTACCCTTTTTCGGGCCACGCATTTCATGTCAAGTCAAGTACGATTCAAGTACAAGATTTTGTGTGGAATGTCCAATCAAGCTAGTCATGCACTCGGTATAATGCCAGATACCTTATCATTTTAACTCCCATGGGCACAAGTACTTTCGGGTGCTCCTCCCAGGACCAGATCGGGCCCTATATGCGCAGGCATTTATCATGTGTTTTGACATCCACTCTTGTTTATAGCCAACATAGAATTTCAATAATCAAGCTTGTAGACACGTACGACAACTTTGATAGAATAGAGTCCAAAATATGACAAAGGACATAGATTGGCGATAATAACGGTATAATTACGATTAACGATACAACTAGGTAGAATTAGGTTCCCTTAACTTGGGTACCATGACAAATCAATATGGACATTCTTTATATAGAATTGAGGTCCACATGAACAGTACATCAAAGGTAAGATACCCTCATTCTTATCATAGAATTGAGGTTTACAAGAATGACATGATATGGCATGATATCATCATCCCATTAAGAATTTCTTATGATATACTCTTTGTATAATCATAAGGGCCGGTATACCATGTTTCTTTAGATTGACATGGCAAAGATCGTGTAATGGGTTTTTAGGGTACAACCAGCTCAGTCGGCCTTGAGGGAATCCAAGGCTACGAGGAGTCTTACGGAGGTCTCTATGACTAACTCGCTAGTCCAAAGGAATGGAATGTCCAATGGAGAGCTTGTATGTCAATGAGAATTGAGTGTGATCGATAAAACAATCGTGAAACGTGGGACTATACTCACGGAATGGAGAATAGTGCCGATATATATTATATAACATATGAAACCATCGGTTAACAGAAATAGTGGAAAATCAATTTTACAGTAAAGTAACGACTTAAGCAGAGTCGTTTATCAAGTAATTAACGCCTAACAGAAGGGCGTTTACACATGTTTCCATTTTGCAGAATTTCAATATTTCATTAATTTATCTAAAACGCGCCCTGGACATGGGCGTTTCTTTTCAATGAGACGACTACAGTAGCAGGCATCTTTTTATTTGCAATATTTTACAGAACATATTTATTTTCAAAAATTATCAAAAACGCGCCCTTGGCAGGGGCGTTAATCATTAAATTCTTATCTTTACAGAATACATTGTTCGGGATTTTAACAGAAACGCGCCCTATGAAGGGGCGTTACTTTTCAATTCACGCCCTGTGATGGCGCGTTAACACATGGAAAACGACCTAGGCTAGGTCGTGAATTCAAGAAATACCAGGAAAGCAAGATTTGCACGATAATCAAGGATAACAATCATATAGTCATGACAGGAAAATTGGTAGGAATTTAGATGCAGTATATTAGATTTGATGCTTCATGTTTATTGACTTTTAACCGTTAACAATTATTGATTTCATGTAATTGCATGGATAATCAGTTCTTAAGATAGGTGATTAACATTTACATGAAATTAACGCCTGGGTACAGGGCGTCAAATATTAAATTGACGACTTGGGCAGGGTCGTGTATTGTAAATTAGCGCCCTAGATAGGGGCGTCTCTTTCAAAATATTGCAGAAACACAATAAAACCATATTAAACCGTATGCATGTCATGTCAATACGTATATAAGTCTTGTCTTAATTTATTTGGGCTACAGTAACTTGAGAAAATCCTACCTTGATCGAAGACTTGAAATTTGAATCATGAAGGCTATGAGAATAGAAGTTCTGTTGCTTTAACACCAACGAATATCCACAGTAGGAGGTAGAGAAGGTTTTTGCTGAAGAACCCTTGTTCTTCGGTTCACCAATTTGCTGCAGTTCCTATAAGAAGAGAAGAAGAAACATATATTAATTTCTTCACTTATCGGAACAGAGGAGATAGTAGAAGAACGTTACCTTGTTCTTCACTTATACTGCTGCGTCCTTAACCTGTAAGAGGAAAAGAGGATGAAGAACTATTAGTTCTTCATGTAACCGAAGCAAAGAGAAACTATATGAACTGCTACTACGTACCTTGTAGTTTTCCAAACGCCAAATAGCGTTTAAGGTTCGATCAGTAGGTTATTTATAGGGATTTTGGGAATCCTATTGGAGTAGTGTTTGAGTGAGGGTAATATATCCTTATTAGAGTCCTTGCCCTATTAACCACTTACTAGATTAACATGATCCTTCCCTGGATAAGCTCTGGGTTCGAACGGTTCACGAATAGAATTAACGACTTTGGTCAGGGCGTCGATTCTTGAATTGACGACCTGGTTCAGGTCGTTTCTTAAGAAGCGCCTTTAGTTAGGGCATTCCTTTGTTTAAAACACGCCCAAGATAGGGGCGTTTCTAGGCCTTACCATTTTTGACGTTGGAATTTGACGCCGTGTGGTCAGGGCGTCACTTATTGAATAACGCCTTATCTAGAGGCGTTTCTAATTTGAATAGCGCCTTTATCCGAGACGTTATTTTATATTATTTTATTTATCTATTTATTTGATTTATTTTAAAATCTTTATTGTTATTAATATTTTATCAGGGTTGCTACAGTCGTCCTGGTTCCAAAGGCTTCGGGGAAATGGCAAATGTGCATAGACTTCACCGACCTCAACAAGGCTACCCCAAAAGATTACTACCCGCTGCCAAGCATCGATCAACTGGTCGACTCAACATCTGGCAATGAGTTGCTCAGCTTCTTGGATGCCTACTCCGGTTACCATCAGATCAGAATGGACCCAGAGGACATCGAGAAGACTGCCTTCATCACCGACTTCGGCGTACACTGCTACACCCGAATGCCGTTCGGGTTGAAGAATGCTAGAGCAACATATCAGAGACTGATCAACCACATCTTCGAGGGACAGCACGGTCGGAACGTCGAGGCCTACATTGATGATATGCTCGTCAAAATGCCGAGGGCCGAAGACTATCTTGTCGATTTAGACGAGACCTTCGACACCCTCCTGAGATGCAACATGAAGCTCAACCCCGCTAAATATGCCTTCAGAGTCAGATCCAAGAAGTTCTTAGGCTTCCTGATAACTCAGCATGGGATTAAGGCCAATCCCGACAAAATTTAGGTCATCTTGGACATGCGACAAAATTAAGGTCAATCCTAGTCAATATGAGATTGACCAAAAGTTTGAGTACCTAAGTTACCTAAACCCATGGTTCTACCCAAATCTCACTGGTTAAAGTTTATGTCTATCCTTGGACTTGGGTTTCCTAGGAATTGAATATCTTAGGCTCTGATACCACAAAAATTGTAACGTCCCGAGCGTGGAAGGAACCCGGAGATGCATGACGAGTTTATATCAATCATGTCAATTAGATCGTAAGTGTATTCGACACACAAAGACAGAGCGTGCACAAGCAATGATAACCAAGTCCTTTATTAACATTCGAGTATTCATATTACAACTCACAACGAAAGTACTAGGACTCAATAAAATAAAAGTACAATGGATGACTCAAGAAAATCGAAAAGATAGGACTAGATAACGCTTTGACGGTTGGAATGGCTCTAAACTCTTCACTCTTGCCCATCCCCATCCGAATGAGTCTCATTATCGGAATTACCTAAAAAATAGGGGAAAACACTAGGTTAGCGAATGCTCAGTAGGAATTATATCTCAAGTGCTAGCTTGCTTTAAGTAAATTACATGTTACATGAATGCAAATAAAGCTATGCATGTTCGCATGAAACGACAATAGAGAGAGTGTATAGCAAGAGACACTAGCATGGACTAGCAAGAATTTCTAAGATTTCATGTAATTATATCCAGATAAGCGAACAAGTACGTTTCACAAGTCATTTCAAGAATTGGCTATCATGTTATCAAGCAAGCAAGTAAATACCCCTTCCGGGCCACGCATGTCATGTCACGTCAAGTCAAGTACAAGAGTTTGTGGAAATGTCCATTCAAGCAAGTCATGCACTTCGGTGCAATGTCACACCGAGATCAATAATAGCTCCCATGGGCACAAGTACTTTCGGGTGATCCTCCCAGGACCAGATCGGGGCCTTATATGCGCCAGCATTGAATCATGTATTTCAACATCCACTTTAGTTATAGCCAATACAGAATTTTAACGGAATGAACCTTTGTAGGAATATAAGGTAGATCTTGTGGAATAGAATCACAAGGATAGAAATTACATGAAAGGACATACTACAGTTGAGCCGTTACAATCGCGATACTCGTAGAAATTGGGTGGATTTGGCTCCCTAGTGGGTGCCATGACATTAAGAATAAGCCTCCATATGTACATGGGTGCTTGTTCTTTGAACATGATAAAGCAAGAAGAACTAGTGTCCACATGTAGGGCACTAAATATTTGAGTGATGGCAATGGCATGGTTTCCATTCCATTAACTTAAGAAACATTCTCAAGGTATCCAACTAGCATACCATGAGGGCCGGGTTACTATGTTTCTCTAGAGTGACATGGCAATCAAAAAGTGTCATAGGTATTAGTGGTACAACCTGCTCAATCGGCCTTGAGGGAATCTAAGGCTACGAGGAGTCTTATGGAGGTCCCAATGACTAACTTACCAGTCCGAAGGAACGGAATGTCTAACGGAGGGCTAGTATGTCACCAAGAGTTGAGAGGTAATGGATAAAATATCGTGAAACATGGGACTATACTCACGGAATGAAATATAGTGCCTATATACATAACCCACTGGAGCGGGTTACAGAAAACATTCAGAAATTAGAAACTCAGGTAAATGGCACCTGAGATCAAGTCTTCAATTTATGAATTAGCGCCCTGGGCAGGGTCGCTAGTTCAATATATAGCGGCTGTTCATTCAATCGTTGTATCCAGGTTCTAAATATATTAATTTCTTAAATTCCAGAAATTATGTAAATGACACCTTGGCTTAAGTCTTCAATTCAGTAAGTAGCGTGCTAGTCAGGGATGCCATATTTCAAATTAATGGTAGGATGCATGTCATGATTTTCAATATCAATGAAATTTGGTCATGAACAGTAGCACTTTTTCAATAGAAATAATTTTACAGGAACAATCACATGGACAAGTAGAGAAAAATAGCAGGAATGTAGCAGTATACTCATGCATTAGATTAGATATCATGGCTCTCAGTTATTAAATTTTGAACATATGTATTTATTAAATTTACTAAAGGAATAACGACTGTTTACATATTCGTTAAATCAAATAGCACCCTAGAGGGAGGCGCCTTCTACTAAAATTCCAGAAACATTAAAAAACCTACTGAAAGTAATCTAACAGACCTATATGCATGATCATGATCTGATAACTATTAGACTGGGCTTGTACTTGAGAACACCTACCTTGATTGGTGATTTGGATGATGGAAATGTAAAGAGAACGAAGATCAGTAACAAGAATAACCCTTGAAACGATACCATGTTTGCAACAGAGCAACTAGACAACGGCAGTAGGAAGAAGATAAAAGAGTATCAGCAATAGCAGCAAGCTTCGTCCAGCAAGAGGAAGAGACCAAAGACACAACAGTCCTCCCTTTCCGCTCACCACAGCAGGAGGAATAGAAAACTTCTATAGGTTAACCGGATGAAGGAGAACTAGTAGCAAAGAAGAAGCAAAAGAGGCTTCTTTTTACGTCGAGGTAGCAGTCGGTAGCAGGGGGAAGAAGGAGTAGCACTTCTTCACGCTGACAGCAAGAGGAGGAAGTTGAAGCTTCTTCATTCACGTATGATGCAAAAGTCTAGAGACAGTAGCCTTGGCACGGCTTCGGAGGAATATATTTATAGAGTAGAGAATCCTACTGGGGTTTAAGAGTTTGATTGGAATCAAAGTTTCCATGGAAGAATCCTATTGTTATCTAAACTTCCCTACGTGTTAATCCTACTGGATGTTATACTTCCAGAACGGCCAATGCTTCCTAGTTCGATCAAGATGCTGCAACCGAGTTTCTGTTTTCATCTTGCAGGGAATTAGCGCCCAAGATAGGGGCGCCCTTCAAGTAATTGGCGCCCACATGAGGAGTCTTCAATTCTTCAATTAGTGCCCCCTTGAGGGGTCTTCAATTTATGAAATGACGCCTTAAGAGGAGGCGCTATTCATCTTTGGCCCATTTGTTATATGGTTTAAGTGTAAGGCCCAAAATATATGAAGTGGTTTAAGTGTATATATATATGTTGGGCTTTAAACATTGGTTTAGTTTTCAATCCATTTAAGATTTCCTTCCTTCAATTTACCAGGGTTGCTACACCCTCCCCCACTTGAAAAGTATTTGGTCCCCAAATTCAATTGTATATAGATGTGGAGGGTGTAGAGCACACACCGTTCCTAAAAACGTTGGGAAATCTCTTCTTCATGTATTCCTCAGTCTCCCATGTGGCTTCTTGTTCCAAGCATTTGTTCCATTGAACCTTGACCATAGGAATCGTCTTGTTCCTTAATGCACGTACCTCGCGATCAAGGATCTTCATGGGTTTTTATTCATAAGTGAGATCCTTTTGTATCACCAGGTCTCCATGATCTATGACATGTGACGGATCGTGCACATATTTCTTCAACATAGATATGTGAAAAACATTATGGACGTCGGACAATTGAGGAGGTAAGACAATACGGTAGGCAACCTCGCCAACTCTTTCTAATACCTCAAAAGGTCCGATATACCTTGGTGTAAGCTTGCCTTTAACACCAAATCTCGAGATTCCTCAGCCTGGAGAAATTTTTTTAAAAAAATACATGATCTCCAACTTGGAATTCGAGATCTCTTCTTCGGTTATCGGCATAAGCCTTTTGTCTAGATTAAGCTACTTGAAGTCTTTCTTTAATCAGTTGGATCTTCTCGGAAGTATCTCTAACCATGTCTGGGCCTAGTAGTTTGTTTCTCGCCAACTTCATCCCAGCATAACGGTGATCGGCAACTCCTTTCGTATAAGGCTTCGAAAGGTGCCATCTATATACTTGCCTGGTAGCTGTTGTTGTAAGCAAACTCAACCAAAGGTAAGTGATCATGCCAGCTTCCACCAAAATCAATGATGCAAGCTCTGAGCATATCTTCTACTACCTGATTTGTTCCCTCGGTCTGACCATCCGTCTGAGGATGAAAGGTTGTACTAAAGTTAAGTCTTGTCCCCAACGAATATTGTAGACCCTTCCAAAAATGCGAAGTAAATCGAGGGTCTCGGTCAGACACGATTGAAACAGGTACTCCATGAAGCCTTCCTATCTCCTTGATGTATAGTGCAGCAAGAACGTCAATTGACCATCGGCTCTTGATTGGCAAGAAATGTGCCGACTTGGTCAATTGATCTACGATAACCCAAATCTCGTCATGTCCTCCTCTCGATTTAGATAGTCCCATTATAAAGTCCATACCGATATCCTCCCACTTCCACTTGGGAATGTCAAGAGGATGTAGCTTACCGACAGGTTTTTGGTGTTCCGCCTTAACTTGTTGACAAATGAGACAACGAGACATGAAATCCTCTACTTCTCTTTTCATGTTAGGCCACCAAAATGTTCGCTTCAAGTCTTGGTACATCTTGGTAGATCCAGGATGAATCGTGTACCTTGATCTGTGAGCTTCTTCTAATATCTTATTCTTTAGTTCTACACAATCGGGCACACAAGTTCTTTCTCTAAATAATAGTCTTCCATCTGCTGCTAGTTTGAAATCAGATTGCTCTTTTATCTTGCCCTTGATTTCCACTAATACTGGGTCGTTGTCTTGAAGGCCTTATATTTCAGAGAGTAGATCGGGTTGTATTCTCATATGCGATAGAGTAATACACCTGTTTGCCTCATCCATATTTATGCTAAGTTTAGATAATTGTTCTAGCAACTTCCACTTCTGAATCATACAACTGGCTAATAACACTCTTGGCTTTCGACAGAGGGCATCGGCTATAGGATTACTCTTTCCAAGATGATATTGGATTGTGAAGTCGAAGTCCTTGAGATATTCCAGCCACCGTCTCTATCTCATATTGAATTCCTTTTGAGAGAAGAGATATTTGAGACTCTTATGATCGGAGTATACATCGAATTGCACTCCGTATAGGTAGTGTCTCCAGATCTTTAATGCAAACACTACCGCAACCAATTCTAGGTCATGGACTGGGTAGTTCTCTTCATGCTTCTTTAGTTGTCGGGAAGAGTAAGCTATGAATCTTCCTTGTTGCATCAATACACATCCGAGGCCAATGCCAGATGCATCGATATATATCTCGAATTGTTCTCCTTCAATTGGCAAGGCCAAGATCGGGGCAGTAGTCAAGTGATCCTTTAGAGCTTGGAAGCTTCTTTCACAATCTTCACTCCATTCATAACGGATCTCTTTGCGGGTTAGCCTAGTAAGTGGCATGGCGATCTTGGAGAAATCCTTAATGAAGCGTCTGTAATAGCCGGCAAGACCCAAGAAACTTCGGATCTCGCTAGCATTGGTTGGTCTCTCCCAATTCTTCACGGCTTCAACCTTTGAGGGATCTACTGATAACCCATCCTTAGAAATTACATGTCCTAGGAAGGATACTTCTTCTAGCCAGAATTCACATTTGCTAAGCTTTGCATACAATTGATTCATCCTTAATATCGGTAATGCAATCCTCAAATGCTCTTCATGCTCTTCTTTGGTCTTTGAATAGATTAATATGTCATCAATAAAGACCACCACTAATTGGTCTAGATGAAGCCTGAATATGCTATTCATCAACTGCATAAAGGCTGTAGGGCATTTGTTAGTCCAAAAGGCATAAAAACAAATTCATAGTGCCCATACCTACTTCTGAACGCGGTCTTATGAATGTCCTCATCTTTGATTCTTAATTGATGATATCCTGACCTGAGATCAATCTTCGAGAAATACCTAGATCCAGATATCTGGTCAAATAATTCATCGATTCTCGACAGTGGATACTTATTTTTGATAGTGAGATGATTCAACTATCGATAGTCGATGCATAACCTCATGGATCCATAATTCTTCTTTAGAAATAATACAGGTGCTCCCCACGGGGAAGTACTTGGTCTGATAAATCCCTTCTTCAGAAGCTCCATCAATTGTTCCTTTAACTCCTTGAGCTCAGCAGGGGACATCCTATAAGGTGCCTTAGAAACTAGACCAGCACCAGGGACCAGGTCGATGGTGAAGGCCACTTCTCTTTGTGGGGGTAATCCAGGCAAATCTTTCAGAAATACATTTGGAAACTCCTGAACTACCGGGATGTCTTCTATCTTGGTCTCCTTAGTCTCCTTTACGGTGACGAAAGCAAGGAAATATATACACCCTTTCCTTATAAGCTTGCTAGCTTGGAGAGCTGAAATAAGAGGTGACTTGTTCCGACTCTTAAGGCTAGTGTAGACCAGTTCCGAGAACTCCTTAAAAGTTACTTTGCCTTCATGGCAATCGACAACGGCCTTATGTGTAGATAGCCAATCGGCTCCTAAGATAACATCGTATCCCTTTAAGTCTAGACATATTAAGTATGTTGGCAGATTTTTTTCTTTTACCATAACTGTACAATTGGAGTAGTGGTGTGAGATCTCGGATTCATTTCTGAGTGGTGTCGCAATTACTAGATCTATCCACTCTGGTTCCATAGGTAATGGATCAACGAACTTCTTTGAAACAAAGGAGTGTGATGCACCGACATCAAATAAGACATGAGCATACTTGGAACAAATCTTGAGTGTACCTTCCACTAGTCTACCGTCCTCTAGTTCTGCCTCCTGAAGAGCTTGCAGACGTGTATTCTTCTTCACCGGGTGCTTTTCATCTCCGATTTGATATTTGAGTAGCGGACAATCGGGAATCCGATGTTCACGGCTCCCACAAACGGAGGCAAGCTCCGAGTCTTCTCCAGCATTCCTTGGCCCTATGGTCAATCTTGTCATAGTGTTTACACACCTCCTTGGAAGGTGTGGTAGTAATGGAGAAAGGTTTGGTCTTCTTGAACTTTTGCTCTTGGAGGGAGTACCTCCATCATTGGCTCTCTTCTTATTGAAGGAGGGCTTGAAATTTCCAAGGCTTACAATAGGCTCTTTCTTGTTCTTCCCACAGATCTTGTCGGACAGCTTTGTGGCATCTTCTAATAGTTGAGCTCTTCGAACCATATCCGAATAGACCAGAATGTCCATCGGTGCCAGTTGTGTGATATATTGGGGTCGAAGCCCATTGAGAAATCTTCTTGCTTTCATCTTCTCGGTACTTACTAAATGTTTTATGTACCTTGACAGCCTAGAGAATTGGGCCTCGTATTCGGCCACTAATAGAGTTCTCTATTTGAGTGAGGCGAATTTCGCGGCTTTCTTCTATTGCACTCGATCAGAAAAGTATTTGTCATTAAAGTACTCGGAGAATTCAGCCCATGTGATGGGTTCTTCACCTAGGGTGGCTTCTATGGACTCCCACCAGGAACGAGCGTCTCTTTCTAATTGGAACGTAGCTAGCACTACCTTCTCCTCATCCATGCATTGCATAACACGAAATATCCTTTCCACTTCTCGGAGCTAGTGCTCGGCATCATCGGGATCTGATGAGCCAATGAACTTTGGTGGGTTCATATTTCTAAAACTACGGTGGAGATCACCAGCTCCACGGTTTCCTACGCCTTGCGCCACTTGCCGTAGCGCCTGTGTCATGCCTTGAATAGTGTGCTGCATGTTACGCCACTGAGCATGTTTGGCAGCCATCTTCCTACAAAATTTTAATTAACTAGTCAATATGAGATTGACCAAAAGTTTGAGTACCTAAGTTACCTCAACCCATGGTTCTACCCAAATCTCACTGGTTAAAGTTTACGTCTATCCTTGGACTTGGGTTTCCTAGGAATTGAATATCTTAGGCTCTGATACCACAAAAATTGTAACGTCCCGAGCGTGGAAGGAACCCGGAGATGCATGACGAGTTTATATCAATCATGTCAATTAGATCGTAAGTGTATTCGACACACAAAGACAGAGCGTGCACAAGCAATGATAACCAAGTCCTTTATTAACCTTCGAGTATTCATATTACAACTCACAACGAAAGTACTAGGACTCAATAAAATAAAAGTACAATGGATGACTCAAGAAAATCGAAAAGATAGGACTAGATAATGCTTTGATGGTTGGAATGGCTCTAAACTCTTCACTCTTGCCCATCCCCATCCGAATGAGTCTCGTTATCAGAATTACCTAAAAAATAGGGGAAACACTAGGTGAGTGAATGCTCAGTAGGAATTATATCTCAAGTGCTAGCTTGCTTTAAGTAAATTACATGTTACATGAATGCAAATAAAGCTACGCATATTCGCATGAAACGATAATAGAAAGAGTGTATAGCAAGAGACACTAGCATTGACTAGAAAGAATTTCTAAGATTTCATGTAATTATATCCAGATAAGCGAACAAGTACTTTTCACAAGTCATTTCAAGAATTGGCTATCATGTTATCAAGCAAGCAAGTAAATACCCCTTCTGGGCCACGCATGTCATGTCACGTCAAGTCAAGTGCAAGTATAAGAGTTTGTGAAAATGTCCATTCAAGCAAGTCATGCACTTCGGTGCAATGCCACACCGTGATCAATAATGGCTCCCATGGGCACAAGTACTTTCGGGTGCTCCTCCTAGGACCAGATCGGGGCCTTACATGCGCCACATTGAATCATGTATTTCGACATCCACATTAGTTATAGCCAATATAGAATTTCAACGGAATGAACCTTTGTAGGAATATAAGGTAGATCTTGTGGAATAGAATCACAAGGATAGAAATTACATGTAAGGACATACTACAGTTGAGTCGCTACAATCGCGATACTTGTAGAAACTGGGTAGATTTGGCTCCCTAGTCGGTGCCATGACATTAAGAATAAGCCTCCATATGTACATGGGTGCTTGTTCTTTGAACATGATAAAGCAAGAAGAACTATTGTCCACACGTAGGGCACTAAATCTTTGAGTGATGGCAATGGTATGGTTTACATTCCATTAACTTAAGAAACATTATCAAGGTATCCAACTAGCATACCATGAGGGCCGGGTTACCATGTTTATAGGTATTAGTGGTACAACCTGCTCAATCGGCCTTGAGGGAATCCAAGGCTACGAAGAGTCTTATGGAGGTCCCAATGACTAACTTACCAGTCCAAAGGAACGAAATGTCCGACGGAGGGCTCGTATATCACCGAGAGTTAAGGGGTAATCGATAAAACATCGTGAAACGTGGGACTATACTCACGGAATGGAATATAGTGCCTATATACATAACCCATTGTAAAGGGTTACAGAAAACATTCGGAAATCAGAAACTCAGGTAAATGGCGCCTGAGATCAAGTCTTCAATTTATGAATTAGCGCCCTGGGCAGGGTCACTAGTTCAATATATAACGAATGTTCCTTCAATCATTGTATCCAGGTTCTAAATATATTAATTTCATAAAATCCAAAAATTATGTAAATTGTGCCTTGGCTTAAGTCTTCAATTCAGTAAGTAGCGCCCTAGTCAGGGGTGCCATATTTTAAATTAATAGCAGGATGCATGTCGTGATTTTCAATATCAATGAAATTTGGTCATGAACAGTAGCACTTTTTCAATAGAAATAATTTTACAAGAACACGTACATGGGCAAGTAGAGAAAAATAGCAAGAATCTAGCAGTATACTCATGCATTAGATTAGATATCATGGCTCTCAGTTATTAAATTTTGAACATGTGTGTTTATTAAATTTACTGAAGAAATAATGACTGTTTACATAGTCGTTAAATCAAATAGCACCCTAGAGGGAGGCGCCTTCTTCTGAAACTTCCAGAAACATTACAAAACCTACTGAAAATAATCTAACAGACCTATATGCATGATCATGATTTGATAACTATTAGATTGGGCTTGTACTTAAGAACACCTACCTTGATTGGTGATTTGGATGATGGAAACGTGAAGAGAGCGAAGATCAGTAATAAGAATAACCCTTGAAACGATACTCTGTTTGCAACAGAGAAACTAGACAACGGCAGCAGGAAAAAGATAAAAGAGTATCAGCAACAGCAGCAAGCTTCGTCCAGCGGGAGGAAGAAACCAAAGACATAGCAGTCCTCCCTTTCCGCTCACCGCAGTAGGAGGAATAGAAAACTTCTATAGGTTCACCGGACGAAGGAGAACCAATAGCAGAGAAGAAGCAAAAGAGGCTTCTTTTTACGTCGAGGTAGCAGTCGGTAGTAAGGGGAAGAAGGAGTAGCACTTCTTCACACTGACAGCAAGATGAGGAAGTTGAAGCTTCTTCCTTTACGTACGATGCAAAAGTCTAGAGGCAGTAGCCTTGGCACGGCTTCGGAGGAATATATTTATAGGGTAGAGAATCCTACTGGGGTTTAAGAGTTCAATTGGAATCAAAGTTTCCATGGAAGAATCCTATTGTTATCTAAACTTCCCTACGTGTTAATCCTACTGGATGTTATCCTTCCAGAATTGCCAATGCTTCCTAGTTCGATCAAGACGCTGCAATCGAGTTTCCGTTTTCATCCTGCAGGGAATTAGTGCCCAAGAGAGGGGCGCCCTTCAAGTAATTGGCACCCACATGAGGGGTCTTCAATTCTTCAATTAGCGCCCTCTTGAGGGGTCTTCAATTTATGAAATGGCACCTTAAGAGGAGGCACTATTCATCT